>KN805367.1:1754507-2954507 GCA_000818905.1 Trebouxia gelatinosa
ACTGCACAGTGCATGCACCTTCTTGACCAAACATTGCAACACACTACACTGCCTGCACCGCCTACATGTCATCAAAAGCAGACCGGCATGCACACATGTTATGCAGTTGTCAAACAAGTGCTGTTTGTGTGCTCAGTGCTGACAACCTGGCTGCAGGCTCCCACAAGTGCATTGGGCTTCAGAGTGACAGTCAACAAGTGGCTTGTCCTGGTGCGCCTGCTGCTAGGAGAGATCCCAGAACACCTGGAGTTCACCCAGCAAGGCATGCGCAAACCCCTGAAGGCGTACTATGAGCTCACTCAAGCTGTCAGAGAAGGGGACCTTGCACTGTTCAGGTAAGTTCCTCATGCTGCTGATTGGCCCCTGTGCGCTTCCTTGCTGCAACTGCACAGGAGCATGGCATCTTCATCAGCAGAATAAGGGCACTGCTGGTCAGGTGTACTCATGTGGGCAGGTAGTCACATAGTGGGGAAAGTTACGTGAGGGAAGTGCTTGAGCAGCACAGAAGCACCATTGCCATCACTGGGTCTGCAGCATACTGCAGGGCTTGTTCAGACCAAGTGTCTTACGTGTGCTGTGGTTGGAATATTCCTACATCAATTTTGCTTGTTTGCAACATCAGCCCACAAAATCATGAGCCAAGAAAGGGTCTAAACACAGGGAGGCAGGCAGGATGCCAGGCCCCATCCTCACTACTGCTGCCTTTGCAGCGCAAGGATCATTTGTGGTGGCCTGTAGCTTGTGGGCTGGCGTGTGCTGCTGTCAAATGTTGATTGCTGCTGCCAATACTGATTGTGCCTTTTTTTTGACATCTGGCGGGACACACCACCACATGCACATCTGCTAGCAACGTCAAGAAGCAGCTGAGTGGCAAACCAGCATTTTGAATGTGGCAGCACAGTGTACAAAGGGCTGTCAACAGTCCACCAAGCATTCATGATCCCTCCCATGCCTGTGCAGGACAGCAGCTGAGCAGCATGACAGCACATTCAAGGCAGACAAGGTGCAGAACCTCATTGTGCGGCTGAGGCACAATGTCATCAGAGCCGGGCTGCGCAGGATCAGCTTGGCCTACAGCCGGATATCTTTGACAGATGTGGCTTCCAAGCTCGGCCTCGCCATTGTGGAGGACACTGAGTGCATTGTGGCCAAGGCTATCAGGTACAGCCGAAGAGTGATTGAGTGAATGGATGAGTGAACGGGTGAGTGGATGGATGAATGTATGAACCATGGGAGCCAGGTTTAAAGTGAACACTGACTAGGGCTGTTGGTTTGAGAGTGGCAGCACCTCAGCAGGCCTTTCATTTCCCTCAAACGAGCCTCCCGCAACAAAGAAATAGTTTGTCAAAGCATCTCTGGTGTGGATGGCCTGCAATGCTTCACAAAAAAGGTGCAAATGTATAGGATTTTTCCGTCTCACCAACATGCTAATTCTGGGTTGCTGAGGATTGTGGTCTGCTATGTACTTGTGGCAGTGTGGAATCAGGGGATGTTGCACATTGAGGTTGTGGGCTGCTACTGCTACAGCACTCAAGAGCTGTTGATGCAATGGTTGATACAACTCCTCACGGCTTGGGCACCCAGCTACAGCCTCAGGTCTGTGTGCAGTGCATCAGCACTGAGCAAATCTGAGGCTGCAGCTGTGTGCAGTGCTGATGCGAAGGGTGTGCAGTGCTACTGCAAAAGATGTGCAGTGTTTGACTTGTGCACCTGATGCATACAAGGCTGATTTGCCCGTGCNCAAGTCAGTAAACATGACACATGCGGCGTTGGCAGACTGACGTGAATCCTGCACTGTAGTCTGTCAAGGTACATTTCAGGTGATGTACTCCTGCATGCACGCACGACATAATGTATGATCATGACAGGAACTGCTGGAAGAAGTCGATGATACCGGTTCAAACCAACATTACCTGCTGTGATTGCTGCAGCGCCTGCTGCAGCTTTGATCTTTCTGCCTCCAGGTCTTGCTGCGCTTTGTGCTGCATGCGCTGTTGTACATCCCGCTGCAAGGCAGCGTAGGCTCCTGTGCGGAAGTCATTCAGCCTCTGATACTTGAGAGGCCCAGCCGTGGCTGTGGCTTGGGTGTACGCACGCTCAAACTTATCCCACTCTTGTTGCAAGACGTCTGGTGTTGTGGTAGGACGCCTTGACAACTGCATGAACAGAAATGAGAGGGGCCCCTTTGACATTGCAATGGATTCACTGTGAGCACACGGCACAGCTGCAGATGCAGGGGAACTTCAGTTGCGCATGCCCAGTACAAGCCATGCATAGACTGGAAACTGGCGGCATTGTGCGCACTTGCAAGCCAACGGTGCACGCTGCCCAACCTTAAGCATGCCGTCTGAGGCCCAGATATACAGATTACCATGCACGCATACCAGCATGTTCAGCCTTGACATGCAGTGCATTCTGAAATAGCAAACGAATCAAGCTAGAATGAAAGACACTGCAAATACCTCTGTGAGCGTAGCAGTGGCAGCATTGATGAGCTTCTCAAACTGCAGGGCAGCTGAGGTGAGGCGCTGCTCCTTAAACTGCTTGTAGATACTTTGGACACGGTCCTCAAAGCGTTTTTGGTTAGCTTGCTGAATACTTTTCTCGCCTGCACAAGCTTATCACACTTAGCGCTGCATCGCACCAGCGCAAATGCATGTGCTTGCCATTACATAAGCTGGGTTTGCACCACTAAACGCACAAAATCACGTGGCTGCATGTGAAGGTAGCCAGAGTACCAGAGTGCTGCACGTTGACACATGACCGGATGAATTGCTATCTGACGGTCATGCTGTCTGACTGTCATTGACGACAAGGGAGACATGTAAGCCAGTTTGCATTGTCACATAGCAGAGGGCACACACCTACAGCTACATCCCTGAAAGCAGCATGGCCAACATTCAAAGCTCTGGCAAACTCGCGGTCCAGTGCTGCCTCATCAGCTGGGGTGTCCTGGTTGAAGGCCTGCTGGTATGCCGCTTCAGCTGCATCTGCGGCCCTTCTGGACTCTGTCTCTGCCACTCCCTGTGATGCATTTGGCAGTGTTGCCATAGCAGCATGAGAGCATGCTCTTGCAGTGAACATGGAGGGTGACATGGACTAGTGTGCTCTGTATGCAGCAGTCATCAGGCATCATTACATGCATGGCTTGTGCTCTGGGATGGCACTGAGGTCATGAACAACAGCATGGATTTGCAATAGACAGCGCACCTGCCAGGCTGTAGCAATGGTGGGGACTGCGCCTTTATTGATAGCATCCACATACGCTGTGACTAAAGCTGCAAGCATGGGTCCTGTCACAACGCTGTTCTGCACACGCTTTGGCTGAGCTTTGCTGAAGATCAGCTGAATCAACTTCTGAACTCCCTACAGCAGATGCATGCCATGTCAGCATTGCCAGGACAGCCACATCACTGCACCTGCTGTACAAAGACTGTTCATGCAGCGCGCTGCTATTCAGGCTCTGCACATACCAGCTGTCAGTACAATGCAATCAGTTATGCCATGTGCTTACACAGTTACCCAACAACAGCATGGCAAGCACAGCAACTGACACACAACAACAACAACAACAATGCAACAAGGGTGTCAACGAATGTCCTTCATGTCAGTGGTGAGATGCCTACATGCGCATCACTCATGTTCTCACCTCCTGAAACTCTGGGCGCATTTGACTGGAGTTGAGNTTTGCCATACAGCCTGGTTTCGTGCCGGATTGTTTCTGTGACGGCTTCCATCACTGCAGCAAGCACCTCCTGCATACCTGCAGCTGCATTCAACTAGCATGCCGTTTGAAGCCGGCTCATCTGGACTGCAATCATGCATGAAACGTAAAGTCAGCGACAGTCTGAGTTATACCCTGGAGCACCGCTTCCGAGGCCATAAGCGAATATTATAGGAGGGAATGGGTTCCATACCTGCGCAAGCAGAGCAGCTTTTTCAGCAGCCGGGTCAGCATGAGATCGAGAATCGTGTCCTAGCCAACGACGCCCAGTTGGCTCTGTGCAGCTTGTATGCCAATAGATGGCACACAATGAAGCGATTGCATAGGGTATGTACACGCCTTGGCCTTAAGGCAGAGCTCAAAGTGTGGGACCAGTTCCTGATCAGACGCACAGGGCAGCGCATGGTCACGTTCATTTCAGACATTGTCAGACTGCCAAATGGGCATAAGGTGACTATGTCTGGCAGGCCCAGAACTGCTTCGTACAGTGGTTCATGGCGGGTCATTTTGTGAGTGACAGTGCGCTTGCTGTGCTTGCATTCACAATGGTCTGACATGAATTCACTCTTGCAGTGCAGGTGGCTGCGGCTGTGTTTTCTTTTCGTGGAACCAAGCTAAACAAAGCTGGCAACTTGAGGGCAGATTTGCACCTGATGAAAGACCTTAATGACGAAATGGTCATCACACAGCGTGCTTCCACAAAGGTACAAAGCCATATGCGACGTCTGCAGGAGCAGCATCAATCGGTGAAGTGGTCCTTTTACACAACAGGCAGGTGCTTTTCACACCCTCAGCAGTGTACCCAGGCAAACTGTGCATTGATATGGTCAGGCTGTGCCAACAGTCATGTGTCACCTCATCCCAGCACCCTGTCCTGTGAATGGAATGATGATGTCTTATATGTGATGTATTCATATGATGCATCAATGAGTGTACTGCCAGCAGAGCATGGTGACATCGTTGCACTACTGCATGGACCTCAAGACCTTGTCTCTGGATAGCTACACGCAGGCATGTATTCTCCTGTAATATGTACACCAGCACCTGTTTGAAAAATGGCCATGTCACAGGTCACTCCCTGGGCGGCTTCACAGCAGCTTCCTGCGCCATCCTGAACCGCAGCATCTGCCATTGTACGACATTCGAAGCTCCTGGCCTGACCACCTTCTACCACACTCTAGCTGCACAGCAGGGCGGTTCTGACTACTGGGAAAGCAAAATCACCAATTACGTCACCATCCCTAACCCCATCAACATGTGCCAGAAGCACCTGGGGGAGCTGTACAGAGTGTACACCCGCACAGAGCTCAGGACAGACGCTCTGCATGTGTTCAAGTGCCTGTTTGGCAGCTGTGTGAGGACACTCAATTGGCTGTTGCTGGCTAATGTGTTGATCACTGCCGTCAGGCTGCTGATGGGTGGTGTCACGGCTTTCACAGCTTGTGCAGAAGCATTAGCCACACAGCGGTCTTGGGCAACACTCAAGGTACTGTTCCTGCTGTTTGCTGCGCTGGGCAGTGTGGCGCCACATGGCATCCTTGTGGTGCAAATCGCACTGCAGGCTGTTGGCTGAGTCCAAAGTATACGCCAGCAAGCATGTGCAGTCATCATGTGTCTGGAGCAACACAGTGAGCATGTCCATTGCAGGTGCTGCAAGTCACATCCTTAGTTGCGCCATGCCCTAGGATTGCTATGCCTGATTTCCTGACTCAAACCACTATATGCTAGCAAGCAAGTGCCTTCACACAGGCACTTGCAGCATATGTCTCAAGCACACAATCATGGTGAAAGCACTCATGAAGTATCCGCTCTTGACCGTTACTGCAGTTGTGACTGTTCCAGCACCTTATTTGCCCCCTGATGATTCAGAGTGCTATAGCTTGATGGGGAACTGGCTCATGCTTGTTCCTGCCAGCTCTTACAAGGGTCAGAAAGTGGTCTGCAGGCTCTGTTGAGGAATGAGTGTGGGGTGGAGCTATCTGTGCCTCCTGCTCAGCTGGTGACCAGTGCCTACTGGACCCTGAGGGGAGCCTCAGCCTTTGTTGCTGGCAAGCTGGGAACAACCGTATCACATGTTTTGCAGCAACATTCCATGCTGNCACAGTGCTTTGCAGCGGAGCAGCAAGATCTATGGGGCCCATAGGGTTTCGTCGGTCCACCATGTAGGGTATGTGCTCTGTCACCACATTGCCCGCTGCGTTCCGGAAGACTGCTCCTTTGAACTTATCTTCTTTGGCCTGCATAGCATATGTCCAGGTCCAGTGTCCATACCATCAGGTGTCAAAGACTCATGCCATAGCAGAACTGCTGTATACGAGTCTGCGTCTGCGTATAAGTGGGCAAACACCCCGTGCTGTAGCTGGCTACCTAGACTACAGATGCGTTTTAGATGCTAGCCACAATGGCTGCAAATCGCCACATAGCAGGCTTGTCAGACTGCAAGCAGCATGCACCCTGACAATTGCTAAGCTGATCAAAGCGCTCACGCCATGTGCACTGCATGTGCCACAAATCAGTGTTCCCGTGAAGTTTGTGGGTAGAAGCTGTCATCACCTCATGTTGAGATGCAGTGGTCTTGTGCAGTGGTCTTCTGTATCACTTACATCTTGCATATTGCCGTGCATGCTCTGCACTCTTGGGCATGCATGGCAGCCGTGTATGCACAACTTTCCATACATCATCACCAGCACCGTCAAACGCTTTGNCATCAATGTTGTTACGCGTTGAAGGTGTTCCTGTTTCATGCATAACAAAACCAGTTATCATGCGCTCCAGCACCTGTCATAGCTCAACATGACTACAGCGCTGGCTACCAAGCAGAATGATGACCTCTTATGCAGAAATGCCTGTTAATGGCGTCTACTTGACCATCACAAATACCCAGTAGTGTTGCATACAAATGCCACGCATTACGCACACTACCATGAGCACGCATAGGTTGGCAGGGTGGTTTGGTTGGGCAGGACAAATCTGTTGCGGGTAGACACGTAGCCTGTCTACACCCCAAACCCTACCCCTGGTTCACGCCTTCAGTGTAGTCCGTTGTGACCTCAGAGTCATTAGTATGTAAATGTATCAATGCGTGCACTGTATTACTGTACCTGACCAGAAAGTGACCATCATGGCTGGTGTGTGTATGTCACAGTGCATTATCAGGCAGTGCTGCATCTGCAAACAACAGTCAAGGTCTTGTTGTTGTGCAGGTTCTATTGCATGCCGGACCAGGTGGCATGAAAGTAGCCAAGATTGTGGAAACTGCCCAGGGTTTCAACCTTGTCCCGCCTGATTGGGTGAAGCCTGAAAACCGCAACAGCCGCGCCAGTCAGATCAGTAATGCCATTCGCAACACAGATGTCTTTGTTCATGTGGGTGATCACAAATACGCCATTGGTGTCTTTCCTGGTGTGGAGCCTGTGATCTTGAATACCAACAAAGGTGAACGCAAACAACAGCCTTGTAATGTGCACATACAGTGAAGTGAGCCTTGAGACATGAGCACTATGTCATTGCTGTTGGTCACTCTGGCAAGCCTCTGTGTGCACTTGGACTTGTTGTGCTCATCCCTCATCTTGGGGTTGTGCATGTGCAAAGCAGACTGGNCTTGCACCAGCTACAGTGGGGCTGGGAGCCTGCCTCTGCTGAGGCAGCCCTCTGGGCGTTGGCCTGCCTGGTGAAAGGCAATGTGGATATACAAAATGCACTTGAGGCTCAGGTGAGGCTACAGTCTCATGTATACCCACATATACACATGCACAAACAGTGCTGCAGTAGCCCAAACATGGGATGTTTGACATGTCAGGGATGTTACTGTGAGTTGTGAACTGGCACATACACAGGACAGGGACCTCCACAGAAATACATACTTGTATCTTTGCTCATGAAGTCTGCAAGTGTGTGTGCTGTGTGCCTATCAAGTGAAGCTTGTGGTGTGTGGAGTTGTGACACCACAAAAGTTGCCTCCATAGCTGTTACAAGCACAGCAAGTGATGCTTGACAGCTGCATGTGACCTGCGAGATGCAATGTAAGGCGATGCAGCTACATGTAAATGGGAGCATGGCTTCGGCCCTGGCTGTCACAAATGATACAAATTCATCAGCAGAGTGTGCAGCAACACTCTGGNGACCTGAGTGCCCTGTTTGTGATTTTGATTCCCAGCATGTTGCATTCTGCATTCAGTGATGTGTGATCAGTCATTCTGGCAATGGAGGACGAGCCTCCTGTTTGTCATCAGCCATGATCTGCCAGAAGCTGGCCGCACAAACCTCTGTGCAACCGCAAGTCTGCAAGTACGCAACAATTTCGATCAGTGAGAAAGGTAGCTGTGCGCGACTTGGTGAAAATCCATGGAAGCAGCTAGCCTTATGTCGAACTTTGCTGAAGCAGTATCCCATAATTCTTCTTTCGTTATCCGAGAAAAGTTCTACTGCTCCTTCTCAGTTCAAGCTTCTAGATTTTTGCCAATAAGTGCTTGGTGTGCACAGACTTTTGCAGTTGCCGAAATGGTGCAGATTTTGTTGTTTGCCACTCACTTGTATGGCTTGCTTAGCGATCAATGCAACCTTACTAGCAGTACCCGTCAGCCTACGTCATCAAATAGCTGCTACAGTTGTAGCCCTTTCAAGATCATCAGAGCTTGCTTTCAGATGCACTGCTGCGTTCATCCACGGTGTATAGAACAGTTGTACTGTGTGGGTGTATGTGCATTTCTTTCTTTTNCGAAAAATGTATGTACATGTCCATATCTGCAGGGTCGTTTAGAAGCTGTGACCATAACAAACAACAACCCCAGTTGGCAAAGGTTGCCAGTAGTCTCAGAGTTCTCATGTCATCTGCGATAATCACATATTAACCGATGTCCTACACAACCTCACACTATATGCATACACCACAGTGAAATTTGACTCAACCTCAGCTGACATTTCAGCTGAAAGCTACTGCAGATACCACCATTGGCAAAGCACATGCCACAAGTTGCTCCTCCTATCGGGCAAACATGATATCGTGCAAACACGATGGCCAATACTAGAAGCGAGGCACATCGGCAGCCAATTGTACGGTTGACAACCTACCAACAATGTATGTTGTTGGCACAGTGGATTGGCAGAGTTCTGCTGTAGTGGCACACTTAGGATATTTGTGTCAGATGCAGGTTCCTGCTCATTACCCAAGACACAGCTGCAAGCTGCTGGTGCAGTGTTACCCGCAGCATCTAAGTTTGCATTGGGTCTGTAAGACTAGGTGCTGACAAATCATTGATGCGCGGGTATGTACATTTTGTATCCAGCTGATTTTGTGCCCAGACAAGGAGCTTGAGTAGGTTTGGCAGCCGAGGTTCCTTCTCCTGCAACAGGATTCACAGGACTCACCGTTAGCAGAACCCATGCTGCATGTCGCCAATGAGCAAGCAATGTGTGCTAGTCATGCCAGCATGGTCATGCTGGTGCATCAGCATGTAAAGCAAGACAAGCTGATGCTGTGATGACCACAGCCTGCATACAGGAACACAATGCAGTCCAGCCATTGGCAGCATGACTCACCTGGCATTGACTGCTGAGTATAGCTGCATTGAGCTCGCTGGCAGTTTTCTGCCGCTGAGTGACATCCATCAAATCAGCCAAGGGGCTTTGATTTGCATCTTCAAAAGCCAGCAGGGTCACGGTCCGCTCTGCAAGCAGCAGGTTGAAGCATTATGCTTCAACTATTGCCTGGCAGACACGAGCTCCCTATCAACCAGTCGATACATCATGTGACTGCCTTCAGCATCCATTCGGGGACCATACACAGGGCAACCAACAATGATGCCAAGCAATTTCTCTTGAACTAAAGCAGGAGGGTTGCATATGTTTGTTCGCGCAGATGTCTGTTTACATATGGTATTGTGCTCAGTCAGGCACATCATATGCTGATGCATGAGGGAACATGGCATACTTGAGTCTTGACAGCCGCAGTGCAGCCAGTACAAGTAGCATGTGCCGTAATTAGCAAGTGTTCGTGATGGTGCAACGCCACAATGACATCACAAAAGGAACAGTTTGTACCATAACCAAGCACATTGTGGGCCTACCTAGTTCTTCCAAGAATGCAGGATCTTCTTCCCCTGGTGGGGCCAGATACTCCTGTGCATGCTCCAGGGCTTCTTCTGTCTTGCCCTGTCTGATCAGCTCTATCAGGCGCTGCTGCTGCAGGTGAAACGACAGCTGATGCTGTTCCTCCAATATCTGCAGAGCATCTGAACATCGTCTGACAGTCTCCCGGTGTGCTTGCCTGCGTCTGCCAGTGTATGCTTGCTGCAAGGTTGGACTTGACTACCTACCTCAGGATTGAGATCATTGACTCGCTCAATGGCATCCTGTATGTCACCACTCTGCACTGCCTTTCGGATTTCCATTCTGTCTGTGATTGCTGCCAAGTCTACACCTGGTTTTGTGTTTGACTCCTTGCAGAAGCTTTCANGAGTATTAAAGAAACATAGCTTGCTGATGACATATGTTCTAGCACTCATCACTTACAGCAGACTGGTGCAGACCTGATCACAGCATAGTCAAACTGTACTTGAAGAAAGCACACACTGTGCTCTGGACTGCCAAAAGAAACTCTTCGACACAGAGCAGGGCCCCTGCCGGGCACGGCCTGCAGCCTATGCCTGCTGCGAAGACAGCTGTTGGCACCTGTCACAGTAGTTGTACACAACAGCTAGGCTTCAGCCCCGCCACAGAATGATGTGCGCATACATCATGCTCTTGATCGAATTGAAGCATGGTATCATCTCCTGCTGCTATGTCTGATCCCCATTGCTTACTTATATTTGCAGTATTTTTGGCAGCATTGAGAGCAACCAACTGTGCAATATCGTGACTTACTCGTCGGTGACCTGAGCGCACTTGCTCTATCTTACTCGATGACTCCTTGCTGCTCCTGGTATGTCACAATGGCAAGCAAAGTCTATCCGTAGACCTCAAAGTCAGCACTCATGTGTACGCCTTTGCCTGTAAGCCTGGAATCCTCTTTAGTGTCGAAGCTGAGCTCCTTGCTAATTCACGCCTATTTGGAGCAAGCTCCTGCTGCACTCTGACTCGCGCCTCCTCAGAACAATGCGCACGACACATTGCTGTGGCGCCGACAAGCCAATTGTTATGCATTACTGTGGAGCGAAGGTCATACAGCCCACTGTTACGACCGGACTGCAGACAACTGAGTGCTCGGGAGTCAACAGTCGCTTGCCTTCTAATGGCAAGTACTTCCATCCTTGTTTACGCTGAAGTTTGAGCACTCTCTTGTTGCCTGTGCCTGCTTGAGCTTTTAACTCACCCGATGGCAAGCTTGCCTGGCTTGTCGCTTTAAGGGAAGCGTGAGGTTGCTGGTGTACGTGCGAACACATCTCAGCATGTGTCAAAACTCTTTGCAAGCTGACTGGGTAGTTCTGATTATGGCTTGTGGAATAGGTGTGACATTGTTCCCACTCTATCGACGGCTGATGCTTCTTGATTAACCATCTGAGTTGTTGCTCCAGTGGAACGCTCAATCCCGCTCAAGAGACTGCTGATGTGCCTGGTTGCCGATACTGCCAGGTAGAAAGCTAGGACACAAAGCCAGATCCTAGCTGTTTTGAGCTGCTCAGCCGAGCGCGCATCCTAAATCAACAAGAGTTCTTTTTATGTGGAACGAGCTATGCCCTTCAAACCACGTGTCCTCATAAAGTATCGACAACGCATGAGTAGATCCGCACTGCCCGACAAGGCCTTACTGGTTGAAGCGCACTTACGTTATCCTGCCTGAACCATATGCTACGGTTGTTGATGTTATGCAAATGCTGAGTGACCTGTCCTTTGCACAGACATGGCAGAATTGCTACACCTGGTCAGGTGGCAGGGGATATGTTTGCATGGTATACTCTTGTGACCATTTCAACATGAGTTCATTGGAAAAAGTCAAGTGCTCAAAACTCAACAGTGCCTGTTAAGCAGTGCAAAAAAGCCAAAATTTCTTCCTTCTTTTAGCTGACAGCCCAGCGGCACAAGCAGCCGGGCAGCTCTTGAACCCTTCGTTCACTGATCTGTCTGCAAATGATTCGATTTTCCAGCTGAGTAGGAAGTGATGAAGTCAACTCTAGTTAGTGGCATATGCTGGAAGCCACACGTTTGCTGTTACCAGCCACAAAGTCGACGAATGGAACATAAGCTTCCTGGACAGGTGCGCCCTTGCTGCTGCGACCTTGGAGCGGGACTCGTACAACTATATACTCGGCAGGGGAGGCCCAACAGGTGCATCCTACTGCACATGGATCGGTGACTCCGCGGACATGCATCAGCAGCGTCCATGGTTTGCAACTGCTGTTGCGATAACTCTCTGCAGCGTTCAAACAGACTGAGCACTCAATCAGTTTTACCGCAGCTGGATGCCCTTGAGTCGCGGGAAGAGCAATCGAAGTCGTGCAAGACACAACGCTAGGGCTGGGCCGCGTCTCGCAGTTCTGTCTCTAAATCGTCTTCCGAGTAAAGCTTCTTGGCCTTCACGAACAAAAGCTTTATGCATGTTGTCAGTCGCTGTCGCTCGAGCTGGAGCGGTTGTGAATGTCTTGACTGTCAACCGTTTTTGCATCTTGCACTGTTATCGGGAAACATATAAGAACATGGTGAAAACGCTTTTGGATAGAAGACATGTTAAGGCCAGAACCGTCGTCGTCAAGTGCTTAGTGACACTTTCCAAGAGCATAATGCTTTGGAGCAACGGGGCCTTGTCAGCGCTGTGCACCAAAAAGCACATCATACTTGTCTGAACCCGCCCTATGGTTACTGCAAAATTGTTGGGGTTGTTTGCCTTCGGTATGCCTGCTGACACAGAACATTTGGATTAGATGTGCACGTAGTGCAACCCTTGCCACTGAGCTCGCACACCACAGCGCTGTACCACAGGCTTTTGGGATGTCTCTTCGGTACTATCACAACGAAAACACTCCAGGGCTGGCTTGGTGTCACAAGGCCTGTGAACGTCAATACGCAACAATTAGGCGTCGCAAGGAATAAACGGTTCCGCACTGGTACAAGCCTCCCCCGTGCTCGAGCAAAGCCAGTGAAAGCNCTTTGCCACGGCGTGACAAGAAACATCTTGTAGGTTTGCTGTGCAGCCTGAACCACCTGCATGGTACTAGCCATATCAGAGACAACAAATCATCACTCTTTTTATGCTGAACATGCCATAGCTGCCATTGGACAGTAGATTCGGCACTGAGGAAGGAAGTCAAAGAGCTGTGCATGCTGCACTGTGGCTTGCATACTGCGCTGTGGTTTGCATGCATGCATGCAATCAATGGGTAAGCATCAGGTAGCTTATACTTGTCGTGCAGTGCCACGGTCATGCATGTGATGTCATGACACCAAGTATGCGGTGCTTCTGTGCAGCCCCAGGACGTAAGACATCTCAAGTAGCCTAGTGTATGCAGGTGGTGTTACCCATAGCGTCTACACCAAACCCGCCTCGCACCTTCACATGTTGCTCAAGCCAGACAACGACTTCAAGCCCCTGCTGAGTCCCGCGCAAACTACTTAGAAACGCTCCAATAGCCAACTCAATCCTGCTCTCTTCAGGCAGTCCAGGCGTGTGCTTGGCCTGAGTGCTGAGCATTTCTGCGAGCAGCAGGCTTTGCTTGTTCAGGAGCTGCTCTTGGTCTGGCTCTTGTATGAGGTGCTTCACCAAGACTGCCTGCCAGGCAAACGCCCTCTGATAGCTGCTGAGTTCACCTGCAGCATCACGTAAGATGTGACTAGAAACAAAGTTGTGTCTTGGTGTCGTACATTGCCTTTCTTGGCATCCAGCTGCTAGTCTGCGGGAGGCTGCTGAGTCCAGCCCAGCACAGCGCAGCTCAGCACAGCGCAGAGAACAGCAGCATGCACAGCACAAGCACAGCCAGCACACAGCGCGCAGGCTACATTATGACCTATGCCGTCTGACGCTTCTTGTGTTGCCTGTGGTGACATAGACAACAATGGTCAGCGTCTCATTCTCACAGCCAGATACTACACGTAAGTAAAGGCACACATTTGTCCACACTCAGGCTTTGGGGCAATTCGCAGCATTGACATGCCAAGTTCACTGCAAATCTCAGCCCAGCAGAGACGAGACAAGGCACAGTAGGATTTCAAGCGTGGTACTTGCAGGTTGATACCTGCTTGACGAAGATGTGCGCCAAGTGTGGTTGTTGCAGCTCCTGTAAAGTGCTGGCAACTTCCTTGGTAAGCAACAAAAATCCCAGCTTAGAGTTAGTCATGCAGCTGTGGCCTGAAGTCTGTGGCAAGCCAGTCAGAAAGATTGGGAATGCAAGCTGGGCGTGCATGCTGCGCACCTTGTTCCTGACCAAGGAAGATCATTATGTGAAGACAAGACTAGGTACAGTGACACACAATATCTGCGATGCTGCAGTACACTGTNTCTGGCAACAGCCGGTTGTGTCTGTGGCTTGGAACCCCAATCTTGCATGATGTGCAGTTGCGTAATTGACAATATTGCTAATAGCGCAGCTCCTGAGCTCACATCTGCCGCACTTGGCGCAGTTTTGCCCAAGCATCTGAAGCTTGTATCGGCAATGCTTCCATTGCACTTTGTCAGGCCATGCTTGCAAGTCTTGTGTCATCGCTGTTCAGCCTGAATTTGCGCATAGATCTCCTTGCTTAACAAAGGTCGCACAGTCCAATTTGAAAAAAAAATGCCATGAGTTCCCAAAATCCACTACTTTTTTGTCTTTTCTGACAACTGAATTGTAAATTAATGTCCCTAAAACAATACACAAAGTTGGTCTGACTATCAACTGTCCTTGTGAGAGGCACCAATCCGTGCACAAATATGACTGCTGCACAACGTGATGCATCCTTACTTTGCAGCTTGTCCTGGTTCTTGACATGGATCTTCCTGCTGACCAAGGGGTTCCACAAGCCCATAGGCCGATGGAACATCTCAGCCCGAGTGCCAGTTTTGAGGGGTATGCTATGGAAGTTGGTGGCCTGGACTGTGTGGAGTCTGGACCCCCCTCCTGCTTTGTCCCCCTTGCGCTTGCCAGCAGGGAAGTAAATGGCGTCTTTGGATATGTTGAAGCGTGCCATGATTGCACCGGCGCTGCTGTGCACAATTGGGTTGCCAAAAGTTGGCTGAACCTGCATGCAGATGTGACTGACAGCCAGGTCATGTTGTGTGTGTGCGGAGTGGATTGGGGTCAATGGCCTCGTATGTTTGACCTGAAATAGGAGAATCGTAGCTGCCAAGCATGGGAAGTTTGTGTGACGCATTTGTATATTTGCAGGTCGTTGTCTGTCAGCTGCTCATGGCTGTGTACTTCGCCATGTATAGTCATGAAGCTTTCACTGGTAGCACTGCAGGAGGTGAGATGGATTTCAAACCTCACAAGGTGCATACTGTGTCTGTTTGCAGAGAGCTCATTAGCGTGACACTGTACTTGAAAGTGAAGGGTCCCAACCATGCAATGTGTTTCTTACTCTGACATGCTCACAGCATGCAAACAAAGCCCAAACAGGCAGATAGTTGCACGCATAGGATGTTGGACTGAATATCGGAGAGCATGACATGCTCGTTGAAACTAGCTGCTTTGGTGCAGCACTAGACACCCAGCACAAGCTCACCGTCTCTTGCTTGATGACCAGCTTGCCCTTGGCCATAGAGGCTGCATCCAAGATGTCATTGATCAACGTAGCCAAATGGTTGGAAGAATTCTTGATAGTGCGCACATAGTGCGTGCCCTTGTCACCAAGATTCCAGGATCCAGGCCGTAACATTGCCTCGCTCAGGCCTGCATGAGACACCTTTTTTGCCACCTTGTCAAAGTAAAGGGCAAGGATGACTCATGCATGAACTCAAGCATACTGAGCAGCAGCAGCAGATCCCATNCAGCGTGGCCCTCAATGAGGCAGGGGCTGTCTCCCACCACAGCTGCAGATGGGGCAAGAAGAGGATTGCTGGGGCAGCGCGGCGGGCTTCAATCACTGCACGGACTACTGCCTCCTCAGGCGATCTGCACAGTGCATGCATCCAGTTTGGATGCATGTGTGTCATTGATGTATTCCTCTACATGCTCTGATACACACAGGGGCAACAGCTAGAGTGATTGTATGTCTGGGCGTGTACATGTTGATGCTGTCAGCAGTTGTTCCCTGTCCATGCTTGAGGCGTCTGTGAGTACCCAATAGAGACTGCGCAATCAGTGGCATGCACAGATGAAGCTGCATGTGGATTATTACCTGGCACTAGCGTCAGACAGCAGTGAGGGCAAGCCCAGAGCATGCACAGGCAAGCCCTCCAGGGCATACAGCAGGGCAGGCCCCAAGTGAGCCTGCCCTGCCCCTTCAGCTCCACAGATGAGCAAGCGCGGCCGCTGCATCAGCTGGTGGGCGGAATCAAGTAGAGGCGCATCCCAGGCATCCTCATCATCATCTGAAGGCCACAGGCCGCTCATGCAGTGAGTGGACAAGGTGTGCAACACAATCAGATAGTCACGTCAAACTGCAAGGCTTCCACAATCTCTCCCACTGTGTGGTGCAATAGCACAGAACACCTGTCCTGCTAAATTGGCATGCCTCAATGACTCCATGCCAATGGTGCAGGCACAGCTGCAACATCCTGAAAACAACCTCCTGACACGTCGAGCTGTCACGATGGCTGTTCCTCTGCATGGTGCACACAGTGTCAAAGACTTTGAAGTGAAACTTGAGATGAAGAGGAGTAACAACAGTACATGCTGATATAATACAAGTCAGGCCTATAAAGTGCTGCGCATGCAACCAGACCCAAGTGGCTCAACATCTAGGCATGATTTGATTGGACATGATGGACATGGCATACAGGACTTGCTGCTTGAAGATAGTTGTGGCAGTGGCATGGTGTCAACTATGGAATGCTCGTATGCATTCTTGGACCTGAGCATGAAGCATCTGGCCATAGAGCAAATCAAGACAAATGCCAAACAAAAGCGTCTGGTGAGATTTGCTACACCAACCTGAAGGGAGCGTGTGGACTTGGCTGGTGGGTCGTATTGGGAGGTTGCTGTAGATTGTTGCTGGATCTAGCTTGTTGTGCAAACACCCCTGAGCCTTGGAGGGCTGAAGAAGGCCGTACGGGTAGACTGACATCTGGCCTGTTAGTGCTTGTCCAGTCTGATTGGCCATGCGTATGTGGAGTAGCTGTTTGGCTGAGATTTGCAGCTCTTTCACCGTTCTGTTGTATAGACTGGCCTGGTTGAGAAGCCCTGTTGGTGCTTGGCTGAGTTGACTGATTGGAGCTGGAAGCCCTGAATAGGTTTGGGGCAATCTGAGATTGCTGTGCAGCTTGCACCTAAACAGGTTGTAGCTCAAACTTAGCAGCTTCATAACACATAACGCAGGCACTAAACTGTGCCTCGCGACCAATCACCTGATGCAAGGATGGAAGCTGAACTACTGCACGAGGTGCTGCGTGAGGCAATGACTGTAGCTTTGCACCAGAACTGCCAAGTGACACAGGAGCGACTGGGATAGTCTGTCTGGGTGCAGTAGGTTGCCTGTACGGAACCCAGAGGTAATTGACAGGCTACACGTTACTACAACAACACTGCGTGCGCTGTCCACTTACTCTGCATCTGTTGTCGCCTTCCGTTTTAGACTGTTGCTTGACCCAACAAAGCTGAAATCCATATGTTTTGTGTCTGTGATCAGCTCAACACACGCCTTCGTCAAAAGTCGCGCGCTACATGCATGCAAATAACAGTGACGTTTCGTCACTGCACACTGTGCTGGGACACAGCGCTGAAGTTCTTGCAGTTGCGCAAAGCACCGACTAAGATAGCGGCAAATGAGAAGCTTGGGGAGCCATGTGATTCGGTTTCTATAGCTTCCAGCGCTGAAGGCTGATGCCTGTCGCAGACAGACACTCGATACGCAGCAATTTGCATTCATTTCACGCAGTTCGGGCGAAACGCAGCAGGTCTCCTGGCAATGCGCCTCGTGTATGCCGCACTTTTTGCGTGTACTTTGCTATTGAGCTTGAACGCCGGCTGTACCGCGGCAGTAGACTCCAATCAGACGACTGTTAGCCAGACTTATGAGGTCGTGCACCTGTCGGAAGCTTTGCAGAAGGCTAAACAGGGAGATGGCAAACTGGAAGATATGCTGCACTGGGCCATTGGTCAGGCGTGCAAACTGCATGCGTCACATTCGTATGACTGCTTATACCAAGGCTACTTGAGCGTTACACTACTAACACGTTGCAGAGAACAGTGACTCCACAGAGCTCAGGCAACAAGCAGAAGCGCTTAGCAGTGACAACACAGCTTTGAGCGAGCGGCAGGCCGAAATTCAACAGGTGTCCACCTTGCAACTGCATGTGCTGTCATTGTGTTGCTTACNGCTCCTAGCCACCATGCGGCTTGAGCTAGCCGCATACACCCAACTGTCACTTGTGGCATCAGCAACATGGCATGCAAACATCACTCTTGAGTTACTACCTGGATCAAGCAACCACAAGTGCCCAGCATGGTCTTGTCTACGTATTGACAATGTCTCCCAGACAGAGCTTATCTGCATGCAAGCCAGTGATGCACCTACAATGCAAAAGCAGGTCAAGCTGTTCCCTCATGACAACACAAAACCTCTCAATAGAGCAGACCCATGCTGCTGTTCGATCACTTCAGCATGCTCAGGTATGCTCATGTCGGTAGACATTACACGGGAGCTGCAGCCTTGTTACTGCACGACACCGTTGAGCAATGCTGCACATGGCAGGGTTGGTTGTGAATGCCATCAGCGTCATTGTATGCTGTACAGGAGCATATACTGCCTTAACGTCACACTGACTCATGCAGGACATCGATCACTTCTGCCTACTGCATGCTGTTGAGCTTATTTTTCACAATTTCAGCCCTGCATGTCACCAAGGCCCTCAAGTTCATACTTGAGATGACAATATCGTGAGATGTGACGTTTGTGGCATGCTCAGGATGTGNACATGACCCACAGGAGAGAAAACAGGTATATGACATGCTCAAAGCTGAGGTGCCCAAAGCTGCAGCGGAGGAAANAAGAGGTTGCTCGCATGTCTTGCCGTAGCACCCTGTATGGTTGTCACAGAGGCAGAGTGAAGGTACACATGTTATCTGATAGCAGCATTTTCCCACTCAGTCATTTCCACTGTCAAACACCACAGCACTTGACTTACGCCTGCATAAGCACTGAGTGCAGGTGGACTGCATGCATACTGAAGCACTTCACATACACCAAACCACTTTCATTTGGTCTTACACATTGGAGCACTTTTAGTTTGGCCACACAGTCCCAAACATGCCTGACCGGCATCAGCAAAGATTGTCTACTAAGAGAGCATCATGTACTGCACTTTGTCTCTGAGCATGACAGCATTGCTGAGCACAACACTTGCAACATGTCAAAAGCCTGGTATGGTCACAGGGTGTTGAAGTTGAGCCTGGCAATCCTAACCTGTTTTGGTCAGCAGCAGAGGATGGAACTGTCAGGCAATACGATGCACGTTTGCCAAGCGATGATCAGAAGTCATGGCAGAGCAGCAACTGCCTGATTTCTGTCAGAGCTGCTGGCAGTAGCAATCGCAATGTTGAGCTCAAGGGCATCAGCTTGAACAAGGTAATCAAGTGCCCATTCAGGCCTGCCCTTTCACCGCATGCTTGTACAGTCAGCACATGCTGACCTTTGGTGAATGTTCATGCACATGTGGGACCTGACCCTTCCCACCATTTTCTCATGCAAGCCCATACCTTTCAGACACAGGACCTGTTATAGTCCACTGTTCAATGTTGCAACTGCGCCCTTTCTTTGCATAACTTCTTTGCTACATACAGCTTGTGTCAGGACTCGGGCTGCACGCTCTCATTGGCAGTAACAACATTACAGCAGTCATGCAACGTTGCTTGCAAGTGCAAGACACTTACGCACTAACTCAGAAATGAAGAGAAAAGAAAACATTACCCATGCAGTAGTGCCTTCTGTGGAGGGCTTTGTGTATGAAAACTTGCCCCCCCCCCCCCCCCCCCCCCCNTCAACTCGGGCAACCCTGAGCTGCAACAGACTGCATGTGCGCTGATGGCATGTGATCTGGACTGCCTACAGCAGGAGATGCAGTACAGGCTTGAGGTACGCCATCTACGCACTGTTGTGCCTGGTTCAGGTCAGCCTTTGATAGGCTTGCAGAGGGAGTTGATCCAAATCTTTGGGCAATTAGCTGTGACATAGTTCCAATTGTATATTGTTCAACAATCATGAAGGTGCCATGCATCCTGAGCCTATGTCTCACTAGCTGTATCTACCAATACTTTGTCTCTGTGTTGTGAGCGCTGCTTGGGCAGACGGGACTGTATATTTAGGTGCTTTTACTGCTACGCACATATCTGCTGGTGATGCTGGTTGCTGACCCCCTTCACTATGATTCTGGCATCATGCCTAACACTGCCATACCTGCATTGCCTGGCATCCTATTGCAGTAAGGTGGCCGTTCTATAACATGTTGCGTTCTGTCTTTTCAGGAGGCTGCTACAGACGAACTGCATATGCGTGCATGTAACACTGCACGCGGTACTGCAACAGCACAGCAGCCAGCAGCACAGCTTGAAGACCACATCATGCAGCTGCAATACTAAGTGGACAGTCAGAACCAGGAGCCTTGACCACCTTGCAATATGTGTGCAACACAAGACATGCAGCTTGTGACATTTGGCTCANGGCTATGCACACCACTCAGTAAGAAGATAGTACACCATGCTTGTTGTCACATCATACCGCTGCCACTTTCTTACGAGAGAAAGGCTGGCGAAGCTTTTTACATACTTTCTGCTGCCAGAACTGCTGAAATCTGTGGAACATCCCAGTGATGCCATTTTCTGCAGGCAAGCCTTCTGGGACAGGCTGTGCTTGAATCAGAAAAGTAGCAACGACAGGCCTGCAGCAATGTAGTCAAGATCATATTTGGGCTCTGCAGCAGACGATTGCTATGCTGCAACCTAAGCTGCTGTATCACCATTCGTGCAATGAATGAATGAGTGAGTGAGTGAGTGAGTGAGTNCTGGCAAATGCATGACCAGGCATTATGCTCAAGGCCGACCTGCAGCTCTGTAGAACGATCTCAGGCAGCAGATCACATTCCATTCCATGCAGCAACAGCTCAAATCTCACCTTAGTTCTTACGCCCATGTAGAGTCGTATGTTGCAGACAACATACAGTGTCAACGAGATTTGCTGCAGCTTTGCAATGACATTGAGCCACTTGATGATGGGCTCGAGACCAAGCTGCATGTGAATCAAAGGCTGCAGTATGTGAGTCAGCTTCTAGATGTGTGCAAGGCCAGTGTTAGTTTGAAAGAGCTGCTGTTGTCTGATGCTATTAGATTCGATTACGAGGCTGATGAGAGTATGCGACTCTTATGTGCATCAATACTAGGGTAAGCTGCAGTGGGTTGCACTTGCACAACACTCAATACGGCATGCTGACGACAGACTTTTTCTAAGGCCACCGTTTGTCTGTCTGCAGCATAAATCGACGTTGTAGCTTTGAGCTGCAAGAAACAACCTTCTGTATGAGTATGGTATGAGTATCCGTGCTTGATATGTTTGTGCATGGAAGCTGTTGCACATATTTGTGTCGATGGATCTGTGAAGTTTTCGCATTTGCAGCCAGCTCTCCAGTGCTGCTCGAGAAGTTGTGGCTTTGCAGCTGTTGAATGGAATGGTTTGAATGGTGCAGTGTTTACGTGGAGTGATTGGTCATCTGGGTGCTTCGTAATGTGACCATCTCTGCGCGCGCTTCGGCATAGCGGCGGTAGTGTCACGCTTGCAGATCTAGCTACGATCGCCATGCACCAGTTTTGCGCGCACGCAAGTAACAAATTGATCGTCCGAAGCCCGCAACTTGGCCTAACCCGTTTGTCCTGCCGGTCATACAGGTTGCAGGTCAACGCAACCAGTCTTCTGGACAAGGCTGCAACCGAGCTTAACACAAACAAATACATGGCTCCAAACAAATACACCACCATCAACAATCCGACTGCTACTCTCAACAGCGGTCACAAAATACCTCTACTTGGTCTTGGGACCTGGCGCGGTGAGGCTGGACAGGTTGAGCATGCAGTGGAGANTGCAGCGTCCATGCCCATAGCTGTGTCATCTCTCAAGGCAGCAAGCACCGGCTCTGCTTTGAGCTGGCTGACGGTCTTGTCAATTGCCCGGGCTTTGGTTCCAGTTCTGCCCTTGATGATTCTGCTGCCAAAGTTCCAGGGCTGCATCCCATATAGGGCGTTCAAAGCTACAACCTGCAGCCGAGCAGCATCCTCAGGTTGCAGAACATCAAGCTACCTACGCTGTGGTGCAGAACCCACGACTAGTCTTTGCACCTTGGCACAGCATACATTAAAAGATGCCTGATGCCAGTATCTGCCAGTGCAGCTTTGCCAGCTCGCCTCCAAGTGTTGCATGCATCATAGCAGTAACCAGCGTATAGTTGAAAGAAGCTGTGCACATTGTGCCATTACAGCTGTGCCTGTAGCTCGTATTTTGAAGCATGACCAGCATCATGACAAGCCACGTCAGCAGAAGTGCATGACCACCACAACNCATAGCCAGCTGTGAACATTCGGCGCTGCTCATGCAGCAAGATCGCCAGCTATTGCACGTATGTGACCAGCGGTCAAACTCAATCAACAGCAAGGGTGACAAAGGCGGGTGCAGACTTGACTGCATGCAGCGTACCAAGCCACAGTCTCGACATATCTGCACTTGCCCCAGCTTCTTCCCCGTTTTGCCAACAGCCTTTTTGGGCGCCCCCTTCTTGACAGGAGGCCTTCTCGCAGCAGTCGGCTCCCACTCTGGCTCCAGAACCATAGGCTCTGCCACAGCTGCAGCATCCATAGNTGACCAGCCAGAAAGCGCCACTGCACCTGACTTGGGTGTTCAGCAGGCTGACACAGCCATGGCAGAGGCTGCAGACCACCTTGATGTTGCTGTTCCTGCCAGTGCTGCAGCTGACGCTGACAGGTCATGTGACTATGCCAGCGTCACTGAGTCTATGCCAGCAGCTACAGACAGCTTGGCCAATCAGACAGGTGCATTCACAGCAGATCCTGGCATCACAGAGCCTGCTGATGGTGCTGTGCCCATGGACACTGCCCGTGAACCCAGCACCACAGAAATCAAGATTGCTGCAGTTGCCTCAGAACCAGCAGCATTAGCTGAAGTTGATGCTGCACCAGCAGACACAGCACAGGCTGATCAAGATGCTGCTGCTGAAGGTGTCAACATCCACAGCACTGCATGCAAGTATGACTGTCCCTGGAAGGTTCTGGCTGCATCTGCCAAAGAGGCAGAGGACTTTGCCACCCGCGTGCTTACGTCTCCTGACAAGAGTGCTGCTGCACAAGAGGTAAGNGCGCAAGCTGGGTCAAGCTCAGCTAGTGGTGCGTGACATCTGCGCCCGCGCTCGCAATGCCTACAGCAAGCGCTCTTTGAAGAAGGATTTCAAGGATGGCCTCACGGAGATGGAAGAGACTGCAGCCTTTGTTGAGTTGGATGCTATAGGTGATCAGCTGTGCTTTGCACATTGGACCCAGACAGGCATATCAATGTAGCTGATGGTCATTGTGAGAGCATCTTGACAAGCATGAGCTTGGCCGTCATTGTCAGTGTTGCTGCAGTGTCAGCATGGTTTATGGCAAGTGGAGTTGGGACTCACCACAAATCGAATGGCCGACCAGCCGCCCTTCAGCACTGAATGCGTGTCACGATAGATGGGATTCACCAAATTGTATTGCGACTTTGCCGAGCTGTTAAAGGTCCCATTGCCAGTTGCCAGCACCCAGAAATGGTGGCCATGCAAGTGAAAGGGGTGCTGCTCTGTGGCATTGCGCGAAGTAGAACTGTTGGGGTTGCCTGAAGCCCTGCAAACACATTCAAAGTCAGTCAAGACCAGACGCTGCATNTACTCAGGCTCCTGCAGATTGAAGGTTATTTGCAATTGGTGACACAAGTGAGAGACTTTGCCTGCTTGTCCAACCCGCAAACTGAGCTGGCAGATCACCTGTGTTGTTGCAAGAACGTGATGGCTAGGTCAAGCTTCTTGAAGGCAGCCATAAACAGTGGCAGGTCTGCTTGAGGGCCTTGCAAAATTCTGGACTCCACCTGTATGTTGCCCGCGAGGGTTATGATAAGCTTGCACAAGGCTGGGCACCGGTTACGGCTTACCTTTCTAGAGGCATCAAGGTGGTCAAGGACTTCCTCGGCCTTAGCTCGGGCCTGTCTGACATTCTCTCTTGTTTGTGTCAATGCTTGCGTCTTGAGCACAACCGGCTGAACAATTCTCTCGAGCTCACTGAGCTGGCTGCAATACTGATCCAGAACCCTGCATGCCTCCTGGGACACCTGATGACTGCTATCTAGGCTTTGTCGTAGCGCTTCTCCACGCGCAGCCAGGCTTTGCACACTCGTCATCTCAGCATGTGGATATCAAGTCGCACAATCCTGTGCATGTCTGCAAATTAGTACGACACTCGAAGGCGCAATAGTTTCATGGGCAATGTAGTATACGCACTTGCTCTCATCCCCAGCTCCACCATGAGTCATAAATTTGCATGCAAGTCAGCTCATGGCGCGCTGATGCTTGCAGGTAGTCGTGAAGCAAGCAGAGCTTACTGATCGAGGTCAGCACAATGGACTAACATGTTCAATTTGTGTGCAAGGTCATGTCTAAGCTAACTCAATAGCAAGAATGGCATACTGTTGTACATGTCAAAACACATTTCATCTCTGCACAACACTCAAAATCACACACGAGCTTGTGCTTGTATGCCAGGATCATGGTACNCAGCATCGAGAAATGTGTTGTTTCAGCAGGGCGTTCCAATGCCTCAGGTACGCAGTCATCATCCTTGCCCGCACATCACAGCTCTGCTGTAGTGGTCACCAAGCTCGCATCATGCATGCCATAGTATGCCACAAATCGCTGCTTGCTGACACTCAATGCTAGGCATGCACATCGTGATTCTGGGCATTGCCAAAACAAGATCTAAAAGACCATGTGATACAGTGAGATCACCAAGGGACGGCTATGCATTGCAATGCATATGCGTAGGTACAAGCACAAGCTTAGATGATGCTTGCTTACCTGTAGCAACTGAGTTGGTCTGGACATCGCTGATGTGCGGCTGGAGTTTGAGCCTTACAAAAACCACCATTGCAATTTTGCCCATGCTGTGACTGCTGATCTGCACATACTTGGGCCCCAAAGCAAGTCCTGTCACCCTGTTCCATTCCTGTACACACATTCGTAGGAACCGTTAGCCACAAACATCATACAGGGAGGCTGCATCGCATTCAGCTGCTACACTTGGCTACCCTGTAATCACATACATCTGCACATGTTGGCAAGTTGGCACCAGCACCCAAGCATCGAACGCAAAAGTGTTGCATCACGTTGACTGGGTACACACCAGAAGGCAACTGCAAACAATCTGTCGCATTGCACGTCATGCTTGCTCTTGCTTGCATGAGGCTAAAGTCTTGCTTTTGCAGCTTTGTATGGCCATACAGCACCATGTGCACACAGCAGCAACGTAACTTTGATACTGCTTCCGCGTAATGCAGCTGACAGCACGTTACCTGCAGATTGCCGCTTTCCTGTGTGCCAACAACCACTACATCATATTTGTTGAGCCCCACAGGACAGCCTGCTCTCCCCAGCAGCTCTTCAGGCAGCTCCTGGGGATTCTGCTTGGCCATGTTGAATGTGACAACATGAACTCTGAGGGCTTTTGGCAGAAGGCCCTGCTGCAAGGGAGGGCTTGCAGGTGCTGAAGAGGAGGCAGCCCCTCCTGCTGGGCTCAGACTGCTGCGCGGCTGCTCTGTCCTGTGTTCAGCAATGTCACACGTGAGCACATGCCTAGGATTGCTGGCAGATGAAGTACCAGGTGCAGATGACTATCCCTGATGCAACCGCCTTGGTGGTATCTTTCCCAGGTTGCCTCATGCATCATTGCATATTGATGCAAACAGCATGACAAGTGAAAGGCAAGCACCCAGCACATTGCAGGCTGTTGGGCAAGTGCNCTCCAGGGACGGTTGATGAGCTCTGTGCCTCTGAGGCAGCAGGAGCTGGTGCCCTCAATGCAGCACTTGCAGCTGCTGNCTGGCACGGCGCAAGTCACGGTGGGAAGCATCCAACAACCGTTGGTCTCCTGTGTAGGAGTGGGTGGTGGTCATTGTTCCCTTCACAATGCCGAACTTGTCTTCCAATACCTACAGACAGTTCAACAAGCTATTGTCATGAGTGTGGTGCGCTTGCATGTTGCCAAGGGTGTCTTGTGTGCAATGTTGCCACATGGGCACAATGCATTTAAGCTGCCTGATATGAATGTGTACCCCGTTGCTGATGTTGTATGTTATGCACTGGCAATGTGAAACTCTTGCACAAGCCTACTAGACGCTGTATCACCGGCAACAAGAGTGCCAGGCGATATGGAGCAATGGAACAATGCCAGGCAAAACCATGTCACAGCAGGCTGCCAATTCTGGGGCGTTGCAGTCAACAGAACTGGTATCTTGCAACACTAACACAACATGCAGGACTGAATACATACAAGTACAATCTGATGCATGAGGCAGTGCTTCGTCTTTCTGTTCAATTGGTGCCTGCAATGCTCTGTGGATGCAGACAACATAATCAGAGTACTTGGGTCATGGCATGTGACACGCGTACTGTCCCAACAGCTGCAGCTTGCTCTCTTGGCTGTGACAAATGGCCGTCGAGAGAGATACTGTATATCCATGTGTGAGCCGACAACTGAGAAGCCGCTGCCCTGAGGGAAGGCTAGCTGGCAAGGTGCACACAACATGTACAGCCTCANGGATGATTCTTGCTGCGCTATAAGGGCTATGGTCAGCAGGTATTTTTTCCGTTTTGTGTTGAGACCGTTCCGGTGCCCAAAGCCGCTGCTTGGCACCTGACAGGCAGGCATGCNGCGGGGCAAGAGCTGTGGCCCACAGGATTCTGGCAGAAGCCAAAGCAGTGGCAGATAAGAACGGCAAGCAGGAAGGCCCTGACCCCAGGTACAGCCCCATGGCATGCTCAATCAAGCATGCTCTGCTTTGGCCTGTGGCAAGCCAGCGTCAGATGTGCTGTTTTGTGGCCTGTGACATGCTGAGATCAATGACGCTGCCTGTGCTTGGCCTGACATGTTGGCGTATGCCATGCTCGGTCAGCAGGATACAGGCACAGTGACAGGATCATTGGGATCTTTCAACATCTTAGCAGTCTCTGGACATGGTTCAGTGTTTGACCTGTAAAGCCTATGTGGCGTGTGAAACATGTGTGAAATGGCCTTGGTCTTGGCTCTAGGTCAGCTGTGCTTTGGCTTGCCATGCTGTGTTTGGCAAGGCACTTTGTTGTACTTTGACAAGTACATGCAAGTGTAGTGACAGGCTGTGCTGCTGCTTGAGGTCAGGCTTTGAGGCTAGGTTGTGCTATGCTATCCTGAGCTGTACTGCTATGTGCTGCACTGTGATGTGCTGTGCTGAAACTGTGCTGTGCTGTGCGGCTCACCTGCTGCCTCATGCAGACACTTGGTGAGTAGCGAGTGCTCTGGCAACAACAACATGCATCCCTGCTCACTATCTGTACACATGCTCAAATCAAACAAGCCAACAAGATCGAGGTGCGAGAATTAATTTCCATCAACCGCATACTGTATACACCTGGTTTTGCTTGGGTGACAAGACAGGTTGCCTGTATCTTTGANATGTAACAAGCATGTGTACGCCATACCCACGTTTGCTCTTGTACTGCTGTGTCTGGAAACAAGTGCAACCCTACGTCGCAGTTCAAAGCACAGGAGAACATGTTTGGCCTGACAGCCTATGCATCATCCATCTGGAAGAGGCTTGTGTCGCACATGTTTGCATTGAGCAGTCAAGCCCATGTGCAGACGCTGCTGGCTCAATGGATGCCTGCCAAAGCACTGGCGGAGGTCATGGCCGCCACACAGCACTTCCAACAATGCAGCCAAGGTCAAGCCACAACACACTATGATGGCAAACAGCTCAGAGCACAAAGCAGCTTGAGCAGTTGTGAAAGCATTGCCAAATTACCTGTGCCTAGCTTTGGTGAACATGTGCATGGTGAAGTGTCGTTTTGTACCAGGCTGGCTGTGTATCATCACATGCACTGTTTCTTTGCTGTTTGATTGCTTTGATCACCGGCGGTTTCCGAAGCAGCACAGTGGGAAGCGTACAGCCTTGCACATGTGTAGTTCACTTCTGTACACCTTTAGCGGTGATGTATTGAACTGCTACATTTCAGTCTCACCCTTGAGCTCCAAAAGCAATCCGATTATTTGTTATGTGGCCAGAGTGTCATGCTACTAGCTCTGCGCACAATTGTAATGCACACCAGGACACATATATGGGCAGTTTTGTTACTCCTCCATGCATCCTGACTGACAGTCGGCAGCATGTCGATTATAGGAATACCAAAAGAGCAGCGTTGCAACAGCGCCAACAGCGCTGTGTTGCACAAGAAGCATAATGCAAAATCACACACTGGTATACATCAATATCGCGACTTACATTTGTAAGAGCGTCTACAACACTTGCCCTGTCAGCGCACACCCCTAGNGCTGA
The DNA here is from genome assembly GCA_000818905.1 of Trebouxia gelatinosa. Lineage (NCBI taxonomy): Eukaryota > Viridiplantae > Chlorophyta > Trebouxiophyceae > Trebouxiales > Trebouxiaceae > Trebouxia > Trebouxia gelatinosa. The sequence continues at coordinate 1,782,889 of KN805367.1, forward strand.
AGTACGTGAGGTGTGTGTGGGTGCATTGCTGCGCTGGGGCTGCAAGTCAAAGTGCTGCATGGACTGGACGGCATCTGTGTGTGCGTAATGGAAGGCCAACATCAGTGAGGCTTGGTTCTCCAGGTGCTGGAACAGCTGTGTGCGCACCGGCTGTGACAACAACGGGAACCTCTCCAGCCTATGCACATGATCCCGATCAGAATTTATCATTCAGCATGTATGACACAATGCATCAAGGAGAGTGTGACAGCCTACAAGAAGCCTACAGCATTTATATGGATATTCTGCATGATGCTCCTCTTATCATGGCTTGAAGAATTGCATTTGACAGCTTATGGTGACTGCGATTGCTTGGCAATGTCTGTCCATTCAAGGAATGCACTGCTCAACGCATATCATGGCAGCCTGCTAAAACAAAATGCTGCAGGCCAGCAACAGCACCATGCATGTGATGCAGTCTTGAATTCAGTATGCCTGACCTTTGCAGTAGCTGAAGCCATTTTGGGGTTCGGAAACTGTCATCCAGGTAGTTCCAGTCACACAAGGGATCCTTAGTATGGTCCAGGGCGCGATTGGCGCTGTTCTTCAGCTTGTACAAGTGGGTAGGGGCCACATGGGCGCGCTCAAAGATGTCCTCATATGTCTGTTGCACAGCTCGCAGCAGCCTGGCACGAGTCTCCTGACGTAGCTGAGCCCGCTTGTCTTCGGCTGAGATGCTCTGTTGTAACCCCACTGCAGCACAGAGCATTAGACAAGCACAACAAAAACAAAAAGTCACTTTGCACACTACTTTATGAAGCTGTGCTCTATATTGCAGACAAAGCCTGATATGTACCCTGCGATATGCAGCACCCCTTGCACTGTCTCCCGTTAGGCCANCTGGCGAGCACGCCAACTAGCTATAGGTACCTAGCATCAAAGGCTGGCACACCTGTACATTATCGTTGTTATTATTATAGGCAACCAGCAGTGTGCTTGGAAGCATCACAGCAGGCTTGCAGACAGTACTACTCTGTCTCCTGTGTGTGCTGGCTTGTCAGGCCAGCACTTATGTTGAGCTTACATAGGCAAGTATGTGCAGTATCCAAGCACTGCTAAGGACCGGCAGAGAGCCAGCAGCTGCAAACTCTTGCATCANTGCTGCTCTGTGCAGCAAGTAGACATGACTTTGCAAGCTTTGTCTTGATAGGCATGCGTAGGCTTGAAGATTCTGATAGCAAGGCTGACCATGCCTCACATCAGGGTCAAGTCACACTAGCAAAGGGAGCCTCGAGGTAAGCAGCTGGGGGGACAGTCCAAAGCAAGAAGTGTGGCATCCGTGGAGCGCAATGCATGTACGCAGCAAACCCATGTCGCAGCTGCATTGACGACTCCTTTGCCAAGACAGTGATGCAAGGGTAGACATTTCCATGGGAACTCATTGCATGTTGCAGCTGAGTGACATTCATGCAGCTTGCACAGCAAATCAGCGTGTTTGCTGCAGCAATGCTGTGGCATACCACACTACACCAGCACCTCAGTGTCCTACCTTTTGACGTGGACATAGCCAAGAAAATGCTGTGAAGCTTACACAGTAGTTTGCATGGGGCCTCACCTACGAGGGGTGTTGCTGGGGCTGNATACACATTAGCTGCAAACCAGCAAGCCAGCTGAGCACATCATGCAGCAGCACATGTCTACATCTCTGGCACCACTCCATTCACATTTGCAGGCAAGCCTTGGCATGTGTCAAGAATATCAGCAATCTGTGCTGTTGACAGGACCCGGTCCGTAAGGAGGTACCAGATGCAGTGGCGGTCTGCAAAAGGGCTGGCATTGTGGTGCGCATGGTCACTGGGGACAACGTCCACACCGCCAGTCACATTGCTAGGGAGTGTGGCATCATGCTGGAAGGAGGTCTTGCACTTGAGGGCCCTGTCTTTAGGAAGATGAGTGAGGAGGAAGTCATTCCATTGCTGCCCAAGCTGCAGGCAAGAGCTATGGCATGCATGCAGCTTATGCTTGAACCAGAAGAAAGCTCACAGAAGGAAGCATGACAAGCTTTTTGGCTCTCCTACAAGAATTGCATGTGATGCATGGCTTGTCTAGTGTAGCAAGAAATGTATGGTGTGCTTGTGCGCCTGATGGAATTGTACAGCAGCATTGGTTGCATGCACATTGCTTCTGGCTGAAGCCACACACCATGTGCTCTGCAGGGAGCACTGTGAGCCAGGGCTCAAGGTAATGCTGGACCGCATGTTTCATGCTTTCATAGTGCGAACATGGGTGCCTGATGCCCTAGAGAGAATTGGTGCTGATTTGAGGAATGCCAAGCAGCAGCTTGTTGACCTGGGACCGCCTGTGGAGGACTTGTCAGCTGATGAAGTCGTGCAAGCTGTCTTGAACCAGGTATGGTTGCAACTTAACCTCAACGCTTACAACTCCTCCTGGCAATCGCAAGCTGCATGTGATATGTCACATGGATTCAGTAAAGCAATGCAGTTGTATTGCTGACTGTGTTGACTTCACCAGCAATGTTGTACTTGAGAGTTGCGCACTCATGCATGTTGTACATTTATTGGCAATGCCCACGGCCAAATGCTGCATTTGTGGACATGAGGTTGGGACACACGTGCCAGACAGCCATTGTGCAGAGGCAGATGCTGCTTGTTCTTCTCTCTCTCAGCACATCGTCTTACCAGGCACAGCTGCTAGGTCTCACACAGTAGAAGCTAGTCTTGCATGGTATGCAGCGGCTGCCAAATACCATTGGAAATGTTTTGCAGCTTGATCAGGTCGAGCTCTGCGCCGCCATCAGGAGCAATCTGTGGGGTGTCGCAGAAGCTCATGCCAGCTTGTGGAAATCAGAGGAGAACTGGCCCAAAAATTGGCAGCCAGGCGCATGGGTTGAGCACCAATGGACGCAGATGGTTGCAGTTGCCCATGATTGCTTTGATCTCACTGGGCAACAGCTTTGCGAGCCGCAACATCTGTGTGGTCCAGCTGTCCGTCAAGTCTGCAGTGTCTTTGAGCAGAACTTGCCACCCAAGCTGCAAAGGTTTTCAAGCTTGCTCAAATGTATCACTAGCAAGCTCCTGCCAGCATTTACAGCATCAGTGCTCATAGCAGCCAAGCCAGAAATTGACTTCATTCTACAGTCCCGCATTCAACGGTTGTACACATGTTTACTCAGAAATGAGACACTTTGCCTTGACATTGTCCAGGCTATCATGGGCTGCATCATCAGCCGCTTCATGCATGCCTTGCAATGTGAGATTTGGCTGCCACAGCATTTGAAGCTTCCCAAGGACTTCAATTTGGAGGAAGATGCAAAGACGCAGGAGCAGCGCGCAGCATTGCAGCTCAGAATGCAAAAGTTGCTGACAGCATGCTGGCAGATATCGTGCATTGAGAGTGCATTCAGCGCTCCTGAGTCCCCACCCGGAGCACTTGCAGCAGCCGTCAGTGCTGCTTTTGATCATGTTGCCGATGCAGAGGCACATACTGCCAGCAGCACAGCATCCATTGTCTCTGCAGCCAATCAGCAACGTCTCCCAATCAGCACTCATGCAGTCATTGCAACAGCTGCAGCGTCCACTACTGTACCCGATCTGCAGGCTGTACATGCACCCACAGGTGTATCAGACGTGGCACAGTAGCCCTATGCACATGTTTCAAGCGCTGCACAGTCTGCAGCAGAGGTGGCAGTTGTGCCGGTGTCCCCTGCTGCCTATGTGGCTGATAGCTTTGTTCATGTCGCTCAGCATTAGCCTTTGTTTAGTCAAAGGTGGGTTGATTAGCCTGTAACATGCTGTACACACCATTGCAACTTCAGCAAATCCTGGTGGACATCACAAGTGTCAGCTCTAGGCGCTTGGGTTTCTATTTGTGCCTGTGCATGATGCTGGCTTTGTNCGCTACAGTTGGTCCTCAGAACCAGACACAAACCAGGTTCTCCGAGGACCACTTGTAACGGCTGTAGCCTCCACAGTATCTTAGCCAGGCAGATGATGCATTACAAGTGTGCCTGCAGCAACAAGCATAGTGACATGTTTGACACAGTGCCACAGAGTTTCAAGGATCTTACCTTCATAAACCTAGCGAGGTGGTGTTGGACAATGCTGCTAGCCATTTGCAGTCCCCAAAAAAGGCTTACTGGGCATGTCAGATGGATCTCTATGCATGCTCTGCTGGGCATTTGTCATCACTAGTCTGCTGGGGTAAGGTACTGAGGATGTTGGGACCACTACAGTTGGTTCTCAGAACCAGACGCAACTCAGGTTCTCCGAGAACCAATTGTAGCGGCTGTAGCCTCCACAGTATCTTAGCCATGCGAGTGATGTGTGACAAGTGTCCCTGTGCAGCAACAAGCGTAGTGACTGATTTGACGCATGACTACAGTGAGTTAGCAAATTCAACCATGAACTCAAATCTGCCTGGTGGACCCTGTAGGGTTGTCATGCCCACGCTTTGTAGATGCAGTCATGCTGGGTATCAGTACACCAAGTGCAATCAGTGATGTGGGCCAGGAGGCTTAACAAAAATTTGAACCAGCTGTGCTCTTTTGATAGGTGCAGTGACAACAGCTTGTACGTTGTACCTTGAGGCAACTGCAGTGACAACAGCATCCATAACAGGTCATACAGACACTTTATCACATGCATTTACTAGCTGCATGCAGGGATTTGCTGCCCTACTTGGCAACCTGCCAATTGTGTCAGGCTATCTCAACGTTGACTTGCATTTCTAGCTGTGCAGAACGTAGTGCATGTTTGCGGATTGTGCTCTAATTTATGCAGCCTCCTTTTCATCCTCAAAGCCGCTGACATTTGATGCAGTCAATTTTGGTAAGCTGCATCTGGGGACTGGCTGTGTGTGCATACGGCCTCTTTTGTCAACAAGTGCTTTTAGGCCTGGGTCTGGTCAGCCTTGATACAGCTGTGCTGCTTCTGACATTTGCCACGGCCACAAACGCCGGCTGCCCATGCATGCATGCAGCCTCTGTTTCACCATATGCTCTTCTGACCAATTTGCTCAGCTGAGTGCAGCTGAGCCACACTCCTGATGCATGTGCTGACTGGCTTTTGTGCATGCAGCCTCTTCTTCCACCCCCAGTGCTTTTGGGGCTGGGTCTGGTCGTCTTTGGGGCTGCTGAGGGCGCCCGCTTCAAGAACTGGCAGAAACACGGCGGAGGAGAGGTATGGGTTGATGCTGTAGTGTGCATGTCCACCACCACAGATGCTAGGTCNACTCGTAGCCACCCCTCTGAGTGAGCACTTTCCGCAGGCACTCCCGGTAAAGGTTGAGTGCCAGCTCTGCCACAGCCTGATTCATATCCCTNGGTAATGCAGGCAGCTCAAGTTATGCTGTCAGCCCATGTCTGATTTCAGAAGGCAAACTACAGAGCACAGCCTGTGCTGCCATGTGGCGGTGGGATTGTTTGCATACTTGTTTGTGTCATACTAAGATTCAACCTTGCCATTTGCGTCAGCTGCACAGACTAAGTGCCCACCTGATTTGGTATTGGCGATTCATGAGCTTGCATGCACCATATGTCAGCTGCGCTTCCAGCTGTGCAGCAAATTTGTCTGCCCAGAGCGCCAAGGGCATTTTCTGAGTTGGGGGCTGGTGTGCATGCGGCTGTTGTGCACAGGGCTGTTCGAGCATCGCAACATCAAAGTGCATTGCAGCATTATGAGCAGCGTCCTCAAACCAGTAACAGTAAGAGCATCTCGTACCCAAGCTGTCTTGGAAACTCATGTAGCAAGTTCTTCACAATACATTGGCCAGACCAGCATGCCAACTAGGCAGCAAAACCATCCATCACTATGTTTGCTGGGCTGCAATGCTCACAGAATGNATCCTGTCTGACCGTGAAGGCATGACCTGTGTCAGTTAGCAGTCATCCACATGACTCAACATAGTACACAACAACCTGTGATACAAAAGTGTCGCTGTCTGCCTAAATCTCGCCTGTCTTGTGCAGCTGCTTGACCATTTTGTTGTCAAAGGATACTCTATTTGTGACCTGGGTGTCCCACATCACTCTGCAGTGCAATTGCATCCCTGCGGAGCAACTCGTGCTTGCAAGAATTTGTTCTGTGCAGCCAGACTCTTTTACTTTGGCCTGCTATTCTTCTGACATCGAATACGGTTTGGAGGTGTTGTCCTGAGCAGGCATGCCAACATGTAGTGTGCATGCCTAACACAAGCTGTGCGAGGTGACACCACTAAGAACCCATTTGTGGCTGCAATTGACAGCATGTGGGCATAAAACAAGTTCCTTTTTGTGACCCAAGGAGCGTGACTTGCAAATGCAAGAGTCGACTCACTTGAGGCCGCTGAGCTGTAAAGCGCATGCCAGGAAAACGCCCAGTGTGCCACCACACATGATGATGTCAAACTGCGCTGGCTTGCTGAGAGGCTTAGAGACCTCCTGTACAAATGTTGGGCGCGGGCCCTCTGGGTTCCCTTCCTGCGTGCAACAAGCACATTTTGATATGGTTCAAGCTGTTTGTGCAGCGCTTAGACGGTACAAGTTGGGTGCCGCATTATCAGCAGGCTGTGTCATATCTGTGCGCACACGAAACTGGTTATAACTAGAACATGGATAGCTGTCCAGACCTGCATGGCTTTTGCTTTTGCCCAGGCTGCATCGGCACCTTTCAGGGCTGCAAATGTGGTACTGCCCCCAGCACCGCCCGCTGCACCACAAAAAAGGCCAGTGAGTCCAGTGCAGTGTGAATCATGGGCATCGGCCTATCTTGAGGTATAGGTCGTTTGGTCTAGCATTTTCTAAGCACGTGCAAGCTGTTGACCTGTGCGCGCGGTCGTACGCTACCTTGAGACTTAGCGGCGTGTTGAGCGGCACGCTCAAACATCTGTTCCGTGATGCTCTGCGTCTGTGTCTCATGAGCGTCAAGCTGGGCTTGTTGGGCAGCAATGTGTATCTCTGCAGCTAAACGGTGCGTGTGGTGCCACCGCAAAGTTTTCCGGGACTGCAGAAAGCGAACCTATGAGCCCTCGTTCAGCACGACATAGACACCTGCAGACCTTGCTGTACTTTGTGCGCAGGTGTCCTCGACCAACCGCGACCTGGAACCGGCGATGGTATCCGACCTCGATATAAGGCGCTGGGGGTGAAGCTTCCGGAAAGGCTGTGTTGCATACCGCACAGACGGTGTATCAGTGAGTCAGATCACGCCGAGCTGTCGATGACCACGCGAGTCTGACCATTTAGTTCTACTAGTAACTTCTAGTCCTGGGAGGAGCGCACTTGTTCGCAGAAAGGATGCACCAGCTGTACACAACGCGCTGGCGTGCACATTATGAGTTGACTTTTGGCCTTTCGAACGTGTCCGTAAATGCCCTCCTGGCGACAGGGCGACATCGAAAGCGCCCTTTTCGAAGATCTTCCCGACAAACCCGGGAACACTGCGCTGACAGCACTTGTCGTTTGCCCGCAAGTGGTGTACACAAAGTCTCGCGCNTTGCTCTGCTGCGCTTGAGTTTACAGCTTACAACTGCTGTGATGACATGCACATTGTAAACAATCGCTGACCACTGTGCATACATACAAACTTCCCACGGCATACCTTCAAAGGAGGAGCCAGTGGCATTGCCAATGCTGACTTTGTCATGACTTGACAGGCGGCCTGAAAGCTGTGTATGTCCTGTCAGTTTGAGCTTTTGCGCCTGGCCAGGAGCATTGTCAACAGAACCAGGCGAAATAAAAGGCATGATGTCCAGCTCCTGTATGTGGTCAGAACTGATTAGTCAATGAGCCTGTGTGCACTCTGGCGAGGCCTTGGTACAGAAAGACAATGTGTTGTGTCTATGCCTTACATGTTTGATTGGTCAAACATGTTACATGAGCTGCACTGACGTGCATGGAATGCATCTTGGGACACCAAGCCCCAGAGCAGGCATGCTGTTGGACTTCACATACTGCCTGTCACAGTCATACAACCTGTACTGAGATGTCAGACTAGTAATAGCCTTGACGATGCGCAAGCAACCCTTTTCAGTTTGGCATGCTGGCAGAAGTTGTCAGCAAATTGTCCTGGCCTGCCTCAGATTGTGCTTGGATGCTGTTATCAATGTATCGCAGCTCAAGGGCTGGGGACCAATTTGATCTGACATGCCACATGACAGTTACGTTGTTCACTTTGAGCCAGTAGAGAGAATGACACACACACTTCAGCTGTACTGCACCTTGAAGTTGGCATCAACTTCTGCTCCCTCTAGAACTGGTACGGATGCTGCAGTCACTTCTGCCTGGGTGACAGCTGCCTTGATGACTTCAAGCGGGGGAGAGCGTACGTGCAGAGTGCTTGAGAAGTCCAATGCTGGTGCCCTGTGAACACATGCTTTTTACATTGCGCAACTGGGTTCTCTGACATGTCACCCCAAGGCCCAGCCAGATTGGGGTCAGTTTGGAGCTGCAGCATGGTGGCCATTTAGCCCAGTCTCATAAGGGACAGACAGTGACCACAATGTGAATGATCAGCTTGGCATTGCATTATAATCATGAACATAGCATGCAAGCATACACCAGGTTGTTGCAAGAGCCAATCATGACTACGTAATCTCACTTGGAGGAAAATTGCATGGTGTCTTTGTTCAGCTTGACATGCCCAGAAGCGTTGGCTGCGGGCACCTGCCAGGTTGCCTGTATGACNTCCCTCTGCTTGTCAGGCTTCAGAACACAGTTGCCAATTGGCTCATCCACATCCATATGATTGTGTTCCTGCTGCAGCTTTCCAGCCTCTTCAGCCTGGGCAATAGCTTGAGCAGCAGCAGCAGATTGCTGCACAGTGTACCAGCTTGCAATTTGATTTGAGGATGGTTGAGCAGCAACATTGCCCTGAAGCCTTCCATAGGCAAAGAGTCACTTGCTGGCACATGCAGACAGATCTAGTAGCGCTTGAATAGAGTCAGAACAGCAATGCAGCATGTGCTGGCGCTGAAAGTTGCAAAATGCGCTTGCTACAGGGGTCTGTGAGTCATGCTCCAACATAGTACTTTGTAAAGATGAGTAACCTGGTCTAGAAGAGCATGGACTTGCGTTGCTGTGTTCGATGTTGTGAGCAGCAAGACTGCTGTCAAGTCAAGGGTATAATGCTGCGTCAACAGATGAATGACAGTATGCGATTGTTTGCATGTGTAACACTGCGCACGTCTATGGCTGTTGCTCTGTTCCTCGTTCCACAGATATCCATACAGATAGGCTCACCAGCACACAGAACTGCACGGCGTCAGTGCAGTTGTAGAAGGCAAGCATGAAGGAGCCTTCAGTTTCCTGGCACTCGTAGNCACAATTGCAGTGTCGTGCATCAACTGGACACGGCCCAAGGCACTACTCATCTTCAATGTGTGCAGCGCAGACACACAAGCTGTCAAACCTGGGCTGTTGTCAAACCTACACGTGCATAGCACTACCCGGTTCATCCCTCTGGGATGTTAGATGTTTGCGAGGTCAAAGATTTGTCATAAAGAAATTTTAGAGNAGCGTCCTCTAGCTGACTACATCAGATACGGCATCATAAACCTCGACAAGCCATCCAACCCCTCCTCCCATGAGGTTGTAGCTTGGATTAGGCGTATCCTGCGTGTTGAGAAGACTGGACACAGCGGTACACTTGATCCAAAGGTCACAGGCAACCTCATAGTCTGCGTTGAGAGAGCAACCAGGCTCGTCAAGTCACAGCAGGGTGCTGGCAAGGAGTATGTCTGCATAGCACGCATGCACAGCGCAGTACCAGGGGGGCAAGCAAAGGTTGCAAGGGCTCTCGAAACGCTGACAGGCGCCTTGTTTCAGCGGCCGCCTCTCATATCAGCAGTCAAGCGTCAGCTCAGAATCAGGACAATATATCAGAGCAAGCTCATAGAGTATGATGAGGACAGACACCTTTGTGTGTTCTGGGTCTCATGCGAGGCTGGCACATACATCCGGACACTGTGTGTCCACCTTGGGCTCCTCTTGGGCACAGGTGCCCACATGCAGGTGGGCATTGACCTGCACATGCAGTTCTGCATGTGTCCAAGCAATAATGATAGTATCAATAATGGTAATATCGTTATACTATTGTTACCAATTTGACATAATGTTAACATATGCTCTGATAGCTGCATGTTGCCCCCTTTCATATGATACACAGCAAAGCAGCAGCTCAGCACGTCCATCCTGTTGTAGCATGCATGACGTTATTTGACAATGTAGTGTNGCAAGGAACCTGCTATGTAAACGAAGACTTCCTTTGTGTTGGATATTTGAGTCTGTGCCAAGCTTTCCTCACCTCAGGTTCAGCCAGGCAATGATGAGAATGGAAGCTGCATTGAGCTGTAGACACCTGCTGATCGACACTGTCCCCATATTGTAGTACGCAGCTGCTGCAGCAACCTGCGCTCAGTATACAACTGCAAAGATTTTGCTGAGCATGCTGAAATGAGTTGCACACTTACCAGGATCGGAATGATTGCCACAGTATACATGGGTGGCTTGATCGCTGCAAACCAGAGTTTCTTTCGTCGCTCATTTTCTGACTGTATGCTGCCGGTCGTCATCGGTTCTCGTATGCCCTCAGGGACTGCTACTGGTGGAGGCTCGCTATTGCCGGCTGCAGCAGAGGCCGAAACTGGTGCTAACAGTCGCTGACATGAGCGTCTACGATATGACCGTGAAGGCTTGAATGTCCGTGAGAGCGGTCGCACAACACACACATTGCTCAGCCCTCGAATGTGAGCGCCCGACTGAGTGGAACAGCCGCGCAAGTTGCTGCAAGGATGCATACTTCAACAGACGGTTAGGTCATGAGGGGCGGCAAGTCAGCTGAGCACGACTTGCATCACTTGCATCTGCGCATACAAGGACATGCATCCAGTTTGCTATAGGGCAAGCCTTGATCAATGCAACAGCTGTTTGTCGACATGTACCAGATAGCAGCCGAGAGTGGCACGTGCAAGGCAAAACATGTGATTACCTACGCATGACTGGGAAAATTTTGTAACATTTCATGTCGACATCAGTAGGATGCACATTAGCAGTGTCACAAGCAAGCACGACCGGCTGCGCTCAGCTGCACCTACGTGATCTGGTATTTGTAACCTGCCACTGCCAATGCGTCTATGGCCTCGCCCTGTCTCAGGGACTCGGTGTGTCCAATGTGAGTACAAGTTTGGCGTTCAGAACCAGGGATAGGGCATGCCTAGTAGTACCTAGCATCGGCTGGCACCTGAAAATTATTATTATTATTTTACTATTATTATTATTCATTTTATTATTGTTTGTTGCCATATCAGAAGCAGCAAAAGTTGCAAATACACGCACAGTAGTGCATCTTAGCTAGCATGCACCTCACATTACAGCCTGTGCAAAAACAGGGTGCCTGCAACAATGTCACTTTGACTGCAGCAAACAACAAGAATTATTATCATAGTAGTGTTGTTCTGGCTAGTCAACCATGGTGATCCCTCAGGAGCCAAATACTTGCTAGATGTGTAGTGAGATTCAGACTCCACGTTTGCAGGTTGCACAGTCAAATGTGTTGTGCAGCACCACCGAACTTACAAATCAATATTCTTGCCTGATGCCATGTCTAGACACAACTTGTCTTTTCCAAGGAAGCTGCATCGCCGGCTACCTACCTATAGCATGTGTTGAAGACAGTGGTCTGACTGACACACGTCTAACACAGTCATAATTTCACAATCTGTAGCGAACACATGAAGTCGATATGCAGCAAGAATGTGTGTCAAACACCTACCACAAACCTTTAATGGACACGAATATATGAGACTGAGTTTGTCTACATATGGACCAGTTGCACCAAGACGTTCATTGTGAGCACTGAGTTGCATGTCATTGTATGTCAATGTACATGTACTGTTACACATGCTTTAAGGCAACGTAGTGTACATAGCCACACAGACATCACCTCTCAAACCTGAGGGGCCCATAGAAAGTGTACCTTACCACAACCACATATGCATTCAGAAACTAGCACTACACGTTAGGATTGTAAAGTTTTACCCTCTACTACTCACTCGTGTGCATGCACCTAGCAATAGCAACATGTGCTTGTCATGCATTTTCAACATGTCATTCAATATTGTGTAGCTGCATACACGCAGAGGTCCACCAGCTGCTTCCAAGGAACCCGCCCCGGAGTATGGGTAGCAAGCAGTTATTGATGATCTCACCTCTTGCTTGATTGACCAGCCTTGCCACATCTTCTGCATCAGCGCGTGCCTGCGCAAGCACACAGTGGTTTGAGGTAATTGAGCGGCAGGTCTAACACCATTTGCAAAGCACAATTGTCGCTTGACAGCATGACAGTCAGAATAGTAACCTTAAGGATCCATTGTATGTTTGATCACTAACTGAGCAGCATTTGAGGCCGGAGCACAAACTCAGGCCACAGAACTTTTGCCTCAAGTAAGCTCTGTGATCCGATCAACTTGTTGTAGTGGTGGCCCTGGAAATGTTTCCATTTTTGGCCAGATGCTGGAAGCAGTGAGTAAGTGCCCTTGTGCCTGTATGTGTTGTGAATACCTCAAAAGCTGCAGCGTAGTGTTGCCAGGGGGACTTGGGCAGCACTCTGAGTCCCATGGTCTTCTGCACCAGTTCAAATTGCCTCTCTGCCAGGGTGAGCACTGGGTGCATGACCAGCACGCTGAGCTCTGCATGAGCTCCATTTTGCACCTTACATAGCTCAATGTCTCCAAGAGCTGCAGCCCACAGCAGGGAAGGTGCCCATGAGCTGGTTGCTATGGAGGGAACCGACACTGCCAGTAGATGGACTCTGGTGATGATGATGTACGCTGTGGAGGACTGCAGCTGGTAGCATGCTATGAACCCTTCGGTGGTATACCTGCCTCGCTCCAAAACTTGCAGCAGTGCACGCCCAAGTGCCTGCAGCAAACAACACACAAAATTAAATACAGTACATATCAGTGGTTGCTTTGCGGTGCATTGTAGACCATGACACTCTGTTGAGCAAGTGAAAGCACAGGCCTGCTAGTTTTGAGGCCCAGCAGTTGCAGCAATGGTCTGGTATCATGGTACCCCTTCTGCAGCAGAAGGAAACCAATGATTGGCTTAAACGTGTCAGAAACCAGAGCCCAGAATGTCAGCAAACAACATCACTCATCACTCATGCACAGTGGTTGATGCAACTCTGGTGTGATAGAACCTACATTGGTCCAGCTGTACAAGGCCAGGGGCTCCCTAGAAGAGACATAACGAGGGGGTCTGAGCCTGGGTGCTGAGATGTCTGCTCCAAGCAGGCGGTCTCTCACACTGCCTGACAAGGACGCTGCCGTGCCCAGCAGGCTATTCAGGGGTAGCACAATGAGGCCCAGGCCGCCTGTGAGCAGCCCTTGTAGAGCCCCTGAGACACTTCCTCTTGCCATGCCCCTGTATGACGACAAGTCAGCACTTACAGTCACAGTTCAGCATTCACCGTGTCAGGTCAGAGCACCAGCTGTAGCTTTACCAAAGCAGCATGTCACTTATAGGATAGTTGCCTTGAGCATGATATGACGCAAGGTAGTACGCCACTGACGTTGACTGACAGTGACATCAGTACATGGGCAGGCTGTGCAAGGAGCAAATCAGAGTCAAGGCCAAATATCATATGACAAGGCGCAGAGGTGAAACCCCCGCAGCATAGCAAGGCTGCAGGGCTGAGCACACCATGGTTGTGTACCTTGCCGATAGTCTGTTTGAGCAATATACTTATCACTGTGCAGCATGAATGCTGTGTGAAGCATTCAGCCATGCAGAGCGTACCTGATAGGTTCAGATATCACACCCAAGCAGCCAGAAAGCGCAGCTGACAGGAAGCCTGCCTGCCCGGAAAGGGAAGCACTGTTTTGTACATCTCCCTCGTGTGACCGTCGGCGATCAGGCAACCCTACAAAAGAGCAGTGCATGTCAAAATACAAAGCGCAAACACTTGACTGACCAGGGTCAATGAGATGAGGACTGACTTGAAGGCATATATGTGATTCCAGAGCTTCCCCTACGGTTACCAGTCCTCCACAACAGACAGCCCTGGCAAATGCAGCTGAGCACATTTATTGGGGTGTGTGCACAACGCAACAATGCTCACGTGGCAGATCAAACGTTCAGCTTCAACTCAAGCCATAACAAGCACACAATTGTGAGTGTCTTGCTAAGCGACATGTCAGCCTGATGCTGAATGATTGCGCCCACATACTTGAGGACATCCAATGCAGGGTGACAAGCCGTCATCAATGTGCGCAGTGGCTTGTTATGATACTCAAAACCAAGCACTATCAACATGACGGCTTGAACAACATCATGTGAACAGCATTCATTGCTGACATGACCAGGTGCTGGGCAGTTCTAGANAGCTAGTGCGCAAAACTACAAGACCGGACATTCAATCATCACACGTCCAGCCATCACATGAGGCGATACATTCTGATCAGAATCACGACAACACAGACACTGCACAGTGGCTTCCTCATGTACACAAGCGGCTCTCCTGTCACAGAACTAGCATGGATGTAGACCTAAGCTGCTCAGCAGCTTCGTAACTGCCACTGCAGCTACACAAACTTTGCCAGTCTGTCAAACACCGATTTTTGCATGCAGTGAGGCTCAATATGAGCTGATACCTATGCTTGTAGCACGCAGCAGGCAGGACCTCTGAGAAGGCGGTGTGGGTTTTGCACATCAATTCACCTGTTATCAATTGCACCAAACAAACTGCAAAACAGGACACTACCTTGTGTACAGCATGCAGTCAGGCTATGTTGACCTCCTGTCTCGGTTTGCTTTGCATCTGGTTGCTTTTAATCATACAGGGGACTGTCAGCCCTTGCATGTTTTGCTTTCTCTGCCTCCTTAGAACTGCTTTTTAGGCTTGCGGAGCAGATCATCAGTTGGCACCTTATTCAGCTTGGCCGCAAGGATGAAATCATTCTCGGTCAGACCATCTCTGGCATGAGTCCAGACGTTGGCTTCGACATTGTTCCAGCCCTACAGCAACACATACTTTTGCATCTGAGCTTGCGCACAGTATTTTGCTCTGCAGGCGAAAATGCATCAACTTAGTATCCGCACTGTGATATGTAAGTCTGGATGATGCTGCTCCTGTTCAGCTACCTCGCCAAACCTATTACACAGCTCCAAAGCCTGCAGTTCTTAGCACTTGGTATGTTTGGGTTACTGGTGTTTGTGTGGTTGCTAGTGTGCTGGGTAGTCAACGCACCTTCACGAAATTCTTGCTTTTCCATTGCTTCACTATGTGCAATTTGGCATGTACATCTTCTTGCAGCTTCCAGCCCTCAACCTCATCCTGCGCAACGGTACAGTGGTCTTGTCTTGACCGAACCTCGGGGTGATCAGTTCGGCACGTTGCTTGTCACGCGTGCACCTTTGCCAGCAGGCTTTCTGCTTCTTGCCTACTCAATGCCATGCACAATCCCATGTAGTTGAGTGAACCCGCGCTGGGCTCGCAAGGCTCGCATTTCTTCTCGGTCAACGTGCCCGACTGACTTTGCCGCGACAACGTGGATTTGCTTGGCTTTCGATGCAGTAACGATCTGTGATTGCAGGTCCAAGCTGGCGGTGCAGCTGCTCGATACAGCCCACTCGTGGTTGCTTGCATTGTGCTGTTGCTGCAGCACAGCGGCAAAGCCAATNCGCCTCCTTGGGTGCTTTCCACAATACCTAGGGCTGGGCTGGCTAGAAAGGACCAGACTCCCAGACCCAAGTGATGCAGTACACTCATTGGAGCTCCTGTAGCAAGCAAACCATGCATGTCGCCAATGATGCAACTGAGAACGTAGCAGGCGTAAGTGCTTGAGCTGTGCGGAGCAGCAGCAAGGCATCATTGCAAAGCTGTACATGGCCTGGACAGTGCAGCCACTGCCCAATAGGCCAGCAGTCAGCCAACTGCCTGATACCTGAGCTACATCACAGCTTACGAATTGAGATGCAAGTTTGGTTGAGCAACGGTACAGCTGGCAGTGCGGTGGATGCAGTCCACAGCTTTCACACCTGAGCTACATTACAGCTTCCAAACAGCCCTCTATAGTGTACATGCGATGAGTATCCTGACACTGCTCACCCACAAAACATTGTTCCACAGCGCATGCAGCCAGCATGCCAGCAGGAGCACTTAAGCATGTCTTGGGATAGACATGGCTCACATGATGCAGTCAGGTTGATCATGCATGTGTGGTGTGCGCGGTATGGTAATATCAAGTGAGCACTCACCTATGACATTGGCAGAACCCACAAGCTTATACAGCTGGGGCCGAGCGGCACGGATGTAGTGCCACTGCAGCAGCTGTGCTAGGGCCGCCTGGCTGAGCAGGGGGTGATACGCCTCCAGAGCAGCCAGGCGCAGTGACACCCCTTCCACCTCGCCTGCAAAGCTCACCAACCTCTGCAGTCCTGTTGTGCCCCCTGCATTGCAGCAGCGCTCCTTGACACAGATAGACAAAAATCAGCAGTAATGATTGCACCGCTGGCAAGCCTGATCAGCATTGAAGTTAGGTGTCTGATTTGATCTTGCATGTAGCATCAGGTGCTGGCGCTGTAGCTGTCATCTGGGATCACTAGGCTTTCAGCTGCGTGATTCAGCCGCATGTGATGTGGCAAAGTCAGATAGCCAACACAGGTGATCAGCCTTTGCAAGCTCTCATGCCCATTGCACCGGAACACATGTCTTCAAACATGTACCCAAGTCATGCTAAAATCAGCAAGATAAGTAGTCAGCAAGGAGCATGTCATGCACAGCTGTATGTGAGTGAGCCTGTAGACTTTTGTTCCTGTGGCATGCAATGCAGCGCCCTCTGGCTGTGTACCTGGTGAAGGGGTGAAGCTGAGGGTCAAGAGGAGTTGACTGATGTGCAGGTACTCTATGTGCACTTTGTCTGCGCTGATACGCTGTATGCCTCCTGCCCTTGTCACAAGTAGGTCCGGCTCATGTACCAGTCTGTGCCTGCAACCACACTGTTGCTTGATTACATTGCAATCTCTTGCATTGTCGTTGTATACCTGCTGACTGACTTGGGCCTGCAGGCCGTGGTTGACATTGGCCTAATGGCAACTTTTGGTATTGCAGTTTTATGCAAGCATGCAAATCACAGAGGCAGCAGTGCACGACAGTCCCTGATATGTCATGCTGACCTCAGGTTTGTAGAATTTTTGTACATAAGCCCAAATACAGCTGTGCAGCTGGGCAAGGGGGGTTAGCCCTGCAAAGCGCATTGGCTACGCATTGTTGCAAGCTTTACCTGATTGTGATCACACTCTCCTGCTTCAGTGGTGCCATCACAGCACGAGCAAATGCCAGCAGCTGCCTGATTTGGAGTTGCNCCATCGAATACCTACGAGGTAGGCGGTTTCTTTGCCTGGTCAACCATAGAGCCAAACTCCTATGCCGCCCTGACACCTGATAATGGCCTCTGTAGATCCAGAAGACCCGCTGAGGATCACAGACACGACAAGAAGCTTGGGCCTTGTGGTATGATACATGCCAGTTCTGCATGTGCAAACCCATGCATACCACATGCACCAACAGTACACTTGAATTCTACATTTTTGATGGATTCATGTGCCTCTACTCTTTTGCTTACAACCGCAGGTATGTCGAGGAACTGCTGTCATGATGGTGTCTCCGACCAGCGGAACAGAAGAGATTGCCAATCCCTTTGCACAGGAAGATGACTGAAATTGAGAGCCTCAGCAATATGCAGTGTCAGCATTACAGGACTACAGAAGTGATAGTTACCAGCCAGGTCAACCCGAGTAGGTTGTGAGAAAAGGCAACAGATGACTCAATCTCCATTTGCAAGTGGGTTGTTAGTGCAAATGAAGACAGGTTCCTGGATTTGCACAATGTCGCTCAAGTTAGTGCTACCATGACACTTGGGAAGCTGGTAAGCCGTTGCCAGAACTTAGCCAACTCACTGCCTAAACAGCTCCATTGCGTGACATATTGGCAGTATAGGTGTTCCGTAGCCTACTTCACCGTGGAATGGATGAACCTGCGCCGCTATGCTTGTGATGTGTACCCCAACATCAAGCTTTTCGCGTGCACCTGCAACTATTGCTCTAGCAAACAGCCAGGGTGCCAATCTATTGCCTAGTCTCAAGTCGTGATACTACAAGGCCATACAGGAACACCTTACACATTTGACAGAACACAACTACTGCACCACTGTACCTCACGAGTCACTCTTGACAGACAGGCAAACGCTCCCGTGCTGGGAAGGCTTCTATAGTACATAGTCNGCCCGGGCATAACATTGGGCACCGCAAACTCAGTGCTGTGTTCAGTCGTCAGCTATGAGCCTTGTGCGATAGAGACATCTGTTGTGTTGCTACGCCAAGGCTTGGTGCCTGGCAGCTGCTGAAGCAGCTCTTGACACCTGCGCGTCACACATGGCAGACCTGCAGCTGATACGAGCTGCAGAAGACGGAAAGGTTGAGCAGGTACTGCACGCGCTTCGATGTACAAGCTACGGTTAGCTGTGACCTAAAGGTAATGCCTGCTACAGGTAAACAGTCTGCTTAAGGAAGGCTTTGAAGCTAGCACTCAAGACCCGTCAGATGGCAGGAGTCCCTTGATGGCAGCTGCTTCCAACGGTCACATGGAGGTAGTCACAGCATTGTTGGCTGCTGGGGCCCCANGGTGACAGGGCAGGGCACAGAGTTCAGGGGTCCAGACCCGCACCTGCCCAGCTGACACATGTGCACGCAGTGACAGCATCATCAGATGCCACAATGCACTTGGTCAGCTTAGACCTCCAATCACTCAGGTAAGACTTCTCATCACACATGGACAAGATTGTTTAGTTCCAAACTGCTGTGTTTGAACTTATTTTGGTTATTGTGAAAGTGATTTATGCGGTACAAAACAAGACATGTATGATGTTGCATCAATTGGACTACATGACTTTCTAGAAAATACAACGTGTATTGTATTCCTTGAAAGAAGTGCGTACAACATAAGGTGTGAATACACATGGCTTATTTGACACACAAGGTCCCTTGTGCCAATGCGCATGGCTGCAACCAATGTCTGAGGTAACACAACATGCAAGCTTACTGTGTGCTTTGCTGGTCCAGTTAGCTATGCTGTCAGGCAGCAGAAACATTGTAAGGCAGCAGGCCAGTAAATGTACATCAGTGTATGCCGGTCATTTCATCTGCTTGGTGGGTTTTACTTTGGATGTACCATTCCTGGCTCCTACCCAGCAACATATTGATACACAAAACAAAAGCCGTACTACAGGTTCAGAACGCCATTCCTACAAGCTTGGTGAATTTGATGCGGTATGAGGCTTGCATGTCGCAGGGTAGTGTACCTTGGCAACNACAACCTAGAAAGATCATCCTGCAGACTAAAAGCACCACACACTAACGTAAAGCCATGACACACCATACGGCCAATCCAACATCACAAATGCTGCTTTTCAACCCTGTTTTGGTTGCATGTCCGCTGTCACTGTGACCTCCAAGGGTCATCTGATGTGTCTGCGCCAAGAATTTCTGGATCTACTGCTGGTTGGGACGCCTTTTTCCTGTATGACCCATTGCTGCTGGAGGGCACTACACCTGACATCATGCTGTATATCCTGCAAGAAGACAAAGCATATGCACAGCAGGTTTGTGGCTCTGCTGCAGGAAGGTCATAGTGCTATTCAGTACCTGTGTGGAGAAGTCACGCATAGCAGGGTACAGCAAGATGATCAAGCGACTGGGGGGTGGGGTGGCAGATGCAGAAGGGAGCCCCTTCACACACTTTGTCTCCCTGCCTCCTGTGCCAGGCCAGTCCAAGAAGGACAATCAGGATAGAGGCTTCAAAAAGTCCATCAACAGTCTCATAGCTCTTGCAGCAGGTGCAGACCGATCCCCCTGCTTGTCACTCATGATCATGCTTGTACGCTACAAATGCATTCCTTGCTCGCCATTGATGCTCATGTTTGTGTCCATACACATGACCTCCAAGCCCTGCTTGTCAGCCATGCTTGTACCCTACAAACCCATACCTTGCTGATCACTGATGCTTATACTTGTGGTCATACACACCACCCCAGAACTTCTGCTTGTCAGCCATGCATGTAGCATGCACACCCTCAGGGTCTAGGAAGTCTATCAAAAGTGTCATGGGTCTTGCAGTAGGTCTGGTTCCATGTGCTCTCCCCGCCACAGCAACACATCACATGTTATTGCAGTGGACGGTTTCTGAGCCAGAAGCTTTGCTGATGTCACAATAGCTCATTAGGACATGTGTTTTGTGATCAGAGACTCATACTGTCAGTGTACATATAGCAAGTATGTGTCTAGTCTGTTAGCCATGCGTCTGAGCTTGTCGCAAATGTGGGCAGCGCACAGCTGTGTGCAGGAATGCCCTTCTTGTACTGAAAAGCACTGTGCGCAAGACATAAGTGTATGTGCTGCACATATACCAGGTCTAGGTGCTTGTCTCACTGGGGCCTGTCAAGAGACAGGACCCTCTTCTTCACCCCAATCAAGCAGTTCCTGCATGCTGTGCCTCAGCCAGCTGCATGCGCAACATCCAGTTGCAGCATTTCGTGACTGTGATGTGAGCAAAGGAGGTCTTGCTCTAGGCCCCTGCTTGTGCTTGGGCCCTGGTGCAGTTGGCGTATGCACCTGTGAGGCTGCAGTCCTTTACATTACCACCTCTGCTGCAAGTCTTTTTGCTGCATGAATCCCAGGCGAGCCAGATGATCCTGTGCTTGCATCAAGGTGCAAAGTCATGNCAAAGGTTGCTGCGTTTCCTGCAAAAACAGCCCGTGGAAAAGCTGTGGTATTGATGAGATTGCTCAGCAAGCAGCTTGAGGTGAATCGGGTGACAGTGCCGTCAGTATCTGCAGGGTGTCTTGTGTGAATCAAAGCATTGTCAAAACCGTTTCATGAAAGCGTGATGCCTGGCACCTCAGTGCAAGAAACAAAGCAATGCCATAGGGAAAGCTGCTCCCAAAGTGTGTAGTCTGAATAGATGCAATGCAATCTGTGTCCCAGCGCAAACAAACTACAAGTGAGCTTTGATGACATTACCTCCTGATCTGAAATGACACGTCCCTCAGCAAAATCCACCAGGAAAATATTGCCGGGCGACAAGCGCCCCTTGCGCGCAACCTGGTCAGGGGCAATGTCCACAACTCCAACCTCACTGGCCATGATGACTCTGTTGTCTTTGGTGAGGTAGTAGCGGCCAGGCCTCAAGCCATTGCGGTCAAGAGTCGCCCCCACAAAGCGGCCGTCTGTGAAGGCCACCAGGGCAGGGCCGTCCCAGGGCTCCATGACAGCGCTGTGAAATCTGTAAAAGTCTTGTTTGTCCTGCATGGCATGTATGTTAGTGCCAACACAGCACAGATCTTAGTGTAGACCCAGCATATGCCTGAGTGCCGACACAGCATTGCAAAGGCTGAGCACTATAATGGCCTCAGAGATAGAGGGCACAGGAGAAGGGGGTTTGCAAGATCAAGGATTAGGTTGTGGGTGCAAGGTGCAAGGGTTTGAAGAATAGCAGTAGTGTATGCATTATCCAAGCTGAGCAGATCACATGTCTCCAAGCAATCTACATGCAAAGCACATGTGCACTCCAGAGCCATGAACAACATTGCACGGCAAAGTTGCCAAATGATGGCCACATGTTTGAACGCATGTAGCTTTGCACAGAGTCTCCAGCCATACAGCCATCAAGGCAGAAGGCAGTATCGATTCCATCTCATGCAATGCAGGCAGCGCCTCAGGCCATGGCATCAGGCAACCTCTGGCATACTGCCATTGTAGCATTCCCCCAGGTGCCACTCAGTGTTACGTCACTACAGTAACATTCTGACTCAATGACCCTGTATTGACTTATTATCTGCTAACATCTGTAGAGATTGACTTGATCCACAGCTTAACAGTTTGTCGGCCCCTTTTTGTCTTGCAAGGAGGCGAGACTTTTTTTGTAGCCTGGATGCTTGCCTTCCAGCGGCAGTACCTGAGGCATGAGCTTGTCATTCTGNAGCACAATAACATGCTGCATGACACTGTATAAGATTGCTTAGATGTCCAGATCCTCCAGTGTCATTTTGCTACCATGCTCTTCGATCAACTGCCTTCTGGGCGCTACTTTGTCACCCATCAGCAGGGTAAATATCCGACTAGCTTCAACAGCATCATCAGTTGTAAGACGCCGCAGCGTCCTGCTTTTGGGGTTGAGCGTCGTCTGCCACAACTGTTCTGGCATCATCTCTCCAAGCCCCTACATAGCTCACTCAACATTGCAAAAGTTGGCCAAGCACAGCTTCATCCACAGATCATCATTTCTTCATATGAGTAGACTGTGATGCAGCACAGTGGCACTCAGAGAAACTGAACTGCATATTCTCGTGGACAACTTCCCTGGAATGGCAGGGACATCATGCAGTGCTCACCTTGAAGCGCTGAATGGTATAGCTTCCTGGTGCCATTTCAGCAGTCATTTTCTGTAGCTCTGCATCATCATAGCAGTACTGCGCTTTCTTGCCAGCCTCCAGCTTGTACAAAGGGGGCACACCCACATATATGTGCCCTTGCTCAAAAAGTGCTCGGCAGTAGCGAAACAGAAAGGTCAGGAGCAGTGTCCGGATATGAGCACCGTCGACATCTGCATCTGTAAGTAGAATGACCTGCAGCCAATCCGTGATCAGCCACATGCAATCAATGGTTGCACAATGGTCTGACACATC
The DNA here is from genome assembly GCA_000818905.1 of Trebouxia gelatinosa. NCBI lineage: Eukaryota > Viridiplantae > Chlorophyta > Trebouxiophyceae > Trebouxiales > Trebouxiaceae > Trebouxia > Trebouxia gelatinosa. The sequence continues at coordinate 1,805,602 of KN805367.1, forward strand.
GTCAGAGCTTGGCGCACTGTTTTGACCTAAACATACTGGAACAGACACATTGTATGGCACTCGCCCTGTTGACGCACACCCCAACAGTGCTCAGTGCCTACCAAGTGAGTACACATTGGCGATCAGAGCTAGGATAGGACATGCTTTATAGGTACCTGGCATTGTTTGGCACACCTGCAAGTCATTATTGATTATCATCATTGTTAAGAACAACACGTGCACATACCTTGCCATAGCGCAAATTGGTTACATCCTCTCCTTTGAGCCCTAGGCCCAGCCCCAAAATGAGGTTGCTGATCTCATTGTTCTTGTACAAGCTGGCATCATCCTTCCTCTCTACATTGAGAATCTTGCCTCGCAAAGGCAAAATGGCTTGGAAGCGGCGATCCCTGGCTTGCTTTGCACTCCCACCTGTCCAAATTGCTTACACTGAACGTCTGGCATGGTAGCTGGATTGACTTTGCACATGCAGCTTTGTTCACAGGAGCAGTTCATGAGTGACACAGCGGTGACTTGTCACACTCAGGTACAAAGATTGCATGCTATGCAAAGAAAGTATACCACAAAGTTGGCTTGCATGCGGGCATGCATTGCAGATTCCATCTGATTTTGTGGCAGCCCTTTGCTGTGGCAATCATGAATTTGNACTTACCACAACGCAACTGACAAGTTGTATCAAGGGGCATGCGTCTGGGCATACAAGCTGCGTGCTGGCTGCAGGAGACAGAGGCAGTGATGAAGCAACGCTTTGGGGGTCCCGGCCTGCGCGTGTTTCGCCTGCTGCTGCTGCATCGCCAGCTGGAACAGAAGCAAGTTGCTGAGAAGGCCATGCTGCCTCCCAAGGTGAGCTGTAGTCTGCACAGCTAGCTTGACATGTGCTGCTGCTGTGTGCAGCNAACTTAAAATGTACACAATGTCAACATCTCTCTTTTGGCATCTCACCAAGCAGACTTTGTGCCGCGCGGCTGCCTGTTGCAGCAGACATCTTGCATGCAATTGACAGGCAGCCAATCACAGCAACAAGCACAGCATGCTGCTGTTGCCACAGAAGGCGACCCAGCAGGATCAAGGGTGGCTGACCAAGCTGAACTTGGTACTGCCATGGGTGAGGCAGTGCAGCAGCATGTTGCATCAATGGTGCAGCAAAGTCAGCAGGAGGGGGGCCAGACATGTGCCATGCTTCAGGCCACCCAGATATTNGCTGACAAGTAAGTGTGCAAATCCTGCTTGCAAGTAGGAAGATGTGCTGCCGGTGTCCAGTTGCAACTGTGCTGAGCGGCGCCGGTTCNACGAAGTTTCCCAGTATCGACGCATGTCTGACGCTCTTTTGCGAGGCGTTAGCTGTGCCCAAACGAGGTCCTGCTTTGCGACCTTTATTGTGGCGCGAGCCACCTCTCTGCCGGGCGTTGCGAGGCATGCCAGCCAGTGCCATAATTTCGCCGGTCCACAAGGACGATCTCACCGCGCTCGCGGCTTCAACAGCCTGGCAAGAATCAATGGTGATCAAGGGACCATCAAGGTACCACGTTGACAACAGCTGGACCTGCTTGNGCTGTGTTGGGCTATAGGGCTACACTGCCAGGGACCGGCGGCAGGCCCATGTGCGTGAGGCTGACGAGTTAGCAGAAGCTCTCATAGCAGCTGGAGAAGCTGGTGATGCAGAAGCTGGAGGCTTGGCTGGGCTGCGGGAGGGCGGTGAGCTGTCATCTCGCATGTTCAAGAGCGACATGGAGTTCCAGATGCTGGTGCAGACTGGCCGACTGCTGCTGGAGCAGCACCGGCTTGGTGAAGCCAAGCAGCTGATACAGTCCTGCATCCGCCTATTTGCAAGGTGAACATTGGGTAGCAGCCAAGCAAGTGACAGGGTCCTGTACCTGCTTGTTTACAAGCTGGTGTTGAGCCACAGCCAAGCAGCTGTTGCAATTCCTTTATACGCTGGTTTGCAAGGTGAATATTGCGCAGCCGCTGAGCAACCTTGCTGCAGTCCTGCATCTGCTTGTTTACAAGTTGTTGTTGNGAGCACAAACAGCAAACTGTTGGAGAAAATAGGAGTAAGTCAGTGAGTCACAACGCACAGCAAAGGAACATGCAAGTTTATGCATGCTGTGATGTGGACAGGAAAGCGAAGTTCATTTTTGAGCCAATGGCATTCTGTTGATCTCAGGTGCTACGCTGCCTCTCCCATTGCCAGCAGTGTCAGGGCGTAAGGTTTTGTAAGTGCGCCAGACTCTTGTGTACCACAAATCATATTGGGACATGTGTGCTGTGGAACGGACTGCTGGACTTACCACAAACTGATCCTGACTGCCGAGCTGGTGCAAGGTCATGACTGGCTGAGCGGTGGAGGGCTGTCCTGATTGCCCTCGCCCCAAGAAGGCGTGCCCCAAAGCTGCTGGATCCCTTGAAGAAGAAGCACCTCCAACAGGCATCGACGTCTTTGCAAACATCATGCTTGGACTCAGCCTTCTGAGTGAGGTCTCTGATGGTGCTCTTGAGGCGCTCCCAGGCCAAGACAGGTCTACTGCCTGAAGGCGGCTGGCTGAGTTGCTGTCAAGCGCGCCCACCACAGCTTTACACTCGCCTACAAGAGACCAAGGCGCAGGATGTCTCAGTAGTATCAGAACTGTCAGATTGAGAACACTACTGGAACCATTCTCATCAATATTTGACATATATAATAAGTCTCAATAATAACCCCACTTGCGTTGCCAGTGCCCAACAGATGCATGCCGCCTTANTGCGTCAAGACCGCCAGTGTCGCACTGTGTGCCATGTGACCACTCGCAAAGGCGTACTGTGCTATGTTGCAGCTACAGTTTAAACGGTCAAAAGCCGCAATACCAGCAAGATTATGGGTCGTTACGCTTCTTCGTCACAAGTAGCATGCAGCAGCAGGGGTTTATGAGCACAAGCAGGAAACTTCAGCCTAGATTTTAGATCAAGCGTCCCGTCTGATGCTGCACACTGTTAAGAACAATCAGCAACGTAACACAACACAACCATGCCTATGTGTACTAGATAAACACTGTTGGCCAGTTGCAACACCTGTCAAGGCATTAAGGCACAGTCCATCAACCTTGCTTGCCAAGGTCGACCTTCTTAGCTAATCTGCCAGCACCATACAAGATACCATCCAGAATGCCAGTCACTGTAAAGACTCCACCAATGATTGCACATGTGGTGGTCACAAAATGATACAGTGCCTTCCTCTTCTCGGTCACAATGATTTGAATGGGTGACATATCATAAGAGAATTTAGCAGTTGGCACATCATCTGTGTTGTACAGGTGGCTATGCACTGTGTATTCGTAAGCGTCAAAGCTAGCTTCACTGTTTTTGGCAGAGGGCTGCACAGACGTCAGTACCACCTGCACATTGGTTACTGTTGCTGTAGAGTGCTACATTTGCATGCAAGCAAGCAGGCATGCCAGCGTTTGAATAAGCAAAGAAGAAGCAGCCATGGCAGAGTATACGCAAGTCAAGCTGATATGAGCTTGCTTTCGCCTCAAGTCATGCATTACGCTGTTTGCGGGCATTGCAAGCACAAACTGACATGCACAGGACATCCTTGTCCAANAACCTGGTACAACATGTGCTGAAGGAAAGTGGTGCCAATGGCTGCAGCTGGTGCCAAGCAATTTGTGTACAAGCTGCTGTCAGATTGCATAGCTAAGCCAACAGATGATGCACAAGCCCACGCGACCACGATATGTTTTACAACATGCAGGCGTCTCTGCCAGTCAAGCCACAAAGGATCAGGCCTGTGTGAGAGACGCCCCTGCCAGNCACATACACCTCAGCACAGCAACTCCACCAGAAGAATGCAATAACCATCAAGCTGCAAAATCAGAGTAGAGATCCACATCTGGCACAGGAAACAAATCTGGTCTGTATGCTAGGAAGCAGGACAGATGCTAAATTCCTGTGTACNTCAATTGGGCATCAGGGACATGCTAGTTGCTGCTGAGCAAACCGAAGTGGTGTCCTTCTATCGCTTGTCCAATGGCGTGCGAGGCCTTCTCCAAGCTGCCATTGACACCTTTGGAGTTACAGACAACATTATGTTCAACACACCTGTGCTGGGTGTGAGTAATGATGGCATGGTCACCACCACACAAGGCACCCAGCAGTATGACAGCGTCATTGTGACTGTAAGACCAGAAGCAGCTTTCAGCATGTTGTCCTCTCCATTGAAGGATGTTTACGAGGGAGGAGTAACAGGCTTGGTGGACACATGGGTGGTGAATGCATCAGTTCTTGCTGAGACCCAGCTGGCTGCCAACTTGTCAGGTCTGCTGCTGACGACTGTGTCCCAGAATNATGCTGCAGGCGGTACTAATCTTGCATCAGAAGCTGACCTCTTAATACCATAGCTGGCAGACCAGCTGACAAACTGGCCTAAACCCTAAATAGTCTGGTCGAGCAAACGATATCAGACCACTTCCCTTACATTGCCTTCCGACCACCACAGCTGCAGGATGAATGGAGTAAACGTTGTAGTCCCTGTGTCTGCCAGCAACAGACAGACAGGGGGTTTACATCTTCAGCCAGCCAGCAAGGCTGCACGTATGTGTGTAGGATTGTACCTTGACTAAATACAGGTCAACCCCAGTCACCCTCACAAGCAGGTCATTGCAGTTTGCAGGACCAACAGGGCACATCAGCTTGTCAAAATGTTGACAACAACAATGGGCTGTATGAAGCTTCAGCACATGACATGTATGCCAGTNCATTGCAATACAACAGTGCAGACGTGTGCCGTGACTTGCATATTACTGTGCAAAGGTGATCTTGGGCAGACGATCATGAGGTAGACAATTTCTTTGTGTAACACTGCCAGGCAATCAGTAGCATATGCAGCCAAGAATGCTTTGTAAGCTGCCAGTGAAAGCTACAAAATAACTGTGCTGTAGCAGGTGCAGTGCAGAAACAGCTAGCGTTCAACATTTTGTTGTCTTTCAGCTGCAGTAGCATGTTGCCGTTCAGGTTTGCATACAAAGGCTTGTTGGCATGACAAGTCCTCGACCTCACCTGGCTGGACAGTGTGGCACAGCAGGAACTGAATGCTGACATGGCTTCTTGCATTTCTGCCAGGAGGTCTATGGTCAGCAAAAAGCTCCAGTGCTGCAACAGAAACTCGCATCAGTGTGTCTGTTATTGTACAATCCAAATTGCAGTCCTAACCAGCCACCCCGTACCAGCATTCCTTCATATAAGCATGCTAGCAGGTGCATCACAGTGTTTGCAGTGTGATGCTGTTAGCTAGCGCAGTCTACAAGCCCCACATGCACCGCAGTGTCTGTGTTGCAGGATTGCGACTGTGTTGCTTGAGAGGTTGGAGCACACCTTGGCATATTGAAGGGCAAAATTTGTCTTCTCTTGTGATTTGATGCTATCTGTCCTCTTTGAGCTCTCACTGCTGCCAGTGCTTTCCATGCTTGTATGTGTGCAATCAGNCGCATTGCATATTTGCCTTGGTCGTGACAGAAACATGCGTACAACTAACACAGCAACACTGCTTAGAAAGCAGTACCACTAGAGCTGCTTGTGCTGGCAGTCTGCTATGCTCCTNGTGTGCCATTCTTCATCATCAATGGCCCTGACGTGGTCTCACAGTACATGGGCGAGAGTGAAGCAGGCCTGCAAGGTGAGTTGAGCTGACCCTTACCAGGTCACCCGCTTGGTGAAAAGCCATGCATGACAACTGGTCTGCCCATCACAATCATGCGGCATGAAATTGTGCAAAACAGTGACCCAACCAAGAGTTTCTGTGATGCATACTTCTTATACATTGTTGCTTGGCGGACAATTGCCATCAGACCCATGCAGATATGTGGGTGCACATTCTGAATGCCACTGCTGCTGTGCGAGGGAATTCGCAAATTCCTTTGCTGGCTGTAGGCTTCATCACACATCCTACCTGGCCATCACACATACGGCTTGCAGTGCTGTAAAGTTAGCACAATACAGCACATGCACTTCCTTGACCCAGACGCCCTTAACATGCTTGCACATGTAGTCGATTGCTAAACCTGCATGTCACAGGCATCTTTACAGCTGCAAGGGCATTGGCACCTTCTGTCATCTTCATTGATGAGCTGGACGCTCTGGCGCCTGCTAGGGGCAGGGCTGAGGGCAGTGGGGGCGGCACAGCCCCTGAGCCTGCTGACGAGATGATGGGGCGCCTTGTCACCACCCTGCTGACTGCCATGGATGGCATCAACTCAGGTGTNAAGGGACATTGTGGGTGAAGCGAGGGCTGCGGGAGCAGCTGGTGACGAGGAGGATGGTGGGGAGGGGCCTGCAGGCAGGGCAGCNTCGAACTGATGGCAACAGAGCTGCCAGGTACCATCACATGGTCAGGATGCAGGCTGCTTGACATAGTACTAGGGTGTGTGACCCTGGGTTCTACGGCTGTTTTTGATTGTGCGGATTGAAGCTGCTGTTGCTGCCCTGTTGTTGGATAAGCAGNGCCACAGATGCAGCACCTGAGGGGCGAACAAGTCCACCATGACTGTGCACTCAGAGCTACAGTGATGCGGCATATCAACATAGACATTACCGTGTTTTCCTGGTGTGCTGATGCAGTGTCCTANGCCAAAGCCAGGAGGTTGTAGCTCCTATAAGACGCCCACTGGCTGGAAGTTCTTTGGCAACCTCTGTGCCGGGCTGGCTCCATACTGCACATGTCATGTTGATTGTGTATTGTTCATGTTGCATCAGCTCTGTGCTATGCATGATGTGTTGCCTGGTAAGCTTGTGTATTGTCTGGGATGCAGGCCCAAACTGTTCAAGGCAGATGATGCAGAGTATGCATGCCTTGGCTGCATACTCGCATGCACTTAACTATGCACTGCACTGCTTGCTGCAGCCCATGGAACAGAAATGCAAAACCCTTCTGTGTACATCTGCTTTATGCTTCTGCTGGTGTGACCATTAAGGCTGACAGTGAAAACCTGCTGCATCTGTACGTGTCGTCACACATTTTGCATCTTGCACATCATGCCAAAGACATCTGCAGCCAAGGCTCGTTGTTTGGTTCAGGCACAATTACATGCTACACCAAATATGGCACTCAGTGTGTCACAAGTTAGGCAAGTGTGGANATGCAGAACCCAGTGGTAATGCACAGCTAGTTCAACCTATTGAGCGACTTGAACCTGGTACAGTCGTGCAATTCGATCTGGATGTTGACAGCCAGGAGGACAGGTCAGGCCTGAACTTCAGGGCTATCAGGCCCATCTTTGGTGGAAAGGAAGGTGGTGTGAGGCACTGCGAGTACAAGACGGTGAGTGCTGAAAAGCTTCAAGCATGACAGGCACTGCATGTCGCATATAGCAGCCATATCGCCCCCCACTGCAGTCCCTCACCCCACATGTATCATGTTTTGTCGCTTATGAGAGCCATGCTAGCCCCTGCAGATTGACAATAGGGGTACAGCTCTTCCAATTTTCCCTTCCCAAACGTTTATTTCACAGCATGCTGTACAGCATGTGTATTGATACTGCCTGTTTTCATACTGCAGGGCAGCCTCTACGGCCATGTGCGATTTGAAACAGCACAGCAAGCTGCAGATGCCATTGATAAGCTTCCAGGTGAAGATGGTAAGCTGGACATCTGTGGCTGCGCTGCCACGTTGAAAAAGCTGGAGGGAGCAGATGAAGACAAGTGTTTCCGTCAGGTGAGGTCATGCATGCCTGTTTCTTGNCAGAGCATCTCAAAGATGCTTGTGCGACAGGCTCGGTCAGACATGCGCCTAGAAGTCATGCCTGAACGACAGGGCCTGCTTGTAACGGACGCCGACAACAGTCTACTGACCGGTAAGCGAACAAGCGATGCACCTCCCCATACGCCTCACGGCTTGTTCAACTTCCAAGGCCGTCAAGTATCTCGCGCATTGCAGGTGATGACAGTAGTTGGAGAATGTCGGACTGGCACTGGGACTCAAAAGCATTCCTTGCAAAGCCCGTGGCACACAGTGAAGCCATGCCAGGGTCGGCCAGCTTTAAAAAGCGCAAGACTGGTGAGCTTCCCGATTTACATGGCAGTCCTGCTGCGTGCGGAGGCTNTGAGACCCAAATCCTGGCAACTTTACTGAACAGCCAATTTGGACAAGCCCATGTTGACCAGCAGCAGGGCTTGGTGATGCTACAGGTAGCATCAGTTCTCTGACTGACATGTCTACCAGAACTGCTACTTCTGAGCTGCCCTAAACAAAGCTGATCTTGCTGATCATGTGTTAGTACATCTGCTGTGCAGGCTTGNGCAGGACACTAGTAGCACCTGGAACTTCTCAACCGGTGGTAGTCTGGTTGTATGAGAACTGCTTTCAGAATAGGCAGAATGTAGCCCTCTGCTGGCATGTCACCCACATGCACCCTTCTCATTCCTGTGTGTGCATAGGCTATGACAGAGAGAAGGGTGCAGTACCTTACGGTGGACGCTGACTCAGCCCCGTGGTCCAGTGAGGCTCCTAGTTTCTTGGCACAGGTTACAGACAAAACCAGCTTGGAGACGGCTGTTCATCAGCGGGTAGAGCCGTCGCACAGTAGGCTCTTACTACGAGACACAGACACCATGTGGGTGGCCTGGATTGATGTCGCTGAGCTTCCACAGGGTTGTACACTCTGTGGCATAGCATTCAGAATAGATGTTCAGTGTGCTGTGAGGTTTAATGACCGTTACTTAACTCTGCACTTTGATTGATGTTCAGATGCCAAAACATCCTTGAAGCCTGAAAAACAAAAAATTATCTCACACAAACACTATCGCTCATGTTATCTGCACCAGCCCAGCTAATTACCTTTCTACGCTGAATCTCAATGGTCAGCACATTTGCATGCAGTGAACACAGCATTGCTCCCTTCCCAGGAATCTGCAACTGCATGACAGCGTCTGTGTGAGGCTACTTTGACATTTTGGTGCAGAATTTCTTCGAGTGAGGTCTCTACCCTTTACTTTCAAGAGCCTGTCACAAGCTGCCAACCCTTGGTTCGCACACAGTTAGCTTTGGGGAAAGTCATCAGTGACATCTGCATGTACTTTTGNTGGGAGAGTGCCATCCTGCTGCGCAACCTCTTGCTGGTAGCAGTGGTGTACCTGGGCACAGCCTTTGGGGTGTATATTCAAGCACACATTGTGCTGCTCATCATGGTGGCATCCCTTGTGCTGCATGCCTACACCCGCCCCTTCAAGGAGGACATCATTGACACCATGGAGCTGGTATCCATAGGTACACACAGAGAATATATTTCCTTTGACTTCCCAAAAAACTGATGAGACAGCAAAGAAACATGTGCAGAAGCCATACAGATTGACTAGCCTTAATGCTCTGGTTTCAGCAGACAGTGTTTATGATATCAGGACTGACTGTGCTGTATGTGATTGTACTCTGCAAACACAGACCGAGCATGCACATCATGATGTGTTACAGCACACAAAGAACCTATGCTGCACCACAAACAGCAATGCATGTCAGACATGTCATTTGCCACGCTTGCAAATCTATCTCACTGAAGGGATTTGGTCAAGTGTATCAAGTGTGTCATTGCATGAGCTGAGTGGGCGATGTTCACCTGCATGCAAAACATCAGCAGAGTAATGACGAGAGGACCAGCCAGCAGCAGGTCGGGTTATAATTGCCATTCCAGCATAGGTCTGGCAGGACTAGCAGCATCCAGATGTGCGAATCCCTTTGCAACTCAATGCATTGCCCACTTGCTTGTGGTGCACCATGCCTAAACATGTCTCGCAAGCAATACTTTCTGCATGGCATGCAGTACACAACTCTAGCTACCAAGATCAGCTGCCACAAAAACCTCTTTGCTCCTGCAGCTTGCTCTCTGTTGTGAGCAGCAGACTCCAAATTTGTAAGGTAACAACGAAGCTGTCACTGTGAAGTATCAGCAGTACACAATGGTGGCAGAATGAGTTGTGCTGTACAGAAGTGGCAGAGACCTAGTCATTTGTTGCCGTGTGGGCAAAGTCATTGCTCATGTGCATGCCCAAAGGACAGCAAGCCCTGCGTGTGTGCAACATCAATGGCAGCCGCTTGCTCACCTGTACATACAGTTTGCTCACATGCGGACACAGATAATGGAAAGTCAGCATCCCACCTGCGCTGACGGGCAACGCTCATCTGCTTGACAGCTGCAGAGGCACACTTACTTGTAGTCAGATACCGTGTGGTGCTACGAGGCTTGTGAACCCCTCGTTATGAGCATCGTCAGCCCCAGGGACAGGATGGCTGATGAGTTGTAGCCTGCTTTGCCTGCTGACCCACCTTGNACTTTCACAAGGGAGAAGTTGTGCACCTGTCAATGCTTGCCACACTTTGATATACACCACCCTCAGGTAGGTAAACAAATCTGTATCTGTCTGTTTGCAGCTCTCCCCACCCAGGACTATATACCAGCTGTCTAAGCTGCTCATAGCGGCCCATAGCAGTGCTGCTGAAGGTCAGGATGCATTGAGCACAGTCTGCTGGGTTGTCAGGCCCATCAATTGCAATGATGTCCCAGCATGTGCTGTTGGGCAACCTGAAAATTCACAGGAAACATCCATAAGAGCCAGCAAGCAGCGGCATAGTATAGCCTAGTATTGAAGCAAAGGGTGTTGCGTACTGCCATGGTTGGACCGTTCCTTGTCCACAACAACAAGCTCTGCTAACGTGCGTACGTTCACTGGCATGGCTCTTGAGGGTGATTAACACATGCATATATAGGTGAAATTGCTCTGACGACACATGCATTGTGTTCAGTGTAGCGGGGCTGGCACCTTCTACGGGAGCACTTACAGGTTTGATGAATCATGCGCTAGGTTTGATTGGCTAATGGCCGTTGTGTGCATGAGCAAGGTTCAACTTACCGGTGNTACAACAGCATTGTGGGGAATCTGAACGAGAACGGAGCCATCATGTTTGACAATGTGTCCAAGAGTTTCATGTACATGGCGCTGTCCCTCTTCTTCTGCCTAGGTCAGATGCAAGAGCAGTTCGACATATGTGCTGCATGCGGAGTTCTATCTCAGCAAGGCGCTTGTGTCTGATAGCCCTGATGTCCCTGGTGCTGTCTGGGTCAGACGGTAGAACAATCCTGCATGCATGCATGCATGATGTCTGTGGATCTGTTTTCAGGAAGCGCTTGTATTTATTGGACGTTTGCGTGCTGATGGCACTGACATCCTTCCTCTACTTGACTGATGCTTCACTCTATACATATACCCTCTTCTTCTATTGAAATGAGCCATGCTGGCAGCAAGTGTTGTTGCAGCGTGTCTGGCTGATAGTGGGACATTGTTGTTTGCTGTCTGCAAGTTTACACCAGATCTGTGACAAGCTCTCTGCATAGGTCAGCTTTGGCTACTCAGGCCTCCCTCTATATATGGCAGGATTTAGAGCTCTCTGGCTTGAGCAACACCTGTGGCATGTCTGTAGTCGTAAGCTTTGTTCAGCTGACAAACTAAGCTTGTAAGCTAAATTGTGATCAGCTCAGCACAGTTGTGATCATCTCCAACCACACTGCCTGCTGTGCTCCAGTGTCTCTATTCCTGCACAGGCTGGGGATTTGTAGGAGGCTTCTTTGGGCGCAGCAAGTTTGACATGGCAGATTGGGGATACAGCTTTCCTGTGGATGTTTTGGCCGTTTGCCTCATACAGTACTCTGGGGATGTGAGGGGCAGTTGGACCAGGGGCATGGCCTATACTGCCCTTGTCATNTAATGACGGAGCTTCTCATGACGGCTACAAGCTTGCCAAGACAGAGTAGAGAGGGTACAAGTGAAAAGTGCGTAGAGTAGATAGGTTGCACCATAGATGTCAGGCTTTTTGAGCATGGAAGCAGTACGTAGTCCGAAATGTAAGAGGGTTGGAAGTATACATTGATAGACCAGTACATTGCACTGTTGAATTCAGACCAGTGTCAGGCATCTCTCTGGCGTTTTGCCATAAATAATCATACTCTATAGACACAAAATGCCCAGGTAAACTTGTCTAGAAGCTGCTCCATCGATGGACAGATACCTAGCAAGCACTGTTGAAGGCAGTGCATACTCAAACAGCCCTTGACCTGTGTGTCACATGTNAGAGCACCTTCTTCTGCTCATCATCTTGGTAGTAGATGCCAGAGCGGTATTGTGTGCCCACATCATTGCCTGCTCTGTTGGGTGTGGTTGAGTCGTGTCTGGAATAGAACAGGTCCACCAGGGTGCCAAACTCCACCTCCTGTGGGTTGTATGTCATCTGCACTGCCTCAGCATGGCCAGTTGACTCTGAGCACACCTGCACAGCATGATAAGGAGAGCTTGGCAACACTTGATGATGTGTGTCTCAGTGTGCAGGGAGCTTTAGCTATGAAAACTGCCATAAAGTGCACACCAGTGTACGACTCGAAACTGCAAGTCATAACAAACTCCGTGCACTAACCAGCTACCAGACAATTTCTTGCTGCAAACATGCACTCAACAACGCAGCTAATCACACAGGGGTCAGGCATGAGTCACCATGGACACACCATGGAGCAGCTCGTTATGCTGCTGCAGGTGATCGCCATAGTGAAGAGGCAAGGTGCCCGGCTGCAGCATGCTCACCTGCTCGTATGTTGGTGAGTCTTTCTTGCCACCAACGTACCCAACACAAGTCGCGACAACTCCAGGCTGCCTCTGAAAAGCAAGCTCAACACCCCAGAAACAGCCTGCTGCGAACGTAGCGAGGGGGTACTGATTGCCCTTGGGCGGCCAAGATGCCTGCAATTGCACAAAAGTGAATGAAAATCGAGGAAGGTGACGCCCAAAGGCTTGGGCGCAGCAGAAAATACCCGTTTATCGTGCAGTGGCAGTGATGCTCACCGGTGTTTTGCTTCCCTGACTGCCCATCAAATCGGTGGTCGCTCAACAAGCGAACGTAAAATCTGGGGGCGCGGTGCAACCAACGTCGTAGCACCTTTTGCTCGCGACAGATGGAAGTGCGCTCTCCTGCAATCGAATGTTCCGTGGCCTGTCGTAATTCTGTGCGTTACAAATTCTGTCCCACGCATAGAAAGTCAACGCAGAGAGGAAAGCGCAACACCAGGTCAACGTACAAACGTTCAAAAGCCTTGCTCAGCTTTGCTGGCTGGTTCCTTGGCAGGCTCGCTGCAGGCAGTATCCAGCAACAAGTGCCTGATGCCTAACGTATGGTACACACGATAGGAAAGCAGCTGCGCCGACTTGAGCGCTCCTGCACGAAGACAGCGTAACGGTAAGCACGTCCAGTTCGTGGGTGCAAGCGCTGTGTACAAAGGTGTACGGCGCCAGGTGAGCGAGAACGACACAGGTGCAGCCTGGCGGCTGCTCGCCTGCACGACCCATAACCCACATCCTGCTTGCAAATGACGAGGGTATATGCTGNACATGTCCCAGGTATGTACAGTAGTAGGGGCAGCGCCTCCAGCTGCATAGAGGGCACTTGCAGATTCCTTCAGGGCAAAGACTGCCTTCTGTGCTGGACTGGATGCATGTGCTTGCGCAACTGGCACAGCCTGCATCACATGCCACCATAAGCTGCAAGCAAACCTTGAGACCATGACNTCACACACAACACAGTAGCCATAACACGAAACAACTTCCTTCTGCCCATGACTTTCTTAGTGCTGTCCATCAAATGCAGCACATGGCTTGCTGGCAGTAATACGTCAGGCATTCACTACACCCTGCATAGGGGCTTAACCATGCTAACTGTGTAATGCAGCACTTAGTGCTTGGTGTGCTTGCCAACATCGCTGCCAGGAGTGAAAGCATCCTTGATCTTCTGGCCAACTGTCCTGTCATCAACTGCTCCACCAGTAGCATCATACTCAGCTCCCTTGGTGGCTTTGCTGGCCTTGTGCCCAGCCTTGTGATCAGGACCAACACCAGCACCATAGGAGTGTGAGTCATCGCCAAGCATGTGACCGGTGCGCTGGTCTGTGCCATGAGTCAGGTGTGAATCTGTGCCTGCACCTGTGCCCATGCCATGNATTGGTGAGGTTACTGACACGCTCAAACAGACACATTGCTGGCAAAAGCATGTGATCTTCCTGTCTTGGTGCTGTCTCGGGGCTGCTTGGTGTCGCTGTTCAACAATGTAGCTGACCAAGTCATTATTAGACTTGGTCACGCATCCAGCTCGAGTTTAACAGCTGGTGCAAATCTGTAAGATACTCTGTAACGCTGATTTCCGATCAGTCATGGAAGTCATGGCTGTAAAGAACATGTTGGGGTGCACATGACCCAACCGATTGCTTATCAGCGTCAAATAACTCTTGTTCCGGCAGGATTGCGCACGCAGTAATGGCTGAAAGTGGCTTTGTCTACGACATCACAATGTGGCAAGTGCTCAGCTGACCGTGCAGNAGTATCCCCAAAACAGTTGCCCCGCAATGTAGCCATCTTGGCAACCCTCATGCCTGCAGAACATGATGGCACATATGAGCTGACCCGGTCTTGAGGCAAGCGTAGCAGTTCATTGACATCATGTTATGGTAGCAATACCTGACTGCCTATCCCCCCGCTGCTGTGGTGTAAGCCAAGATGGCAGTGACCCTGAGCTCTGACCAGCAGTGCTACCAATCAAACTTGAGGTTGCAGTGGTTGGGGTTGGAGCATCATTTGACACCAGCTTGACACAGCTTGTCTGAAGCATGGGAAAAGCACCTGACAATGCCAGGGCCTGTCCTGTCAGGCTCGGGATCTGATTGGGCTGGCTGCAGCATGAGCACTGTCATGGGATGAAGTATATCTATAATCCCAAACATCTAAGTGGCTGAAGTACAGAGTAGTATGTTGTGCTACTTGAGCACTTGCAGTGCGGTGAGCATACCTGAAGCGGTGACCAGCTGCCTGTCCTGCTGTGCGATTGCCCTGCATAGCTGCGTGACTGAGCTGAGCAGCTCGCATGTAACACATACCGAACAGCGACAGGACAGCTGGGTGGCTTCCCGCACCTCACACGTATGACCTCGAGACTTGCTACCCGTCAGCAAGCCTGGGGCACGGTTGCCATACGTTTCAGCATTCTCCTGTACCGCCAGGAGTGAGAGCGCGGACTTCATAGACATTACGACAAACGACACAGACTTGACGCTGAAAATTCACCTCGTCGTAGTCGTGCAATAAGAGGTTTAGGTGATGCCGACGGCCGGTGGCAGCTCGAAGGGAGTCGTGTTGGCGCGCAGCGAAATGAGGCATCTTATAATTGCTCGGACAGATGCTTGCGTGCTTAGGTGAAGGCTCAGCGCAACTGTCTAGGCAGACACAAGTGCAGCTCAAGCATGAGCAAGCATGAGCAAGCATAGCTCCGAAACCATTGGCTATACTTCCAGGAAAGAGGCACCATTCATGCACATACAGCAACTGGATGACAGAACATAGGCGAACAGCTCGATCAAGACACATGTAGCAAGAGCACAGGTTGCTTGAGCTGGTGCTCAGGCATGTACAAGCCACGCTGGCGAGAGAATTGTGTTGAAGGCAAGAAGGGTTGAATGCAGCAAACTCGTGAGACGAAGGACAGGGCTTTCCTTCGTCAAGCCNTGTTGCGCTGAGATTTGAAGGAGGCATTGCCGCGACCACCTCGGCCGCCGACCATCAACAGGGCCCGGTCGCCATCCTGCAGCACCTCAGCCAGTGCCTTGCCCTCCACATCCCCCTTCATCTTCACCACAGTCCCTGGTGGAACCTGCACAACCACACTGTGTGCCCGCTGTGCAGGCAAGCACTGTATTGGATGGTTTGATGGGAGGACATGGCAGAGAGGTTGAACTGTAATGCAACTTTGATTGATGATACATCTAGCATAGAGAGCAACAGGCCATCTTAGACGAAGCCCTGCCGGCGCTGCTTGTGGAAATGGGAAGACACAAGCATGCAGCATGCTCTTGTGTNCATTACATGGCAACACGCCCAAGTGTGCCTCATCATATGCTTACATTTGTACAGGCCAGTGGCACGTCGTGCCATGCAGCATCTACACAACTCCCAAAGCCCTAGCTCCCAAACCCCTAGCTCCTTGCCATACGCTGAAAGCGCACATCAGCAGCAGCCACCAGGTCAGCAACTTGGCCATCAGCAGAGCCACAATGCAGCACAAACAGCTGCGGTTGCCTCAAGCTTTGCTGCATCTGCGGTGGCGTCTACAGCTGTTGCCTCTCACGTAGCGGGATTGGCTAGAGCACAGGCTGCAGCCCAGCAGGCAGGGGCGCCCCGCCAACCCTTGGAGGCGACTCACGACCTCCTTCTCACCATTGTGCAGGCTCAGACAGACCTGCTCAGCTTGGCACCACGTACTTGTGCTGCTCAGGTGTGAGTGAGTTGAAACACCAGCATATTGTGTTATGCCTGCAGTCCATCAGTAGTGTGGATGTGATATGCCTGAGGGCTTGTAACATGCATAACATGTGCACGAGATGTACTTGTCTTTCAACTGAACTGTCAGAAGCAGCAGTGCCGCCAGGATCTACGCAAGTGCAGCCAGGATCTATGCAAGTGCAACCATTTGCGTCGCTCAGTGCTGGGCTTAAATGGTTATCTAAGCGGGCCAAGTCATGCATATGCAGATCATGCGCCTAGTGGTGAAGCACAGTCTTGTGGAGTGGCAGCAGCAGGTGCAGCTCATCCTGCNAGTACAATGACCCCTTGTATGTCAAAATGGAGAAGCTGGAGATCATGATCAAGCTTGCCAACGAGCGCAACATTGATCAGGTCAGCGCACCAAGCAGTTTTGCTGGCCAACTTCCAGCATGCATCAACAAAGGTTGACGTGAGACACTTGCCCACTGGACACCACAATACCGGCAGCTAGCTGCAGATACACAAAACGTTCCCTAGAACTGTGATGCCTGCCAAGAGACTTTTTGCAGGCGTGCTTATCTCTGCAACACATGCTGGGTGTTGGTTGTTACAGGTCTTGCTGGAGTTCAAGGAGTATGCAACTGAGGTGGATGTGGACTTTGTGCGCCGTAGTGTACGCGCTATTGGGCGGTGCGCCATCAGCCTAGAACGGGCTGCAGAGCGGTGCATCAATGTTCTGCTGGAGCTGATCCAGACCAAAGTCAACTATGTTGTTCAAGAGGCCATCATTGTTATCAAGGACATCTTCAGGCGCTATCCCAACAGGTCAGCCGTTGTCAGAGAGGGATCTTGACTTGCTGGCATGCGCTGTGAGCAAGCAAAGATGGCAGTTGCAAGCCGCGTGCAATGTCATCTGGGCCAATGATTTGCCCCTCCATTGCGCATACATCCAGGGCACTGCAACCATGAACATTGATTGGCACTGTGGATCTGTCAACAGCAGCTGACAAGCATCCATGGTGGACACAACCGCTTTACATGCTTGCCTGCTTATACAATGCAGCTGAGACTGTGTATGCTGTACGTAGATATGAGAGCATCATTGCCACTCTGTGCGAGAATTTGGACACATTGGATGAGCCTGAAGCCAAGGCCAGCATGATCTGGATCATTGGGGAGTATGCTGAACGGATTGACAATGCTGATGAGCTGTTAGAGTCCTTCTTGGAGACCTTCCCTGAAGAGACTTCGCTGGTAAGTGCTGATAAAGGCATGCATATACACTGCTGACGTNCATCATGTGCACCTCGTTTCAGCATGAGGTGGAGCACCGCACCACTATGTTGTGTCAAGCAGCCCAGCCATTACATATCTTACACGAAGTTGGGTTAGGGTTTGCGTTAGGGGTTTAGAGTTAATTCACAAATGCCCAGCTAGGCATTATGGTCAGGTCATGAAATAAGGGATATAACCTTAGTGTATAAAATATAACCACGACCATCAAGCAGCATGTACAATTGTGCCTTCCTGCTGCTAGAGCATACCGTGCTTAACGACCATGCAGGTAGCAGCTTGTGCACGTGTCAAAGAGCAATGACTGCATGAGCAATCAAGACTGCAGCTGACCTGAGAGTCACGCTCAGCGGTGAGCTCTTCCTTCTGCTTGAGGAGCTCATTCATGGTGGCCTCCTCACCAATGCTCAGCCCTGCCCCAGCCTCCACCAGCCGGGTCAGGTTATTCATCTCCAGCTTCAGCTGAGTGATCATGTCCTTAGCCCTTGCTTCCTATGCAGGACATGGGGGATGAAACCGCAAAGAATCGTGCAACAAACCATATCACTTATGCCTCACAAGCTTGCCCAATCAAAGGCGTGTACACTTGCAGATGTACAATGCTTGCACCATGTCATGTAAGTGCTGACATCCTATGTGCATTGACTGTGACAGCAAGGAGCTTTGAAAGATGTTTGCAACACATTGTGTTGGGGTGCTGTAGTGCATATACAGACAAGCTACCTTCTCATGACTGGCGTCAACCAACTTCCAGGCCTTTTCCACCTCCTTCTTGAGGGTAACAATCGTTGTCTGATCCTCCTCGCTGAGCCGGAGTGCTGTCTGCACTTTGGCTGCATTGCCTACAATCTCGCCGTTAAGCTCTCTCACTTTTTTTGTCAGGCGCTTCTCATTATCTGCAGTGGCATGGTGTGAGTATACAACTGGCTGCAAGTGTCACTTTTGACAGTCGTGCTGTGCTTGTTTCAGCTGGAACTGGAGAAGTCATATTGCAACACTGTGAAGGCGGTGAGCTTGTACCGTGTGACTTTCTGACAGCCTTGAACAGCTTCTCATATTCAGTTCGGAAGCGTTCCAAAGATTTGTCGCGCTGTAACTCTTGCAGCACCTATATGACACTGAAGAGTGACCACATACGTCTCCATATGCTGTGTGTGCCAGGGGTTCGTTCACGCGCAGGTATGCCTTTCACAAAATTTCACCACACCTCTTGAAAGTCTTTCTCAAGCACATCATACGCGGTCGGCTCGATGCCGCCTTCTACAGCTTTCTTGTCGTCAGACGCGTCAGCCATGCCGACTACGTCGGCTGCTATTGCACTGTGTTCATACACTCAACCTCACTGTTTTCCACAACACGAGTTTTGAGTCACTGCAGCGAGATCCTTGCGCTCATATATGCCTGTCAGCGCTGCATATAGTGTATGCTGAAGGTTTGCGCTGCAGCATGGAGAAGGAGACGCAATGTATACACGTGAGGCACATGACCTGTGCGAAGCAAAGTCGGAGGTGCGAAACAAACAATGTGGACCAACTCTGCTGCTTACATACCGGCGCTGCAAATGCCGCTTACTGTCAATGTATCAAGTACGGTAGAACTGTGAACNCAACTCACAATGCCGATCGTACCTTCAATATACGTAGGTCAACTCCGGTCCGTTCCCAGCTCCCCCCTATTATGACGGCCGCTTCAGCAACGGAAAGGTGTGGATCGAGCGCGTTGCAACAGCTTTTGGCCAGGAGCTCCAGGACTTGGCTACCGCCAACGCCATCACCGGCGCCGCTGGCGAGGCACCCGGCATGTTCATGGTGCAGCCACCGTATGCCAACAGAACGTCCCCCACACCAGTCTTAGTGCCCTCAGCCCTTGACTGCTGGCCACTAGCTGCTCATGCGCTGCCTGCACAAATAACACAACACAGGCGCTTTTTGGCTTTTCCCAAGAACGCATGTATGGCTCCTTGCCACTGTCGGGACACTATCAACTGTGGTGCAAGGCCAAACCACTCAGATGGTCATGCGCTGAATCAAAGACAGGCTGAGCACAAACATTTCCGTTGACTCTGTACAGGACGTTTTGTTTCCTGCAACTTACCTCACAGTCTGGCAATTCAAGGTGATCACATTTGTGTCGTGCGCTGTCCATGTGCAGTGTTGCAGCATGTTTTCACATNGCTTGACACACAGCACAGCTCCCTGTCAAAGCACCACAAGAAGCATCACAAGCACAGAAAGCATCGGAAGCAAGTGACTTACATGGTCAATGCCACAGCCATATCAGATGCACCCAGATTCAGGCACCGTGGGTTGCTGTTGGACACCTCTAGACATTTTCTGCCAGTCCAGAACATCAAGGTCAGTGGATACCATCAATGTTTACACTGCATACATACCTCAGCACTGTAGGCCATGCAGGTTACAAATGCACATGCCATGATGCACAGACACATAGGTCCCTTTGTAGGTCAAGGACACACCTATGTCAACCTCAAGACTGATGTTGCTGAAAGGGTCTCCTATACTCAATTCTGTCCCTCAAAAGCTGTCTTGGTCTGGTTATCCGCAAAGCGGCATTTGCAACTACTTTCCAGCACATATCCACTTTTGTACCGAGTGTATACTGCACATGTTTTGCTGAGTGCAAGAATATGCCCCAGCAACACTGCAGTGTGGAACAAGCAAGGCGTTGTGTTTGAGAGAGTGCCACCTGTAGCGCTGACAGCTTCTGGATAGCACATGTGATTTGACTTGAATTGTCATGGAAGCAGATCACAGCAAGGACAGCTGACCTGACTAATTCCCACAAACTGAGTAGCTGTGTACCATTTTNGTAGCGCCTCAGACGTGGACACTACCATCCTGCACCTCATACTTGCACAGCAGCAGGCAAAATGTGCACCGGCATTTGTGCTTTAGATCAAGTGCTTCAGTATTTCAACACTTGCAGGCAGCCCTGCAGCACCAAAGGTCTTAGACAAAATATGCCTCTGGAGTTGCACGTCTGCTTGCAAGTGTGTGTGCTGCAGACACTCTGGTCAAGAGCAATCATGTGCCAGTCCACACTGCCTGTTTCACTCTACATGCACAGCAGGGACAGTGTGGTTGAATGTACAGACTGAAGTGACAGGAAGACAGCAAAGACGAAACAATACTGTGTCAATGGCAAATGGCTGTCTCGTCAAGGCATGCAGCGCGACGCCGACATCAGTGCGCATACATGGCAGCAGTTGGGCAGTGGGTAGTGTGAAACATGTGCAGTGAAAGCATGAGCATGGCAAGTGGGTACCTGAGCGATGTGGTCCATGCATGTGTGTAGGTATGTGAAGGNGGAAGACAAGGAGAAGATGCGGGATGTTGCCATCAAATGTATTGATAGGAATGCTAGCAGGTACAGGCAATCAGCAAGGCAGTGCATGCTGCAAGACTGCCTGTGCCTCATTTGACAGCCTCAGCTATATGTCATTGCATGAAAGCCATGTATGCACCAAAACACCACAGCTGTGAGCACTGCGTGCAGCACATTCATGGCAACAAGCAAAGAGTCTGGCTGAAGGGGGTAGAGGCAGGTCCATGCATACCCAGTATGGCCAAACATGACAAGCTTTGAACAGTTCTCATGGCACACCGAAGCCAAACCTTTGCGTGGGTGTTTATGCACTGTTTGCAGAACAAGCCTTCAATAAAACAGAGTACCCATGTAGCTGGGTGTAGAGCTTGCAGCTTGCAACAGACTGCAGCCTAAGCAACCAACCTGTATCGTGCTTGCCAAGCTGGTCAAGTTGGGGCTCTTTTCAATCAGCTGCCACAGAGTGCTGCATGAAAGCCACAACATGCTCACCTGGTAGATGCTGAGCTGCTCAGCGACTTCAGGGCCCGGCTGGCGAGCCAAAATGTTTTTCAGCTCCACATACAGCTTTTCCTTTTCCTGGATGAGCAGGTCAGCCTCCACCACCTCCTCAGTCTTGGCAATCAGCCGCTTCTGCAGCGTTTGGACCTTTTGGATCATCTCGTAGGCTGAAGGGTCGCTGCCCTCCAGCTTTCGCCACCTGCATGCCACAGCCTCAGCACTTGATACAATCAGCACAGTGCATTGAAAGGTGGATGCTTTNATGCCTACAGCGCAGCAAAACACCTGAGTTTTGCAGCACCCACACACTCTGAACAAGCTGCATGAAGGCACCCAATGAGTGACACTTGTGTGCTGTGTCAGCAACCGCGGGATGATATGTTTTGCATAATGCACACAGTTTGTACGGCGGCGTGTCCCAATGAGGTGAGCAGATTATGTTGCAACACAAAATGAGACAACGCCGACTGTATGATCAGGCCATTTACATGCACACACAGCAAAGACCTACAGCCTGTCATGTTCTGGCTTGCAATCCACTTCTTTCCCTGATGTATATACTTCCCTCCCTCTCCAGTGAACCAGTGGATCAAGATTACATAGCAAGATTATGTAGCATACTTTGTGGCTGGCTTAGCTCTGAGCCTATGTCTAGGTCGTGAGCCTAGGTCTGAGACTTACGCAATCGCTGACTCAGGCCAGAGGTAGAGGGCAGCAAGCCCTGTGACACAGCTTCTGCTGCCTGTCTGTCCAGCGAGCTGTTCGCTGCACTGCTCATCATCTTGACCAGGNTGATACGTGGGACTTGATTCTTCACAAACGACCGCCAGGGGGTCTGTACGGCAAAAGTCAGCATTTTGTGTCTTGAAAGGCTGCTTTAGGTGATACTCAACACCAGCTTTCCATAAGACTGGCATCACTTCCTGTATCACACGTTTTGAGAATCCACCCGGACGCTTTTAGTGGATGATGCTTGGCCATAAGCGCAGTGTGAGATCAACCTCCATATTGATGGCACAAGGCACATGGGCTTGTGCCGAGAGCGCTTCAGCACTGTTGAGCCGNTTACATACTGCTACCATGCTGCTCTCTCCCTTTATGACGTCCTTGTTACACAGGTACTCGCCCACCGAGTGCAAGGTCCAGACTCTCCCTTCAGTCTGTACATCCGCAACTTGCCTGTTGGGGTTGCTGGTCTGCCCATGTTCTTTCCCAGGGAAGCACTCAGTGCCATGGAGTATGCTCCCATGATACAACAAGTGCGCCTGCTCTGCCAATGGCTGCAGGGGTTTGCTCAGGGGGCGCTGCAGCCCCTGTCAGGCACCCCCAAGGACCCTTTTGATGGAGTTGCTGTTGCCTCTTATGAAGACCTGCGAATTGCAAGGTCTTGTTAGGAGTTGAAGCTGCGTCACAGCCATCGTAGCAAACTGTTCACCTGCAGTGGCTGTCTGTAGGAGATGGTAGCACCGGACGGCGCGATCACGTTCACGTTGTTGCTGTTGAAATTGATGTCGCTGTTGACAGCGTACGTTCCGCGCGGAAAGCAGACTGTCCTGCCTGCGCTTCAGCAGATTCTTCCTGTGATCACCCTCTGTACTGCCACAGGTCAGCTCCTGCTGTCAGCTTGCACCTCCATTAAGATCACACTGGGTGTTTGCCATACTCTTTGTACATTGAGCCATATGCAGTCTAGCATCTGTAACTACATTTACACTGAGACAGCATGTACCTTTTTTGACATTGACACATGACATGCAATGTATCCCTNAGGCACAGTACTGCATTATAAAAATATGACAAGCTAATTGGGGAAATGTTGAAGCGCTTGTTGCTCAGGTAATGTCAACTTTAAGGCTTGCTTACCAGACTTGTGTGAAACGAATTGACTTTACTTTGAATGATTTGACAATGATTTTTGACCTGACCATAATCTTTGATAAGAAACCAAATGGTACAGGAACTGCCAGAGCACGATTGGGTGGAGACATTGATGCTGTTGTACACACTGGCTGGCAAGCATAAGGCCCTGTTGTCTGATCATGTTCATCATGATGCCATTGTGTCCATGTACATTGTACCAGTGTAAGAGAAGGGTGGAGGGCGAGGGGGCAGGGGGGTGAGAAACATCTGCTCAGACCTGCCGGACCGTGCTGCACTGTTGAGAGCCCTTTCTCAGATGCTGCAGCAGAGTACTAGCTAATCAAGGGTCATTGACGGCCCCCCTACATGCATACATATGTGTAGGTTGTGTGGCAACCACGCAAGGCGAGGAGCAAGAAGCTAATCCGAGCCCCTCGTCTCTCTGTGAACGTGGTTAGACATGCGCCGTTGCATACAGGTAAGGCAGGGTTTGGACAGGGAAGGCTACGGGTAAGGCCCTTACCCCTGTATTGTCAGGCTTCTGTTGATGCTTCTTCTCCCTTTTGAGTTACTTATCTCGGATTGCAAGTGGTTCACTGATCCGGCGCATCCGGTCGTGAACCGCAGAACCGACGTGCAACACCTGCATATGCAGCATATTCCGGTCTGCTGTACCGCAGCAGCCGCTGCAGATGTTCAGCNAGTGTCAGCCCAGTGTTGGCATGCCGAGAGCCTGCTTGCACAGTACACTACGCCCGTGACTTCAAGCCGCAATGCGCGTTTTGCCATGCAATTGCACATCAAATGCTGGCGGAATTCTGATGCTATTCTGCTAGCTCGGACTCCTGATCCACAACAGTCATCACATGCAGACTCTGGTGGCTTCCCCTTGACTGGCAATGTTACTTTGCCCTGGCTGACATCGCCTGTCAGAGCTGTTGAAGACTCTGAGTCTGGTGGGCCAACAGACCCCATCCCATATGATCATCAAGCGCCACAGCCTGCAAGTCCAAACGCTGCAGGTGGCTAGCTCAAGCAACTCCTGACTCCACCCTGCATGCTTTGTTGCCCAATTCTTGCCCTAGACAGCACACACAGACATACATGTGCCAGCCCAGTGTCTGCATGCCAAAAGCTTGCCCACAGCTTCACGAGTAACTACAGTCAAGGTGACCATTGCAATATGCAAAGACGTATTGAGTCGCTGCATTTTGTCTCTGGCTTATGACAAAGTCTGACATCAGACACTTTTACTCAGGTGAATGGGCGCTGTGTGAAGCTAACAGGCACCGATGCTGTAGATGACTCATGGGCAGACTGGCGCTCAGTGAGGCNAATGGCAATTGTTGAGTAGCTGATTGACATGACAGCTGCAACCAGTGAGATTGCACTTAGCTTGTGGAAATTAGGAACCTGCAGCAGTCAGCATGTAGATTTGAGCCAACATATGTTGGTCCTGTTCTTGCTGGGCATGCTGTCTGTGTGCAGCAGGAAATGTTCTCAAACTGCAAGATCTAGTGCACTCTGTATGCAATACATCTCAACAGCACAGACACATTGCCTCAGGCAGACGCTGTAGAAATGCCATGCAGCAGGTTGCAGTAGCAGCAGTTCAGGATGTGTAGCATGCAATAGGCACCTGCTGGTCATGGTGTACAAAAGTGTAGTGTATGACGCTTGTGAAAGCAATCTGTGGTTAGGTGGACAACCCTGTATCTTACCATTGATAAAAACATCTGGATGACTGCAAATATGACAATCCAGGCAGAGAGTCCGAAAGACGTGCAGCTGTGGGACTGGTAACCACTACAAGTATGCTGATACACATACTGCATAGCTTTCCCAGCAGTCACACAGTACACGATGTCCAGTCCGATCATGACAATGAGCTGACATGGGATGACTGTCCAAAGGCCTAGCCTAGGACCTGCAACAAGATGTGTCATTACTCGATATTCAGTAGCAGTCCGCTGTCAGTGCAGCAGTACACTCATGTGACATTCAAGAGACCATTGAAGGGATTATGTAGAGTAAACTGTTCAAGCATACTTGGTTGGCTTCTGACGCTGTGACAGCGGTTGCTGTGCAGCACAACATTTGTCATATCAGAGAACGTCAGATAGCAGCACGGCAAGCCTTACAACCTGTCTTTGCATTTGTGTGCAGCAATGTGTCACAGGTATTGAGAGTGTGCAGACATACCTAAAGCATATTGACCCAATTCATGGTAACGATTGAACCTGCGGCCCTTGATCTCGTGCAACTCAATAAGTTGCCACAGGCCGTAAACTGTTGCCACCCATGCAATGACAAAGCATACAATGCCTCCTGACCACGTCAGGTACACCTGCAATGATGTGATGTAACTTGCTGTGAAGGGTGTCAAAGAACCTTATTGTGACATGGTGGGGTTTGCTGGCTGCCAGGCTGAGGTGTAGGTTATTGTGGACTCACCATAGCAAACGGGAGACCGAGCACGCCAGCGCCGACCATTGCTGTAACATTATGAAAGGCCGCGTGCACCTGTAACACGCCGTTGTGTTGTGGAGGCAAGCCTGTTTATGCGTCCCAAAGGAGTGCAGCGGGAACTGGTGAGCAATCGGCAAATCACAGCGACGCATGTGCGCACATGCACGTATCAGCAGTGCCACTCAATGAGATCGTGGTGCATCAGGCTCAAGCATCGATGGACTATCGCCAACAAAAGTTAGGTCACTGGCGCTAGTTATCGCTGCACTCGNGTGAACTTAAGGTCAGGCGTACATCAGCTCCGCTCAAGTTGTGGCTGCTGACACACAACACAGTGCAGTGCCTCGCTGACACCGCTACACATGGCAGTCTGCATCCAGTGCCAGTGATATCACCAGAATCTTTAGAAAATGTCAAGTTCTGCAATGTGTACATTGACAGGGCACGCTCACAGGGTGTGAGTACTGATGCATCTGCACAGCAGTGTAGAGCAGACAGCAGCCTATCACTGCATGTGTGCCCCTGGCTAAAGTTTGTGTCAAATGTTGCTGTGCATTAGCACAGCANTTTGATTGAATACTTCACAGCTTCTTCCTTTGCTGTCCAGGCCCAGGTCATTAGTAGTAGCAAAGTGGAGTGGCTTCATTCGTTCATCCAGTGCTTTCAAACAGGTTGACCGAGAGTGCCATGCTGCGCTAAACACCTACCGCAAGTAACGAACAGGTCGTCACCGTCACGAGCGCTGTAGTACTGGAATGTAGGTCGTCGCCCGCCTGTTAGGCTGCAATATGGCGCCAAAGAAAGCCAAGCCTGATCAGGCTGAAGTTGCTATGAACGAAGAGCTGCAAATTGCAATGGACACGTCACGAAGACTCCAGGAGCTTGCAAAGGAGCAAGGCGTAAGCACTGATAGTGACTTGATGTACCGATGATGAACAGCAGCAGATGCAGGCACTAACTGCGTGCAGCCTGAGCACGTGTGTGCGGTGCAGATGCTGTCAAGCTCGCAGCGAATAGTGAGCAAGGAAGCTGCTTATCCAAAAGGTAGCTTGTGAGATGACTTTTTTTAGTGCTGTAACCACACAGCGTTCTGCCTGTAAACATCTCATGTCTCCCTGGGACGCAGCTTTGTTGAAGGCTGACGAGAAGGACTTAGTCAAGAAAAGCACACAGCGCAAAGGCAGGTGAGCTTGCCCTGACAGCTTGCAGACATGTGTTGACGGCAATAAGTCTGTGAAGGTTGTATGTAGATACATGCTCAACATATGTGCTCAAATTGCACCTGCTGCTGCTGGCAAGCTGGTAAGCCTGTTGTTGAGCTGTTGTGCATGATGCAATGATCAAGACTGTTGGTGTTCTACATTCCTGTGAGCAAGCTGTGACAGCGCAGGGGAGTCTTGCGCAGCTAGACAGTCAGAATCCTGTGCTGTACATTGACTTCCCTCAAGGTCGCTTGAAGTTCTATGGCACTATAGTCTTCCCAAAAACCAATTACATGCTGCTCAAATTTGGCTCAAAGGACGTCTTGTGTGAGGATGTGTTTGAAAACATGGTAAGGTGGCTGGCAACAACACATTTTGCTCAATAACATTTGGTTATGCTGCTGTTTCACCAACATTCAATGATGATGCCCAAGCTAGAAAGCATCAGAGTTGCTTGGAGACTGGCAGATAATGCTATGTCCGGTCTATACGCAGATTGTCTTCCCTGAGGCACATTGGATTGGTACAAAGGAAGAGAACCCAACAGAAGCACAGCTCCCAATGCCAGCTGAACTTCAGACTGCTGTACAGTACTCAAAGTACAGCTTTGCTGCAGATGCAGGATCACTAGGTAGACCCCTTGTCATGCTGACCAGCTGAACCATGGCTTGCATCTGTCACACAATCCAACGGTGAATCAGCAGCTGTTTTATTTGTTGCACGCCTGGCCATGCATGTGCGGCAGCGGCTCAGCATGTTGCATGTGCTGCGTGCGTTGACATGATAAGGCATTGATTTTGCAGCAACTCAGCCCAGTCAGCCAGAGCAAGAGATAAACATGCACAGTGACGAGGATGATGACGATGGTGAGCCAGGACCGAGCCAGGTAAGATGGTCCCTGACAAGCGCGACGCATAGGAGTACTAGCTGCAGCAGCATATGCATTGTATTGCTGGGCGCAGCATCACCTTGCACTTGACAAATGTACAAACATAATGTACAAATGAGAATACTGTACCATATGACCGATCTGGCAGTCAAGTTCACATAGCTGTTCATGTTGTGCTTGCAGCATCGCATGCGGGTTTTAGGCATGGACAGACAACAAGCTACATCCACCCAGCTTCAAAAATGATATGCAGGGCACCCGGGCATCTGGCAGGTTGCAGGGAAGCAAGCGGCCGCGCTATGCTGAGCCAATTGTCTCAGATGACGAGCTGGACACTGCAGATGGTAGTGATGAGGAGGAGCCGGTACACAAGCTGCCAAAGCTGTCACAAGCAAGCCCTGGCGCAAGCAAGCAACATCGCCTCGCCAGGTGTGAACTATACTGACANAACTCAGTCAGGTGGCTAGAGTGAAGCATGCACAGCTAGAGCATCAGCAGTCGTACTTGAGACATCTCAGGGTTGGTATCAGAAGCAATTGAAAGATGTGCTTACTGCGCACTGCTTGCATCTGGCCATGCAGTGCAAAATAATGTTTACATAGGATTTAGAAGCTGCAGGGTGGCTGATCCTTCCATTGTTGCATACTGATTTGCATCATGGTGTCATGGCCTGCCGACACCGTGCAACCTTGTATTGCCCAAGCTTGATAACCACCAAGTTCTACCAAGCACTCAAACGCAGCTGCTAGCTTGAGAATGGGATGTGAAAGTGCTCAGACACTGTAAAAACAACTCAGAACTTCTGACAACTCAGTGAGCACTACACAGCGCATTTGAGTATCACTATGTGATGCAATGCTCCCCCAAACACACTCACTCTCAGCATTCCGGCTAATCGCTGGGTCACCCTCAGATCTGCATCAATGAGTTTGTGGAGTTGCGTATCAGACAGCAACGCAAACCATGATCGTTGCAGACTTAGGCGCTGAAGCTGCTATACAGTGCAACACTACGCCATNACAGAAACATGCGACTGTCTTCGCCCATGGCAGCGGCGACTCTTGCACACCTTCGTAAGCCATTCAACTATGTGCTAGGACAGTCCGTGGGTCATGCTTGATAGTGCTTATGTCAGGTTACATTTGGTATGTCAGAAAGGTATCGGCATCCGGGGGCATAATTTGAAAACGCATGCCACTGCCCAAAACAGATGATTTGTGTCTCAATAGCCCGAATGTCAGGCCAGTAGGGCTTGTACAGCTGTGCATTCAATTTGCTTGCAACATGCGATATTGCTGTGTATAATAGATACTTTACAATGCTATTTGTTTTGTTCAATANAGACACTGACAACTCATAGCCTTCGCGCCGCATGTTTTCTGCATGGTAAAGGTGATGTCAGCAGTGTTTGCGCGCAATGCTGCTGTAAGTATGGCTGTGTACGTGAAGGCTCGCATGGCATTCTGAGCTTGTGGTGAAACATCCGGAAGGCTGTAGTATCAGCATTAAAAAGGGTGGCTTGAAAACTGCCAACATGGATGAGAACAGCACACCAAGACAGTGCCTGTGGGCCTCACACACACAAGAATGCAAGACAACTTGTACATTATACGACCTGTGCACACAAGTTGCGGAATGCAATGCTGGCTCGACTTGTGACTTGTACATCCTATGCACAGACTATAGAAGCCTTCTGTGAGCAAAGCAAATTTGTGACAGAGACTTTGCTACCCAACGGGGTTCATGCAATGAATATATGACTACCCTCAGATCATGCCAGAACTTTAGCATGCTTGAATGATTGAGAGCAGGCACATATGCAACCAAGCACAGGCATCTGCTCAGCAGTCAAAGTTGTTACAGCAGACTTGTGGTCACCACATTGCATGCCTGAAGAGCACACAAGTCCACAAACAGCAGCACTGTGCAGCAGCGCTTCTAAATCAAGATCTTGAAGTGAGCACAGCTCAGAGCATAGCTCAAAGTGCACATGCCCGATGTTGAGTATGCACAGTGCACACGCAGCAGAGACTTCAGGAGCAGGTCTAGGATTGCCAGAGCTATCACACCAAAGGATATACAAAGCTAGAGAAGCACACAAGGTGCTCATGCAGCAGAAAGATGAAGCAGAAAGATGAAGCAGCACACATAGCACACGTAAGCTGAGGTGACAGTGTATAACCATTGTACAGAAGGCTGCATACCGATGAGAAGTCCGAGCTGCAGCTCCCCTCTAGCTTGGACCTCGAAGGACTCCCCCCCGCCATCCACTGGCAGCACCCGCAGGGACACACTGGTTTCAGCCTCTGCATTCAGGCGCTCCCCAATCTTGCTGCCAGTGAGTTGCGTTCCTTCTCGGCCGGCTAGGGGCGAGTCATTAGGACCAAAGATCATACTGCAGTCAACAAGCTTTATAACGTTAGCATCTCCACCAGCACTGCCTGAGGATAATTCAGCCCAGCCAGTAGCGAGAACCATTGTCTGAACATATGCAAAGATATGCCATGTTTCTTTTACTAAACAATAGGACAGCCAGCATGATGTGTGTCGGCAACACGGCATGGTGCATGAAATCACACAGTAGACAGTGAGACAACTGCAGGCAGGCTGGTTGAACAACAATAGAGTCACAAGAAAGCCAGCCGTCAAACAGACGTATGTGATGTGTACTTGTGTGAATGTCAGGTATGCATGGCTGTGTGCAAGTGCACATGACTTGAGGAGTCATGCCCCAACAGAGCCTGGATACTATGCATGACTAAGTGCATTTACGGATGCCCTCAAAGTTGATTTGTATGGGATGTTTTACATTTTTGAAAGTTCACAGTTGAGAGAGACAGCTCCAACAGCCATTTGACCGTCTTCTTGAAAGCAGGGAGGCTCAATGACATGCATAGCTGGGTGCAATTGCAGGTCACCTCAATGTGGGCNGCCTTGCTTGCTTAGTCATACTGTTGTTGCTTTTCACTGAATTGCTGTGAATACAAAGTTCTGGCAGCAGTCTCTGGAACTACACTTTGCAATGATGTTGCACATGAAGAAGAAAAAGTAAACAATACTACCTAGGGTTCAGTATGCACACAAAATGGCTCAAAGCACCCTACAAACCCTTAGCCACCACCACTTGACTTGAAGTTATCACGGTCAGCACGGTCAAGGCTGAAATCGCTGTGTACGTTGAGTGATGTCAACATACACAAGGGCTTCAGCCTTGACTTTGCTATGTTTCATTTAAGTGGTGATGGCTACATTTGCAGNAGATGCATTTGAGGCCAAGTTCAATTACTGTGCTTGGCGGCCTACAAGTCATGTGATACCAGACATGATTGTGCAGAGTAGCCTGAGCAACCTCAGTAGCAACAGAGCCGTGAGCTTGCANGACATTCACTACAAACACTAACGGCAGCAGAGACAGACATGTGTGACAGCTGTGCATGACACTGGTCATCCTTTACTTGCTTGTGCAAGTCAATTCTGATGCACACACTCTGCTCAATTCCAAAACAGCTCCAGACACACATTGTTGCAGATCAGATTGAGCAATCACTGGATGTGGAGCAGGTCTTGATGCAGATAAGGACGCTTTGCCAATGGGCAATTCGCCTCAGGAAAATGAATGGAAAAGATTGGAACAAGACCCTCACCAGAAAACTTGGTGGTGTGTCAGGGTGGAGAAGTAGCCAGAGATGCCCAGCAGAATAGCATACAGCCAACCCTTGCCGACTGGGTATGCTGCATTGCCAAACGCCTTGTTTCCCTCCAGCCAAAGAAGCAGCTCCCGTAGTAACAATGGGCTCAACAGCCTGCATAATGCTTTTTCTAGAACAGTGACATAGCAAGGTAGCCCTTGCATGGCCTTGAAAGGCATGCTGTTTGGTACAAGTGACCTCTGCACAATGTGATGCCAGGCTTACCATGTAGTTGGGCATGCACAACTCAGAACAAAGGTTTGAGATCTGTCATGTATGGTATGCCCTGTGCAGCCGCTGGAGCCTTTTACAGCATGTTGCACAAACACAGATGGTCAAGAATGAGGGAACTCAGCATAATCTTGCGCAGCCTTAAAAGCCTGTGATGCAATGTTGCTGAGCAGATGTTATGCTCAGGCTTGGGAGGTGTGTGGATGCATTTTGCACTGCACAATGCATCTAATATAAACAGGTGTACCTGACAGCAACTTCGCTCAGGGTCCATAGCGCATGCTTCAACAGCGTTGGCCACCAGAGTGTCATCAAGGTTCTGAAAAACAGGTTGCTCTTCAAAAGCCAGAGCTTGCCAGCCATACCGGCTGACTGCAGTCAGCATCATATGAGTTGCTGTCTGTGCTGGGCTGGGCATACGTACATTGAATGCCAGGCAGCAGGCACACCTGACAGCTGTCGTAACATGCAGCAAACTGTTGCGTTCTGATAGGTGCTTCATCCTCAGGTGGCGGTAAGCAGTCAGCCATCTCCTCGGTGATCTGCGCCTGTTCACCTTTGTCGAGCAGCGGTGCCCCCCACGAGAACACCGTTTTCTGCCAGAGATTGGCCGAAGCCATCCCAAATGGCCGTGGGAAGTGCAATGCCGCAAACCATTCCAAGCTACGTCTCGGCGGCAGGAGGNGCATGATGACAGCCAAGTAGATTGATGGCAGCCTTGCAGGGCAGTGCGTAAGCATCACAGCACATGTGCCAGCTACCTTGTTCTTCAAACGCCTCAGCATCTG
Organism: Trebouxia gelatinosa; assembly: GCA_000818905.1. NCBI lineage: Eukaryota > Viridiplantae > Chlorophyta > Trebouxiophyceae > Trebouxiales > Trebouxiaceae > Trebouxia > Trebouxia gelatinosa. The sequence goes on from KN805367.1 coordinate 1,838,171, forward strand.
GAACCACAAGAGCCCCAAGGGAGCGCCTGTCCTGACCAAGCACCACGCAGTGCTTGATCAAGGGGCTGCAGACTGCGGCATCTTCGATGGACCCTGGCTCTATGTTTTCACCGCTGCTCAGCACAATGGTGTCCTTTGCTCGGCCTGTGAGGATGATACTGCCTGCCATATTGCTGCCAGCCACACCCTCTGCACAGCAGCAACCTCAATTGGCGTTTCAGCTTGTCCTCAAACATCGTGGCTGTGATCATGCAGAACAAAGGGCGGGAATGTACAGCACTGCAGCAAGAGTGCAGAGACTTGCAAACCCAGCTGCACAATGCTGAAGCAGACTATGCTAAGGTGAGAAACTGGTTACCCACAAGTGCTCGTGTTGCAGCGCAGCACCGCAATGGCTTCTGCTATGGGAGCCAAANCATATGATGCCTCTGTGTTCTGCCTAGTCACAGTCTGCATTCTATCACTTTCGTCGTCCTGATCCTTCAGTACCAGTCACCAGGAACAGGTCNGCTTCCCCTACTTATACTCCTACTTCCGCTTGAAATTGTGCGAAGCTGCTTGCCATGCTGCAGCGGGTCTGGGCATACACTTGTCCCCACCCTGTTTACACAGTCTGGTGGTGCATTTCATGTGCCATTGGCTCGTCTGCCTTCGCCGCTGCGTTCGCACCTGGTCAAGATACATCTTCAATGGACCTTTGATCGATCGGTGAAGTACCTTTGTCTGTGAACAGAACATTGTGCCACCCATGCCATAATATAGCTTTGCTGATGGTGTTGTGCTGACCGTGCTGTGCTATGCCATGCCATGTAACGCCATTGTCATGCCCGCTGGCCATGCTGGTGTCTGCCGTTCTGTAGGTGCATGTGGGATGGCTGGAAGGTGGCACAGCAGTGTTTGCATTCAGGGGCACTGCAACTCGCCAGGACGGCCTACAGGATGTGAAAATCTTCAGCCGCAACATTGACTACCTGCAGGAGCTGTANCAAAGATGAACACATATACTGGCTGCCGCTGGAGCTGCTCTGCAGACGCTTACCTGAGTTGGTGAGAGTGACCGACTTTTCTGAGGACTCTGATGTGAGAACATCACCCATGTCCATGACTGAGGATGCAATGCTATCCGGAGTCAACTGCAGCAGCATTCTAGCTCGCTCCACAGCAGGATGTGCACAGCAATTTTGCGGGACAACAGCACACACAGTAGGTACTGCATCATGGTGCTAGCTAAGAACGCTCAGGCGAAAGTTGCAGCTAGCATTGGACACTGCTCTATTAGCACAACAATCACGGCAGACTCACAGTATGTGGCGGCAGCAGCAGCAGGCTGTAAGTCAAGTTTTTGAGTTGCTGTCTAAAGAAGAAGGTTTTCTGCTGTTGGGCAGCAGTGTTAAAACCTGTCCCATCCAGCTCACTCAATGCATGCTTAGGCGTGTTGTATGTGCAGCATGCAGTTGGCCATGCAAGCTGTGGACGGCCAACTACATGCTGCTTGCACACACTGCATGCTCAGTACANATTCCCTAAAGCCCTGGAAGCAGTTCAGGATACATTACTTGGCCGCATTGCTGGCAATCCCAGCCCTGTGGAGTTTCAGATGTCATGCGTGGGTGCAAAGCCACAAGTGGAGGTCAGACTGGATTTGCCTGCCTCACCAGCAGACCCTGTGACAAGTGACACAGCAGAGGTCAAGGGAGCTGAGACAAAAGCTGTTACCCCACCACCTGCTGCTAAATCTGCAGCTGCTGCTGGCAAAAAAGGGGTTGTGCCAGATCAACCACTTACTCCTCGCAGCAAGGTAAAATCAATTTGATGACGTGCTGCGTTCAGACAGCGCTTAATCAGTCCTTTTCTACACTCAAACCAGAAAGCGTCATGCGATGCACTTGCGCTACAAGTTGTTGCGGCATTGGTGATCAATCAAGCAAATAGTTGCTTTTGGTTCTGAAGTTCTGCAAAGCCACCTTGTCTCCTTGTTGGCAATTCTGCAGAGTAAGTCAGAACCAGGACATGTCTGAGGCAGTGGTCATATTGCATGCACTGCTGTTGACTGTCACCATGGTCACACTGTTGCAGTTGCTCCGTGAGGGCATGGTCTTTGAGCGGTTGCTGCTGGGCCAGACAGCTCAAAAGCACTTCATCATCCGCAATACCAGTCTTCTACCAGCAAAATGGCACATGATGGGCCTGGAAAGCCTGGCGCCAGAGTTCAAGATTATCCCTAGCTCAGGGGAGTTGCCAGCCCGCCAGGAGATACGTATTGCTGTGGAGCTGACAGCAAAGCAGAAGAAAGATCTGGCAGACAAGCTTACACTGCAGGTGACCTTGTATAGTGACAATCTTGTCCCCCATTGCTTGTGCAAAGACATATGGAGTCCTGTTGTCGAAAGTCAGCAATGACATCAGGGGTTGCCAGTGGGCAAATAAGGTGGTGCACACATACAACCAGCTACACGCCGTGTGATCACTCCTGTGGAAACATAGATGACTTGACTATGTTAAGCAAAATTGAGTCTGCCGTGACAGTTGATGCAGTTTTGCGTGGCAGTGGTGGCTGGATGATACTGAGAATGTCTGATGCATGTACAGATTGAGGACATTGCTAGTGTGCAAGGCCTAGCACAGGAGGTGCCCATAGCACTCAAGGCTGAGGCCTACAGCATCGATGTGGCAGTCAAGTACCCAGACCCAGCTGCAACAGTGCTGGACCACATGCACCCTCCATTGCAGGCAAGTGTAAGTTGTAGCTCAGCGTGTCTGTTGGTTTTGTACTCTAGGGTTCCCCAGCAACCACTCATGCACTCACAAGAGACACGCCCTCTGTATGCAAGACACCATAGCTTGCAAGGAAATACTGTGTGTTGCAGGCATTTCTGATGCGCATACACAATGATGCCATGGTATCACAGCCAGCCAGCAAAGCTTCACAGCCTTTGCATGGCACTGCCACACACATCCCCCTGTCAGAGCCAGCCTCGCCTAGCCTGAGCCCAGATGAGGCCATGCAACTTGCTGCTGCTATGCCAAGGCAGCAACCTGCAGACCAAAACAGCAATGGCCCAGACCATAAGCCACGATTGGGCTCACAAGGAATATCATCTAGTACAACCTCACAGCCACATCAGGAGTGCAGTAACAATCATGTGCAACAGCAGCAGCAGCAGCAGCAGCGCNGGCACCGGTGTGATCTGAACATGACTGGCAGCAGTAGTAGCAGCAAGTGATGCTTAGCTGATGAAGAGCCAAGCAATTTTGTACTTACTTCGAAAAGCAGTCGGAAACAATGGGAGTTGTAGCAGCGTCTGACAGACCCCAATAGCAACAGCTTTGCCTGACTGCAGATTGTGAAGGGACAGCAGCAGTGGATGGTCTAGCTGATGAGCTGACAACACCGTATGCCAGAGCATCAGACCAGTAAAAAGAGCAGACACAACAGCACTCATAGCAACAATCTAAGACAGCCCTGTCAGGTCTTTCTGCCTGCAGATTGCAGCAGAGACAGCAGCAAGGGACAGCCTAGCTCATGAGCTGACAGTCCCCCATGAGGGAGTTACCCTCTTGCAGCTGTATATGATTTCAAAATCCACTATCAACCAGTTTGCATGGCTGCAGATTGCAGCAGTGATGACAGCAACTGACAGGCTAGTAGGTGAGCTGGCTGTGATTGCATCACAAAGTGGAATAAGGCAGTGTCTTGTAACAGCTGCATATCGTGAGATGTCTTTCTGACAGCTTTGCCTGACTGCAGATTGCAGCAGTGACAGCAGCAAGGGACGGCCTGGCAGATGAGGCTGAGGGTGTGCGTGATGCAGCTCTGGCAGCTGGGCGCACCTTTGTGGACCTGTATGCAGAGACAGCCCTGCCCCTGCTGCTGCCTGCTGTCGAAGACGGCATTCTCAATGACAACTGGCGCATCAGGCAGTCGTCTGTGGAGTTGCTGGGTCAACTGCTGTTCAAGGTACCCTTATGCTTTTTGCTTCTTGCTGCACATTGTGATGTCTGTTCTGTGCGCAGAAGCTGAACACCTCAAGTTGGTGTTCAAAGATGGTGACGTCTAGCTGCCAAAACATACTCTCCTGCGGTCTGCTCACAGAGCAGAGTCACTGTTGATACAAACAAAACCTTCAAAGGCTCACCAGTGCTATCCTGGGTTGCACCGGACATGCCAGTCAGTGCAGCAACTATACCATTGAACACATCAACCTGGAATCACTGCGTTTCGTGAGTATATCAAGTTCAATTGGCAGCAGCAGTTTTGCATAATTCCAACACAGTGTGTTCATGAAAAACTGCATACTGGAGATGGAATTTACCAGACACCTACAGCTTGTTGCATCAACATTGCTCATGCTTTACCTGCTGCGTTTCAAACCAACAAGAGGGCAGACTAATGTTACACTGCACCATTGGTCTGCTTTGTTCTGTGGTAGCGTGAAGCGATGAGGGTTGCCCAGAACTGATGTGACATGTGCCGTGTGTCTGCAGGTTGCAGGTACATCTGGAAAGGTGCAGCAGACTGCAGATGAGGATGCAGAGGGTATCTCCTCAGATGCACATGGACATGCAATCCTTGAAGCACTGGGCCTGGAGCGCAGGAATGAGGTGCGCCGGCATCTGTGATCATCTGTCAGCAATGCAGTGACCGTATTGGTGATCTTGCGCAAGCATCATTGGAACACATTCCAAACAGAGCTGAACTCTGACACTTTGTGACACATGTGCAGAACTGCTGTCAAGCCAAGTCATGTCCTGGTGGCTGACATGAGAAAGTAGACACTGCTTGTGGCAGAAGGCAGCTACTCATGCATGATGCTGGATCATGCTAATGTGATATATGATCATGCAATGTTCAGTGCTTGCTGCTGGGTANAACATGATTTGCATGCATACATACGCAGTGACACCTGATTGCTAGGGGTTCTGGTGTTAGCGGGGCGACCTGCATCATCATGCATGGGGTTTTGCGCTGCAAGAATGTCATTCAGCTTCATCCCTCTCATCAGACAGTGACGTGTCTTGCGTTGACATGCGCTTGATGCACCAAAGCATGTGAGCACAACAGTGGCTGCAGTGTGTAGCTGGATTGGCAGTGTCTGAACAGCTGGTCACAAGGCATATAGCTTCACACAACTGGCACTGCGCTCATGTCAATAGCCAAGTATGCCTGTCACCTTCAACAGCAAAGTGTTACATNAGACACCCAACGAAATAAAAGCCATCTCTGTATATGGCTGATTTGAAGGTCCTGTATGGCAAGGTTCCTTGAATGAGTGCTATCATACAGGGCCCTGCAAATAGTCTTGGGGCAACTTTGTGTAGCATCATTCGAGAAAGGAAATGAACAATGAGGAGCATCTTGTGGCCGAAGAGCCATGCCTTGTGCGCTGCAGTTTGGTCCTGCGTACAGCACAGGTGGTCAACGTAAGCTGTGAAGCAGATGCTGCACACTTTACAAGCTATGCATCGATGTATGCACATACCTGGCAGGTGCAGAAGATGTGAGCTACGGAAGGTGCCTGCTTGGCGCTCCTCTGCAGTCAAGGCACGCCATATGAAAAAGCCCATCTTGATGCACTCCTCAAAGCTTGCGGGGGGAGCTTCCAAAGCAGTCAGCGTAGCTGCAATGTCATCATCTGCAGCACCTACAGTGCTCACACTGACTGCTTAAACGCCCTTGCATCATACATCAACATGTATACCCAATGCACAAGCTGCAGTGTGTAAGTAATTCACTTTGTGTACTTGGTATAATTGCTGAATCAATGAATAGCACATTTGCAAACACATCCAAATTTGCAGAGCTGGCTCAATGGCTGCGGGTTATTTGATGTTGCTTGCCCCTGTCTGAATGGTACCCATAACTTGTGCATTTGAGGCTGTACAAACACAAGCAAAGTCCACAATGACAAGAGCCCCCAGGCCGTGTTAAGTCAGGCACACAAAAGCTGCATGATGCACTCACACCACATCTGGCACGGACCTGAATGGGAGGCATCCTCAGCCAGTAAGCCTGCTGCTTGGGCGATGTATTGCTGCATGCCTAGCCGGGACTCCTGCCTCAGAGGCACATGCTGTTTGTTGTACAGGGTGGACAAGTCAGCCAGCATCTGCCCCAGTGCTTCGCCATCTGCATGCACATACACAGTATCCCAAATTGGTCTATAAATCCTCCAGCTAATGCTTTGCCTTTATTGTGTGTGCACAATCTAGGCAGTCAGTACCTTGCTGCTTGACCCAACATGCAGTGCACATGAGCGACTGTGCAGANCTCAGCAATGGCATATTGCGATATGCTATACCAACCCACAAGCTCAAGTGAAAACAACGTGGAGTCAGTTTACTCTGTGCAGAGCACTGGAATACCAAATCACTTGATGAAGTGTGTGATGAAGAGAGAGAACAGCCCCGGCAACTCAGGAGCTGTCAAGTACACTCTGAGGCTAGGCGATCAGTTCCACAACAGCACCTTTCTGATGGCTGCCCTCCAAACCTCCAGGTACCACTATGCAGTGCCTTGTTGAGCTGACAGTGCTGGAGTGCATTGCAATTGCATTCTGCTGTTGTGATGACTTAGGCAGCTTGGGCTGGCCATATCCGTGACACATGCTTGCGAGCTGTACTGTGATGCCATGCCCATATAGGTGGGCTGCACAGACGCACGCATGCCAATATAGGCACCATGGAATCCTGGCTGTTCTATCTGCTCGTTGACCATGTCCCAGCGATCGCTAGGCTTCTGGCCCCATGTGTTGAACTGAACTGAAGAATTCCTGAACAGTGAGGTGGCAGCAGCAGTGATGTTAGTGAAATTAGTGAAACCAGGAGAGAGTCTACAGAATTTATTGCAGACCTGCCTGCCTGGTTGGCTATAGTCTCTGCTGGACTCTTCCCTTGTTTCACAGTGAATGCTATCACTGTTGTTTCTACTTTGCTGTTCAGTGTTGCTCAACTCAACTGCACATGCAGTGTGCCATTCCTGGTGTTAAACAAGAAGCACAGCGTGAAGTCAGCACCCATGATGCTACTTTGCAAATGCCATAGCTGCTAGAACGCTGACCAGTGCAGGATGCCAATCTGCCAATCCCGCTGTGGGTGTCACTGCATGTCATTCATGTAACACAACATAAACCTGCGCAGCAGGTGTCCACACACATATGCATGCGTGTTGCAACACCAGATCACTGACATCACCTTGCTACTTACACAGTCAGTTGCAGCCGTTTGTGTTTGTCCTGCCTAACTATTCATGATACTGCATATGACCTGCTGTCTAGTGCCCACAGTGTTGTGTTAGTAAGCCTCCCGAGCTGGCCATTGTTGCAATGCAGGCTTGACATNTTGATTAGCTTTGACAGCCAGAAGGATGACTGCCTGGACACGAAAAATGTGCACATGTTGCGTGGAATACTGAGAGCCAGCTATTCTGACATATCTGCGCTTGACACTGCTACTGGTGCACTGACGTTGCTTGCAATGGAGGCTTCAATGATGTCAATGATCTGCAGAGCGGATGGCCTGTCGTCTGGCTGCGCACTCAGGCAAGCCCCGATCATGTCACTGACGGCCTGGGGACACTCTTGCGGCACCTGCAATTCCAAATCCAACCTTGACTGATGTTTAACAGTACGAAAGCGCCAGCCAGACGCCTATATAGCTCTACTCCACTTGTACAATGACATTGCGTGTGGAAGGNAAGCATACTGAACTGCTCGCACTTGATCAACATATTTTTATATGACAGTGCATCCCTGTACATCTGCAGCCACGCTCACAGGTGNGAGGTCGAAACCAACTGATCACCGCCTTTCTTCACAAACACATGACAGATGTCGTAGTGTGCTCTTAGACAGAATAANCCTGCAGTAAATCAATGCAGCAAATCACTGCCGTGTTGATGGGATGCAGCACATGTAGCAACTTGGGTGTGAAGGTTATCCTGCGGATGCATCAGTCTGTGTTCTCAAGAACGCCTCAAAAGCTCATAGCCATGAGGAAATAGATCTAGAGCCCGCAATGTGGTGTGGTTTTGCAAAACGGGTGCTGTCAGGTGCATCAACTCAGTGTAAAAGGAGACTTCTCGAATGAGGAGTTGATGACCTTGCTTCACACGCAGCTGCAATGATGTAGGGTTCGTCACTTGTCTGTTGCACGAATGGAGATGCAGATACACAGCATGATGCAGGTGCAGTTGTGCTGAGCATCTAATACATATGACATCAATATACAAGCAGCGGTACCCATAAGAGACTCACAGTGATGCCCAGAGCACCCACTGGGGCTATATCCACAGCATAAGACAGAAAAGTCAAGAAAACAACCAGCGTTTATTTCATGCAAACTTACATTGGTACCATATAAGTTGACTAGAGAGGCCATGTCTGCTTTTCTGGTGGCATTCTTTGCTGCTTGTTCTTCACGCTGCCGGTTGTACTGCACCACACAGACTGTGTTACCATGACCATACTGTTGACATAAGCCAGTGCTTTGCAGGTAGATTGTTGTTGTGACATATGTGCATCGCCTTTCATGCACCTGTCTGCCAAGGGAACAGGTTGTTGCCGCAAGTGCAGTGGCACCACACTTGAGTCACATCCCTCATGTCCACATGCTGGAGGCATCGTACTGAGGTAGTTACACAATGCTGACATAATTTCTGCAAGTGATGTGGGTGCACCATATCATGCATNAACCTGTGAGCACACTGTGCCATGTTGCTGACGCTTGCGCCAATACATGCTGCAGGTGGTCATGACATATGCTGGCCAAAGCTTTCGGCTGCTGGCTGTGGCTGTGGGCACCGTCACTGGTGTGTCACCTGCTGACCTGGCAGGCATGAGTCAAGAGCATGCTGAGGCACGCTGTGGGCCTTTGAACTTGCTGGGCTTGCAGGTCCTGTCCAATCACCTGCACCCATCTTCAAGAGGCACTGTGACCAACCTTCAAAGCAGGTCTGCTGTGGTGAGCTGTGCTGTGCTGTATGAGGAACTCTCCCAGGTTGTCCTCACAAAATGTGTGCTGCAGGCACTGGTACCAATATTTCAGAGAAGACTCCTGCAAGGCAGTGGGTGGGCGCCTTCTACTTCGCTGTCATGCTGTTGACTACTACTGGTCTGGGCGATACTGAGCCCGCTACTCCGGCTGAGGAGCTGCTGTGCTCACTCCAGATGCTCATGGGGCTCTTCATTCTCGGTCTCATCATCAACGTCTCCCAGTAAGAGAACTTGGCATTTCTCAGCCCCTGCTGTGTTACTCAACATGATCATTCCTGACATGACCACATGTGCACAAAAAACGAGTAACATTCACACAGAGATGTCCATTCTGGCATTCACTATCACCGTCTATCCGGAGAGGCCGCCCCCTCGTCAGCTCAAACAGAAACTGCTTCCTTACGATCTTGCAACCAATGCTGATGGGGCTGTTCGTTTTTGGCCTCATCATGACTGTGTGCCACTACTTAGTCAACTGTCCCATCATACACTGGTGTGGCCAATTCNTGCCAGATGAGGGTGAAGTGAGGAAGATGATGACAGGGAAAGCAACCAAGCTGGAGAGTCAGTTCCGCCTTACCTACTCCATGATTCTGAACCTGCTGAGGGTTGAAGACCTGAAGGTAGCTACTGTTGGTACAGCTGCTGTACGAGTGGTGCAACTGCGCTACAGTAGCGCTTACAATGTGACATAATCTTAGTGATCAGCAGCGTGTTCTGATCTGCAGCTCAGTGCAGGTGTGCCTGATCTTACACAGGATCCTGTGTGACCTGTGCATCTTCTGTACAGCAGCNTCAGCAGCAACTTCATCAGTCAGCAATGCCAGTTCAGCAACAAGCACAAGTTCCTCATCAGGCACAGCCTCACACAGCAAGCAGGCAGAGTTGAAACGGAGGTTGCTGGTTACACTGCTGACTGTGATTTTCTACTACTACCCCAGCCTACTGACAACAGCGTTGAGCTTGTTTGAGTGTTACCACATTGATTCAAGCAGCCCTGAAGAGGGGCAGTTTTACCCTCAGAATGCTCAGGTAGACCTCATGCCATGAAGCACACCACTGCACAAGTNGCACATTGTGCATTGGCTTTAGCATGCAGGCACTTCGATCAGCAGCACATGCATATTGCTGACANGGTCCAAAACCCAGTGGCTGTTGTTGCATTTTCTCATTAGTTTTGGCCCTGCTACTTAAGAATATGCAAGTGTATGTTCTGTGAGGCTTCCCTGCTGTGAATCTTGTGTGCCATGTGCCCAATCCTGCAATGTACATCTGCATTGTCGATGGCAAGTGCTAGCCCAGCGTTTATGGTGCTCGTGCATCAAGCATGCCAGCCGCCACAAACCAAGCAGCATGGCACATTTTCTTATGTAGCTTCATTCACTGCTGCTGCATGAGAATAGCCTCAGCNATTGACCCCCTGCCAGAGGTCCGGGCCACTGCTGCCAAGGCCCTGGGATCCCTGCTCAAGGGAATGGGCCAGCAGTACTTTGAAGACATTGTGCCCTGGCNGTGCTGCTGTTAAGGCTACATGTAGCTATGACCTCGTGAAGGAATGTGGGCTTCAGTCAACAGCATCAGCGCATCATCGTCAAACAGTAGTGACGATATGATCACATGCTGTTTGAGTCTGCTGTACCTTACCAATGAGCTATTAGTGGGCTTCTCGCTTATGAGGCAGCATTGCATTCAAAGATGGTAAGAGCATGTCTGACACCCGTTCTGCAGATGCAGGAGTCCTGTACTCATGCAATATGTACCTGTCAGGGTGGACAAAGCTTCCGCTCTGTAGCCATACTGGATGTTGCCCATGATGGCCACCATAACAGCTATGGTAAGGACGACTGTCCCAACATGCAACAGCTCTGGAATGACTAGCCACAACACCCGCCCTGTTGTGCCCATCAGAGGGTCAAACGACCTGTGCCCATCAAGCACCAACTTCCATATTGCATTGCAGAGACACATTGTGGCATGTTCCAGGCTCATACGACATCATTGTGGCAGCAGTGGTGTGCAGGCAATTGGCGTTCAAAGCATTGGTCAGTTCCTCTTGGCTACCTTTTGATGCCTGGGAGTCACTGTGCAGCAAATGCCAGCTATTGTACTATGTGCAGGTCAAGTGGAAATGCCTGTTTCACTCATGCTCATGGTTGACTGATGGCATTTGCTGGTGTTATCTGCTAGACCAAGGTTTCATAAAGCAGGATGACACAACATGCACAGCAGGGTGGAAGGGGCATGCAGTCTGACTGGCATTGATACAGCTNAGTGATGACTTGCCAACGTTAGATCTGCCAATGACTGCGAACTCTGGGTAGCCAGCAGTGGGGCACTGCGAGATGGCAGTGCTGCTTTTCACAAAGTCAGCAGTTTTGACTTTGGTGTTCGTTGGAGGTGGTAGCACGACCTCCCTGATAGGTTCAGTTGCGACCTCGTCCCACTCCAGGTCTGAGTCTAGTGGTTCTGCACCCAAGGGTTCAGAGGCGGGTGCAGGTTGCTGTAGTACAATAGACTGCCGTACATCAGGAGACGCGCGAGGCTTGACTGTGCTTTGCAACGCTACACCTTTGGAAAACAACGCGACTGGCTGCAAATGCAGCCTCCTACACACCGACCCGCANGTGATGCAAGGCTGGCCAGGAATGTTCAAGAGGCTGAGAGCAAGCTGGAGGCGGCAGCTGCTGTACATTGACAGGGTGCAGCACTCAATGATGGATGCCTTGACTTGCAGGCAAAGGCTGCAAANATGGCTCGTACATGCGCAGCACATATGTTGGAGCAGACAAGTCATGCACAGGCAGTTATAGGCCTGACAGCATCATACCAGCAATGGTATCTTTAGCTGCTGTGGCATGCTGCAGGCAAAGGCTACAAATGATGCAAGGCTGGCATAGTATGTTCCAGAGGCTGAAATCAGGCAGCTGCTGTATGACAGGGCACAGCACTCNTGAGCTCGCTTGCGTGGGACCATAACCAACAGGTACGCCAACCTGGCAAGTATATGCTGACCAATTTGACAGGGCGTTTGAAAGAATTGGCGGCGCAACTATTCAGTAGTGGTTAAATCCATATTTTGTGTGCGCTGTTGGCAGTCAATTAGCAGCTTATGTCCAGCGTTTCAGGATGCATCATGCTGCACCATCAAGTATGTCTTTTGGATCATGTACAGCCCTCCACAGTCTCCCAATGGTTGATCAGTGTAGCATGTTGACATGTTGCTCGCTGTTGTCATGTCATGGTCGTGCGCCGCTTTGGCCTTCACCTTTCACACAGCCACATGTGAGCGAGATGTACAAAACCAACACTTGCTCAGCTCTTGATTTGCAGGCTGCTTTGCAGGGTGTTGTTACAGTNCACGCAAGTGTACACAGTTGCTACACAACACATAGGCTGCAGCTCACAAGGCGTACCAGCAAGTTCTGAACTTCCGTCGTGCCTTCCGAAAGCGCAGCAAGGAGTAGAATACGATTAGATAGCGATTTGGAGCCAGGCAGCTTTACGTGCCCCTCTATCCGCTTGATTGGCTGCAGTGTCNAGCGCGACAGCCCGTGCTATTGCGATATGCCATTGGAGTGACACATTGCAAACAAGCAAACTTGTGCTGCTGTACCTTATCATCTGCATGTTGCAACTTGATGGTCCAATCACACCCTTTAGCTGAAAGCATGCTGGGCCACAGTACATTCATGCCCTGAGACGGACCCTATTGTCCAGACATACATCTTGTAATTTGTTGTAGCAAAACCTTTTGTGGTGGTTCAGTTATGCTCAGCCTCTGCCTTTCTGACTGCAGGTGCGGGAGTGGGTGGCAGCAATGCGACCTGTGTCAATGTCGCTACACAGGCCTCCTACAATGCAACAGGCACTGGAGGAGGGGGTCTTGGCTTCACATCCCAGAACGGCACAAATGCTGGCTACCAGCCTTTTGCCGGCAAGACCACTCTGGACTTCTGGATCAAGTCCAACAGTACCGGGCCTGGCGATGAGTCAGAAGCCGGATTTCCTNCTGCTTCTGTGTAGCCCAAAGACAACTTGTCCCATCTACGAAGAACAGTGTATGAAGCAGAATCGAGTGTGTCTCCTATACGCAAGTTGAGCTCAGCATGTGCATGCCTGAAGGTGGCGGGTCACCTTTGTCTACTATCATCATCAGCAAACTGCAACACTTCTTTCAGGCTCNAGACTATCGCATGGTGCATGACAGACTACAGACCTGAACACCAAATCGCTCCATGAGCTTGACAGTCATGGACACATACGGCTGTGACACAAGCTCATCGCTGATCTGAATGTCGATGCCTTCTGAGCCAGTTGCAAGGGGTGCTGCCATTAGTAAAGCTGTCAGGTATTGACTGCTGACCTTGCCGCTGAGTTGCACCTGCAGACCAGGCATGCTGTGACTCAGTTGCACACTGTGAACCAGTGCATGTTTGCTAGATGTTTGCTAAGGCACTGTGGCTGCTCTTGATGTCAGGAAGGCTGCCTTGTACCCCTAGAGCAAGGCATGCTGACCCAAACCCACTGCTATGCTCATGAACGCCCACAATGATGCTGACAAACTTTCATTGCTGGGCTCGTTGTCACTGCGCATGCACAGCTCTTCCTGTCAGTGCTGCATAGTTGCATCCAACTGCGACGTATGCATGAGTTGCTGTTCTAGCTGACCAGAAACACCAAGAATGACAAAACAGGGCGTGGGAGGTGCATGTGACAAATCTTCTCCATGACGCTACAGACATGTCGTCAGAATGGCAGCGTGCACCAGCAAGCGGCTGCTGAAGCAGATCTTGATGCCAAAGTCGATGTGTGCATGACCCAACCCTGACGCTGCAGGCAAAGAGGTGCCAGCAGCGCTTTGCAAAGCTTGCCTCAACCCACTGAAGCATGGGGCAGTACTCACGCAGAGCACACACCTTTCTGTGCTGGATACTGAGCAGTTTCACCTTGCAAGATATGCAGCACTTGCAGACTCAGCAGTCTACCTTTTCAGCTTGCATCCAGCTTGCATCAATCAACTGAGCAGGCATGCGTCACCCAAGGGCAATGCTAATGCAAAGCAAGCACNGTCTCTGTGTCTGGGAGTTGAGTTCTTCGTAAGCACCCTGTGCCCCATCTGCCGCATTATGACTTCCCTCAGAGTCACTGTCATCTGGCAGGTCTGGCTTGCTGTCTGCATGCACATAGCACTGTTATGGCGAATGCCCCACACAAGGGGCGCCACTGATGAGCACAACATATGTTGCNCGCTAGTAGGGGAGGAAATCGATATTGGTGGGCCTAAATGCATGGCAAGCTAGTAATACTTCTCAAGTTCGGGTCTACATTCTCTCACATATCTATGAGACACATATCTATAAGACCGTGTTGAGGCAACGTTGGAATTTGTCAGACAGGCCAGACAGCCAGTCCTAGACTTCTTGCAAGTCAAGGTCGGAATCTGCAGCAGCTTACAATTCAGACGGGCCCGTCCAGGGAGAGATGGAATTGTGCGTGGCTACGTGCAGGGCCTGACCCACATCAGCATGNAGCCTGGTTGCACGCACCACACCACGTGAGTGTGATGTTGAGCTAGTGGCATCTTACCCCATCATCGTGCTCAAAATCAGCTTCTGCATTGCTGTCAACATCTAGTGTAGCTCCTTCTGGTCCCACCATCCCAGCTTTGGCCCCCTTGCCCAACAAATGTGCATGAGCTTGCAAAAACTTCGGAACTTGGCGCACGTAATTCACTTGGCTGCCCTTCTTTGAGCCACCTTGCACAAGTGTTGACGTGTCAGGAGCATGTCTTGCAAGCCCACAGACCTTGAAGTTGAAAAAGGATGGCTGCATACCTGCTTCACCACCTCCTGAGAAGCCTCCACCGCTTCCACCTCCACCTCGTCCACCACCTCCAGAGAACCTTTCCTCCCTATCCTGAGAACCAAAGCCACCACCGTACTGGTCTTCGCGTTCTTCACCTGAACCGCCTCTTCCTCTGCCCCTTCCACGCCCCATTCCAAGCGGACCAACACTTTTAGACCTGTCTCAATCTGTTTGACTGGAACTGGACTGCCCNGCATGACTCATCCGGCCCGCCGAGACCTCAGCCACTACCTGACTCAGCTCATTCCTGACCGAGACAACATCTGAGCTGAGCCTGCTCTCAGCGTCCTTGAGGGCCCGCTGCTGTTGAAGAAGCTCCTTGGCTTGCTGCTGTGCTGTGCTGAGCTCCNATGTTTTCAAGTGGGCTGCCTTTGCTGCTGCCGTGTGTGGCAATCATCTTCGCCATCACCTATTGGGCTGAAAAGTGGGAGCTGCTCAAACTGAGCCGAGTGCCCAGTCCATCTGCAGGAGATCTGGCTGCACTGACAGGTACCAGTCATCCTGCTTTCACGTGTGCAGCAAGAAAAGCTAACGGTGACCCCTCAGACAAGTATGCTTTGCGTGCGGATAAGGCATGTCTGCATGAAGATTGCCAAACAGCTCATGCAGCAATGACTGGTCTCAGAGCAAGACTCTGCCTGAGCGTCATGCAGTTGATCACCATGCACCTTGGCAGACGTCTTGCTGCTATGAGACAGCACGTCATCACTTCAACAATCATNGACATGTGTGTTCAAAAATCCTGTGCAAGTAGAGATAGCTGAGCAAGGTTACCTGGCAGGATATTACAAGTAATGAGACCTAGCAGCAGACTAGCACAACAGCCTAGCACTGACTCAGCAATGGAATGCAGATTAAGGAAATGTGGGACAGATGGTCAAGTCACAGGAACATTGCGCTGATCAGAACTTGTTTGGAAGACCCCNCCTTGCCAACAGGGCTGAGCGCGGCTTCCAGATTGAAAGAGTGACTCGCGGACCTCTTTGCTGAGGGACTGACTTGTGAAACGGACTGGCTCGATCGTTATTGTTGATGGCTGGCTCGAATTTCTGAGGCATTCTTTGACCAGCTTTGATTGTGCAGCATTCTGGTCTGCGCTGTAACCTGCAGGGCAGCTTCGTACAAATGCGCACTCTGCAGCTCTTATGCCGGGCTGAAATGGACACTGCTTGTATCTGTTCCGATTCGTTTGAGGCCACCTGCAGAACGCATCACAAGCGTCAGGTCATGGCGGCTCTNTCACGGTACAAGCAAGATGAGGAGGCCCATGCCTGCAGCTGACTTTGCCAGGCTGGATCAACACGCCAAGCTTGTCCAAGGCTTCGCTCAACTCTTGCACCAAAAAGTCAGGTAGGCAAACCATCTCACAAGCCTAACTAGTGTCCTACATGATACTAGATGATACTGTAGGCTTGATTACAACTAGGACCTGTGATATTGCTTCAGCTGTAAGCGCTCACCTTGCAGTGTTGGTGATTGTTGCCAGGTGCTAGGCCGTCTTCAGCATGGATGAAGCTCACTTAGCTAAGTGAGCTATAGCTGNCATTACCAAATGCTCTGTGGCTATAGGCTGACTGTTATGGTATGCAGTAATACGGCCCAACGCTTCAGTGCATGTTGAGCGTAGAGCAAGTTGGGGTGCACGCGCTGAATCCCGTCCGTATATATTCGCGTAAACAACTCTGCTGCATTGCTCTGCCAGCCTGACCTGTCACTCTGTAAGCAGGACGGTAATATTCGTTGGTCACATACACCACCGCCAGTCGCGGAAGCGCAAAGCGCGTACTGCATGCACACCCACTGCCTGCATAGTCGCGTGTGCAACCTACAGTCAAGGCGCAAGTGGTCCACCACAGCTGTGCCAAAGACAGCCACTGCAGCGTTGCCTTGTCAAAGCGCCCTAGATCCAAATGCTAGTACAACTGTCAGCATTGCAATCTGCACACAAAGTGGTATGGACGGCACTGTTACAGTGTGTCTTTCCAGCAGCAAACGAATTTTATATCAGAATTAGGCCAAGATGGCTTCAATGGCTGCCTCGATTACAGCCTGCAAAAGTCCTGACTGGACAAGACATACAGAATGTGCTGGCTAGTCACATGATCCTACAGCATACATTCTCAGATTGCTGTGAGCAACCCTTCCGGCCCTGTGAGTTGACAGAGCAGCCTCTGCAGCAGCAGCTCATCCTCNTTTGCACTTTGAGAATGTGCGACAACACCTACCTATAATTTTAACCCGTATCAGCTTGAACTTTTGTTTCAAAATGATAATTTCAAAGTGAGTTCAAAGGCTGCTAATGATGGGTACTACATTCAGCTGCTGCAAAGCTTGGTTGCACAATATTTCCAGCATTCTGTCCTTAAAGACAAAAGTCAGGATTCAGTCTGGGATGCCCTGACACAAAAGGACTGAATGCCATAAGCATAATGACTTCAGCAGCACAAGGACTTCAGCAGCACAATGACGAAGGCAGGACAACAACTTCAGCAGCACAATTGAGTTGTGAGCAATGCCAATGGAGCAACCATGACTTCAGCAGCGCAATGAGCCTAAGCAGCACAATGACTTGGTGCTGAACATAACAACTTTGATGCTGATCAGCAGCTTGTTGTGGCAATAGGGGGGCCCCATGGGGCAATGGGTACCCTGGAGGGAGCCCTGCAAGAGGTGTTTGGCTACAACATAGTGCACGGCTGCAAGGGGGAGATAGAGCTGGTGTGCATTCCTGAGCCAAGCTGTTTGGAGGAGCTCACAGGCCACAGCCTCAGAGTGCTCTTGAATGCTCACCGCACACAGAGATATAAACTCAAGCTAGAGGTCAGTGCTCAAATGCATGGGTTGTAGCATGACCAATTTCACGGATGTGTGTCAGTTTGTGTGATCCTTTTGTGCTGAAAGTATGGTGGATGGTTTTTGTGACAGCTTGGCAGTTTATCAAAGCAAGAGGCTGCTGTGTGCTTGTTGGCTGTGCTCTGCCAGTGTCTCNGACTTATCAAGGTGAGTTGCATGCCTGCGGGATCCAGCAAGTGTGTGTGGCAATGTATGACCACCATGCTATCTCCGAATTCCCCAGCCGCTATGCAAGTAAGAAGCTATGCCTTAGCTCATGAAAGCTGAACTTCTGTTTCTCGCAGGCAGTATGTGACATGCGTGCATTGCTCATGCTATGCATGCAAGTTGCTGTACAGCTACAGGCATGTTCAATGACCGCGCCGTAAATGTGTAGGGTAGCTGTGAGTGACACCGTGCTTGAAGAGCAGATCAGCAAGCTTAGCCAGCTGAGACACCTCAGCCTGTTGGGCTGCCATCAAATAACTGACCTTGGCTTGCAACAACTCCTTAATGCAGTCACCGGCCTCAGGACATTGGACATTTCCAGCTGCAGGTCAGCAGTACTACTGCATGTACTGCCAAGTCTGTTGGTCCTGTTAGGGTGAAATGTAAGCAGCAGCTCCCTGCACATAAATGGCCTNGCAGTGCTGCTGCTATTCTGTGTAGGGCAGCAGATGGTACAAAACTATGCAAACAGCAGTTGCATGGGATGTACTGCTGTCATCTCCCCCTACCAGGCGGACAGCATCGTCATGCCCTGAGACCACCTGGGCTCACATCACAGTGTGCACAAATTCACACACAACTGAGTTTGGGGGCCCCGCAACATTTAAGCACTCCATGCAAGCGATCAAACAGAGCAGTGTTGTGAGGCGTCACATATGCATATGCGATGTCAACATCCAATCAACCTGGGACCAACAGGCTTGACTGCTGTGGGATGAGGACTGCCAACAAGCTAACACTGAGACCCCTCGCCAACACAGGAAGCTGTCAAACTCCAGGCGCTGCCTGTTTCTGTTGAGAGAGACTTGAAGAAACTTCCAGTGCGCAAGGCTCTACCGTAGCAAGCTGTTGACTACGCTGAGTCCTGTTCATTGCATGGCTGTAGGCAACAGGTCAGCACACTGATGAGTACCNCATCTGAATATGTCAGATGGCTTTCCTCAGCTGCCTGCAAGCTTGACAGGCTTGATCCGCCTAACTCAACTACAATTAGGTTTTGAGATTGCTACTGAAGAAATTTCGTTGGCCTGTCTCACATGTCTTGGTGCATTACAGTCTCTGCAAGTTGTAGCATCGTATGTAGCACTCCCCTTTGAGTTTAGTGCAATGACTAACCTGAGGCTTCTGAGTGTTGACACCTCTGTCAATGACAATGAGAGGCTGTTTTCAGTGTCATTGGGTTTTGACTGGCGGGCCCTGGTGTCACTAGAGCACGTAGGCTTGTGTGGCAACATACGAGGGTCAGCACAGTTCAGGTTGAGTGATGTGACCAGTCTGACCAGACTTAAGTCAGTCATAGTGACAGACTGGTTTGGGCCAGACCACATCACCAGACATCAGCTAGCTGAGTTGTTTTATAGGCTGGGACGAGATCGACCAGACGTACTGTGGCATATGTAGATGATGAGAGGCTTACAAAGTTCCTGCTGGACTGCAAGGTTGCTGGGTCTCCAATGCTCAGCGGCTGAAAGCACGCCACTCATATTTGTGTCCAAGCTGAAGCTCCAGCTACCCCCTAGATGAGGCTTCGTGATTCTGTTACGGTTGTACTGCATGATGCAGTGTGCAGTAGCACACAGCAGTAGCATCAGATGATACCGTAGTGGCTCAACTTGACGAGGTGTCCTGCTGAGTGCTGCTGAAATGGTGCGCTCCGAGACCAACCTCCGAAGCCATAAATCTTGGTCAACATTTTGAAGCGCAAGGCCTGTCCAGCGTTGTAGACAGGTCTGGCAATAAATGTACTCCACAGCAGCTTCGACAGGACGTCATTACGATGAACAAAGCTTCAGGAGCATCGGAACACACAACGCTTCTGCAGTCTGATCCTGCTTCCACACTGTGCTGATCCTCGCGACTATGGACAGTGAGACTAAACTTGCAGCGCATGTTGCCAGACTGCTNTTGGAACTCCATGGCAGCGGTGGGTCCGGCGTCTTGCCTTTACTGGATTGCTTGGGACGTGGTCGGGCACAAGGTGCTGCTGAACCTGTTCCTGGCAATCTTGATCAACAACTTCCAGGATGCCGAGGTGAGCAGCTGTGTTGTGCAGAATCCTTGACGCCCGCATGACACTGCTGTCAAGCACCGCTGCATTGTTGACCAAGTGCCTGTGTCAGAATGAACCAGCTGAGTTGCTTTGCTGCTGTGTCTCAAGCTGCTTGGGGACAGACCATTGCTGCTCTACTTTCCTGCTGTATGGGACTCTGTGTTAGTGTGAGCATGCATCCGTCCGTCTGAAGCTGACTATGTCAGCATCACAGGTGGTAAGTGTGAAGGTCCCCTCTCACTTTTGTCTGTGCTGCTGTGTCAAAGTGGCAGTTGCTCCAGTGTTGCAACACACGCAATTTTCTCATGCACCATGTACTGTCAGGCAGTGTGTTGATGTGCATTATCTGCTACCAGGCAGTGTGTCAACATGCATCAAGTGCTTTCTGGCAGCATCTCAACTCAGGATGTATTGCTTGCATGCAGGATGAACCAGAGGATGACATGGACATGGTAAGCCGATCATATCAGACTGTCCTGTATCGCATTTAACCTGGTGAAGTAGACAGACAATCGCATCTCATGCCTTGCCAAGGTCACGCGGTGCCATTGCACAAGCATACCACCACGTCATGATTAGCTCAAGGGGGCTGTGCAACGTGATGCATGGCATGACATGTGATTGCACTTCTGCACAGCCTCACACATGTGCTTGAGTCNTGGGCACATGCCAGCTGTGTCTGAAGTAAGTTTGCTGATGTTGCATATTTGCCCTGAAGCACTGTCATGCACATGTGTCAGTGATGTGTGGACTACTCATGCAGCNTAGCGAGGTCCTGTTCAACATGTCCTGGACGCAAGCAGTGCTACAGAGGTGGTATGTGCTCAAGATGTCATGGTCACAGCCTGTGTAGCCNTGGTTCTTTGCAGGCAAAAGGGTGTCTGAGCAGGTGGAAAGGCTGATGATCATTGACATGGGGACCCACATGCTATCAGGCCATGTGGGCTCCCAGAATCTGCTGCAGGTGGCTGTCCCTGGCCTAGAGGATCGCTGCCGCACCTTTGGCCCTTTGCAGGGCGTGTTGCTCATGCCAGGTATTGCTCTGTGCTGTGCTNCTGGTAGATGCTCCACAGCCATGCTTAGCACTGCTTCTGACAGAGGCATCCAGGACTTCAGCACTGACCTCAGCACCGTGCGAGCATCNTGCCATGCTGCAGGAGGCGCCCCAGCTCTATCTTTGGGCAGCCTTCAGGCAATCTGTCTCAGTTCACTGCCTCACAGGCTGCCCATGCCAGCCAGCCCTGGTACACCAAAGTTGGCACAGGAGCATTCCGCTTTGTCAGAAGGAGACTCAGTAAGACAAGTGAGTCCCTGCGTTTGTGAGGTTCAGGTACTCATGTTCGAACATCAGTTCACTCCAGTCCAGCAAGCACTGTGGAAACATGTGCATGACTGCGCGGTCTTCGTTGCTCTGACCTTGTCACCACCNGACACCAGAATTACGGTTTGCGGTTTGCAACCTTCGCAGACACTAGCCAGGGTGGCATTCAGTTGCTGGCAAGCTGGAAGAAGCCCANCTGCTACCACAAAAACGCCATAACCCCTGGCTCTCATGTCGGGAGCTGCTCTTCCTGAAGCCTGCAGACAGTGTTAGGTACCCCAGCAGGCTGCACGCGACATCACGGTTTAGCGACCTAGGTCGGGGTTAACACGGGTTTCAAGTTGGCAG
The DNA here is from genome assembly GCA_000818905.1 of Trebouxia gelatinosa. Classification (NCBI taxonomy): domain Eukaryota; kingdom Viridiplantae; phylum Chlorophyta; class Trebouxiophyceae; order Trebouxiales; family Trebouxiaceae; genus Trebouxia; species Trebouxia gelatinosa. The sequence goes on from KN805367.1 coordinate 1,859,805, forward strand.
CTCGCACCTATATGCTTGCTCGTGGANAGTCAAGACCATCTGTTGCATAGTCGATTGACACACTGCAGTCGTATTGTACTGTTGCAAGGCAGCAAAGAATTACAGCCAGTGTTGTTGAGGAAATGACAGACACTGTGAACAGGTCATGTCCTTTGATGCCTCATGAGTATTGGACTACAACGGACAGCAGGGGGTTCTCTGCTGTAGTGATTGTGCCATGCACTGAACCGGAGCTTGTACAATCACTGATAATGCTGCTGATGTAGTTTGCTGCTGCTGTACATGAGATACCGCTGGATGCAGAGGAGTCGCCACAGATGTTGCCAGCACATGTTCCCTCAACTGCCATGTTGGTGCAACCCTGAGCATCGTGGTTGTTGGCCTCTGCTCCACACAGAGTGCCTTGTGCTCCAATCCTGCTGAGATAGGACACNCAGCTGGCTGCTGCGCAGGAGGAGCGCCATGCCTTGGAGCGCCAAGCCCGACAGCAGGTCACCAACTTGGCCTGGCCCTGTCACAGAGTTCAGCAACAGTCACATCAGCTCATGTCGCAATGCATACTTATGACTCTTGACTCATCACATCTCTTTATGACAAATCATAACATNGTCAGAGGATTGAGGTATTGGCCCCAGCGAGTTACCAACACTGGGCAAGAAGATGCATTGAGTGCTCTGTACTATACACATACACTGTATGTTCAGCNTTGGCTGAGCTCGATGCTGGAATACAAAGGATTGCAAAGGCATGTGAAGGTTTACAGAATGTAGCTGAGTTGCATCTAGGAATACAGATCATGTAGACAGCCCTGACTTGTTCTGCAGCAGGAAGGTCTGCACCACAAGTGTATTGTAAGTGAGCTGAGGAGCCATGCAGTATTGTTGACTGACCTACTAGTGTTCGCTGCTGTCCCTGATGCACATGCTCAGTGATTTCAGTGAAGGACCTGCACATCTCTTGGGCCAACACAGCAGACTCTGAGTTGATGGCACATGCCAGCTCTTCAACACACTGCTGAAGAAACAAATGCTGCCACGATAAAGTGCATTGCTGTGTGCAAGATACCTATCTTTCATTTGCAGACTGGTGTCATGCACTGCTGCCTTGCATCGCNGGGGCTTCACAGCCAGGCCCACAGTGCTGTATGTAGACCCCATGCTTTGCACTGCTTACACAAATATGGGCCTCATGCTGTGCAGGCGGGTGGCCAGGGCTGGACAAGCAGGCCCTGGAGGGCTGCCTGGGGGTTGCTGCTTTAGCCCTGGGGGTAGTCATGGCTGGCACAGGCCATCTCGCCACCCTCAAGCTACTCAGAGGTGAGTAGTCCTGGCAGTCTCAGGCATTGCTTGCTCATTGCTCAGCATCATGCGCGTGTTGAGCATGATCTTGTCATTGCTGTTGTTGTGTAATCCTACAATGTATCTGGACGCTACTAACTTGTATCAATGCTCCCGCTGGCTTCAGATTGTGCAAGACCAGGTGTTTTGATGAAAATGGCATCAAGTGTATTGACTCTCAGTGGTTCGTAGCTTCCCTTTTGCCCTGGACTTCATGCTGGTAGAAGCTGGCATAACACCCCTGCCTTACTTGCCGTGCAGCAGCAGCTTTGTACTCTCAGATGCTTTACCTGCAGGATGTGGCTGTCACAGTGGCTCAGATGTATTACCTAGAGCATGCTGACGCTNTGCTGCCTGTCAGATCTGGGTTGTTGCCCTGCTGGTTGTGCAAGTTTCTGCTGTGAGTGTGTCACTGCAAGCTGAGCATCTTGTCGGTCTGAAGATCTATGCCTGCTTGGTGCGTGTGCCAAGAATGTCTGCATGGTTATCAAAGGTATTCCATTAGACTGTGTCAAACAGCTCAATGTAGACAGAGCAGGGCAAACATACCTTGCAGTTATCACAGAATGCAAGTTGAGCTGCAATGCCCTTGCGGCCAGTGATTGCTGTGCTGCTCAAACCCTGTGTAGCACCAGTATCTGAACAATGTTTCCAGGTATGCATGCCAAGTGATCTTGCAGACCTACACCCCATACCTGTGGGCTAGTNACATGCATTTGCATGCTTTGTAGTGACAAAAAACCAAATTCCTCACACAGCATGCGTGTCCTGCAGTTGCAGCTGTGGGGCATGCTGTCAAGCAGGCCAGGTACGTCCACGTGCATTTGCATGCTTTGCTTGGGATACAATTTAGACTCCTCATGCTGCCAGTGCAGCTGTGATTCAGGCGGAGCAAAACGGCGAGGATCGTGTGAAGGTGGACATGTACATTGTCACATAGACACGCGTTTGCATGGTGTTGAGTTACAAATGCCGACTCCTGACAGCATGCATGTTCTGCAACTGCAGCTGTGGGACAGGCAGAGCAGAAAGGAGAGGATGCTGTGAAGGAGGGCATGCACGTCATCAAGGCTGCCATGGAGGACACAGCTGGCGCCACCTACATACATGTAAGCTGCACATGGCCTTACTGCGCAACTCGCACAGTAAATTTCCTGACTTGCTGTTGAGGCACGCCTCAACTTCAAGTTTGTCAGCAAGTCTAGTCATTTGGTTGTCTGTGGTNTTTATTGCAGATAGCTGGGTTTTTGCACGCTGCTTAGTGATAGCCTGATGTATTGCAACCTGCTCAGTGACAGCATGCTTCATCTCAAGCTGCTGACAAGCATGATCACAAAACCCATTGTCTGTACTGGCAATTGGCTGCTGCCCACCTGCTGCCAGTCCAGTGCATGCTGGCTATATCTGTGTTGACCAATTTGTGACACACAGCATGCCAAAGGGCTGCCTGCCGCCTGGCGTTGCAGTTGTGCCTGTAGAAGCTACTGGCAAACCACTGCAGTCTTCATGTTGATCAAGCCATGGGGTTGCTGCAACTGGCACTTGTGTGTCAAAGCGACAAAACCCCTTGTCGCTGTGTTCAACAGCTTGAGTGATGCTGCAGGGCGCACCACTATTGGCTGAGCTGCTACCTCTTCTGCGCTTCATCCAAGCCGTAGTGCACCACTCTGACAAGCAAAATCTTGCCGGTCAAGACGTTGTTCATAATGCAGTCGCTGCTACTGNGGAAATCTGTCCTGCTGATGTATGAGGCTGCACCTAGCGCCACTTGTATAGGCTTTGTCAAAACCTTTGACGTTACTCTGAGCATTCTGAGCATGCAGGTGCTGGTTAGCATTCAAAGCATGATCCTGGTCAGCGACCCCTACTACAATGAGCCGGGCTTTGAGAGCAGCAGGGCCACAGCTGCAGGCAAGCAGGCACAGGTGCAGCTCACGGATGGCTGGTATGGCATCAGGGCTATCCTGGATATACCACTCACACACCTTCTGCAGAAAGGTTGCCTTCANAAACACCCACATCAGCTAGTGCTTAAAGTAATGCCAGCTGTCAGCTACCCTGAATATTTGCTGCTTCAGTAGAAACTTTGTCAGCTTCAGCGCCGGCGTTTACAACGTCTGCATGCACTCTTCAGCCCTGCTAGCAGCATCATGTGGTCAACTTGGGCAGTTGTGCAGCTGCGATGAATGTGTGCCCGGCAGCTGAAAGCATGCTCTGCAGCACACAGCAGATGCCAAGTGCAGCCTGGCAGAGCTTCACTGAAGCTTTGTTATTTTAGTCTGTGGACTGTGTGTGTTAGCTCATGCTTGACTACGGCTGCAGGTACCCCTTTGAGAGCGTGGTTTGNAGCTGTTGTGACGAAGTGCTCTGCAGCGAGAAGAGCATAATGGAATGGTGCAAGCCCTATGTGTTGACCAGCACTGCAGCGCACTGGCCGCAAAGACTAGTGTTACAAGGCATGAGTTCTTGTGCAAAAATGTAGCTATGTGGCATGTAGGCATAAACTGTGGCCAGCTGTGATAATGGCAGACTGACTTCCTTGCCATGCCCTTCTGATGTGCTTTGGCCAAACTGATCAACAAACCAGGACTTCTGCCCAGCTGTTGTGGATGCTATCTACACTGTGTTGCGGCATCTATGTCATTCAGCAAAGAGTTCTGTGTTTGACAGCAGTTCAAGATCTTAAGGTGAAAGGCAAGAACAGGCACGACACCTGGGATGGCTTGGGCTGATGCTGGGTGAGCCCGGGTGCGGGTGGCGGAGGAGGCGGCGGTGGATCACTCACCAAAGCCTGCCTGCTGGTGGAGGGATCCCTTGACGACTCATAGGAGCCCCTGCGAAAGCTTGGGCATCAATGTCAGCAACAANCGAAGCAACAATCATGCTCCCAGTGTATGAGCCTCCACAACAGCATGCAGGCAACAAAGTGGCTAATGNTACTAGGTACAACATGCTACACAAGTTGTTGGATAACTTCTTGCCGTTCATCATCAAATGTAAACATGAATGTGCAGGCAATGCACAAAACAAANCTGCTTGATACTGCTAGCACACTGCCGGAGACTGCTAGTAAGAAACCATCAGCTGGACACACCATCACTATTCAGCAGAAAGGCTCCTTTGGTTGTCAGCTGTGGTTCGTGAAAGTTGCGTGTCTTGATGCAGAGGTTTCCTTTGGTACCAGCAATAATGTTGGCTTGCTTGCTGCCTGACCTGAAGCTGCTGATGCAGGTGGCCCNTCTGCTCCTGCTGCAAGTGAGCACGGGTGCTCTGCATACCTGCACAGCCTCATCAAGCACCACATGAGGTCCATGCTGCGAGTTTTCTCATGCAGGGTAATAATGTACTGGGAATCAAGGGTAAGGTGGCACTTTCGACAGGCTCTGGGATTGCTAAGGGCCATCATGCTAAGGCAAGCCTTGTTCTTGTGTTGTTGCTCTACGTTTTGATCACCAACTTTATTGATGCTCCAACATGTCAGCAAACGTACTTGGGCATATGGCTTGCATGGACAAGAGCCTTTTGACTGGCAACCAAGTTCTTCACATCTTACTCTGTTCCTCGGGTGCAACTGTCTCTTCATCTGCACGCAGATTGGAAAGGCTCATACTGTGGGCACATTTGGAGTGATACTGGCTGCTACAGAGGTATGCTGTTGCTGTGGTTGTGCAGTTGTACAGAAAAGCGCTCTGCACTGCCATCAGTAAAGCGGTTGAATAGAGTAACATCGCAAACCCAGTGTGCCTATAAAATGCCAGTTCTTATGCAAGTCTTTGCTCTGGTACATATGGTATCAGAAGATATCACAACATCACTCACCTCAACAATGCACCTACCTGACCGACTATGCCTGGCAATGCGGCTGCATCAACTTGAAGAACGGCACTCAGGCTTGTCTTGGCGTCGTGTATCAGGAATGCAAGCAGACTCCCTTTCCAAAAAAGCCGCTTCAATTGAGTGGAGCTGCCACAGTCGCCTGCAATAGTGTGCATGGGCCTGAGACGCCCAAGCAAAGCCCAATTGGCAGGATGCTCAGCAGTGGTAAGCGGTATGCCAAGAACCTGAACCCATTCAGGCGGTCTACACAGGATGGATCCAGTGCAATGGAGGTATGTCATCACGTCAATGTCTTGAACATTGTCAGAATGTGTGGCAAGCAATACCATAGAGCCCATATTGTAGCAGATGTTGCATATACGCCACACAAGCATAGCATTACTGACGTGCTGGACATGATTAATGACCAGTATCCGTGGTATATCAGAGTCTCCACTCAAAGGCAGGTACTGCCTGTGGTGCATGCATGCAAGGNTAGGGAGCAAGTGCTGGATGTGGACAACATGGATATGCCTATGGATGACCCTGGCAGTATTAACGTACTCGAGCTCACTTGTCAGATCATGGACACTTTGAGCCAGGCAACACAGCCGCTCTTGGAGCTGCTTGGTGAGTACTACCTGGGAGTCAGGCCAAGTTTGCAACAGCAGTGTTCACTCGCTGAATTGTACGCTGCTGCAATAATTGGCCACCATCCCATCTGATGCCACTGTGCCATGACTGGCNGGACGCAGCGAAGGCATGGTCATCAGTAATAGGTGGGGCAAAGTTGTGCCAAAGTAAGCCCCATCAACATTGCTTTGATACTTTGTGCGTGGACAGTAAATCTCCTGACACCTTGGACAGAAGATCTTGACTGTATTCTGCCTTGGTAGATCAGCAGTGCCAACAGGTAGGCATTGCTGGCCTTCACACAGTACTCTCGGGCATTTTCCAAAGCCATTGTTCCTAAACTTGTCTGCTATGGCATTCAGGCCCCTGCTTGTCAATATATACCGTACATGAATGAGGCCGTACAACACTTCCGCTGCTCCCTCAACTAGCTCATGCTGTTCCTCAGTCAGGATTTCGTTTGGTTGAGGCTCTGCATCTAAAATGAGATCTAGAGCATAGTCGTAGTAAGGCACTTGTGTGCTGAGGCCACTCAGGTTGAAGTCATCTTGAATGTAGTCCTCCTCAACTTCACAGAAGAACTCGTTGCCTCGTAAGCTACAGAACCAGGAGATCCAGGATGCAATCCCCTCCTCAGAGCCGCTATTTTCCTCAGAGCTGCCGCTTTCTGTTTCTGATGCAAGGTCTTCCTGATACAGGTCTGACGTTGACATAGGCTGCTGTCGTCTGCTGTGTGTGCACTGCCAAGCTCATAAGCCGCNACATCTAACAGCTGTTGACAAGTACAATCACAGCAGTGGCTTTAACTGTCTCAAGTATATCATATCAGATATGTTTGCATGTCCATGTGTGTGAATGCAAGTGNACAGGAAGGTCAACGTCGAGAGATATCAAATAAAATACGAAACTAGAGCGAAACTGGAAACTTAGCACGAACGAAACGCACACAATAAAGCGGTGCTCGCAGNATGTGTTCAATGCAACTGAGTGCAAGAACTTTTTTCCCAACTCCTTTGCAATCACGTACTGGTCTGGAGATTTGACATGGGCAGGATGAATGAAATAGAACCTCTAGCCAAGGGCACAACCACAAATGTGACAGCCTCATTGCCAATACTCTCTGCAAAGTGTTCCATTCCTTTTGGGACATCCAGCATGTCACCAGGGCTCAAGACAACCTGAAGCACAGGCAACATTGCATGTACATGCTTGCCTTTAGTGGTCATGTTTGTGGCAATAAGCAATGTGCCGCTCTGCATGAGAATGACCCCAATTCATGTGCACATGTATGGCAATGTTGGCTCTATAGTGACACATTCACCTACCTCTTCTTCCCTGTTCTTGAAGCGAAATTTGCCTGTCAGTATAGAGTCTTTCTTGTCTTGNATGCCCATGCATAGACTGCCACAGCACTTGCAGCTCTGCAACTGCTCACAAGCTACAGTGTTGCNTCGGCTGCAACGGCACCAATTTTGCTGTATGAGGTAGTTCACAGAACCTTAACAACAATTCGTATTTGGATTGCATAGTCTGCAGCTCTGCGGTGTTAGCATGCAGCTGTACCTGCAATCACGCAAGGTTGCTCAACCAAGTGTTGTCACCGCAGGCAGCCAAAAAGCTGTCAGGGCTTTGCAGTCACAGCTACAGCTGCAGCATGGGAGCAGATGCAGCCTTAGCTCTGTGAGGCACAGAACANAAACTTCTCACTGCCAAGGCTCTGCCACTTCTTGGTCTCCACGTGCTTCGAAATCTCGTTCGTCTACACAGCAAAAGTACAGTGCGAAGAACGCAACTCCTGATTCCGACAAGTTCTGACATGCGTGCGTCTGAGGCTCACCGATCCTAGTCACACGCTAGGTCACACTTACAGCTGCAGCGCTCTTGCCTGCTTGCAAAGGGGTGTGCGGTCCCCCGTATTTTGGAAGCAGCACTATTTGGTGCTGTAACCATGTGGACTCCGACATCATTCTCGCTTGTGACTGTGTGCTTGATCACCCTTTGCGCCAGTTGTACTGCGCAGAGCTCCCGATTGACGTCACAGCCCATTGACTTGCTTCCGTCGACTTCCCTATTGGGGAATGGGCAAGACCCACGTCATATTTCTGGCTANTCCATCTGCAGACTCAGTCCTGGTGCTGCCTTGTCCCTCCGCACTGACAGTCTGCCGCTTAGGGTGTCAAAGTGCAGTGTNGGGTTGGGTCTGACATCAAAACAACACCACTGACCCCACACGAAAAGTTTGCAACCAAGGATGACATTGCCATAGGCATTGGTGAACAATGTTGCTGCACAGACACTGCAGGACTTACAGACAAGACTTGCATGCGGCTTGTGCTTTGTAGCAACATGCAGCTTCATTCAACAATGTGCTGTTGCTGTGCCAGGTACATGTGAGGCAGGATAGGCTGTTTCTGACCTGTAAGTTACATTTGTCTCCAGCAGTTGCAGGCTGATCTAATGTAGCTGNTGCACTACTGCTTTCTTAACGTAAGCTGTGTATAGGACAAATCATGCTTGTGACAGCAACTTTTCACAGATTCACAGAGCAAATATGCAGATGTGCGCTGACACTGAGTTCGACACCAAACTTCTGAAGAGCCATTGGCAGTAGTTGGGTTAGTTGCGTACTTCCAGAAAGCAACAGATGCTATCCGACAAACATTGCTAGGGACATAGAACATCCACACACGAATCATGCTGCAGCCCAGCAGGAGTGTATACATGTGATTGCCAACTGCATTTGGTTTGGTAAATGTTGATATCCACTCGCTTGAGCTTCACCTGGCTGTCGTGGGGCATGTATGTGGTGCAGCTGCAGCTGCAAACTTGCTACGTCANGCACGTACACCGATTGTTTTCGTGTTATAGCACACGAGCAACCATTCAAACGGTCGAAACCAAAATTTCACAAAGATAAAGTGTCACGACGTTGTTTCAACTGTGGAAACTTTGTCACCATGAGCAACAAATCATCCAGTTTCCGGTGGGATTGGTGCCCTACCCAATATCGAGCGCCGCAGGTTGCATGTGAGCGAACCACGCAGGAACGGCCATACAGTACAGTGATGCAGTGTCTTTTGGGGGCANCGCAGTAGCATAATGTGAGTCCCTCTGTCTGGTTAAACGACAGACATGAACCAGGTAGATTGTATATCAAGCCGCACTGAAGAGTCCTGCCACCTGCATATGAGCACCTTCTGGGGCAGACACATGTCAGCAGTGATAGCACAAGACAAGGTACCTTGTCAAGACAGTCCTTGGCAGCAGCTGTGGCAGGTGATGTGCCTTCAGGCNGATGGCTACATGGCTATTGGCTATAACGACAATCAGACAAGGATGGATACAGCTGTACCAAATGTGTTGCTGATGTTATTCATGGTGTTGAGAGAACATTGCAAACAGCGTCAAGGCAGCCACGCGTATTTGACTGGGCGATGCCATGTGGTCCAGCCAGCGCAAAGCAGTAAGACAACAGCAAGCTGACTCTTACACACCTTGGAACAAGACTGCAGCAGATGCAAGGGTTGCATGGCCACAGAGCTCAGCCTCTTTCCTGGGCGTGAACCATCGCAAGCCAAAACAAGCGTCTGTTGTAAAGGGCTTTGTGCTGTTGTCCCCAGCTGTCCTGACCGACTCGACGTAAGCAGTTTCGGATAGGTTCATCTCTGCTGCAATCTGCTGCATCTCGGTTGAGGTGAGGCTCTCGTGTAACAAACATACTGCGGCCGGATTGCCGGCAAAGGCTTCTGGGGTGAAAGCGTCGACCTGGTTATGTACACAGTGAAGCAGTTGTCAGCCCTNAGTGTCATTTGCTGGCATTGCTACGCTGTTGCCACAGTCCAGAGTCATGGTGCATTCGCAACATGTGAGTCATGCCAGGTGTCACATCATGCTGCCTGATTGCATGCATGTTGCCTCTCCACAGTAAGGGCTGACGTCAGCAAGAGTGTGGCTGCAGCACCTAATCATGCAGCAGATCCCAGGGCAGCCAATCAATTCAGAGCCAGAAGCAATCCCAGGAATGCCCTCAGAGATGAAACAGCACCTGCACAGCGCCATCAACTGGGCCTGGCTTGAGGTGAGCACTCCACACCAGACCTGCATGGAATGTAAGAACTTAGTAATCTTTTTGTAAGCTGTGCAGCGGATGTGCTGGCATCATGAACAGGCTGGCAGCCCTCATCTGTGGTCGCAGCATTGCATCATCTGCTAGCAGCCTGTCCTGAGGCAGCATGACTCAATCATATCTGTTCTCAAGACCCAGTCATGGCCATGTTGCAGGAAACACAACAGTTGGCCAAGCTGGGCAGGGTGCACTCAGTCAGCCTGCAGTCAGCAAGCTACAACGGGCTGCTGCCTGCTCAATACAAGACTCATGACAGACTCATAGCTCAGGCATGCGCAATGCCCACCAGCTCATTATCCAGTTCTGTCTTTGCAGCAAGCCAATGTTTAGTCCGTCGTCCTGATCAGCTGAACACTCGCATCTGTTCTTGCTCGTGTTACTGTCTGTCACAACAAGCCAGCATTGGAACATTGCCGTGGTTGTTGTTTGTATGTACATGTTTGGCTGCAAGCATCGAACAGCGTAACATCGGCCCAAGTGGATGCACAATGTCGCTTATGGTCATGACTATGTGGGTCTGTCCATGCTCATGCCTAAACTTTGCATGTGCCAACACTGAAGGTTGTGCATCACAACCTCAATACAGCATCAGGCCAAAAGTTTGCTGATTCTATGCACAACTCCCTGAGAACACGCAGGCTCTGTCTGTGTCTTGTTCCCTCATCGACCCATCAGCCAGTTGCAATGCAAGACTATGGCTGCAGGTCCATGGCACTCAGAGAATGCTGCTCATCTCACCCGAGTATGTCTTCAAGGGCATGTACCCCTACCCAGTGCACCATCCCTATGACACCTACAGCATGGCCAACCTGGAGGAGCCCGACATCCAGCAGTGGCCTGGCATTACTGATGTCAAGGGACAGCGCTGCATCCTGCAGCCACAAGATGTTGTTTTTGTTCCAGCGTACTGGTAAGCCCGTCACACTGCCAGTGCTACTGCTCATACAAAACAGCAACGGTTGATCCCCACATCGTACAGCACAGCGCAGCAATGCAATGCACTGCATCCACTCTGGTTTTTACAGATTGCTGGGCTCTTTTTTTGTGACTGCTGGAACAGACAGGCTGCTTGCAAAGCTCCTGTATATTCAGCTGATGCTGCAACTTTCAGTGTGGAATGTTCACTTGGGTGACTGAGGAGCTGCCTGCAGGTGGCTGCCCTNCCACGAGCAGAAAGGGCAGCAGTGCCAGCCGGGCTGCAACTTATGGACGACAACGCGAGTGTTTGTTTCTTGCATGTTCACAACATTGATTGTCAAGCAGTAGCACCCTACATACATGTGTAAAATTCCGAAATCACAAAATGCGTGAAAAAAGTATAAAATAAAGTAACATCTCTGATATATCATACAATGTGCATATCTCAAGACACAGGCGTCCTGATTGCAGGGAATTGTGACACTGTGAAGCCGCAGGAACAATGTTTCTAAGTCACACCTCGGACCAAACTACAGCACTGCAGAATTCAATTTGTAGCCAGCAGTCAAACATATCTCACTATACAGGCTAGTTCAAGTTTATGGACACAAAGTGTTGAATCAGACTCGAGAAGTATAGTTATGCCACGTATGGTCAGAAAGGGCTGGAAGACATCCAACATGCAAATTAGAGGGTGGGTCTGCTTGCATGAGGCACCCCATAGCTATAGCGCCATGTTTGACAAATATGGCAATGGCTAGCCTTGTCATTGTTGGCCGCTGTACACTGACTGCAGCTCCAGCCTCCACATTGCTTCTGCACTTTATCTGAAGCTTGTGCCCTGCTGTACATAGGCTGATTGCACACTGCTCCAGAATGTGCAGGTGGTAACGCAAAAGATGCAAGCCTTTGACCCCCACAAGCTGCGCACTGAAGGTTCATTGCAGCATTTAACAATGTGCATGCATTGCAAGCCCATTGCTCAGGAGCTGATGTTTGCCAGGCCCTTTTCCCAGCTGCGTCGCAGGAGGTTGCAGGCAGTGCATTGCTAGGGATGGCTTGTAACATTGCAGCCGATGTAGCTGCAGCTACAAGTGGCACGACTGGATCTCTCTGCGGTTGTACAGCACCCTGTGCTGAGACCCAGCTGACTGAAGCCTGCTGCGGTTGCCCTGCTGTAGCTTGCTTAGTGCCTTGGCTAGCTGCAGGCTGCTGCATTTGATTTGGCTCACCACATCTTGGGCTAGTGTGCCTTGGTCGCTTATTTGTCAATAGCAATACAGCCTGCTCTATGCTGGCGCCTGCATCGTCCTCAGTCAGGTCAACAAGCTCAGCCGCTGTCACCGCTGACTGCACAAGCCCACCAGCAGCAAGGCGGCTTGCTTCAGGACGAGTTGCAGGAAACATAGCTTGCATGTCCTGCCCAAGTAGCTGCACAGCAGAAGAAGCTGGTGATTTATGTTGACCCCTCGAGGCCTTTTGTTTCGGTTTGCCTGGAACCTGAGGCTGTGCATGTCTATCTACAACAGGATGTGGTGGTGCATGTGGCAGTTGTTGCTTGCCAGTAGTTTGCTCAGCAGCCGCCGTGCTCCTAATGCTCTGTTGATTGTCTACTGGGATCACTTGCCNACCCACAATCAACCCAACCTTGGGCACAAGCGCCGCAGCTCTTTGCCAGCGTGACATATGGCTGCGACACAAGTATGACAGGAAATTCAGTGTGAGGTGTAGCAGGTAGTTAGGATCTCACACTGTGGTAATGTCTACAGTGATGGCCAAGACATGTGACAAGCATTGCACTGCGACTCTNGCTTCCTTGCAGATCAGCATCTGCAAATGGAGTTTCAGGCGCCTCCAAACTCTGCAACCGTATGTGAGCATAGGCAGCATGCTTGAGGTAGGTTACACATGACGATCCTCAGCGCAGTGCGGCTATACTTGTTCAGTGTGTCTAGCAGGTCCATTTGTGCAATCTGGTTGCAAAATTGCGCAAGTATAACATTAGATGCATGAGCTGTGTGCAGAGCCTGTCCANTATCCCTATCCCTGAAAGACATGGTCCACCACTCTAGTCATGATGGTCCATCTTGTCAGTGGACACTGCAGTTCATCATTGAGAGCACTCACGGCACGCCCGCCGGCGTGGCTTTGTACTGAAATGTACGCCAGTATAGTATTGGCTAGCGACTTTAAATATGGTCTTTTTAATTNACCAGCCCCATTGACTGCAGCAGGGTGTCGCAGAGAAGGGGTCACAAATGGAAGACTGCTGGTCAGCTGATGACGGAAAGCTTGGGCCGCATCGTCCATCAAGGCGCCAGTTCGGAAGGTACAGCTGCTGTTGTGACGTCCTCGCTAGCACTGGGGCAGGGTTATTGTGTCTGCAACCTGGCAGGTGACCCTCTGTACACCGCCTCTGTGCTGTCGACAGCAGCGTCCAGCCAGGAAAGATGATCAGGAAAAGGACGAATCCAAACAGCGGGTGCCCAACGGCTGCGCTTACTGCGTCGGAGGTAGACCAGCGCANATGCAGTCAGTCATGGCAGTCATGGGCACGTCCGATAAATCAGGATCTCATCCGGTGCACAAAGCTTGAGTGCTGCTACTGGCGTGGCTGACCAGCTGGGCGAGGTGTCACAGTGATGGTGTCAGGTTCCATTGGTCCCCTTATAGGTCCCCTTATACTCCCCTACTGGCTTGATAAATTATCAAGCCTGTACATGCTGCTCCGGAACCACATTTGTATTGCGCTAGTTAGACACAACGGCTTGACTGTACAATCTTCAACGGNGTGGTGTGGAAACTTGCATTGGGTTGTGTAAACAGCATCTGCAGTTACAAGTGCTGCTCTGCAATTGACCGTGCTGCGCTTGTCCAAGNAAGGTAAGCATAGCAAGCCATGGCAGGTGTCACTGAGACATATGGAGTTCATACTATGTTTGTTATGTCTGTACGCATTACCCACGTGAATTCTACATGTCACTGCTCAGCCACTGAGTGCCGGCACCAAGGGTGTGAGGGGTTGTCACTACTCAGCAGATTGTATTGAGCATCAATATCAAGCTTGAAAGTGGATGTCACCATGCAGCACTGTCGTGCCAAGGTGCTGACCTGCCAGTTGTCCAAAGGTGCAGCACAGCTGCCACGCACTGTGCCACTTACCACTAGGCTCAATGGCCAGGCATAGTTGCATGCAGTAATTCAATCNTTACAGACGCTGTCCATTTGATCGTCGAGTCTAATGCCATTGTGCAACCTACCATGCGGTTACAAATCTGACCACCAACAGCGCTATGCGTGAGCTTGCTGTCAGTGCACAACCCAGTCTGTGCATCTCAAGGCAGGCAGTGCCATGCTGGGTCTTTCTGTCATCAGCAGGTCTCCTTGCTGATACTTGGAATCACACGCCATCAAGAGCACAAGCCCATCATGATTGGATGCTGTTGTTGCTTAACTTGTCATTGCTGGCGCGCAGGTGAGACACAGGCTGAAGGGAGTTCAGGCTGAGGTACTGGACTACGCTGATCTCATTGTCAGCAGCTCTGTGGAGTCATCTGTCCTGAAACCTGTCATCCTTGCAGGTCTGTCCCCTCGGCAAATCATCCGCAACATGCGGCGCCTTGCTTGCCAATGTTACGCATCTGGTATGCTGTATGCATTATGCTATCAAGAAAAGCATGTCAACACGTGCACGGCTGTGTCATGGCATAGGTCCATCACTGCAAGGAAAGCAAGAGCTTGCGCAACGGCTGGTCAGGGAGTTTCCCAATGTCTTCCAGATTGCTCCTTTGCACTGCACACCAGCATATGGACAAGATGATACAACCAGCAGTGCTTCTGATGATGCCACAACTGATCGTACAGNCCACCGGATGCCAGCATGCATGTGCGGTATCGATCTTGCTTCTTCAACCTGGTGGTGTTGCCTTGCATGTAAATGGCTGCATATGCTTGTTCCCAGGCAGGTGAGTCATCATTCAGATGGCATGCTCACAACTATGGATGAAGATGTGCAACAAGGTCACGCTGTTGGTCCAGTGTTGCTGCACTTGATGCCACTGCAATCAGGCAGCAACAGGTGACCACTCCACCATGAAAGGTAGCCTCAAGCGTGGTTGCAGGCAACAGTTAGCCTATCACATGTTGTGCTTTGCTGTACACAGGTAAGCAGCAAGCCAGCTATGCCATGCTGGAGCCATGCAAGGTTCCTCTGACCAGCCACATTCAAGGGCATATGCTGCTTGTAGGAGCAAGCACCTGCAAGTGGTGCTGCACGTATGGCTCTNGCCTGAATGACTGGAGTTGTTACATGCACGATGACACACAAAGGCTCTACAAGTGCAGGGCTTGCCCTGTACTGTAAACTTGGACTTTCCCATTTCTTGTTGACTCCGTATGCCACTTGCTGTGCCATTGCTTCAGTTTCTTCAAAAAATGAGGACTATACAGCCTACTACTTGCTGCAGTGCCTAACACATGCTTGTGGCAGCACAGGTTGGTTGTCAGGCAACTGGTATGGCACGGTGCCCCTCTCTAACTCTGCCCTCACAACTCAAGCAAGCCCTGAGTAAGCAAGCCAATTCATTGTGCATTTGCCTGCAAAGATTGGCTTTCTGGCCTTGTCCACCACAGCAGGCAGTTGCACAGTGAATCGGCCTGCTTGCCTAGGGTCCAACACATGCTGTGGTTTCAGGGCTNGAGCATCAGGAACCACCACCCCTCAACAGCCTGCTTCCACGAGCGGCTATGGACAGCAACAGCCAGGCACCCACCCCTATGGTCAGCAACAGCAAGGGGCAAACCCCTATGGACAGCAAGAGCAACAGGGCACATATAAAGCAAACTCTTATGGAGCAAACCAAGGGTCCGGGTCATATGGTGGTGCAGCAAACCAGGGCCCTTATGGTCAGCCTACACCCGACTATCGAGCAGGAGGCTCAGCTATTGCTCGCAATGAGGCACCTGCCAGGATAGTCCCCATCAGCAGCTTGAACGCCTACCAGAACAAATGGACCATCAAGGCCAGAGTGACGGTCAAGAGTGAAATGCGGCGCTGGAACAATGCTCGAGGGGAGGGCAAAGTGTTCAGCTTCGATTTGATAGATGCAGCTGGTGGAGAGATCAAAGCCACAGCCTTCAATGAAGCCGTGGACAAGTTCTACGACCTCATTGTGCAGGGAAACGTGTACACAGTCTCCAAAGCAAGCCTGAAACCCAAGAGAGCGGTATGTACACAGTCTTTTCAGCATGCCTTCTGTTGCAATCAAGCAATATGCCCATCTGGCTTGATAGTACCTTCAAAGACTTTGGCCTAAAGTAGTAATATCAAGTACGCCCACTGCTTGTTTTAGGCACATGCTTGATCTCTTGCTGCACTGATNGCTCAGCAACAAACTGATCTGCAGATGGTGACACATCCAAGCTGCTTGCATAAGCTTGCTTGTTGGTCACAGTAATGAACTGCTGCATGTCATGAAACCATGCTTCTACGAGATACGACTTGCTACGCCAAAATATCACGCACTACAGCTCACAAAGCATCCTCGTTAGCTTGTCCACATGCATGTCTGACCACAATATTGTCAACAACATAATTGTTGCAGACTTGATCAGTCTCAGTCATGGCGTAAACATAGCTGACATAATGTTGCAGGCAGCAACTATGTGAGTCGCATGAAGCAAGAGCCATACCTTGCTACATGTACCACACTATGCAAAGTGGCCTCTCTTGCTGTAGGTGCGAGAGATCTTTGCCAGAGCACGCAGAGCACGGCCATGTGTTCTGTTCTTTGATGAGCTAGACTCCCTGGCCCCTGCAAGGGGGGCAGGGGCAGACTCAGGGGGGGTCATGGATCGAGTGGTGTNGCAAAATGCATGCCTTCAGAAAAATCCTCCACCGCCCTGACTGACATACCTGGTAGATGTCTCCAGCGTCCTGATGCATAGGCAGCTCAGCGCAATGTCAGCTCCTCAGCCCAGCAGATCCCATCTCTTTCTATAGACTTTCTATAGAGATGCACTGGTCACCTCAATACCAGCACGCTCAGCTGGGCTGATTACATCGGACCTGCCCAGCATAGGTGCCTCACAGACGAAAGTAAGGGCTGTGCAGTCAGCCTCACTTCTGCAGCTACTGAGCAGCATGCCAGCTGCAGCNAAGGTACACGCCTTTGTCGGGGGATGCAATGGCGACATCATGCATTGGTGGACCGCTGTCAACGGTTTCTGTCACGGCATCATCAGCCTCTAAGCCAGGCATATTCAAACAACATTTCTCAGATTTGCAATTACCTGTTTGAGGGGTGCAATGGCAACGTGCATGCCTTCATGGACCGTTATCAACAGTCCAAGCAACATCATCAGCCTNTTTGACCAGTCAGCAACTCCTAGAGACAGAGCATGCAAGCACCACTGCAGCCAGCTACTCACTCACCTGTTGCAACAGCTGAGACAAGAGACAAAGCATGTTCAACAAATCAGTGCTCAGCAGGCCTTTGCAGCGGAATGCTGTAAGCAGTAACAAGAATGTGTCACGTTGTATGACTATGAACACCCAGCAAGGACAGCGTTGAGTACACACAATCAAGACCAGATGCAGAGCTTGACACACTCAGCTCATGTAAGTCTCACAGCAATGTGTGCGCTGACAGCATGTGCAGTTGTGAAACCAATGTTGGTCAACCAGGCAAGGTCTGAAGGCTGAACTGTCAGCAGTACGGATCATCTGTGGTACTGCTCATATGTGCGGCCTCAGCGCACTATGACAGACCAGAATGAAGGACAGACCTGGCAACCCAGGTGTCGTAGAACCCCATGGAGACTGTTTTCTGGTAGGCAGCATTGGTGGCGGGGCTGAGCCGCCAATGGCGGTCCACCAGGCCTGACTTACCGAGCCAGCGGCCTAAGGGGCGAGGCACCTTCCATCTGCGCCACATGTACTGCCCAAAAAGCACACGCCGCTCCTGCAGCAGGATCAGATTCAATCCTCAAAGCTGCCCAGCAGCATACATTTCACAAAAGATTCAAACCGCTGTTCTCTTGCTATAGCTCTAAGACATCCTGTTCTGCTGCATACTTGTCTGATAACTTCCAACCCTGTTCTCTTGCTACAGCTCTACTTTGGTGGCCAGATAGAGCGTTCATGTGGGTTCATCATAACAGGGGCTAATACAAAGGGCTGCTGCAGTCATAGCATGCGTAGCACTTGTAGCGCATCAATAGCCTTGACTGCTGCTGCAGTGTCGACCAGCTGCTGCTGAAGCTTTGGACGCCGGTCTGACATCTGGCACTGGTCACCAGTCACGAGTGAGGTGTTATTGTGTGAGACTGTGTACTACTTTACCCAGTCATGTAGCAGCCGTGCAATGAACCTGCATTGCCTACGAGACATAACTAGCATAAGCCAAGGATCACATGCTATGGTGCTGGGGGTTGTGGCATCTCCCAATCTCAATGACACTGTGACTTGCTGATCTGCAGCTCTGGTTCNCCCACTCTCGTGACATGGTGGAAAGTATTGTGGAGTCAGGTGCTGACAGGTATCCATCCATCTTGGCAAAAGCTGTATCTCACATGCTGTTCACTCCTGCAGGCCCACCCTTGACATCTTGTTACATGCCATGAGTCATGCAATCATGTTGATTTCATTATGCTTGGCAAGCTTGGAGGACACTGTTTGTGATTACGATGCCTTTGTGTCTGTGTAGGGCGGACTGCTTCCAGTGGATGTGCCAGCTCAGATCATACTGGGACTCCACAGTGAATGATTGCAGAATCCGCATCTGTGATGCTACCTTCCCATACGNATCACAGTGCAAGGGATCAGGCAAATGCGCTTGCCTGCACAGTGATGAGCTGGGTGTCTTGATTGAACAAGCCTTTGATCAGCAGCTGCTGAAGAGCCAGTAGCTGGGGCCTTTGCAGCAGGGCGGTTCCAAGCAACCAGCCCTCGCCCTGCTCCTGCACTCTCTGCAAAGGGGAGTTGGGCTGCAGCAGCGTACACATCAGTCAGAAAAATGGATTACTGTTGCCCATGTTGTACTGCATCAAAAAACATCAAAAAGATCTGAGGCCTATCAGAAGACATAGCAGCTGATGACCATATGCAGAGTGTGCCTCTGTGACTGCAACTGCCTGAAAATCGCTGAGTGCACGCCGGGTGTCATGTGACAGACAATTCAGAATCATGCATGTCCTGTGTGCAGTGAACAACACAATTGCTGTCATTGCACAGGTATGCACCTCATGTTGCACCAAACATTGGCTTGTACATCCAAACTCAGGCAAAAAGCGGCTTTTAGGCAAAACGGCACTTGCCTCAAATGGGCTGTTGATTGGATCCTGAGGGGGTATACTGGCCAGCACCACATGCTGCACTGTCATGTTGTTGACATCCAACTTGTCCAGCACCTGTATCATGCAGCAATCATATCTGCAAGTCCTGTTTTCACTGCAGTGCCCTTGCGCAAGGAATGGTATTTCTCCTGTAGAATGCTGTGCCGCATCCAGAATGATGGAAGCATACCATCATAGCACAATTATCTGATACAAGTGGGTACAAGGCAAACATCTGGCTTATTGCATAAATGTCAGGCTGAAGTCCATGGCCTGTGAACACACATGAAGCCTGCTGGCTAGCGGCATGTAGCAGGCCAGCCTCTACTGTGTCCACACGGTTGCCTGCTGACTACACGCATGCAATATGTACTGCTTTGTGATAATTTCAGGCATAAATAAAAGTCATTTAGTTTTGTATATGTAACGTCCGATTATAACAATATCAAATTACATGATACTTTTTCCAGATGGGACTGTGCAATTGCATGGCAGCAACGCTGACAAGCCTTCGGTTCTGAGGGCTGTGCAGACCCGATACATGCCTNCTGGGGAGGGCCGCTGCAGCCTGAAGTGCTGCACAGCATCCAGAAAGGACAACTGGCTGGCATCATTGCAAGTCAGAATGATGGGCCTCTGCAGCAGCAACATATACACCTTAGGTGNTGAAACACAAGACTCTGAGCAAGGTAAGGAATGGTGTATGATGTGGTGTGTGCATGCTCTGTATGTCCTGCCATCAGCTAAGTGGCAAGTGCAGATGATTTGGGAATGACTTGTTCCGTCATTGGCATTGAGTGCTGCGCCACAAGACTCAATGCAGCAAGGCATGCCACTGCAGCAGCCGGCACTGTTTATGCAATGCTTCTCCTGCGCCTGTGACTGCAAGCCCCCTGCCCTTGCTGCAGCATTCATGCTTGCATTGTCACTGCCATGAAGTAGTCGCCATTCCAGACAGCTTGCTGCTGGTGTTCGTAAGAGTCACAATGCAATACAGGTTGGACTGATGTGGCCAGCACACGGGGTGCAGCTGGTCAGGATGGAGCTCCAGACAGCAGCGAGGCTGGTAGAGGCCGCGGAGGGCGGGGCAGAGGCCGGGGTCGCTATAGCAATGCAGGCCCAGTAGACAGCTTCCGAGGAAGAGGCCCAGGTATGCAATGAGGCCGGTGAACTTGNCCTGCTGGATCATCCCTGAGGGGCGCGGCCTTGCACAATTTTGTTTGGTGAAATTTTACATTCACACATAGGCTGTGGCTGTGCAGACATGTGTCAAAGTGCACAGCACGTTGCCTCTACTAAGCAGTAGCACATATGGCAATGTGAAGCAGACAGCATCTTTCATCAGTCATGAACGAGGAAAACGTCACTTGCTTACCCTGTTGGCAGACAGTCCAGAGGGATGTGCAGCAGTCAGGATGTGATGCCGGCCACGATCCACGCCTTTTGCCTTCAGTTCTGCTGACTTACCCCACAACAGAAATACTACATTCCTTCGTTTGTGGTTCAAGGCACTGATAGCTGCGTCTGTGAACTGCTCCCAGCCTTTCTTTGAGTGTGAGTTGGCCTGGTGTGCCCTGACTGTGAGGCACACATTGAGCAACAGAACACCCTGNAAGGGCCTAAACACTCAGGTATCGAAATGCATGCCAAGACACTTGCGTAGGAACAGTCAAGGTTGCAAGTGTATGTGCAAGGATGTCTGTTAACCAGGGCNGTTGCATGTAAAAGCACTGCAATGTGAAGAGGTCAACAACCTCTTCTTTCACATAGAGGCTGAGGACTTCTTCACTTACAGCACCGCTACATACAGCTTTGCATGTCTTCCAGCGGTAGTCAAATCACATTTGCATGTGAGCCAGTGTGACACATGGGTTTGCTGANGCTGCACAAGCAACATGATCCGGCCAAGCATCTGATGCCATTTGCAGAAGCTCAATACACAATGAATACACTGCCGGAAAGGACCCAGGAGTGAAGCAAAGAAGGTGGGTCTCAAACTGGCCTTCCTTGCTCAATCGACTTATGAGATCACTGCATGCAGCATCTTGCTGTAGACATGCTGTAGGATGGACAAGCTGCATGCAAGGAGCAGAAATCAGACAAGAAGGCCTCCAAGTGCTGTGGGTAAGTGACTCACCAACACCCTGCTGCTGTTGGAATAGAATATGATCCTCCTCATCATACTCCAAGCTGGCGTACCTGTGTAGCATGAAGAACATGCNCTCGCAGGCTGTTCTCTTGGCTGTTGGCAAGCAAGAAAAGTTGTGTAGGCACTATAAGTCAGTACAAGGCACGCTGGATCATCTTGCGGGCAGCATGCAAGCAAGTCAATGATTTGTAGAAATCTTGCAGCAAGTGGTGTCAAAGTTGGTGTGGAAGCAGATTATGCAACATACCTTCCATTTTGCATGCAGCAGGTCTGGAACGCCTGGCAGGACAAAGATGTTCTGACAGCGCACTAGAGGGAAGGGTGACTGGGAGCCATCATCTCTGCTGTAGTCTATGAGCAAGCAGGCGCCTGGACAGAGAAGCACTGCTGTTGATGTTGGCAAGCCTTACCCCGGTGGGACATCTGAACAGTGAACTTGGAACAAGTGGATGTTGATATGNCTGGTGGCCCCACTCCCATAAGGTATGGGATCCTGTTCCTGTAGTGTGCTCCAATTCAGCAATTCCAGGGCATTTTGGTGAACAGGGGAGCTTCCAGCAGCCAACACCTCTCCTGCAATACCAGTACATAGCACAGCACAGAAACGGCACAGAATGGTATGACTGGGAACCTACTAGCAGCAGGTAGTGCTGAAACACACTGGAGTTGCTGTCGACAAGCTATACAGGCATGTGGTAAGGAAGCAAGGAAGTTAAGTTGACAAATTGATGGGTTGTGACTTTGTGCACGGAATTTGCTTTTACAGTGGCAAGATTCAACAAGGGCATCCTGAGTTGCTGCAGACTGCAGTGAGCATGCCTGCGCTTGCACAGTATGTATACCTGGGAGACTATCCAGCAAGTAACCTTCTCCACCACAGCTCCACTTCAATGAATTGCCCTACAAATGGAATGATCAGGCTGTTGGGGTCAGTGTGATAAGCTTGCATGCGGCATCTGCAAAGGCTGCAGTAACCTGACAACCATACCAGGATTAGGTGCGGACCGGCTGTTGTGATGCAACAAGTAGGTGATCTTTGCACAACTAACAATGGACCTGGCATCATGTGGGTGTTCAGCTGCACATGCTGCCATGCCAGGTACTGCAGTGCTGTGGGCTGTTGAATCTCAGGCAGCATGACAAGTACACACATGGCCTGCAGATGCAAGCCAAGGGTTGCAGCATGCCACACTGATGCAGCACTGTTCTGCTTGCTTTGGTAGGTAGACAGCTTGAAGCATACCAGCCAATCAGTCATCACTCCACCCGCCTCCTGTACAATTGGGACCAGCGCCATGTAGTCATATGGCTTCAAGTCTGCTTCCACCACAAGGTCCACGCAGCCGGCTGCCAGCAGGCCATATGCATAGCAGTCGCNTACAACTGGCTGCACCCCTCAAGAACCTTAAGTCTAGTACGCTAGTGTCAGCTGCAACAACTTCATTTCTGCATGGGTTTTGCGCCCTGGGTGTTGTGTCGGTGTTGGTACGAAGGATCAAGCTGCTTCATTCATCCTGACTGAACTTTTGATTTTCCATTGACTTGTGAAGACCCTGCTGTTGCTGTCTGACCGAATGCAACCCACTGTACATATCACTGAAACAGTAGCTTTGCAGTTAGTCAAGACGCAGTGGTCCTCGCTTGTTGTGAATTGCACGCAATGCACAGCAAACTGCTGTTAGGATTACATCTCCATCAGTCATGATGACAAGTGTCTCAGTGAAGTCACAGGCAGAACTGTTGTGGCTGCTGCATTGAGACTGCAGGCTCTTTCTAGTGGCTGCCCATGGTGTCCTGCTCTTTAGGCTACCCTCAGACATGCCAAGGGTTTTGAAGTGTGACGACTGAAAAGTCATAGAGTCAAGACTGCCACATCGGAAAGNCTACAGCATGCATCATGTCTATGTGGCTGCCTGTCAGCCTGTCTTGGTGCTGACAGGGCACTGGCATGTTGGCTTGGTTGGTTGAGCATACAGCAGGCGCAGCAGTGGCCANAACAAACAAGTGTATGAAGCCCAAATGAAAAGGTGCATCTCAAGGATGATCTGCAACAGCTCATGGGTTGCGTGTTGTGCAGATGCTAACATCAGCATTCAGGCGTACAAGCCCAGAGATGTGCTGGTGCAACAGGGAGCAAGCGCATATGCACTCAGCAAGCACTGGAAGATGCTGTGCAGGTAGCAGACAGACATGGCTTACTGGACTGAGCTGACCCTATNCAAGCCATGTCAGAACCCTATTGCTCAACTCAACCCTTACAGATGTACAACGTGCATCAGTGATTCATGAATGCCACTGAGAGAGGTCCACTGTGACATGTCACCCTCACAAGCGACCCCGCTATGGCCGCAATAGTCGCAGTAGCGATTTCTATTGTGCGGGTTGGCACAACAGCAAAGTTGAAACAATCAAGGCCACAGATAGCAGTCTCAAACACTCGGCATGCTGTTGCTTGCAGCTGTGCTTAGCCNGGCATGGGGCTTTTACCTACAAGCCCCTCTGACTATGTGGCATTCCTCAAGATACCAACTGCTCAGGAGTTCGCTGCCAGTGGTGTTACACTGCGCAGCTGATGCCCAGATGAGCGCGCAGCACGGTTGCTTGCAATATAAATGTGCCACTATCAGCTTTGTTGTAAAGCCATGGGCAGGGCAATGCAAATTGCTCTAGCAAACTGAGGCCCGCAGGCACGAGCAAAATTAGGGACTCAGCAGATGACAGCATGACTTATGCTTATGACTTATGCTGTCTGTAGTCTACGTCTAGCTAGTCAAACTGTCTGATGTAGGTAAGTACTTCTAAGTATTCAGGCCAAATATACATCCAAAGTGAACGCAATGCGTTCACCAGAACCAGTGTAAGCTTTTCAGGTTTGTCTCTGCTGCACCCGCAGTTGTGTACTGGACCATAATTTTGCATGAGGCCACACATGTACTGCTGCTCCAAATGGCTCAGGCGTCCACGAGTCCCAACATTCAGAGTCCTGTTGCGCATCATTGCAAGGGATGCGGCATCACCGACGCGCAACTGTTGTACTGGATCATAGACGTGAAGCCAGCATGTACATAGCTTACGAACATGAGTGTACATGACACTGGCCAGGTCCATGCTTCCATGACGCTTGACTGCACGATTACTTGGGTCTATAGCCAAGTCGTGATCAGCAAGTATCTCACTTGAGGTCGTTGAGTGTAGGCCACAGCGACTCCTGTGACACATAGACCCGTTATCATGCTTTGCACGCCAAGTTTGCAGGTAGCTGCAAGTAATCTGGCCCGAAATAGAGTAAGTGGAACCCTTTCAGAGTGATCACCGTTGTTACTGCTCCACGAAGACGCATGTCCTTATGGCCATCAAATGAGTACAGCACATCTAGCCNCCACAGAGAGCCATAGACTGGTGTACATGCTCACGAGACAAAGCTTATTCAAGCCTAGTTTTGGCACCTTCACAACAGCAAGCGTCGGTTTGTGGCTCATAACTCAGTGTCACCACAAAGCGTGCTAATTGCTGGTATTGCATACCCACCAAGAACAAACGCATGTGGATTTGTGATCCCAGCAGTCCATGAATAGTAGTACTTTACAGCTTGAGCACAAAGTCATGTACATACAGCAGATTAGTGACAGCACTTGAGACTGTCCCAACTGGGGCTCGTTTAGGCATCCCCTTGTGCTTCGCTTGCATGGACAGCTTAGTGCAGTGACCCAAAGCACTGACCCAAAGCAGCTGGACTAATAATTGGATTAGCAATTGTAGGAACGTTGCATGAGAAGACCATACAAGGGTGCTGCAGGCTGTGTATACCTGGCTCCTGTCTGAAGTCGTCCAGGTGTAGCTGGGGCAGGGCGGGGCCTAGCTNACGTTCACCAGATGCCACTTACATAGTTGTAGCGCCGCAACTCCTCCAGGTACAGGCGGGACTTGCGCTCCACAGACTGGTGGATGGCAGCACAGCACTCAATGACGCCTGACTGCAGGCTGGGCAGCTGCTCAGTGCTGAGGGGCACCTCCTGCACACACAACACAACATGGGGCCCAGCATCTTGCTGCATTGCCCTATCAGCACAGCCAGTGTCGATGATCTGCAAAGGTGCAAGACTGCAGGAAAGCCTGTAACTAATACCTATTGCGCAGCAAACTAAGACAAGTCTGCAGTAATGCCTGTCTTATAGCAATACCAAGGGGTGATGTAGCATCAGTACATTGGAAGCCTAGTAAGGCCCTACCTGGAAGAAGGATGCAGCCACGGAAGCCAGCGCCTCCTTGGGCCACTCCTTGAACCAGTCAATGGTGCAGCAGTTGACCAGGGCAGGGAACATGCGCAGCCTTTGTCTGCATGCCAAGCAAGGTCACTGAGAAGAATCTGTGCGCCCAGGGCCGGTGAGGCTAGCTTGCTGCAGCACAGCACTCCCTATGCAGATCAGGCACTGGTCGATGTGATGATGGTTCCATGCCTCAATTGTAATGAATGCCAGCTCCACATGTAACTCTGCATTATGAGCATGTAAGCTGCAAGTGTTTGCACACCTGAAAGCATCCCCTACAGGTGACATGCACAGCACGAGGTGTAGGTACTGCTGCACCCGCTCCACAAACACTGCCTGGATGGCTAACTTGGTTGGGGTGCGGCCCTGGGCTTGAAGCAGAGGGCGCATGACACCAGCTATCTCTTCAAGGTCTTCAGGCCGCATTAAATTGGGTACTTCACCACTGTTGAGAATGTTGTTGATGTCCTGGTCACACAGAGACAATATCGGACACAGCAAAGGGTACTGCGTTTTGCATGTACTACAGCAGCGCCAGCCATGCAACAAAGCAAGTCATACCAGCTGCTAGACTCCTCTCAAGTCTCAACCAGGGAGGTTGACTTCCCAAGCTCATTACTAGTGTTGTACTTGCAACACTCGATTTGTTGACCAACAAATGCAACCCACCTCAAGGAAGCTCTCATGAATGATCTGTGTGTCTGTGAACAGAAACACCGTCTGTTTGCCTTCTAATCCAGTCCGCTTCAGCAGCTTCTTCATGTCGTCCTTNAGGCTCGCAGATCTGAAGGTATCCTGTGTGCTGTGTGTAGTGCTCTGGCAGTGTTGGCAAGCGGAAGTGGTGTCAGCACAGAGCGAGAAGCCTTCATGGACCTGGTCAAAACTGAGATAGAGCGCCTCAACAAAGAGGTGTCAAGCAGGGGCTCCGTCTCCATGGTCTTCCACTCTGGTGGAGTACATGTACAGCTCTCTCTGATCCAGCCTGCTCACAATGCACTGTTTGCAGTAACCTGTTATCATGATGACTGGCGCTGCCACTACATATCTGATAGCTGAATTTATACCAAGGTAGCGTGCATGGTCAAAATGCACGCCCGTTTGTGTGATGAAGGTCACTACAACAAGATTTTACTGTACTCACTTCTGCCTTACAGCAATTGTCTAAATCTCTGTCTAAATCCCATGTGTAAGTCGCAACATAACACATGGGTGCTGTAACACAGCCAACTTTGACCACAGCAAAGCCTACATGATTCGTGTAGCAGCAAGCCCCCCCTGATACAGTGCAGGCATTTGCTGTGTTGCAAGATAGGCACTGCAATGCGTNATTATCCCTCTGGAGCTCAACACAGACGCTGTAGCTCATGCACACAGGGAATCAGCAATAGATCAGCCACATGTCAAACATGTGGTCAGAAGCTAGCAGATTGCACAGGACACTTTNGGGTGGCCATTGTATGCTGCTGCTCCATCATCATCACTCTTGCCCAGCAGCAGAAGACACTTCTTGCTGTGATCAGCACCCAGTACCTCATGTGTCGCGCTCGGCACATGATTGCATCAGGCCNCGCTCACCCTTTGTGCTGCAGAAACGTTTTTTACTACAACAATCCTCACAGTTCAGTGCCATTCCATTTTGATGTTGCAACATTCACATCTAGACCTTGCAGCACAACAGGCTACAGTGGCGGTGCTGTTTTCCATGAATTTCTTGTTAGGTCGGTGAGGGCAGTGCACCTGCCTAAAAACAGCATTGCATTGAACATGTAGCTTACATACTTGCGCGTGACTCAATGTGGCAAGGGCGTTCATATCTGCTGCACTGCAGGTTTGGGACATCCGGAACAACAGATGTCTGCAGACCATGACTGACAAGCAGGCATATCGCCCAGAGAACTTCCTGACATGCCTGCTCTATGATCCCAAGCATGAGCACCTGATGTCTGGCGCTGTGCTGCCCAAAGTGAGACACTCAGCCTGCCAGTGGCACATCAATAGCTGCATGGCAGCAGTCTGCACCCCATTCGTTGAAGCTGTACATATCACATTGGCGCGGCTGTCTGCAAAGCTAAAGCTGTGCCCTGTTTTGCCTTGCAAACTATACTGCCCGCACAACCTGTCAGGTGTACCCCATGCTGAATGCCTCATGAAGACTATGCTTGTGAAGTGGCTCTGCATCAAAGTGGTTCTGTACTTTTGAGCATATATTCCTTGCACATGCAAGCTCAGGTTGGGCTCAGCTNCCTTCCACCCTCACAGTCCCTTGCCACGGCAAGCAGATCTTCACCACAGTGCATGACAACCAGACCCACATGTCCTTTGTCATCTATGCTGGGGAGAGTAGAGTTGCCAGCAGCAACCGGCAGTTGGGGCAGTTCCAGCTGAAGGGCCTTCCCCCTGCGCCCTTTGGCGAGCCCCAGATCGAGGTACGCAACACGCTGCAGTGTTTGCTAGGCATTTTGGGAGTGTCAGTATTGCTGAAGCTTTGCAGATTGTATAATGTGGACGCTAGCATTGCTGCCTGTTGTGCTTGTGTGACACTGGCCAGGTTGCAAGAAGTGCACCCTGAGGTGTTGAGATTGGTTCTGAAATTGCCTTGTGCAGCAAGGACATGGGTGCAACCTGTCGAATGATGAGCTCACTTGCAGAGTATGTTAATGAATGCAGAGGTCGTGGCTGACAGAATCTATCCCCATAAATCATGGTTGACAATGGAATTTGTGCTGTCTGATGGCCGCACACCACAAGCAAAAACTCATTTGACAACTCCTGCTGCAGGTGACTGCCCANTTGAGCACCGATGTCGGACGACCTTCACAAGACAGCAATTGTATCAGGAGCAGGAACCGTAGGCGTCATAGCTGCGGTCACCTTGGCGCAACAGGGCTGGAATGTACAGGTACCGCGATCAAGTTTCGTGACTATCGATGTCCGCCTTTTTCTCTACGAACAGCAACGTTACTTGTTCGCGCGTTCAGGTGTTTGAGAAGACCAGTGTTCCCAATGCAAAACATGCACAAGGANGTGTAGCGTGCCTGGAAAGAGTGTTGTCGCCCTACAGGACCCGATGGAAATCTAGCAGCTTGGAAGGCAAACACCAGCATATGTACCTGAGGAGAACACTTCCTGGAAGTGCAGGCTCTGTCATCAGGAATGCATAGAGGATGAACATCACTTCTTGTTTCTATGTCCACTGCACGCAGACGTCCATCAGAAGCATGCTGAGTTGTTCTGGGATTTGGCTGATGGCTCATTGCGAAGGTTCTTGAAACCTCATGATCTCAATTTGGTTGCTCGTCATATTGAGGAGCGTTTATGATCTAGGAGACAGCACACGAACAACATAGACCAGTGAGAAACAGGACANCAAGGGGAAATGGCTAAGTGACACCTGGCTAGTGGAACATGCATGGCTGACGGATCTTGTTACGCACCGCTGGAGCTGTTCAAACAGAACAAGTAACTGCTGGGCTGATGCTAAGTGCAGAACAGCCACAACATTGCCTGGTCATCAATGNCCAATGTGTGTGGCAATCATGAGCATAGGGTGCAATGCGGCTGTGTCAAATAGCAGTGACTAAGCAAGCTCCTGCAGTAGCAAAGCTTTTTTTTTTNGGCTGGTGCAAATACTGAGGTCCCTGCATCACATTGAAATCAGGGGAGTGTGCCATATCTTGCAGCTCAAGAAAGCGGGCATTCCTGATGGCAATCTGCAGTGTTGCTGGGCAACTGTTGACCACACGCTCTTGCGAAGAAGGCTTCAAATTCTCCAGGAACAGGTCACGCTGGCCAGCAGCCGGGGTGTTGGTTTGGGCAAACAACGCAGTCAAAACACCTGCATATGCTCTCACTGACTCTTCACGCTGTTGCTTCCTGTTTTTCAACCTGA
Organism: Trebouxia gelatinosa; assembly: GCA_000818905.1. NCBI lineage: Eukaryota > Viridiplantae > Chlorophyta > Trebouxiophyceae > Trebouxiales > Trebouxiaceae > Trebouxia > Trebouxia gelatinosa. The sequence goes on from KN805367.1 coordinate 1,889,275, forward strand.
GAAGTAAGCCCTGCTCATCTTCAGCAAAACGCTGCAACATTGCCGCAGAAAACTGATCCCATCCCTGCAAATGCTGTCCATAAGCTGCATACCAGGTACCCCCCTAGCCCAATAGCGACGCACAAAGCAACACAATGAAAGCACNGTGCACAGGTTGCCTCTTTCTGGAGCATTTGTCTGGAGTACAGCACGTGCTGCAGAGCTGGCATGAACCTGAATATGTCTGCAACACTGGCCTGTTCCATTCTGTGTATGGAACAGAGCTCTTTCAGGTCAGTGAACGTCCATCTACTACACAAGCAGATGGCAATGCTGCATCGATAAAGCTTAAGATCGTCATCAGTGCTGCCATTGGTCTTGGACTCATCTTGTCCATTGTTACTCCATCTATCAAGCATGTGCCAGTAAGACGTCAATCACCAGCCAACAACATGCGGGTTGTGTGCCTCATCAGGACTACTCAGTGTCCTTTTCCAGACGCCCAGACATCCAAGCATTGATCGGAGAGAAAGCTGAGTTCCTGGTACACACCTTCTGCACCATGGATCTGGCATCCCTTGATGCCACAATAGATGCCCCAGCAGGAGAGCACTTTGTGATGGCTAGGAAGCAGCATGGGGGAAAGCGCATTCCCTTGACAGATCAGCAGTACAGGGATCTCATCACTGTTCAGCTTGCTGATTGGCTTGAGCAGGTGACACTGACGACACCATGCCACAGATATGTTAAGTAAATGCTGCATGACCGCAGCTGGACTGAACGCATGCGAGTACAGCATGACACAGAGCTGCACATGATCATGTCCACTGAGCAGATGTACAGCACAAGCTAGTTTGTTGATCATGTGCACTTACACTGAAGATGAGTGCACACATGCTGTTATGACTGTGCTTCAGAATCTACACTGACTGCCATTCTGTTCCACATTGATTTGGGGGAGATGTTCTTCATGGTGCTGCTTTGTAGCTGGCTACGCCAGACGCATTGCAGCTGCAGTGTATGTGGGTATTATCATGTTGTACCACACTGAAATGCATGCATTGCATGCCGTGGTGGATTGCACAGCACTGCACATATCATGGATGCATCAGCTGTTGGCTTTTTCCCTGCGCAACCACTCTGCAGAGTTGCAACCTTCGTCAGGCTTGTTCTGCTTGGCTCCAGCTTGGCCGTTGCTGTTACTCTTGCTGTTGGAGTACAAATGTCTGCAAAGTTGACATCATGTTACAGCATGCAGGATCCACATGTAAAAATGCACTGCTACATTGCAAAACAGTACACCGTCAAGACTTCATGTTGCACTGCAGCTGCAGCCATTGACANTGAAATTCTGAGGACATGCCTCAGGAGTGACTTGTTTGATGGGCTTCTTTTTGGCTTTCATGATGTTTGGCAGCGTGGCATATCTGGGCTGATTGAGACGCAGGTCAGTTGTGATGACTGCTGGCAGGCCGCACTGCAGTGTCTCCAAGCCTCCATCAACCTGCTCACCAGCACCACTTAATGCACGCACAGACCCGCCCATGACTGTGTCACTGACTTTGTCCGGCATTCGTGATTTCTGTGCCAATGTCATGCTGAGTTGTGATGGCTGTGTACATGTATGCATGACAAATGCTGCATTTCTACTGACATGTATGCCTTCACGCTGATACAAAGCTCACATTCTTGCATTGTCACACAGCAGCATTACACAAACACAGACCAGTACATGTCACTCTTCTGATATGGTGTCTATATGCTAACTAGGAGCCTGAGACACCTGTGGAAGCAGCCAGTGTGCCAGTGGATGATGCACAACCCCGCTGCGCCATTTCAGGCGAGAAGTTTGAAGTATTCTGGCATGACCAACATCAGGTATGGTAATGGTTGCACAGACACTGTGGTGCATGTTATAACTCGTCCTGCACATGCCCTCATTCAGCCCTGTCAATGGCTTGACAAGCATCATATGCTCATCATCAGTACCATTGTGTTGCTGTAATGTGTTGTGAGTCATGAATCATACTTGTAGCGCTGCGCTATATCATACATCATATGTCACACTGTAAGCAGAACAATGCGTAGGGCATCATGCATGTCTGGCATTGACTGTCAACAACAGCACACGCAGACTGGTGCGAGGTGCTCTTGCATATCAAACTCCTTGCTACAGCAACATCCCTGCATGACATTCATGCATAGTTCTTCAAAGCTGCAGCATGAAGTGCAAGCATAGGTGCATAACATCTTGCAACATGCTGTGCATGCTGTTTCTGTTATATGGTGGACGCTCATGTCCTGCTCTTTGCACTTGCAGGAATGGCGCTACAAAAATGCTGTTGCGCTGGATGCTGAAGGTGCTGCCCAGCATGGCCTGCAAGCTGGAGCCCTCGTCTTGGCCAGCACTTTGTCAGGAAGGCCTGTCAGCACAGACAACGTCTNTGCTGTACACGGGGCAGCGTGTGGTCTCATCGTCAACAACCGATCCCGAGTCGGGATCATTGTATGCACTTTTTCAAGAGCGTAGGCTGTGCATGTCATTCAACAACTGCAGCACCAAATTTGCAGCTGAACTTAAACATATAAGCAGTCTCTATGCTGTAGCTACACATGTACGAACTGGTTAGTGCACTTGACTAGTAGTGATCATCGGAACCTCGGCTGCAAATGTGGTTGCAACAAGTTTGCTTGTTGGACCCACTGTCAAAACACAACTGATTTGCAACCCTGGTCGTCGTGCAACAGGTACTATGACTTATACTTGTAAAGCAGGTAGCCATGTAATATACAGACAGAGAACATACAGGCCACTGCATGGCTGCAGACATCCATATGTACTCATCCCAGTTTGTGCACAAACTCCCGCAGTTCAGTCTCAATCTTGCTGTCATAAAGGGACGTCGTACTGGTCCCACCATAGTCAGATGGTATATCAGACTGCTCACACTCATCCAGGAGTGCATCAATCAACTCCTGCAATGAAGGCCAACATACAAATTCACATCCAGAAGCCAGCAAGGATGTCAAAGTGTCCGCATCTGGAAACACCATTGTGCTTGTCGACAATATTCTTGCTTACATGCACGCCTAAACATAGCACGAGTGATGCTACAATATAGACCTTGCCGTTCAGTGGTGCTTCACAAGTGCAAATATTTGAGTGTTCACCATTCCCAGCAGGGACAAGACAAGCGGGGCATCAGCAGCTTATATAACACCATGCATGTCCAGCTTTCTCTAGGCATGCTCACAACCCAGGAAGCAACCCAAGCTATCTGGCCGGGTGGTTCACATAGCTCAAGCATGGAGGCTGCAAGCAAAGAAATCATGGCTNCCAGGCAGACACCAACGACAGCACAGCAGCAGACAGCGAGCAAGCAGGCACGTGTTGTAGTACAGCAGCAGACTGCGAGCAAGNACATCACCGACATCCTGGCAGCAATACTTGTGTACCTGGTCAGCTATCAGCTGCAGCAGTCACACCAGGTACAGGCACAAGCCGGGAAGACATGCTGGCAGGGCAGCAAGTTGCAGCCAAGATGCATGCGCTGCATGTTCATGCTATGGACAAAGCTTGGCAGCAGCAGCAGCATCGACAGCCACTGCCGCCATTTCCAGGCAAGACCAGGCAGGCGACAGCAGCCACTGCACCTGCTGATGCACGTGTGCAGGCATGCACAGATGCATCTGCAGCTCTGCACTGCACTGGTCTTGGCAGCAAGCACGCTCCTTCTGCAAATATGCAGCAGCCTGGAGTCAGCAGCAAGTCTGCAACTGCCAGCACAGCAGAGCGCCTGAACTGGGCAGCCAGTGTGCCTTTGCCGTCAGAGCCTCTCAGTGAGCTTACCAACCCACACCAGTATCAGCAGCAACAGTCCCAGCATACCTCCACAAGCTGCAAAGCTGCCGATATGTCAGCAGATACAGAGAGTTTAGTCGCCAAGCTCAGAGCACTGTCCTCAGACAANGCAACCGCTACAATATTTCTTCCTCCAGTAAAGGCTATCATGACTGGATGGTCATTGACTTCTTCAACACAGAGCCCTTGGCCAGACGAAGCCGTGTGACTGCCAAACTTCCAGAAACAAGGCAAACAATAGGGTACAACATGCTGCTGCTGCTGCTGCTGCTGCTGCTGCTGGCATGATTTAGGCTGTCACGTTGTACAAGATGCCGCACAAGCAACAGCATCACGATGCAAAGATCAGACCAAAAGAGATCCCTTTGCAGATTGCAAATATGGTACTTAAGCACATCACGCATTTGTTCCAACAAATGTGAGGCTTGTCACACAGACAGCGCCGTCTGAAGAGCTATCTGACAATGCCACATACTAAGTATGTCAACCAAGACTGTCAACCAAGACATTTGCCATTGACATGGTGACAGCAGTGGTACAGTTGCNTGCAAAGCTGAGTGGCAACTACTGCGACACATAGCACGCCTACAGTGCGCCAGTGCAGACACACAGCTGTCACTGGGAGACACATTGACAAACATGAGCGTCTTGGCACTGCCCCCAAGAGAGTCACTCATGAGCATGGTCAACTTGTGATTCCTGCACAACAAGACACTGTATTAGTATACCATGTGTTCACCCTCAATTGCTGATGCAGGCTCTGATGTATCACAAAATTTGCAATACTTCACAAGCTGCTTATGTGCCAGTGTTGTGGTTTTGTTGATTAGGTGAGTCAGGCCATGCACACTGATGTAAATCAGAATCAAGCAAATAAGAAGCTTTCTCTGAAGCGTGTCAGGTGGTAGCTTCCGATAATAGCCATGCACTCAGCCAGCAANTCTTTGGGGACAATCTCTTATTTTGAGAAGTGACGCACGCCGCGTCGTTCACATAGCTGCAGCCCTTTATGCTAATTTCCGCACAACAAGCACATCAAGTGTTCTGTAATGCATATAATTTTGAGACGTAATGTAAGCAATGATTGCTTACTGTGGTACTCACTTCAGAGTTTTTTGCACGAATAGAAGCACCTTGTTTCCGTAGCTTCTGAGCAGCCTTAATGTCTCCATTGCCTATTGCTACAAATAGTGAATTGTTCAACTCCTGCATTCAGCAGAATGTACAGTTTTGCAGGTGCTGCCCATGTATAGAGCATACTATGCTTACTATGCATGAACTATCCACTAAAGCTTTGACACTGCAAGTCAAGTCTTTGACAAGGTACCTTAGTGGACACCTTGGCAGGTTGCCTGGTCATGCGGAGCACTACTCGAACGCAAGCCTGCACAGACCAAATCTGACGCTGCCGGCGAGTGTCTACAAGTTTCAACACAAGCACATAACGAAGCTTGATGTGTCACCTTCAGCGTCGCCGCGTCCAGCTCGTCCCTAAAACAGTCATCGTCACCATGCAGCCCGTTATCGTAGTACGATGTATCACCGTCATACTTCTTTTTAGGAGAATCGGCAGTCCCGTTTAACTTTGCATATTTCCAGTTGGCCATTTGCCCTTTACCGGAACCGTCTTTATTCATGCTATGCAAAGCCTCGCGACAGTTTTGACAGGTAGCGCAGCCTCCTGGCTATCGGGTGTGCCCTACACCACGGCGCTAAGCTGTGTCCTCACCGCTCGACCAAACGGCTTTATGCTAAACCGCGAGCCGCGGGCCGGATGTCATCTCCTGTCATGGGCGCCCCGCGGTTTAGCGCGAGAATCCCAGTAGATGGCAATCGAGAAACTGGCTAGGCGTTACGGAGCAGCGTTGGGTGTTGGGTTGGTCTGAAACATNATGTAAAATTTAAGATTGCATTTGAATGTTTGACTGTGTGCGCCGACAACAACTACATGCACGTCCGCGTCCACGCTTGTCACCAAGCGCTCGATTGCATAACGTACTTGGGTATCAAGACAGAACATACCTTACTGCAGTGCAATTGCAGACCCCCTGCTAGTTCAAGTATGCATTCAAATGCAAATGGAAAACCCTCGACAGCTAGGGTTTTACACCTTGCTTCCGGCAGTACCGAGGAACGACCAGGCCGCACGTGCATGTCGCACATGACGTTCGCTCTGGCACCAATGTGTATAATTTGCTAGACAGGAAGCCGACATCAAATTTAACCCCGCTTTGCCCATCAGTGCAAATCCTGACAAAGTGTTTGCCTCCTGCCGCAATCGCTTATAGGCAGCAGCGTGAAACAATATGACATACTGCGAAAGGCCTGGGCAGGACGGTCGGAAACGATTGTGGGTACGTTTCCATGTCACCCGTAAGCGCAGCAGCTGAGTGGCACGTACTCGAAAGCTGTGTTAACATTGTTCCGGAGGTGCAGCTTGAAGAAGAAATCCAATCCGACTTGAAATGGTGTATCGAGGTTCAGGAGGTCTTGCACAGCGGTCACAGCAGCTTTCAAACCATGGAGCTCGTCAGTAGTGGCCCGTACGGCAAGGTTGTGACCCAGTACTGTTGCTCTATGCACTTGCACGTTCTCACAGCTGTGCCAGACACTGCTGCTGCCTTCCTTTTGCAGGTGCTCTTGCTGGATGGCAAAGTGCAGAGTGCAGAAGCAGATGAGTTCGTGTATCATGAGCTGCTTGTACATCCAGCCATGCTGTTGCATCCAAATCCACGCAAAGTGTTTATATGCGGAGGTATATCTGGTTATACATGGCACCCACAAACACTTACACTGACACCTGTGAGCTCTTGTTGACGCTGTGTCAGTGCTCTACCTGACCAGGTGGAGAGGGAGCTACAGCACGTGAGGTGCTGCGGCACAAGTCTGTGGAACAGGTCGTCATGGTCGATATTGACAAGGCAAGATCTGCTGCATTTCAGAACAACGCAGGCTGTGTTGGTCTGCTTCGTTTGCAACATCTGGCACTACTTGCATGTCTCAAGCTCCAGTCTGTTGCATAACAGGATGTCTGTGACTTCTGCAACGAGCATTTGGAAGCTAACAAGCAGGCATTTGCTGACCCAAAGCTGAAGCTAATCTATGATGACGCAAAAGCTCAGCTTGAACAGCAAGAGGGCACATTTGATGTCATCATTGCTGATCTGGCAGACCCTGTATATGGAGGGCCATGCTATCAGGTACAACATCATTCGTACTGATGCTTGACGGGTACCTTGTCATGCATCGCTGACTAATGGTCGGCGCATCTCACTGCCATGCGCTGTAATGTGCAAACAGATTAGGGCTACCAGCTGTTCTCAGTTGCAGTGCTAGCAGTATGCAGGCATTCAGACATTTGGTGTCAGTGCAGCATGTCTGTCAAAGGACATGATCTGGTTTCTAGCCATCACTGTGCACAGTCCTGCAACATGAGGGCGCTTGTCTTTGGCTGCAGCTGTATACACAGGACTTCTACGGAGATGTGGTCAAACCAAGACTCAATCCAGACGGCATATTTGTCACACAAAGCGGTCCTGCCGGAGTACTGAGCAGCACAGAAGTGTTTACAGCCATTCACAAAACGTTGCAGTCAGCCTTTCCAGCTGTTGTCCCCTATGCACAGCACATCCCATCTTACAACGATGCCTGGGTAAGCACTTCAAGGGCTGCTGTTGAGCATGCTGTGCATCTGCTTGACACATCACACTTTGAACCTGTGCCCAGCATACCACGGGAGCTCATACTGGTGACGATTGTCTCCTTTGGANACATGAGTGCATTGAGCCGCATCCACTGATGGCGTGGACTGAGCAGCAGCTGACTGTTGACAAACTCGTGCTGCATGTTACTAACAGCCAGACCCTCAACAACCTCTCACATACTATTGGTACATCAAGCCCTCTGTTGGGGGGAGGTGCAACAGGGGTCCAGGTGGTGCAAGGAGCCACACATTGTAGTTTTTCCCAAGCTCAAGAGCTGCACTAGATTTGCACTCATCAGCTGCTTGCATGCAACTGTTAAGGATGAATCTGCTCTCGCATGAAATCGACCTTGCATGGACCTGTCCTCACACAGAGNGCCCAAGCAACAGCAATTTGAAGGCACCTTGCGATCCAACAGCTCTGTTGTCCATGTGGCTGTGCAGTACCAGCATTCTTCTCACATCTGACAGATGCATGTCGTGATGCGCCTGATCCTACGCCCCACAGCTCAGGGCTGTTCTGCCATAGTTGGTTTGGTGTGCTGAAGTTAGTGGACGTTGACTGTGTAACCCTCATCTTGTGCATCATGACTGACAGCCTTGCACTGTCAACAGTACACCACACTGTCGAGAGCCGTGTTATGACGCCAAAGCACATGTGTTCAGGAAGAGGAGCTTCGTCAGGCGTTGGCTTTGCCATTCCCGTAGATTCAGTGAAAGGCCTAGTAGAGCAGATCCTGAAGTTTGGGCGGGTGATCAGGCCAGTGCTTGGCATCACGATCGCTCCTCCTCAAACAGTTCGGCAATTGGGGCTTGATGGGATTCTGGTGCTGGAAGCCCCTTCAGGGAGCCCTGCCAACCAGGCAGGCATCAAGGGCACCATCAGGCAAGTCTAGCTGAGTCTCATGCATCCTTGACATGCACTTGTGGTCACTGCTGGTGCCCACAGCATTTGCACATCCTGTCACTGAAGCAAGCATGTGATAGCATGGCACCTGGAGTTGAGCAGGTGACCTTTCTGGGTTTACAGAAACACTGCCAGGCATGCGTGACAGGTCTTTCCAGCGCAGCCCATACTGGCAAAGATGTGGCATGACCTCTTTCATATGCTTGACAGTGTCCTCGTGACTCCTGAAAGGTCCCCTTTTTGAGTTCAGGTGCAATGTTGTCTCATGCTGTTGAAGCTGGTGCTGCATCCTGCTCTTGCTCAGCACTGTCCCCCCAGCATGTGTGGCATTCTGCTGTGATATCTCTGTCTGCTGGTTCGGTATCGCAGAACACCAGTGAGCACACAGGGTCAGGGCTGCATGCCATGCTGTCATCTGTCAGCTGACTTTGCGCATGCTCAGGTTGAGCAGGAATCTGGCTGTGACTGCTATTATGGTCAGGCTGTGGTTCGGTGCGCTTTGTGCCCTCACTTGTCAGCGAGCTGTTGCCATAGGTAGGTCCACACTCAGCATGAGCTGTTTGCACATTGCAGGTCACATGTTGTTGACCGCCTTGGAACTTTGGGATGCTGTGATTGCCATGCCCTGGTGAATGTGCTGCCTGTTCTGCGGCCACGTGTAGCTGATAGCTGTTGTCAAAGGCTGATGGACTGCCGCTGCAGTCAGCACCGAGGATATCTTGCTGAGCAGGTTCATAATTGGTGTGAGCTGTCTCAGGCTGCAGTGCGTCTGCATCTGTACATGTGTGCATTTGCAGCTCAGGGGTTGCTGCAGGGAGCATTACATCATCCTCATCAGCAAACACCATTGAACAGCACAAACCGTCATCATCTATACAAGCAAGACTAGTGGAATCTGTTTGCTGCGGACTGCAATGGCTGACATATGCTGAGCTGTCATTGGTGTTGAACCCAGGGCTCATGTCAGTGTATGGGCGCATGCTGATTCCAACAGGGTCTTTCTGGCTGCAGCTTTGTAGGGCTAATGTGCTGTTACTCCTGGCTGCATCAGAGCTGAGCCCAATACTGTGCGCTGCCATTGACATGACAATTCTTGGGCATGGTGACTGTGCTTGGCTGCTGTATTGACCTTGCTGCTGTGGCTCAGGCCAACTGCCTGATTTGGCTGCAGTCTGCTCACAGACATGAGCACAGGGCAGAGAAGCTGTGTGGAGACCTGTCTCAGCTCCACTGCCATCTGCTGCTCTGCCGCATAAGAATTTGCAGCAAGTGGGTGTGGGCAGGTCGCTGTCGTGTGGGCTGGCATGACAGCGGTCGTCTAAAGCAGGTACCATGACGCTGTCATCGCAGTCAAGCTCGAACACTAAGGGACAGTCATCAGAAGCCTGATTATGCCTTTCCTTGGAGTGGCTCGACAGGGCTGGTGAGCGCTGCTGCTGGTGCCATTGTCAATGGCTGCTCGGCTATTTACAATACACGGTGAGTACTGTGGAGTGTGCAGAGATCAATCATCCAGTCATACTGGAGGGTGGCATGGCCCGGTCATCTTTGTGTCTCCTTCCTGGGTTCCAGGGTGTTTCTGATCCTGTCAGATGCTGCAACGCTTCCATCTCTGGGAAGGCCTTGACAAAGAAGGCTCCCAGAGCTAGCTACTGTGACAGACGCACATACTCACTTGCACAGCACAGGTCATTCCGGTACTCGATCAGCAACACGCGTGCGTCCAAGGCCGCGCTTATCCTTATACAGCATGGTCAAGAAGACAGGAGGCAGAGAGATCAACCCAGCTGATGCTTACAGAAAGACACAGAGGGCGAAGGAGATAGCCAGAAACAAAAAGGAGCGGAAGTTCCAAAGGGACGCTTTTGCGTTGAAGGCTCAGCCTGATCAGATCAGAGACGAGCTAGCTGATGTGCTAGATAAGGAGGAAGATGGTAAAGTGTTGAACCAAACGCTGCGGCTCAAAAAGCGTGCACTGCAGAGTGCTTACGATGCTGCTCTTAAAAAGAAGAAGGTAAAGCATTTGCAAGGCTCACTTATCACATGCGCACCGTGAGCTGGTTAGCTGACCGGCAACTTACGTCCTCAGGAGGAGGAGGTCAGAAGACTCACGTCTTCCGATACCATGCTCTTGGCTGATCCTGCCCTTGGCACTGGGGTAAGGCGTCCAGAAGATTCAACATACTTTCATCCCACCCTCAATCCACTGGGTTTGCCTCCACCAGGGAAGCCACAAAGATACCGTACAAGCACACTCGCAATAGAAGATGCACCTAACAGCACAAAGGCGCTTGCAGCACTGCCTGTTCCTAAGGCCCCTCCCTTGCCACAAGGCCCAGCTCCACTGCAGCTGCCTGGCCCTCCAGTTGTAGGTGAGGTCACATTGTGACACTCNTGCATCCCATTCCACGCCTCGGATGCCGGCTACAAGCCCCTCTTTCTGCTTGGTCATCATGTGTTGGAGAGCATGCCCAAACTCATGGAAGACTGTCTCCACCTCTCTGCATTGCAAGTTTACGCATCTTTGATCATCTGCTAAAATACAGTTGCTATGAGGTGCAATGTATTACCTGCTGTGACACTTACAAAGCTCGCAATCTGCATGAGCAACCACACCTACCAGTGTCTGCACAAGAGCACGTACAATGCCAGCCCAATTGTTGTACAGGCAAGATTGAAGCCTGCAGGGTGTATCAGGAATGCCTAAGCTTACTGCAGGACAAGGGAGGCTCACCACATCTCATGTCACAGGCCATGCAACTAACCTGCTCTTTTACTGAAAAAGCCGCATGAGATAATCCACGAGCGAAAGCACATCCATGCAATATGCTTGGGCTCCAATTATATAATTCAGCATGTTAGCGAGCAGTGGCTGATACCTGAAGGTCATCAAGCTGGGCTTGTCACCAACAGGTGGCGTCTGGTTGCAGACCATGTGGGCAACAGGCAGGCGCACATCCTGGCCCTCAGCAGCTAGCAGGCTGCTGCGCCCCACAACCTCGTCCATCCAGGCACCCCCTCGCTTCTCTGCGGGTCTGCTGTAGGGGTCCTGCACACATAACATGCATGTTGCCACTGTCATTAGNTGTCCATCATCATCCAGCTGGGCTACATCAGCTTCCCCTCTCTGCAAGTCTTGAGTCATCCACCTGGCAGTACAGTGCTCAGGTCTGCTGACACATCTGTCCTCTGCACTTAGCCCTGAGCTTTTAGCTGTATTCAGCAAGCTGTGATACCCATTACTGTATTTACATTACAAGCTTGTGTGACATTCTGTTNACCAGACCATTGGAGCGCTCGAGAAACGCTGCTCGAGTTGCATCCACGTTGCATCATGACAATCCCCCTGTGATAGAACTGCCATGGTCTTGGTTGCAGTGACGTGGGCAATGTCAAAAAAGTGCTATGCAGCTGGTTGCGCTTGCCTGTGCAACGCTGCTTTGTAACTAGTGTCGCCAAATCTGCCTGAACAGAAGTCTGTCATCTGCTGCATGCTGTGGTGGGTCTTCTGAGCGCACTGTTGAGTTCAAGTCTACGATAGACAGACAAGTCTCACAGCTTGTTAAGCAGCATGATGCNGCCACCACCTGGCACAAAAGGTTGAACACTTTCAGGTACCCTCCCGTACCCCACATCTGATACACTCCAAATAGCTCGCGCCGGCTCATGGTCTGGAAGAAGAGATGCCAAAATTTGCAGTGGGGAACGAAGAGGGATTCGATAAGCTCTTTGCGCTTCTGAAACTCGTGCGTACTCAATACACTGGATATTGCTCTTGGCACGTCGCTTTCGAGTGTCCGCATGTTGCGTTGTGCCTTGCAGCAAGCCTCCTCCCGCAAAAATCAATCAACCAGCGCTTTGCTAGTCAGTAAACACTCGACTGCAACCCTTGCAGGCAGTGATCACNAAATCTCACCCATGATGAACACAGCAGCAGTAGTGTGACCAGATGGGAAAGAGTAGGTGTTGAGTATGTCAGATGGCCGTAAGCGCTGAAAATGTGTCTTCAGTTGATTCACTACAAATGGGTCCCCTGCAGCATGACTGCTTGATTGTCACAATTGCAATAGCAGACACACGCACCTGCAATCCACAACATGGCATGCTGACAGCATATGCATACATGTGTGCATGGGTGTATGCAGGTAGCAGACACCTACCATGTTCTATTGAGCCTCCACCAAAGTAGTAGAACAGCAGCGCTATGACAAGACGTTTGATGCCAGAACCCCCTGACTTGGCAATGCCCGCAACTCCAGCAGCAACCCAGCCAGCTATACCTCCAGTGATAAAAACATCCGACACAAGCTTTTCAGCTACCAGATTCTTGATGGCTGGTGGCAGGTAAGACTTCACCCAGGCATGAGCTGGCTGATCGAGATAGTGGGGCAAGATATGCAAGCTAGCTGGACTTTCTACGTCAAACGCTATAATACTGAAGCCAATGGCTGCTGCAAGTAGGAAGGTTGGTTTCGACACCAGGGATGTCATGGTCAGGGACGCGGCCTCAAGGGACTGGACTGGGGCTGGAAGTTCGGGTGCCGAAGCGGACTTGCTAACTTTGCCTAGACTGGCTCGGCAGGCCACGCGGTGAGGTCTAACCGGCTGAGCAAGTTTTGGAAACAGTCCCCGGTGCTGCCCGTGAGTCGTAAAGTGGCAGTTTGTGGGAGCAGCTTGACGCACACTCGTGTGAGGGCTTACAGGGTACTTGATGTTTGCACAAAACCGCATGTTGGGTTGCAAAACCTCAGGTACGGCCGGTGCAGCACGCCATATGGCGTTCACCTCTGCAGTAGACTGCAGCACAAGTGGACGCTATCGCTCTACTAGTNAGTGCAAGCAGAATGGGGCTTACATCAGGCTTGCGGTTGCTGTGCCCTGACTTGATCAGTTCCTCCGCAGCTACTTCAGCTATCTGCATCAGCCACATGTTCTTGGTGCTGCTCAAAAACTTACAGCCAGGCCGTGCCAACAACAGCTGCTGTGACAACTCATCATACCGTACTTGCACCATCTAGGACAGCACACAAACTGAACAGCTTTTCCTGAAATCTGTGATTTCCCAGGCACATGCCTGGGAAATGTGCCTGGGAGCATGCAGCTTCTGCAAGACCATGAACAACCTTGTATGACAGTTTAGGACTAGGCATGAAATTGAGCAGGGAGTACACAGTGTTGACTTACTTCTTGTGCCACATGGAGCTGTAGACTCTTCACATGCTCTAAAAAAGCAGGGTCTAAGCTCAACACAGACTCTAGGCGTTGTTCACGGAACTGATTTGTCAGCATGTCTGCAGCAGCCTTCTGCAGTCTGCACCACAGAGAGAAAGCTTGCAAGGTGAACGAGACCATGATTCCCCAAAGGAGCTGTGTGCATCTGTGGTGTGCTTGTAGAGGATCACCATGAGCAGAGCAAAAATCCTGAGCTCAAGCACGGCCAGGGAACACGCTGATCAATAGCATGTAAAGTGTCACAAGATAGCAACAGAATGCAGCAGTTGACTCACGTTTGCTGATGAGCCAGGGGGTTTGGCTTTGCTGCAATGGCAACTTTTGCCGCGCTCAAGACATTTTTGGCGCACAATCTCATCTGAGGCTCAAAGGCTTCTGTTTTTATCAACTGCAGCACTGCTGCCTTCAGCTGAGCTTCTTCTTGGCTGCCAAGCAATTCCGCATTGGGCATCTGTCGGCTCTTGACAAGTATTTGAGCAAACTCTGCACTTCAGCACCATAGCATGGACAGTGCACAAAGTGACATAGCATGGACAGTGAACAAGTGCCAGAACANGCCCCAAAGATGTTTTTCCTGCCCTTCACAACAAAGAGAGGGTGCCAAAACTCTGCATCCTCCGCATACATGCGCTGAGAGCAGTCCCACCTGAACAACACAGCCCAGTCATGAGCGTCATGCACATGGACCCGTCTGGCAGATGTGTGCCCACTCCAGCTGTGCAAAGATACACACTGAACAGTTGTATGCAAATCCCAAAGGTACGTTATGCTCCAACGCAGGCTGTTGCAATCATGCTGCTGAACCAGGTGTATGGAACCAGTATAAAAATTGGACCAGATACGGAATTGCAGTCACGCATGCATGACACTTGCTACTTGCTTGGCTTCTGCGCTGCCTCCATAGGCGGTGGAAATGGCGTGTCTCAGGTCACGCTCAATGCGGGTGAAGCCTGCTGTTTTTGCCCTATATGGATCAGACAGCTCCAGCTTAGAGTATCTCCAATTACCAATAGCTGCATACAGTGATCCTGCATCATGACAGCCGGGCGTAAAGCAAACGATGTCAAAACTTCAAACAGTGCTGACTGCATGACAATGCAAGTGGGTCATGCCTTTGTGCCACAGCTGGGAGCAAGTACGTCTCATGCATTGCAAGCTGTTTGACAAAGCCATGTGTATGGCACAGGGCGATGGACAGCCATACTTAGCGCATGAGCTTGCCTGCTGGCGGTCTGAGGTATTTCAGGGCCAATGGGCCAATGCCAAGTGTCAGAATTGGGTTCAGAAGGAGGAAGCTCTCCACCTGCAAGATCAGGTTGTTGAGTGTACTTGGTCAGTGCTACACTGGCAGCTAACAAAAGCAGTGTCCTGTACCCAGAAGATGTGATCCTCTTGGAAGGTGAAAATGAGGTCATCCTCATGCTTGGCATCTGGATGTTTCTCTACACCAAGGACAACATGAAGATTAAGATGTATTGGGATTCCAATCCAGGGAAACGGCGTCCACCATACCCTCTGCAGAAACACATTTTCACCTCAGGTAAGGTATGTACATAGACATTGTGATCGCCGGTCGCTTCAAGCAGATAGGTTGAGCACCAGATCGAACATACAGATTCATGCTGGCGATGTGATAGACTATACAGCCTTCAGAGCGTGTGAAGCCCGCTTTGTGATAAGTCAGCCTGAAAATGAGAGATGCTGTGTACTGGGAGGAAACTTGATCATGTGAGGGGCTATAGACTGTCAAGCATGAACAAACAATTTTTGTTTCATGTCGTCACTCCATGCCAAGCTGCTCGCCATGCTCGAAAGAACTCACTATGGTTTCTATTAGGTCTACAACAACTCTGCTTTGCTTCTTGTCAGGCACTACGCGTGTGTATTTGACATCAATCCAGAAGTTGTATGCCCCTGCATGTCACACATGTGCATGTGCCACCACCTNATTGTCAGCAACAGCAACACATGCAACATCTAGGCCACCATTGCGGCCTGCAACAGCCCCAAAGTGATCAGCGAGCAGCTTCTCAGTGCCAACACTTGTCAATCCAGGCAGCACCAAGGTGGTTCCATTCTGCGGCACTGAATGACTCATCCAGTCTGCGCCAAAGAATGATCACATATGTACATGTGCTGATTGCAATTAGATGTCAAGCAGTGCCGATGTCCGTGGCACATGACTATATGTTGTATTTTCCTCTGGTGGCATAAGCAGAACATGCTGCTTGCATCTGTGTAATCACTGAAATGCAGAGCAGCTGGCCTAACATGCAAACTGATATGCAACCGCCTGCAGGCTGACTGCTCACCAGCAAACGAGTGCAATTTCAAGAGATGTAATTGCTTAGATAGGCCGGTACGGGGTCATGTGTGAAGCCTAGCGATGGCAGTCATTGGCAAACAGAGGAGGAAGAGTGACATGCATGGCTTCCTGGGACATGGCATCACCAAAGAAGGCAAGAACANAAGCAATCAAGCACAAGCTTCCTTGTGTCCAAGAGCGCATTGCCTGAGCAACAATGCTGTACATGTGATACAGAGNATTACAGCCAGTTATTAAGGCCCGTTCCGCCTGGTGATGCGTACACTGAGAGAGACACAACAAGTCGCAGCAACACGATTACCAACGAAAGCCGCCTCACACATCATACCGGTTTAGATTCCTTGAACAAGTTGTAGAATTGTGCTCGTCAAAACAGCGATGCAGTGTACAGAAGCGTCCGCCACCAGCGTCCGACGCTTTGCATATGCTCGTAGCACATATCGTCGCGGTGCGGCAGAGCAAAGATTTGTGCATACTGCAGACAGAGTGAGGTGTAGACTACGCTGTGTATCTTTCCGGAACTGTGGTTTTGCAACTCAGGTGGACAGCATTGAAAGTCTGTTCAGAACGTGCTATTCCTCAAGGTCAAAAGCCACTCGGTGTTTACATAACAGCACTACAGGTACATGTTCGTTACAGACAAATGCTAGCTGCATACTACACAATATCTTGTTACAGAGTCACCTAGCTAGTGATGCAAACCTAACGTCACGAAATGATCTCAAGCTTAGGCATTCCGGAAAAGGAGAGCATCACAGGTTCCTGAGCCTTCTGGCTGTCGCTTGCTTTCCCTGTGATCTTTCCTAAAGTGCCCAAAGCTATGCCTCCTGACTTGTCACTAGACTTGCTTGCATCTTTTTGCTCAGGACCTACAGGCCTCTTCTTGACAGCAGTCAATGCCACCTTGAATGGCGTGGTTGCACTCTTGCCCTTACCAGGCAGTGACTCTGCCGTGTCACTGCTGTGCTTGGTCAGAAACACTTCTCTGCATTCAATCATCACCTCCCTGGAGTCCGCCTTGCTGAGATCTGTTCTTGCCTGGACTATACGCTCCAGCAGAGCTGGACTGATGCCTGGTGCAACCTGCATAGCATCATGTCAAGCATCACATGCATGTGTTGCAGAGCATAGCGACTGTAGTTGTCAGGCAACTACACAGATTGGAGGACAGCAAACCGTACTGCGGCACCATACACCCAGCATCCACAGTCAGGACAGCCATGACAAATGCGTTTTGCCCCAGAGAGCCAGCACTGCAGATCTGCCCTTGACATGTCACCTAAAGTGATACAAAACACGGTCTTGTGAGTCAGCATAGGCAGAAATTTTTGCACCTGCAGCAGCGTTGTGTATGTGAGGACAAAGGTNGCGCCTGTTATGTACCTCTGCTTCGCGTTTGGCCAGACCTTCAAGTTCCTCACACGATCGTTTGCGATAATTTTCCACAACGCTTGAGCTGTCTGTGCTGGGGACACTGCCAGAAACCGAAACATTCGTGTTGCACATTGGGCTTAGCTGCAGATCTGAGAACCTTGACGAGTCTCGCATGACGCAGAAGTCGAGAGTTGAAAAGCTTTCAGCCTAGATCAACCTGTCAAGGGTGCACCCTCGACAATATCGTTGAAATGCCAAGAAAACGCCAGCAGAAAACGCGAGGATTTCACGCATTCACGTTTCGCGTGCATGGCGCTCAACGTGATCACAGGCACTACTGGTGCTGCATTGCAACGGTTACACTGCAGGTGACTTTCATTTGCAAGGGTACACATACATTTGTGGCAGCAGTGACAGGAGTTCTGCGCGGGCACATTGTCGAGTTTACACAAATTTTGCATTTCACTTTGAATAGCAACAATCGTGCCCGGAAGCAAGTCACAAGTCCGCACCTCAAGCGCGCTCAGAACAGCTCGATAGCAGCAGGACGTCTTTGTGTTGTCTGTTCACCGGAAGGGACGTCGCTTGTAACGCTGCCTGCGCTTTTCACACCGAGCTACGCAAACACACCGTCAAACTTGCCTGTACTTGCTGGATCACGTAGCTGTGCGGTCAAAAGTTGTGTTTGTGGCCTCACAGCAATGTGCTGATCTTCGCACAGGTGTGTCCTGTTCATGATCCGTCACATGTCGAANCAGCCCTAGTCAGGAACATGTCTCTGTTGACTTGAACAGATTAAAACAGCTTCCGTAATGCGCTTGCAAGGGGTTGCATAGCTGGCTGCAATTGCACATCAGGCATACGCTTCAGATCTCTCACACAACTGGTACAGTTGCACCAATGTCAAGTGCATGCCTGGCAATTTATCTTTGGCAACATCATTGATCACAGCTAGCAAGCAGCGCTGAGTGACTCAGTACGACTAAGTTGTGCATAGCCACAGCAGGGTCAGGGATCAAGGGACTGTTTGCTTGCTACAGCAATCGTGCATAGGATATTGTAAGTCCACATTGTTGAGATTTCTACCCAGCCAAAAACATTTGGTGCATGGGTTGTGAATTCATACTCCATTGAGGTAACAGTACCCGTGATGTGTGTAGGACGTTTGTCCTAGCAGACAATGCTCGAGCCAAAGTCATTCAATGTACATCTTTGAGTGACAAACAGAAGGCCAAGATGCTGAAACTCATAGCAACTGAGCCAGACAGGACTGTGCCAGTGTTCACAGAGGTGCCAGGACCTATCTTGGAGTCACCCTGTTAGCATACTTGGAGGGCATTGCAGCAGGTACAATTTGTTTGGGCTCACTCAGTCACACTACATGCTTGATCACAGTGCGTGCTTGCTCACAATGCAAGCTTGTCCACAGCACGTGCCAAAGGGCTCAGAAGAGCTGCCACTTGTGAAAAGCTTGTACCTTTGTCAGCTGACTCTGTTTGCATCCATACAGAGTGCTTGCATCTGTACAAGACTAAGAGCACACAGCTAACAGTTTGTGTGTTCCAGTCACATACCTGCTGTATCAGTCAATACACCTACACTGCAGTGTGTTGTCTGCATACCTGCAAGACATGCAGGGTGCACACTTCAGCTTTTTTTTCAGTGGCTTATGTATCTAGGCGTCTGTGGATGGCTGCACATCATTACAGTATTGCAGCTGTAATGTGTTACCNTCCCACTGTTTCTGAATCTCACAGCAGGGGAGCTCAACAGAGTCCACGGGGTTGACGAGCGCATCAAGGTACCTGACTGCCATGCCCAGACAGCCTGTGCTGGCATACATTTGCCTACTCCGTACTCTTCGCAGGCCCTGTCATTGCATTTTCTGCTGTTGCATTTTCGCACATGAGTTTATGTCAGATATTCCACATATCTCACAGCTGCCATCAGTGGCGCGCTGTCAAGATCCCAAACTCTGAGTGAGTATTTGTGTATGCAACACTGCTAGGGGAGACATTCAATACACCAGCTACCCAACCTGTTTACATGACGTACAATGCAATCCCATGTAGGCTGTTTTCTACTTGTTGCAGTATCATGCTACTGTTGCTGCTGCTGGTGCTGNGCTGTCTTGTCTCCATGTGCCGAACTTAGGCCAACAAAGCCTCACCTATCTGCACCTAAGCCGGTGCTTGCGTGTGCTCATTGGAAGTAGAACAGCAAGCCATCTAGGGGTACGCACAGCCACACCAAGGTGCAGTCCCAGCGCAACTCTGTTTGATGCTGCTGGTTCACACAGGTTGTTGCTTGTTATGCAGGTCTTTATTTTCACTTGCCTGGTATTCAGGTTGTACAAAGCCCTGATTTCACGGCAACACAAGAGGCATGAATGAACAGCAAGAAGAAGAGGTGATATGTCTGGTGTATGTTGATCCAGACGGCATAGATGATGCTGTACTGAGCAGTCTCAAGGCCAAAATCTTTAATGGCTCACCATCTGATGAAGGCATTAGCTCTTGGGCAGTAACCTTTCGTGAGGCGTCATTGCCTTATCGTGACTTGCTGGCTATGGCCCGAGCCACCAACCTGCAAGCTGAATGCTTTTTCATTCTCAACAAGGATACAGCAGACAAAGGAGCCGTGTTGTGTGTACAGACTGAAGTCTACACTGACGTAAAAGGCATAGGCATGCGCCGCACTAGCGCAGCCACTGCACGGCGGCTCTATTTGGCACCGGAAGAAGCAAGCAGCCTGGCTGTCAATCTTTNAGGTACATTTTTAACTCTGGAAGGCTTTGCTACATTGATTGCCACAAATTGGCTGGGGCTTCAATGGCACACTGAGAGCTGATCACACGCACTCAACCTACTGTAGTGGTTTGCAGCCTCAGCCTGAGAAACAGGTGGTGAATGGTTTGTTGTCCTTACGCTTTCAGCTTGCCAGCAGCAGTCTGACAGATATACACACACGTGTCACTGTGACCATCACAGCCTTCTCAAAGTATACTGTCAGCTTACACAACTCATATTCTGCAGGCATGCATGCTCGGGCCCTGCCAGCAGCTTTTCAACATACAAGCACAGACTTACATAGCAATACAAGGACAAGCTGGGATTTGGTGGTGTGTTGTATTGCAAATTGCATAGCCATTCCCAACCATTTGCGAGCTTNACAACTGCGCCGGTAACAGCTTGCCGCTGTTATCCATGGCCTGATCTGAATGGCAGAGATTTGCCAGCCAGCAAGCCAAAATGTGCTATGCAGCAGCTGCACACTGCACTTCTGCTGCATTTGCAGGCGTGGACAACATGTTTGAGACGCATGCAACAGCTGAATGTGGCACCACATTGAAAATCACAGCCTCCGTTTGTGTCACTATGAACACACTCTCCCCATCTGGTCTCCGCAAGGCACATCCACACGCTCCACCATTCCATCCATGCTCATTGTGACAGCAGCTACTTTGTGTCAGTTACCCTCACACATGGCTTTGCGGGGTAGCCGAGCTCCTGCAAGTCTGCATGTACAGACTGCATGAGTGCCTGCAGCTCTTGTGCGCTNCACTCTGTAGTATCACTTTGCAAGAATAGTGCATATTAGAGTTGAACCCCTGCTCTGCAACAGCATGCTTTGAAANATACCTTGAACTCAAGTAGGTCAAACACCAATCACCTACACATGTGCCAGCCGATGCTGAGCATCACCTGTTTACTTTCCACACATCTGCTCAGCAAATGCCGTACCTTGAAGTCAAGCTGGTCACTGAAGTCTTGGATGCCGATGTCACCCTCTGCAGCTGCATTCAGCCTGGCATTCAAGTTGCTCAGCCTGCCATTCTTGGCTCTCTCCTCCCCCTCCAGCTCNCCCCTGCAATCAAAACATTTCTGTAAGCAAATCAGCAAAAGCTATGCAAGGATGAGGGAAGCAACAACTACGGTAGTTGTTCACTAGCATAGGTAGTTGCATTGATAACATGAGCTGTCTACATCAAGTGTAATATATACCATCTATAACACAGTTGAGTCACAAGATGCCGCAGTGTGAAGGCATAAGAAGCAAAGGTGCGATACCTGAAGGTTCTCATGGCCATACTTGTTGCTGTGAAGCCCAGGAAACCAGCTATGGCAAATATGCCAAGGTTGATGACACAGAACACTCCAAATGTCTTTCCAGCACCTGCACAAATTGCAGGTAGCGTATGATCACAGGCTCAGCATCAGGAGCCAGGTGAACAACAGCATGCAGCCTTGCTCACGTCATGTAGCACAAAGTAAGCTGTCAAACATGGGTTCCGTCATGGTCACGCTCTGTGTGGACAACCGTTGTCATCATACATTGTATAGCAGAGTTTGCAAAGCGGCATACAAGCTGACCTCCATGATCCCTGAACTGGTTGATCATAGTGAAGCCTCCAGCACACCAGTTGCCAACCTTGGGTGGTGCTATCGCAATCCAGCCACACAGGATGGGCTGCAGAGACGCCCACAAGAAGTACCACCACCACCTGTGTGCAGATTTTGGAAATTCACCAAAGCATTTCACAAGACCTATGACATATAGCTGTGAAAGCAAAGTNACGTGGACTAAGCGTGTGTCTTGCTGGCAGGTTTGCAGCTGGGCACAAGGGCTTGTCAGACTGGTTGTTTGCCTCCTTGATTTGTGGTTTTGGTCTACCTCTGTCTTTCTTCCTCTGGTACTTCAACCTGTACAAGGGTGCTGTGAGGGATACTAGCTTCAGGTCAGACACACGTCTAACTGTTTGTCCCAGCTACTCCAGCTGAGATTCCTCTTTTGCATCATCAAAGTGTGAAGAGCATATTGGGGCCAGTCTGTTGCCCATCGCTCCCAACGGCTAGCATACATAGCTGGCAAGTTGCTGCTGCACTTTCAGCTGTTGTGTGTCTCCTGCAATTTGTTGTGTGCCTTTTGCAACAATTGTTTGGCTGAGTTGGGGCACATATGACTTTGCTTTCACAGCTATATGTCATAGGTCTTGTGAAATGCTTTGGTGAATTTCCAAAATCTGCACACAGGTGGTGGTGGTACTTCTTGTGGGCGTCTCTGCAGCCCATCCTGTGTGGCTGGATTGCGATAGCACCACCCAAGGTTGGCAACTGGTGTGCTGGAGGCTTCACTATGATCAACCAGTTCAGGGATCATGGAGGTCAGCTTGTATGCCGCTTTGCAAACTCTGCTATACAATGTATGATGACAACGGTTGTCCACACAGAGCGTGACCATGACGGAACCCATGTTTGACAGCTTACTTTGTGCTACATGACGTGAGCAAGGCTGCATGCTGTTGTTCACCTGGCTCCTGATGCTGAGCCTGTGATCATACGCTACCTGCAATTTGTGCAGGTGCTGGAAAGACATTTGGAGTGTTCTGTGTCATCAACCTTGGCATATTTGCCATAGCTGGTTTCCTGGGCTTCACAGCAACAAGTATGGCCATGAGAACCTTCAGGTATCGCACCTTTGCTTCTTATGCCTTCACACTGCGGCATCTTGTGACTCAACTGTGTTATAGATGGTATATATTACACTTGATGTAGACAGCTCATGTTATCAATGCAACTACCTATGCTAGTGAACAACTACCGTAGTTGTTGCTTCCCTCATCCTTGCATAGCTTTTGCTGATTTGCTTACAGAAATGTTTTGATTGCAGGGGCAGGCAGCAAAGCATGGGGGGTGATGTGCAAATGCAAGCGCCAGCTGACCGTCCTGCATTTCAGGTCTAAGCTTCAGCACATGGTCCACAAACGCTAGGGATGTCCTGTAGAGCAATTGCTACCCTCACATTGGTACCTTGTGTGAAGTTTACAAAATTTCGATTTTTGTTTTGGGCGAAGTGTACATCAGTGACTTGAGTCGTGCAGGTTCTGCTCAAAGTGACCACCAGTATGTCATTCAGTGTTACAGACGTCATGACAAGTATGTGAAAGCCTGATCTTACGGACTTTGTGGTGTTCAGCATGTTCGCAACATGTACGTTAGGCTGTAGCCTTGTGACAATTCACACATCGAAATGCATGCGAAAGGTGATAAACACTTGCACAATTTTCACCGCACGGCGCCAGTAAGTACGTTCACAGAGAGGCTGTTCAATCTAGCTGCTTCCACTGTTGATGGAGTGTGCTGTGTCGCTAGCCCGGCAGCCTGCTTGCCGACTGGGTCCGACCTGCTGAAGCGATCTGATTACACTTGACCATTCAGGCAGAGAAGCGCTGCAGCTTTCGGTCTGCATGGAGCAATACCCTGCAGAGCTTGTGACAAGTCCACTTGCGTTGATTGCTTTGCTTGGCTTACCCGAGGTGCATAACACTGTTGGGGAATACCTCAGGGCACAGCACCGGCCTCCTATCAACTCGATCGGTCTTGCTGAGCCTCAGAGTGCAGTTCGCTTCTTTGGTAAGCGCAATCAGGGAATGTGATTATTCTGAACCTCGCAGTCGTCATAAAATGTCACCTGTGTGTGTAATCCACTGCTACAGGCGAGCGGAGGACCTCTCTTGCTGCACCACACCCACCCACTGAGATCCTCAAGGTGATAAACATAGCTTGCACATTACTGACTTTGAAGTATTGCATGCTTCGCTAGCTTCATGGCTCTTCTCCAACAAGTTTACTTGCAGGCAGACTGGTTTGCCAAGCACAGGCAAAAGCGACCTGCCGTGGCTGTTCTATTCTTGACTAGGTAAGGACAATATCCACTTGTTCCATGCACACTCGCCATTGTGGTCAGCTAGCGCTGACTCCTGCATGCAACTCTATGTTGTCCGCTTAGGGCAGCAGTGACAGGTGACCCGGCAAGCTGGGCACGCTGTACTGCAGATGTGGATGCAGTCAAGGCTGCTACACATGCTGGTGGAGGGCGCATTGTGGTGGTCATAGCACAGGCCGCAGATGCCTCAGACTTCCCTGAAGACACTGCTCTGCTTCTGTGTCGCCAAGCTGGCGTTGAGCGAAGGTGCCAGCCTTCACCAGGCAGTCTTATCTTGTGCAGCAGTATAGATTGCTCAAACACTTGTGTTGCTGTCGACAACATGCTTTCAGGGCTCCAGCTGTATCTGGCACACAGTGCAGGTTGCAATCCACATGACTGGCAGTGCAATTGCGCTGCGACATCTGGCCGCAGCGTTTACAGCGTGATCATGCACATGTCCATCCTGTGCAGCAACCACAAGTTGAGCTGATTCACAGTAGTATGTGCAATGCTGCACCGTAACTTGTAGTGTTGTGTTGAGAGTTCTAAGCTTGACAACCTTGACATTCATGCCAGCATGAAGGTCTGCAGACTACAGCTTGCCTGCAGGTGCCTCTTAGCTCTATGCTTGACTGAACCTGCTGGGCTTCTAAAGCTTGGCAAGACTCTACATGAGCAGTCAGGGGTGTACTATCTCGACGAGTCCAGAAGCATTCTGTCAATGCATGCGGAGCGCCGAGCGCCACCTCCTGAGGTCAATGCACGCACCTCATTCAAGGTACGGTGCTGATCATGTTCTCATGCTTGTTGTTTTGCACACAGGCAGCGTACTGCCATGCAGCATGTGATGTATCAATAGCAGAGCCACTTGCAAGTACAGCAAATGAAGGTGCACCAGGCGTGCTTGACTGAGGCTGGCGTTGCATGACATTGACTGGATGTTGAACCTGCAAGCAAAAATGCTTGTAGGGCGTGATGAACATGTGCTCGCACTCTAAAGCTAGAATTTCAGCTGCACCGCTAGACCCATTGCAGCCTCTGCGTTGGCCATGCCCACATATGCGAGAGTGCCAACTTGAGTTACACAGATTACCTCACCATGTTGGAAGCTAGCAGACTTATTGCGGTTTGTCATGCAAGCCTGGAGCTGTGTGGCACATGGCAAAGCCAAAGTGGAATCTGTGTCACCTTACCAAGCACTGCTGAACATGTCAATCTTGCCAGGGACACCTTGCTTGAGACCTTGTGTCTGAGTGGAGAACAGGCCCAATGCTCAAGCAGCAGCACACATCATGCAGGGGAGTGATACCAAGTGATACATCCTTGCCACACACTTGTGACACACGCTGACTGCTGGCATACAGGCGGCAGCATTTGCAGAGTTTAGAGCAGACTGGTCCACAGCAGTCAAGACCTACCAAACGGCGTACGGCCAGGTGCAGAAGATTCCGCTTGCTGGAAGGCTGCCATATCAGCACTGGCATGAGCTGACTGCTGTAGCAGAGCAGGTCCACATCAAGGTCAGCACTTTTGTAGAATGCGCACAGACTGCTGCAAACTAACATCTGTCTGGCTGTCAAATACGTACACAGCCTGTACGCTACAGCTGTATATTGCAAAGTGACTGCACAACTCGCCCCTCTGGCTGTCTGTATGCACTAAGTTGTGCCTCAGCATTTGCCTCTTCTGGCAATCACAACTTTAGAGCTTGTCCACATCTGTACATGCATCGCCCGCTGCAAGTTGGAACACTCATCACTTCTGAAGCATGCTGGCCGCACTTTTGCATTGTGACAATGTAGTCATATGCCTTCCCAAATACATCTGCTGCTGGTCAGCCACTGAGCTACTCATAAGCTCATGCAGCAGTGGATGTGCATGAGCTGCTAGTGATCTGCATCTCAGCATCGGCTTGGGTAGTGCAGCCAGAAAGTTGTCGGTGTGTCCCACTTGATGTATCTGAAATGGCAGCTGGAGGCTGTTGCTCAACCATAAGATGCCATCGCTGAAAATCGTTTGCCATCGTTGAGCACTATTTGCATCAGCATTGAATGGCATGCTGTACTGCAGTCAGTAGGAAAGTATTCGTAATGACTTCATTTCACACCACTTTGTTTTGATGGTGTCCATCACTGATGTCCTCATAGTGCTTGTGGGTGTGCTGCATGTGGCGTATGCTGACTTGTTGTCATCACTGATCATGCATATAAATTTTTTTTGCCCAGGAGGATCACATTGGTGTGTTCAATCAAAGTCATGCGATGCATACACTGCATGGACACTGGTTCCCCTTATGGCACACGTGATCAGTCTTGTTAGCTGGCCACAAATTGTAGTCTTATATCCGTAGGCATGCAAGTTGTGACTGCACAGTACATTGCAGGTGGTGACTCTTCTGCTTCACCAGCATCGCAGTCAAGAGGCGCTGAGTCATTTTCAGCAACACTCGGCTACCTACCGCAACCCCCCCTCCCAGCTGGACCCAGTACCCTCTGCGGCAGCAGCATCCCATTGGGGCTGGGTGGCTAGGCAGAATCAGGCTATGGGGGAGCTTATGAGCAGCAGGGTAGATCCAGCACATCTGCCACCACAGGTGAGTGGATACAGCACCAGTGGTATGCTCTTCTCTGCTGCGTGTTGCTGTGCTGTTTGATGCTTCGCAGCGTTGTGGTATGCTGACCACGCAAGGCAGAAAGCATGCCAGCATCAGTAGCTGTTCACCATACCTTCACAAGCTGCCTGAGCTGAACTGTGCAATCGTAGCAGAACTGCGTTAAGATTGCTATGGCCAAGGGACTTGTCCAGAAGGGACCATTTTGCTCATGCAGTGAATGCTGCTACAGCATTGTGCACAACAGCAAGTTTGCCTTTTACAAAGGGTGTTGTGTAGGACCTGTGTGCATTTCCAGTCTGAAACTTTGCATTCGTCTGTGTCTCTTGAAACACTTGACATGCTGCCAAGCAGATAGAATCACAGGCATCAATTGTTGACTGGTGCATGCTCGTGTTCCCAATGACATGTTGCCACTCACTAGCCATCCAGAAGGTCATTCTCAAACTGTTCTAGGCACAGCTTGGTCAGGTCATACCCGTATTGTCGCTGNGCTCTGGCACAAATGGTCAGGCAAGAGCTGGCTGAATGCGAAGACATACAAGCCCTGGAACAAGAACATAGAAATGCGTGGATAATGCCAAGCCCATCACCTTCTTGACCCATGGCACTTTCTGCACAGCAGCATTGATGCTGTTCTTNCAGCTTTGGCAGGCTCCAGCCTGAAGAAGTTGCGAGCCTCCTGGCGGGAGATGTAGCCCTTGGCTTGCCCCTCCCGCATCATGAGCGCCTTCAACTCCAGGTAATGCACTGGCAGTAGCCTGGCACTTGCACATAGATCCCGCTCCTGCAGCAATGGAGCCAGCAAGCTGAGCACGTTGAAGACTGCACACAAATCGACCACAGAATGGCGCGCTGGCCGATTTTGCAGATCACAGTTCTTGCAGTATAAGACATGGACAGTGAAGTGGATCAAAGCAGGCTACTGATCTGCACCCGGTGTACTTCTTTGCATGCGCAAGACAGGTGGTAGACTGGCAAGTCTCGATCAAGCTTTTGGCAAATGCAGGTAGTAACAGTTGAAAGGTGTGCATCAAGCACATGCACAATGCCAGCAAGCAGGTATTTGCCACATCACTTCAGGTGCACCATGGTGGGCGTTTGGCGTGTCATGTCCAGTGCTGGCTATGCATACCAGTGCAGAGCTGCAGTTGCAATGCACTACGAGCAAACATACATGTCATAACAGGCATAGATCAGGCACATCAATGTCTGCATTGTCTGAAGCCTGGCTGTGACTGAGAGCATCTCACGCCATCAGGATCTGGAACTGCACAACTGCTTGGTGTATACAAGTAGTAAGGCACAGGTGATACCTTGGATGAATGCAGTAAGGAATGAAAGCAGTAAGGCAAAGGTGATACCTTGGCTGAAAGCAGGTCCATGCCAGGCAGGGCTGTGATGTCCAGGGCCACTCCACGCCTGGCCCTCCAGCTGGCAAGG
The DNA here is from genome assembly GCA_000818905.1 of Trebouxia gelatinosa. Classification (NCBI taxonomy): domain Eukaryota; kingdom Viridiplantae; phylum Chlorophyta; class Trebouxiophyceae; order Trebouxiales; family Trebouxiaceae; genus Trebouxia; species Trebouxia gelatinosa. The sequence continues at coordinate 1,917,420 of KN805367.1, forward strand.
GCTGCTGCAGCCTTTTGCCCTGCNCAGGGCCGCTTGGCGTAAGGGTGAAACTGGGTCAGAAGAGCCTGCTCACATGTTGTACATTACCTGTCAAAGTGTTCAGTAATTGCATTGCAGTCAGCATCACCTGTCACACAACTACAGTCCTAGTGTCTGCATGTTGGCATGGCTTGTGGGAGCATCACAGCATAGTGCGCAGCATCTGCGTTGCATGTCATGCGCGAAGCAGCTGTGTGCCTCAGGTGGGACGTACAGCTCGGCAAGGGCTCTCAGGGCAGGTCATTTCGCTTTACTCCCCAGAGAGGCAGGCTTTGGCTGAGGCTGTCAAGAATGCTATTGAGGCAGATGAGCCTGTCGAGGGTGCCTTCAGCAGGAACAGGTCATTTGCGAAGAAGTATCGCAAGTATGGTCAGTATGTCCCAAGAGGCCAGACACTAGCTGCTTGATGATAAGTGTCTGCTAGCCTGTATCCGGCTTCAAGTTGTGCAGGTGTGATTCAGCTCTTGTGAGCACCATTGTGTTTGTTGACAGTCACTGCCTTCTGACATAACTGCTGACAATAAAACAAGTGTGCTTTTCTGTTGGATTTTGGTTTGAAGTCAGCTGTCTTTGGCCAACCTTCTGCATTGTGCAGCAGTATTGATATGTATCTGCATATGTGTGCATGTATATATTATCAATTCCCGATCTGCGACTCCCTGCATGAGTGACGAACAGCATTCAGGATACTATGTGTACAGTGAATAAGGATTGTGTTTATCTTGAAGAGTACATGCCTTGCAAGCACAGTCTACTATTGGCATAATGCTTCTTTATTGCAATGTCGTCCAGGTAATGTGAAAATAAAATGTGGTTCAATAGATGATAGCATCAACTGCTGCCTTCAGTCACAAGGCGAACACAGCTACTCCTCATCTCCTGCTAATATACAGAGACTTGCTGTACATGTACTCCACATTGCAACTAGTCTAGCTTGCAATACGCTATAAACGACAAGGTGGTCTACATGAAGGGTTTGCCAGACCCCAGATTGATTGTGTCCCGTACTATCAGAACTACAGCCATCAGTGTGAGGAGCAGCACACCAGATCCCATGATGGTTTGCTCCACCTTCTGATCAAGCTTCTTGCCTGCAATTCAGGCAGAGACTCAAAGTTTAACTCAGGCACACCATGTTGTCTAGCCTGCACTATCTGCATTTGTCACAGCAAGTTTTTACTGCAAGACTCCTTGCGCTGATGGCCCCAGGCACACGTCAACCCAACTTCTGGTCGACCCAACTATGCATACTTTGTAAGGGTAATATTAACGGTGCGTGAATGAGTTGAGTGTCACCAGTTATGACTCATATAAAGACCTTCCATGGTAAGCAGGTTGAGCGCAGACCAGCGCTGCCAGAGCTGCTGCAACAACCAATGCATGAAAAAATCAGTGCTCAAACCTGTGACATATGACACGGGCCACTCATATGCAGCTGCGGCAGTGTGGCTCAGCAGACACAGCTCAGGGCGTATGTAGGACCATGCTAGAAGAGCCCACTTCATGCTATATGCATCACATTACAATCCCAGGAAAGCGGTATACCTCGCACAGCTTCTGCTAAGAGCAGAGCCAGGAAGCCGCCGTCCAGGGCAGGCAGAGGCAAGGCATTCACCACCGCCAAGTTGATGTTCACAATGGCGGCAAACTGGAACAAGCCAGAAAGGTCTGATCTGGCAATCTGGGATCCTACCGCCACAATGGCCACTGGGCCAGAAACCCCCTCAGCAGTTTTCTGGAAGTTGGTCACAATCTGCTGCAGACCTGCAGAGAACAGCAAAGACAATGACTTAAATTTTTTGTGGACAGGGAGGACATGACAATGACCATGAAATGTCAGCTTGCCTAGGGGCTGCTGTTTGCTTAGCTGCAACCCATACATGACAACAGGCAGTAGCCACTGTGCATGCAGTTCCACTCAATGCACATGCACATGCTACAGACGGTNCTAAGACCACCCAACAAATTACCAAACAGGAAAGGGTGGCGTCCATTACACATCATGAAGCGTTACCCATCAGCAGAAGCTTTGCTTGTGTCCACCCCAAACATACGCATGGCAGCACAGGTATGCAAATGCAAGAATCAGAGCCTTCTTGGTACTCGCAGTACATGCAAGCTTAGGCTAGGCCAGAATGGTGATAGTCAGCTGGGAGACTGTCAAGTACAAACCTGAGAATGTCAAGGCGTGATGGGTCGGCGGCAAGAAAGATGGATGAGGTCCATGCCACTGGCAAGCTCGCGCTCAAACTGGCATGCTCACCACTCACTCGCCTGAGCCACTTCCGCATGACCTCTCCACCACCTACATCGCGACATACATGACATGTCAAAATGACAGCGACATGGAGTGATCACTCAACTCTACATCACTAGCTCATCACACTTGCATGCCTCTGCACTCATCAACACAACATAGTCATACATGTGAATGAACTCATGACGGAGTGTGCTGGTGTGGAGCAAGGTACATGTGGCAGGGCTCAGGGCATGTGTTCTTTATGGCAGCAGGCTGGGACATGACCATATCAGCACTGGCAGCAGGATGCACTTTGTAGCTCGATGCTACACAATCATGGTGGTAGATACCACATGCAACCTGTAACAGAAAGGATGCATTCAGATAAGCTTGAGTAAGAGGCCCACATGCTGCCAGTCACCATGTGAGGTACATGGCAGAGGACCCCACGAGTCATGTAGCACTGTCACGGCAGACAGAACATGATGAACACATTGCATGCTTGCAGTGTTGACACGGAGCCCTTGTTGTTGTAACACAAACCAACATCGCTGTCAACCATCTGAGGAACACTACCAAGAGGGTCATCCAGGAAACAGTTGTATCCGATGGAGTCAGACATTCAATCAAGAAACAATGTTCATCACCAATGTGGTTTGGCAGCAGAATATTGATCAATGGACGTTGCCATGCGGATTTGCTATGCTGCCAAATTGACCGAATTTGAACAGCATCCAGAATTGAGCTACTGCCGGCAGGTCCCAGCAAACAAGTGCATTCATCCTAGCAGAGGCCATGCTTATACTTGCCAATACATTGCAATGCAGTGCAAGGCCATAGCNAAAACTTGATCAGCCATGCTTCCAGACCATGTCATTCTGATGACAATTGTTGCTGAGCCTGTCACAGGACGCCTTCGGTCCATCTCCATCAACCATGCCGTATAACATGGCTGAATTGCCCAGTGGCATAGACTTTTTCTTCTCTTTCTTCCATGTGATGTGGGATGCGCAAATGCAAGGGCCATTGTGTGCAGGCCAAGCTGCTGGACGGGCTGGCAGGGCAGAGGGAGGCCAACAGGCAACTGCAACAGGCCCGACAGGCCTTTGATGCTGAGCGCGCTCAGCTGGAGCTCTACATACAGAGAGCCAAACAGGAGGGTGCTGTACGCATACAGACGCTGGAGGAGACTGTGAGGAAGCTTNACATGTGCTCCTTTTGCATTGTGCCCTTCACGAGAGGCAGGGAGCGTAGCAGACCTATACAGTCCATTTTAGAAGAGGTGCCTCCCTGCTGCGTCACACTGACTTGTTCACTCTTGCTGCTCCTATGCATCAACACACTGCATCATGCAAAGCCTGCAGCTGACTTTACCAATTGGCAAGCACCTGTCTTGGGTGCTAAGCTTTTTACATGTACAGACTTGTCAGGGATATGCCCAACATTCTTTGCAGTCACAAGTCATGCCTGCTGTCCTTGTTGTTCAGGTGGCTGCAGTGCAGCACTTGTCCCACTGGTTGTGACAGTATATGTCACATGGTGGTTTCTGACCTTTTTTGACAATTTCTTCTCAGTAAGACTGCTTGGCAGCATGCCGTCTGCATCAATATAAGTCCCATAATTCAACAATCGCAACACATGCTTTGCAGCCAGTGTATGAAGCTCTGTTTGGGTTCCATGTCTTTGGGTTGGGGTTTGTTACATCTATGGCATTCATCTTCTGCACAGGTGAGTTGACATTGCCTGGAGCATGACGGCAAGTTGTGTTGCTAGTATATGTACATCAGGATGAACAGCACACTCTTTGCTNCAGCATTAGGTTGCAAGCTGCATACCAGCAGTGTGAACAAGCCACAGGGCTTTCCAGTGGGAATGCATGGCATATGTCACATGCCTGGCAATCCTGTTGTTATGTGCTATTCTGACTCAGCTGAGCATTCAGCGTTGCACTCCATTGGCCATGCATGGTATACAATCCACGGCTGACGTCCCTGCTTGCGGCATGTTGCCATTCTGGTTCAGCTGGGGGTTGTACAGTGCCTTGGAATGCATCCCCAAGAATATGTGTACTGGAGGTTTGCATATGCAGAAAGGCGTTCACCTGCTGAGAGGCTGCCAGCCAATCCACCCAGCTCCAACCCTGACACTCTCACAGCTGCAGCTGCAGTCACATGCAATGTGACGCAGCAGTTGTGTGACTGTTGCACCAGGACTGCACCTGCAGCAGCATGGCTGCAAGCATCACAAGCAGCGTGCAAAGTATGGCTTTAGAAGTCAGAGGCATCTTGGGTAGAGCTTGACTACACGAGCCCCCACGTGCATACAGTNCACATTCTCGGCGCCTCAAGCTCAGTCAGGCACAATACAGGAAAGGCTATGGGCAGAAGCACAAGCTTATCACGGCATCAACTTAGCTGCAGCAGCCGTTGCTGACAATCAGTCTTTGACAGGCGTGTTACTGGCAGCCAAAGGCTTTCACAGCCACATTGAGTACACCCTAGACAGACAGCTGGCACCTGACAGCAAATTGTGTCAGATGACAGTGCTGCAACCTCTGCCAGCAGGGGTGTATGCAGACCCTTACGAGCTGGCCAATATAGCAGCCATGTCCAAGACACAGGACAAACAGAACCTCCAGCTTGCTTCATATCATCTGTTTGGTAAGATTGATGTCGAGAAGATTGAGCCAGACTGTGAGCCAACAATTTTGTCAGTCTCAGCCGACCTGCACACAAGCTTGAACGATGAATCAGCAGGGCTCTTGGCTCGCAGAGAAAGTCAGGCTTGCCACCTGAAGGTTCCTTTGCATGCACGCTACCCAGCTCCTCATGCATACGACCCTGGTAGTGCAACTCCCACATCGCGTCACCACAATTACACATTGGAAAACCCAATGTTTATAATAAGGTGCTCTGACATTGTGTCTGATATTTTTTGGCATCAGAAGTCAAGCCACGGTCTGCAGTGGACAATTCCAGCAGGACTTGATGAGCATGCTAAGTTAACGCAAATGGCAACTTCTGCAGTTGCAACAGTTAGCTTGTTAGTACTGCTTGTTGCAATTTTTTTACAGTCGCGATCAGGTGACTCAAAGATCACACAAAAGCAGGAGTAATGTCAGATTAGCATCCCAATTCACTCTGTGGTAACGATTTGAGGAGCTGTTTGACCAAGCTGTTTGCTCATCTGCCGTGACAGGAGTATGTTGCTCATCCAACAATGGAGCTGTGCTGTCACTTATACCTGTTGGATTCTGGGAATTTACACCGTGGTTCAGTCAAAACCTTCCATGGGACATACATGGGATGTATAAATAACTTGGCACGTACCAGGTGACGCTAGACGCGGACTCTTTGTCTAGCTCGTTGTACGTATTACAAGCGGCAGTCCTGTAACACCCATGTAGGGCTCTTGCACGTTTCACAGCGGGCGTGATTAAACGTTGTGTATTGGNTCAACAAGCATTCATTCAGCACGTAGCACACAGCATACGTATAGCAGAGGCTAAGTCTTCTGTGCCATGCAGATCCTGGGCATCAATGTACAGCCATTGCTGGCTGTTGGTGGAGTGTCTGGTATTGCGATTGGTTTTGGCGCACAGAGCGTCAGCGCAAATGCTATCACTGGGATCAATTTGGTAAGGCCCAATCCGCGCTGATGCATCTGCGCTGCAGACAACGAACTAGCTTGTTTTGCTGGTGCCTGCTTGCATGGTGCTGTTCTAGCTCGTCACATGTAGAGCTTGCGGTGTGCATCCCAAAATTTTTCAGAGCTTCTACAAATGTTAGCATCATGGGCATGTATGCCAGGTCACCAATGGCAACTTCCTGCTGCAAGACATGCCAAGGCATCAGAAGTGGTGTACAGCGGCTTGCACTGTGCAGTCACATGTGCATCTGGACTCCTAGCCTGCACTGACTTGGCTTACTAAGCCTGTGTTNAGTCAAGAAGGCTTGCCATCTGTCACAGCCAGCGCAGGCAGCGCAGCAGCAGGAGCAGGTGGATCTGNTCTGCCACAGCTGCCCCTATCAAGACAACATGACACTGCTGAGGGCCATCATTGTTGAGGATTCCACCCTTGAACAGTAGATCTGTCTCAAACTCCGTGCTAGTCCAGCTAGCGCCGTTGCTGCCTCAAGGTTCCATGCACATAGACAGTATTCATTGGTGACGTGACTATGACCTTGCACATACATGCAGATATAGTTATGAATACATGCCAGGTTTAGCAAGTCTCAAGTCTAATAAGCACACCACGCAAAAATTGCACCATCACGCCTTGTAGGCTGTCCAACGACCGATTTACGACTTCAGACCCGCTCAGTGTAGCTTGCACTCAAGCAACGCTGGGTCTTACAGCCTGCACAATTTTGCATCAGCAGGAAGGCTTGACAACTGCTAGACCCAGCACATGTGCATGGTGTCGGACGCATTTTATGATGACCTAACAGCTAGAGCTTGGAAATGCTAGTTGACTTCAGGAAATTGAGCACAAGCTTGCTCAACTCATCAGGTGCGTCTCTTGGGATCCAATGGCCTGCTCCTTGTATCTGCCGGTATTGCCACTTCCCTTTGGCAACATACCTGCAGCAAACACAACTAAATATTGACAGCAGCCTCATCCAGCCCCAGTCTTCCTCAGTGGTACAACTTCTCAAAGATACAGCAGCATCATGCTGACATCCACTTGATCAGACAAGGAACCGGTCTTGCAGCACACTGTTCAGTAGCAAGAATTCAGCACAAGCAGTTTCCAGTTTGTGGTGTCACAACATCCCTTGACAGGGCATTTGGTTTCGCTGTGCTGCATCTGTCTGCATTGGATGCNTCCAGGAGTACACATTAGTTTCGCCATGATCCAGCAACACCTCAGCTGCTTCAGTCAGTTGATCGAATTGTGCCCTGAAAATCAGATTGCAAGACTGGATTGAACAACCTGGAAGGCAGCTGACTATGCATTGCATCATTGTATAACAGCTGACAAGGAGCATGTGTAGTGTACTAAGCCTTACTACCTGGCATGGACAAGTCATAAAGCCCTGGGCACCATAACATGCTGGAGTATACTGTGCTGAGCGGGGGCAGCTTGTTAGGCTGATGCTATATGGCAGAACAAAGTGTCCGAGATGATCATGATGGTTTTTTGAGCTGATTTGTGCCAAGTCCCAGCAGCAAATGCTGATTGATGACCTGTGGTAAATGGGGCCAGCTCGAATATAATGAACGGCTTGTTGGTTCATGGCGTAAAGAACCAACTAGAGCCAATCCCTGGCACAGCTGAAATTGCAAAACCATTGTAGCAGGCCTGGGTTGTGCTGTTTGAGCTGTGCCAGGTGTTCCCTCTGGTTCATGATGTACAGCACTGTGCCAATAGGCAGTGCAGTGCAATCAAGCTATTGCTGCTTACAGCATACCCCTACGTTCAGCAATCAAAGGTCTGTGCCCCATGACACACACTACAGTTTGTGAATGCACTAGAACATGCTGAGCACCATCCCTAGCTGGTGTCCAGTCTGTTGCCAACTTGCTCCGCAGCCAAGCTAGGTCAGACACCCTTCACAAAGCCATGAAGCAACATCAGGTGGTGATGACCTGACCTGTACTCCTTTGGGACAGCATGCCCAGCAGTCTGCCTGTTGTCAGCGGCTGGAGGCTTGGTGGGTTTGTGCGCAGGGTTGACACCTGCATTCTGCCCAAAGCCACCTAGGCGCTCTTCTAGCTTCTCTTCCAGACTCACAGGTTCTTCAGCAGGTTTGCTGTGCTNATTGGTCGCTCTCGACACTACGATTTGTACCTTCGTTGTACGACATCCGCTATTCGAAGTACGAAAGCACACGGCCTGGCTGTCCTCCCGAATCGAAAACAGTGACTGGCGCCATTCCACTGCTTAATATACCGGCACTAATAGAAACCCGGAGCCAAGAAGTATTTGTCTGGCCCAGTCCGTAGTTACCACTATCATCACACACCAAGACACAGCGCAAAGTGTGACCGTTCGGGTCAAAACAGGTCATTTCTTTACTTGAATCCGACGTATTAGGATCCGGCGATAATTAGCGCCGGTAACTGCGTGTCTGCGTGAGCTAAGTGTGACGCACAGGATTTTCTCTTCTATACAGGCACCTATCTAGGCAAGCAACACGGCAGCTGCAAATCCAATGTCAGAACGCTTGCATGGCGCCCTGTCGTAGATGCAGACTCGTTTTAGCATCTTTTGCAACATACACCACAAATACCAAATGAAGAGCTATCTTCCAAACGAAACGTTTGAACCAAAAAGCTCGCTGCAGCCTACGACTAACAGCTGTTCCCTTCGAAATGTTGGCCGGCTACAAGCATGATCGAGATGATGTTCATCTGATCAAGCCGACTTATGGTGTCATGTGTCACTTTAAGCATTTGGTGTCTGCTTTGACAGCCAATGCTGCACTTTTGCAATATGGGGCTCGTCCTCAAACCAGAAGTCGTCAAACTTGATCTGAATGCAGCCTTGCTTGGCTGCTTCCTTCTGTGCCAAATGTGCTTAGTAACACAACACACGTTTGTATGGTCACCAACTGCAGTACAAGCTAAAGTCACACCAACAATATTTGCTATCTATGCAACATACCGCTCATCTGGTTGCGCGCCAGCCACTCTACAATTTGCCCCTTGACATGCAATCCAAGGGTGACTCAGCAGCTGGACAGCTGTGCTTGCCTGCTCTACACGCTGAGATATGAGCAGCTTGAAAGACATACCAGAAGGGCTCAAAGGCTGCTGCATTGCATCAAGACGACCAAGCATCCTACCCAAGAGGCATATGTCAGATGCTTTTGTATACTTTGAGTGCTGNGACACTGTGCGTTTCTGCGCTGCGATTTTATCTTGGCCAGGGAGCGAAAACCTGCAGTGTGTCATGCCAAAGCAAGCATTTAGGGCAACACCGCAGTCAGGAAGTCAGCATGAGATCAAAATACAACATGCTCAAGCAGACAGGTGTGGCAAGGGTGTCTGATATGTGTGTATGTGTGACAATGCAGGATGGTGAAGCTGCAGTGAGCAATCCTGGACCAGCCTATGGAGCATCTGCCCTGGGCCCTTCTGCCGGCGGGGCTTCTACAGCAGCCCCAGCACAGCCAGATATCGAGTCCGGCCTTCAGTCTAGTCAGCCCCTACAAAACGGTGGACTTGATGCCCAGAATGGGGATGACAACAGAGAGCATGAAAACCTGAGAAATGGCCAAGATGAGTCAGAACACCTAGAGGATGGAGAAGAAGAAGGAGAAGTCAAGAAAGAGCAGAGTGGGGCATCCAAAAGAGCCCTGGCTGGCTTAGGGCTGCCCTTTGACCCTGTAGCACTGACATTCAAGGACATACACTACTTTGTGAAGAACCCAAATCAGAGAAGCCAAGAGCTAGAGCTCCTGAAGGTATGCTCGTCCAAACAAAGTGTACCATGCATTGCTGAGGCCCTGCTCTGATGCCCTTGAGTTGCTTCTGCAGCTCAAGCGTGTGCTGACTGTGCAGCAGGTGTGAGCTAGACATGTGCAAAGACAATGCATGCTCGGCAGATGCTGTATGGGGCATACATGTGTCTGATGCCACCATGGTAGTGCCATCTGCACCTGCACTGCTATGACGAAGGTTGGCAAAAACCTTCACGAACTTGCAGAAGCCTGCGTTCTGATTTACTGGGTGTGTTATATTAGAGACTGTCTGGGCTACAGACTAGACTGCGTGCTTCGCGACAGTCTGGTTGCCGGCGGTCACGCCTAATGATGATAGTAAGCGATGTGGTCGTTGCGACAGACAGATCAGGAGCACAAGCAGTGACAAAGCTTCTTCACGCAAAGATAGAGGAACGTCTCAACGCCTAGGCCTGTTCGCATGCTCGTTTGCCACGTTTCAGATGTGCTCACAGGCTGAGGAAAGAACCTAATTTGATATTTACAGGAGCAGCGACTTCCAAACGGTGTTCACAATGAACCGACCATCTAGACACCTGTTCTAATGGGACGCTACGCTGGTAGCGATTTGAAAANGGAGTGTCCCGGCCAGCTGCAGTTACCTCACTCCTATTGCATACATCTTCTTGCTGTCTATGTCACCATTTTCACGATGTACAACAGCTGTGGTTGCTGCTTGGATGCGTACGCAAGCTCACGGAACCAATAGAATCCTACAAGTGACGGCCGTTTGATAATACGACTACTACGCCCTCGAAGTTCACCTTGGTGAGGTAAGATGGTTCATGTAGGCGTGGTACCAGCCATACATGCACTATCAAAGTCTGCAAAGTACCAAGCAACACTACAGGTAGTCTTTCTTCATACCAGTAGTCTTCCTTCGTACTTTGTAGACTTTGACAGTGCATGTATAGCTGGTACCCTGTGTTTTGTTTTGTGCTGCTTGGCGCAACCTTTTCTGTGGTTGGCAGTCCGATCATACATTGCTGTGGGCGCCAATCGTGCCTGCATCATGGCTTGCTCTAGACTACACAAATGTGCAAATGATGCCGTAGCACACAGGTATCAGCCTATGGCGGCTTAAATGAGCTGAATCTGCAACATTCCAACCTGTGAGGTGTGATGCTCTGAGCTATGTCTTGCAGCCTACTCGACAGAAGAAAGTGCATGCTCTAGTAGATCCCACAGCAAGGAGTGAGAACACTGCAACCTCATTTTTTCTCATTTCTTCCTATGGAATCTACTGGAGCATGTACTTTAGTAGAGCAGCGTGCAAAACCGAGCACAGAACATCCAAGTCTACTCGACACCGTGTGTCTTGATACTCTGCAGCCAGCCCATGCATGCTATTGCATTGAAGCACTGCCAAGCAAGATGCATGAGCCTGTGATAGGGTTTTATTTTAGGGTTTTTGATGTGCATGCCTACGCTGAGGATGTGCTGGTGATTGACAATGTAAGTTCCTGGTGTCAGCACCTTGGGACTATTCAACCATCTGATTATTGCATTGCAGCTGTTGATCTGCTCTAGCTCAGCAGGTTTTGATCATCACCACATGGGCCTCCCGTTGCAGCTAGACCTCCAGCTGTGGCGGCAAGGTAGCGGCAAACCACCGCTCCTGAATCACCTGATGAAACGCTGCTGTGTCACTGCCAAGAACATTTACAGGGCTTGCAATTGAAATGATAGCTGTAGCAAAACTTGTTGGGCAGGTCCAGCTAACACACAGAGCATGAGCATCAAATGGCCATGACACTCCAACTGCAATTGACAACTCATATGCCATGTCAACACAGTTCCGCAGCACTGATATACCTAGATTGCCTTGGCAGCAGCTGGCTGTAGCTGATGTGCAAGGGACAGTAGAGCTTTNCTGTTGTAGAGCCGAACATCACCCACGCGACAGCACATCGGCTGCAGCCTTATCGACACGAGCTGTATCCACCAGCGCCTAACCAGATAGCATTCGGGAGCTGCAAGCCGATTACAAGACAGCAGCGCGAGCCAAGTATTTCTACCTTTCCTGCTGCTTGCCCAATGGGGGGAGGAGCGCTCTGTACGATTGCAGTCCCTGACGAAGTAATGACGAAAACTTTTGAGCTCTTCGCATTGGGCGCGATGTAGGCAGCGACTGCAACCCCGTGAGGGCCAGACCTGTGTTGACAGCATGTGCTCACCACAGTGGGTATAGTTTACACGAGCTGCGCACCAATCTCAAAGCCGCAGTATAGCGCAAAAACTTGCCTCGTTGCGGCATTATTTGCGCAACAGCGCTTGCACCAGAAGTACGTCCGCCGAACTCAAGAGTCTCCATGCATGTACTGTGACAAGCCTATCGAAACCGATGTCGAGCGGGGTGCAACGCCTAATACGGGATTGACCCTCACTCTCCTGAGCGTGCCCTAGGGTTGCCATTGCCAAATCGACGTTGTTCAATCCCTGCCTGATGTCGACAAACTAGCTTGGAGTGATCGATCAACGATACAAAACCGCCCTCCGTAACTTGTGATGCCCTCTCGAAGCGCCCTCTCAGCCTTGGCGAGATGGCTGATCTGAAGCTGGCTTTGCTCATCTTCGCGCTGATTCCATGATTATTTGGCTGTTTGCACCCTTGAGTGCGAGGCAGCGATTAATTCAAGTGAGCAACACATACAGTAGCAGGTAAAGCTATATTCTGATTCAAAGGTCTAAGTTGTTCTGCACCTAATCATCAATACTTTAACAGTCATTACAGTCCGACACAGTATTCGAAACATATGTAGAGCAGCGCCTGCACTGCATCCCTCTCTGCAAGCTCAGACGCCACAACAGCCTGCACAGCAATAAGAGCACTATCACGTGTACAAGTACCCAACATGGCGTCACGCAAGCCATTATCTGGAAATGACTCTTCAGTGGAGCATGGCTGAGCAGCTTGAGTACGGAACGTGCTGTCATGCTGTGCTGAGTGTCATGCTGATGATTCATCTTGCACTCAATTGACACAGACCTCATTACACAACGCCGTGCCCTAAACACCAAACCCGAGCAGACCAGACGTGACTGCAATGCATGCCCACAGCAACATGACAGCACAGATGTCATCCACCCTGCAGCGCCTGACACATGATGCTGCAATACAAGGTAGGCCAGAGCGCACCTGACACAGAGGCCGCCAGCATTAGTCATGATGTCTGACATGGCAGCTTGCCCATATCCGTTTCAGGCACCTGCAGCAAAATCATTGACAACTGAACACCGAACTGGACAACCTGGCTTATGCAAAACACATGCTACCTATGCACAGACATTGCTGAAGTTGAAGCCGAAAGTCACCTGGTAAGCAACAGCATAAACAACTTGCACAATGAATCATGTCTCTTGCAAGGCATATGGATCCATATGCTGATCCATCAATCGATCCATCAGCTGATTGTGTACCAAACCCCATGCAAGNGCAACAACAACATCCAACATCCTTGCTTGTGTCTTCCAGTGTGTGCATGATCTGCAGCCATGATCTGCAGCCAGGCAGACTGTATGGAAACACGTGCACATCTGCAAGCCACGTCCCCAGACGCAAACGCTCGCTAGAACGTGGCTTGTATGAGCTCATTGCGGTGATCTGGATTGAACACCATGTGTCTGGCGTCACGGAGAGGTGGGCATTAGACCAATTTCTTGGAGCAGGCACAAGTAACGGCGAAAGTGAATCGGTTTCGGCCGAATTAGTCAAGAGCGAACCGGCATTGGAAGTTCAAGAGTGCCTCCAATTGGCAAGAAAACTGCCTAATGATAGGAAAACAGGAAGTTTTCCACACAGTACATTACTGCAATGCGGGGCTGGTGCCAGCTTGATCTACAGTCGCCTCGTGCGCCATTCATGCCAGCAGTGTTTCGCTATGCGAGCGGAATGACCGAGCGCTTTTCAAGCTGCTGAGATCAAAACGAAAGTTGCGGTTCGAGTACACCCAAACCATGTGACCTTCAGAGGCGACTGATCTGTGACCCGCACTGTCCATTTATATCATCGGTACGTCTTGGAACTGTCACCAAAGGGGCTTACAACAACCTCGGGCAAGCGCAGCCCTCACACATTGGTTACAAGAGGTCGTTCTGGCTGAGCACCCCAAGAACCCCAAGGCTGTGCAAACTCATCTGTTGCGACTGCAGGCAGGGATTCAAAGGCTACAGGACGCGTCCACATGTCGCGTGCGAATTTGAAATGCCGAGCCTACCTTCCACTGTCGTACNTGGCGTTGCTGCTTATAGCTTGACTATTCCCAGCCGAAGCCCATCTGATGAAACTTGCAAAGTACGTAAGCGTTACTAAGATCTGAGCGTGGGCTGCAGGCAAAACAGGCTGTGTATGCAACCCCTGAGACGCAGCACTCCGTGACAATGTGCTGCCCCATGGCGTCGACGTGCAGCCTTACGCTCTACTTCTCTACACTCTGGGCTCTACTGTGCATGATGAAAAGACATTGGCGATTGAGCTCTGCAAGCTGACAGGCATCATGATGCGATGCAGGCAAACCAGGCTGTGTCTTCCCTCCTAGACGCCATACCTGCTCCCGCAGCTGAGGCGCTACAGTCTGCAGGCAATGCTCTGCAGCCTGNTGCACACCTGTACCATCATCTGCTGCTGACACAGCTCTCACGTGGTGTACTTCCTGGTCCGACTTCTGCTGGCAAGCCTCGTTGCTACAGCTCAGGAAGTCTGTAAGCATGCTCAGAAACATTGCTTTTCCAGAGCTTGCATGCCCTAGCAGAAGAATGTTGAGTGCAACGGACTCCTCCTGCTGTCCAGACTCCAGCTGTGTCAAGTCTGGGGCTACAACCTGCAGTCAACATGACAGGCGTGTCATGCCATTGGTTGTTTTGATGTTGCCTATGGATGCAGTGGAGAGAACGCTTGAAGGGGGGTTGCTAGGTTGTCAGGAGACTGACTTTATAGCTAGAAATACTCTTGTGAGCGCAGCAGCCTGTCTATCTAGCTTGTTGTTGGTGTATAAGCTAGAATTGGGGTTTGTTGGGGTATGGTGTGCAACCAAGGTACTTATTGTAGCCAGGTTCTTGGGAGGTTTTCGACGCTTGTCCAGCTCCAAGTCTGCCCTTGGAGATCTGAGGAAGCCTGTCTAGTTTCAGGTTGCTACATTCTGATCTCAAACATTAAGCTATTCTCTGTGTACACTTAGCATTGCTTGGTTGAAATGGCAGTTTTTGTGCTTGCCTACAATATGTTAATGTTATGGCGAGCTATATGTGGGTTCAGACCAGGACTCCCAATCAGTGAACTTTGGTAAAATCGCAGGGTTTTTGTTGCAGGTTTGTTTTGGCATGAGTAGGGGCTTGCTGAGCTGGTATACAGTAATTGACTTTTCCCCGGTGATGCATGGCCATTACGCTTGATTCTTTGCTGCTGACGCTGTGTGATGAACCGACGCCTGCTGAAGCACTGAGCCACGACCTGCAGGTGCTGATGATGACAATAGCACTTGAACATAGCCACAGTTGCGAAGTTTGACAATCTGCCAAGGTGTCACGCGTACTGGTGTTTCATCAGCGCCAGTCTAGATCTGTTGGGTTTGCTTGTTACAATACTTNGTGTATGGCTCCAGGCAGTATATAAAGCCAGTTTTCAGACTGGGTACAAACAGGCCAGTCAGATGGTTTTCACACAGGTGTCACAGAGGTCATGTGCCTCGCACCTCAAAGCTGCCAGCACTGTTTCGTCAGGCTTCAGGGCGCTGGCAATAGTCTGCTTGTATCGCTGCAAGTCTTGTGCAGGCAACTCAGGGGGAGCTGGCTTCATAGGTTCATCATTGGCAGGCTGGAAATTGGGGTTGTCAACGCTTATATCCCTGTCTGTGCCTTGTACACCCCCAGCATCTGAAGCAGGTGAACAACACTGTTCACATCAGAAACAAGAACATATAGCCATCTCTGAATTGACATGCTAAACATATCAATCAATGCTGTGCAGGGAGCGTGAGGTCAATGTGAAAGACCCTCCTGCACTGAAGGCAGCACTTGACTGTGGGATGAGCGGCTGTACTGTACACAAAGCTGACGGCTGCACACAGNTGTTCCTGCTTTGAAATTCCATGCTTTCGTCCTGGTATCGCCCGACCCAAATACCCTGCCACCTTGGACGCTAGTTGTCCACGTGGACATCCATGTGACTCTCATTTTCCGTTTCCCATCATTTCCGGCGACGCTCCGAGTTTCCTGCAAAGCGGTTTGATAGCGAGCAAGCTCGGCGAGGACCATCGCGAGAAGGCAGTGACGAAAAGTGATACGCAGTTGAATAGCGTTTCGAATTTGCTGCGCACACTCAGGCGTGGCTGCGGCCACTCAACATGCCAGGCCTTGCGCCTCGTAACACCGATGAGTGTCCAATACTCAGGCCTTCGAAGGCGCAGTTCAACAAACCTTTCCTCACGTTCGTGTCGGATTATTTCAAGAAGCATCCAGAGGTTCCAGTTATAAAGGTCGTTCCCCCGAAGGGTTATACACCCCGCCAGTCTCCGTATGACCTTGACGACACAGTCATAGAAGTGCCCATTGAGCAGCGGGTACGTCGCACCTGTAGAACGAGATTGTCGAGGAGACAGCGTTTATTTTCTGCTGCGTATTCGGCAGGTGCTTATGCACGACAACAAGCCTGGGTATTACGACTGCGTGTTACTGTCTCGACCGGTACGCGCTGAAAGCCCTTTGTTTGGCATTGCGCAGTCCTGTACCAACGTAATGTTGGAGGTTTGCTATAACTACGACAAAGCTGTCTTTGCAGAGTATGAGTGTCAAGGAGTTCAAAGATGTTGCAGCTGCAAGGGGCCTGCCAAAGCAAGGTATGTCACAAGTATTCCGTTCAAACTGCATTGCCATCCTGCTGTTGCTGCTGCTGATGAGCAGGCATCACATCATTAGTGGCATGTGCCAGCATATCATCAAAGTCAATTGCATCAAAGACAGATAGGTCAGACAAGTCATTGGCAAACAACAGGTCTTCTGTCTGCTCTGATGCAAAGATGTTGCTAGTATCTGCTTCATGGAGTTCTGATGTTTGTTCATGCTGTGCTTCAGGCAGATGTAGGTGAGCAAAGCTGGAGCCAGGTAGGCGTGTAGGAAAAGCAGCTGACTCTGTTATCAGCGCAGGTGAATATGGCCAGGGATCCATTGTGTTGGCGGAGGCATGGGTCGACATATTTGGCTGCAATGCCAAGGTGAAACTACTGTGCTGTCTGTCACGCCCAGTGAGAGGTATCATCACCCTCACCATGATAGCAACTGTCGACAGCAGGCTGTGCGTGACTCTGCCACAATGCCTGGCCTGTTCTGCTATTCAACTGCGCAAGATAGCCCTGTCTGCCAGGTGCATATCATCAGCAACTTTGANTTATTGAGACAGATGCTGATACCCGCTTGTAGCTTGTCACCCAAAACAGTGAGGATTTGCAGCGTTGTGCATAGGAATGGCTTGGTGTGCTTAGTCTGACAGCACATTTATCGTAGTGTGTGGGTACTGTTAGCTCCAGGCCCTTACATGTTTTTGTGTCTCAGCAGGTGGCAGGTTGAAGCTGTACAGGTCTGTGTTGAGAATGCTCGTCTTCTCATCCTGAGGTCCAGCTGCATCTTGCTCCCGCTGTTCCAGGGCTGCAATTTCTTCAGCATGGCGGTCATTCATGGTTTGTTCTAGCTTTTCTGCTTCATCCTGAGACATAGCGCTAAGCGTGACAGCTTGTGTAAGTCAGACCCTGCATGATTGGTGAGACTCACCTTTTTCTTTTTGCCAAGTCGCTTCACAGTATCCTTCATAGTCTTTGCCTCCTGCAGACACCAACAGGACTTGCTTCAACACGCACTAAGATGCTTGGTGGCAATCCTATACTGGCGCAAACAACATCTATGGCACCTTTTTCTGCCTTTGTGTCAGCTGGCCGCGAGTTTCTGTATCTAGCTGCTGTTTGCTCAGTGCTTGGTCAGAAGTTTGCACTGTTTCTTGTGCAGTAGGTTCACGAACTTGCTGAGGCGCAGCAGCCTGAACCTCAGCATCAGGGCTCCCATCTCGCTGAACAGCAGGCTCAGCGTGGCTTGAAGATTCAGCAGGTACGTCCGTTGCGTCTGGCTTTGCAACCACGCCCTTCAAGAAAGCCTTCTTGCCGCCTCCTTTCCGTCCCATTAGTGTGAAGACCACAGAACGAAGTAGGTTGATACTAGGTCAGGTTGTAGTCATGATACCTTACTGCGCAGGAGCTTGCAGGAATTCAAGCTGGCTTCGCTCCGAGACCAGGCCGCAGCTGCATTCCTCTTCGACGCCGGTGGCAGGATCGAGTCCATGAGTCATCCGAAGTGTCGTAAGGGAAAGAAAGTGTTTCTAGAATGCGAGGCATATGGACGAGGATCGTGCTGTAGAAGCTACGGAACACAGAAGCAGCGCTATATAACTCGACACAGGCTTGTACTCTTCAACCTTACTCTCAGCGCATAATTGCTTTGTGCCAATCAACCAGCTTGTTCACCTTTGACACCGCCCAATACCTTTTGCCATGTCTTCTGCACTACTGAGCTCTTCTGTACACACCGCGCGCCTAGCCAGCTCTGCTCGCGCTTCTACCAGTGGTTCTCGCAGTGTCCGCCACAGAGTGCCAGTCTGTGCAAGCTATCGCCCTGGCTTCAACGGCTTCAACGCTAACGACGCTTTCCGACAGGCAGCTCAGCAGTGGGATCAATTTCAGAAGCAGCAGCAACGCGCAGCCAGTCAACGTGGCTCTTCTGGAAAGGCAGATGCATTTCGAGGCCAGTACGGCCCTGTGGCATGGAACTTCGACCCGGAGCAGGTGTCAGAGTTCTTGAGGACGATGGACAAAGCTTTTGGGGGCGACGGTGCTAGCGTACCTTCTTCCGACACCATGAAAGAGGCTGCTACCTGTCTGTACTTCCCAGCTGACGTACGCGAGTCTGACGGCCAGTATCAGTACGTCCTCGACCTTCCAGGAGTTCCCAAGTCAGACATCAAGGTAGAACAGTCTCACTGTCTGACTGCCCTGTGCTGAAGCGCCAGCTGTTTTGGGTCAATTAGGTTGCGGAGTGCAAGGTTGATATATAGCATACATATATATATATATATATATATATATATATNCAGCATCAGCAGGAAGAATCATTGCTGGCCCCTTTTTTGCATGCAATGTAAGTAGCACCTGCAAGCAAGCAGTGTGTGAAGTACATGCGCGCCCTTTCAGCATAGGTCCTGTGTTTGTGTGGCAGCTCACACAGCTTGTCATGATGCCAAAATTTTGAGGTTGACGACCCTAGACTGCAAATTCAGCTCTGTAGCAGTTCGGCAATGATGCACTTGTGCATATGTTGCACTTTGTCGTGCAGAATGCACCATGTTTGCCACATTGCAGCTGCATGGTACAGCATTAGGCTGGAGTCACAGTAGGTCACAGGCGCATGGTCATGTGGTTCATTTGCTTCATATGCTTTTACGCAACCAGAGCTTGGCTGTCACTGATCATGTCATTTGCACTGCAGCTGGCAATGTACGGCGTAGACGGCCCCTTTGTGCCAAATCAAAACCTCCAGAACACAGACATTCCGGGCGCCATTCACAACATCACAAACTACCTGATCACATACCTGGTCCCAGGTGGGCCTGTCATCCCCATCAACGCCATCATCACTGCTGTCCAAGAAAACAATGGGACAGCAGCTGTGGCAGATGCATTCAACAGAGCTGTGGTGAAGGGCTACATCCCCCAACTGGAGGCACTGCTGAAGCAGGTCCGTCTGTGTTTTCATGGCTCACTGCAGGGCAGTTGTTCACTGCATCTATGCTTTGCAACACTTAGCTCCACATGTTGTGCTGAAGTTGCACCACTTACACGTCTCTGTTGTGTGCTGATTGACTCAGTGCATGCTCATGTCCATTGAAAAGCTGTAACAAGCATGTTCAATGGTGACACCTCGCTTGACATGACTGAGACACCTCAGACACAACCAGCCTCCATTGTATTCTGCTGTGACAAGGTGCTTCTTTATCACGTGAGGCGCGCATTGCATTTCTGAAGATGATCACGAAAAGTCCACAAAGCTGCTTCCATGCTACCAATTGGCTGTTTACTAGTCTCATGACAGCAAGGTCACTCACTGAAATCCAATGCTGATTGCATGCTGTGCCTCAGTCAGCACTGCAAGCGTCTGCAGCATAGTTGGACCCTGCAACTTTGTTATGTGTACAAAGGATTGTTTGCGCTGTGCTGCAGGCAATTGGAGTGCCAAAGGGAGTGGCAACTCTGGCATCCATTGCAAACGAGATGGCTGTGCAAGCAGGCTGCAATGCAGTTCTGCCACTGATTGGCGACTTGTATCCTGCCAAGTATTCCTCAGCTGCAAGCTTGCAGCTATCTGATGCTGAGCTACGCAGCATCCCTGAAATGGACCCCAAGCTGGCATCATGCGTCGGTGCTTGACGTGAGCACCACACGGGGTATCAGCTGACACCGACAGTGCCCATGTACAGCATGCAAAATGCTTGTCTTAGCTGTCATTTGTACACGGTGTTGATGTGTGTTGGGGCTGCGCTGGCAGCTGAGATTGTCACAAGTTTATGCAAAGAGGTCCGCATTGAGTGTTTCAACCGAGGATGTACACGTGTGACATATACCTTGCTGTGTTGATGTTGGCAAACCTCGCGCTTCTTACTTCCTCTACTTGACCCCCGAAACTATTGAATCTGCTTGCTGCCTGACACATGGCAGCTAACAATCTGTCAACACCAAAGAAGAAGGGTGCACCTCCATGAGCTAATGTAGACTTGACATCTGGATTTTGGAGCCTTTGCCCAGTAGTTGCCAGGCAGGTGATACAGCCCTAGACTTCTGCAGAGGCAGGTATATCACCTCGGTCGACAGCAGTAGAAAGAGGTAAGCTCATGGCAGTACACGAGATATGACATACTCAAGGAAGGCACGCTAAGTGTTAGGGTTATCTCATATTGGTACGGCAAGCCATTTTGTGTGCATGTCAGGCACACTGTGATACCTGCAAAACGCTGCTGACTCAAGTGCTGTGTTTAAATCAAGACTGAGCATGTGAATCCTCTTTGCATGCTCAACATCCTGATCTGACGGTCGAGAAGCAAGCATGCATGACCCCCCACAAACCATGTAGGCTGTGCTGCAGCTGACAAGTCAGTAGCACAGGCAGCCCTTGCCATGCACAGTACCAGTACTGCAGTTAACGTTGCTGCTAAGGTTTGTGGGCTGTATGTCTGGATGTTGTGTTGGCAGACACACAGTGCTCACAGTGCTGTCTTCAATATACTGGCTCCTATTGGCTGTACCCTACGCTTTCAATGCAGCCATTCAGTGTGTGCGTCAAAGTGTCGGGCGTTCGGAACTGCTGAGTACAGAGAGTTTTGTGACACCGCTGATAAGATGTCACAATGTATCCCGGCCATACGTTCCCCTTGATTCAGCATCGGAGGCCGACGTGGACCCCAGTCTGCTTTTACCTGCTCCTCTGAGGACATCGTCAAGCGGGGGCAGAGCCGATTATTACACTTGACTCAGCGTGCGTTTTGATATCACTCCGAGACCAGTCTTGACTTTCATTCCTCGCTGCTTGGTCCAGCCGATCACGATCCGCTACAACAGAAGTCAGCTGAACACGGCCTGCTGATCGTAGAAAAATGACCAAATCTACTTCAGAGCGTCAAGCTAGACCGACTTGTCTGGCGTCAATACTTTGGTGGCGTAAGTGCGGCAGTGAAGCAAGTCGTTGTGTTGGCAAGGGCTCGTCGAGAATCGGACGACGCCTTATCACAGGGTGAGGAGGATGGAGCGTTTGACGAGTCTTGATGCGCCTTGCTTGAATACTGAGCATGCCGGCAGCGGCACGAATGCAAGTCATATCGCGTGCATGCACGGCAGCAAGCATGCAACAGCTACAGAAACCAGCTGAACTGCAGGCTCGTTCACACAGCGATACGCGCTTGACAAACCAAAATGTGGCTACCAGTTGCGTGTGCCCTGCTTGTCCTGCTGGCTCCGCTTTCAACAGGTATAGGTAGCCGTCAAAGCAGCATATTCTGACAGACATTCTTGTTGTTTTCGTGACTGTACTTATGTCACTGAGTCCCTGTTCGATACAGGAGCAGCCTCATCTTGCACACCCTTTGAAAAGTCAGTGGTTTTCACCAATGCCACATACACAGCTGCTGGCATGCTTCTAGATGCCACAGGGGTCAACCAGACTCTGTCCAATTTGCCAGCACTGTCGACATTGTTTGCACCAACCAATGCGGCTTTTGAGGCATATGTCAATGGTAGCACCATCAGCACTGCTGAAGCCGCTAGAAGTCCGTTAAATCTACCTGGATCTCAGCTACTGGTTGTTCCGGGCCAATACTATGCAGTAAGCCATTGTGTAGTTGGCCAGTCATCACTATCAACAATTCCGGCACAGCATGGGTGTGTCCCTGTCTGGTTGAACTGACTATGCATGATGTCATGCAGGCTCTGCGTTACTTTCAGAATGGTCAACAGCTTCCCACCCTGTACCCCAACAACAGCCTGACAGTGCGTGTTGACCAAGTGAATGGCATGAATCAGTACACAATTCAAAGCCCAGGATCAGCAGGAAGAATCATCGCTGGTCCCTTTTTTGCATGCAATGTAAGTAGCACCTGCAAGCATGCAAGGTGTTGGGTGTCCCCATACTTTGAGCATACATCCAGCAGTTGTGTGCAGCTCACAAAACCTGGCTCTCAATTTGGATGTATGACAACAAACTGCAAATTCAGGTCTGCAGCAGTTTCTGCCCATATGCAGCACTTGATCGTGCAAGCTGCACACTGTTTGTCACATTGCAGCTCTATGGTACAGCATTGGTTGAATGATAGCATGCCAGTGCATCGGCATGTGCTTTCACTTGCTTCAGACGCTTCACGCAACCAGACACAGTGAAACCATGCAGTTGATCACTTTGGTTAACACTGACTACCTCACATGCATCGCAGCTGGCAATATACGGCATAGATGGCCCCTTTGTGCCAAACCTGAGCCTGCAGAACACAGACATTCCGGGCGCCGTCCACAACATCACAAACTACCTGATCACATACCTGGTCCCCGGTGGGCCTGTCATCCCCATCAATGCCATCATCACTGCTGTCCAAGAAAACAATGGAACAGCAGCAGTAGCAGATGCTTTCAACAGAGCTGTGGTGAAGGGCTACATTCCCCAACTCGAGGCACTGCTGAAGCAGGTCAGTCTGTGTGTGCATGTCTGACTGACCCAACTGCATGGTAGTTGTTCACTGCATCTATGCTTTGCAACATTCAGCTCCACATGCTGTGCTGAAGTTGCACCGCTCGAACGTCTCTGTTGTGTGCTAATTGAGTCAATGCATGCTCACGCCCATTGTCCAGCTGTGACAAGTATGTTCAATATTGACATGACAGAGACATCCTCTGCCAAAACCAGTCTCCATAGTCTTCTGCTGTCACAAGCTGCTTCTTCATGATGTGAGGCGCGCATTGCAATATTGAATATGGTGTCTACCAGTCTGCTCTATCATTGTTGCTGCCATGCTGCCAAATGACTCTTCAGCAATCTCACAGTCAGCAATGCAAGTGTTGCAGCATACTTGAGTCTTGCAAGTTTATGCAACTCATCTTGTGCTGCAGGCAATTGGGGTGCCAAAGGGAGTATCAACTCTGGCATCCATTGCAAACGAGATGGCTGTGCAAGCAGGCTGCAATGCAGTTCTGCCATTGATCGGCGACTTGTACCCCGCCAAGTATTCCTCAGCTGCAAGCTTGCAGCTGTCTGATGCTGAATTACGCAGCATCCCTAAAATGGACCCCAAGCTGGCTTCATGTGTCGGTGCTTGATGTGAGCACCGGACAAGGCATCAGCTCACACAGACAATGCCCACGTACAGCATGCAAGACGTATGATTTAGCTGTTGTGTGTTCGCACTTTAATGTATGTTGGAACTGCTCTGGCAGATGAGAATCTTATAACAATGTAAATTGCAAGTTGCGCAAAAAGTCTTGCATCAAGTGCTCCAGCAAGGGTGTACACATGTAAGCTGTTATCTGTGGTATCTTCGGCGTTCTGAGACTTCTACAAGACTGAGCACTTTCATTCTACGATGCCTGGAAATGACTGCAAGGGATCATGTCCGCCTGAGATGTTCACCACATCGACACTGCGACCCTCCCAAAATAGCATTGCAGACGAGAGATCATTGCTGACTTGCACGTGAGTAACGTGTACATGTGGAAATGCAGGCACAGGCACCCATCTATGCCTCGCTTCCTCTTCTCCTTCCCAACAAATGTTCACCACCTGCATGCACAATAAGCCAGAAATGCCATCTTACAGCAGCTCAGGCTGCGCAACATTATGCATGCCTGGTATACATGTGCAGGCATCCATCAACATATAACATGACTGTGATTTGCAAAATCACTCTTCAAACAAGCTTAGCCATGCTGAGCATCATGCATTCTGCCAAGCAAAGCCAGATGACACACAGTGCCTGCTGATCAGCTCACCTGTACAGTACATGGCATATTGTCCCTTGCGTAAAGCTTCTGGTAAACGTCCACAGCTTGATGCCAATGCTCCTGAACTTGATCGCTGCTGCCAGATACAAGCAGGTCAATGGCATGTGGAGGGTTTTGGGGACTGTCCAAGAGGAGAAAGTTGATCTGCCGCTGCCCATGCTGCACACTTGGCAGATCTCTGCCCTCAGCAACCATCCTGAACGCACAGCATGTGTCCACACATGGCAGCTGTGACACTGCAGTGATTTAGTTGTCAAAATTGAATGACATGTTGTCAGGTGGAACAATGTCAATTCATAGCAGGGTGACTCACCTGTACCACAGCTGTGGATAGGCAGCCTTGACAACAGCCTTAATGATCGAGAACAGCTCTCCTGCCCAGGTGCATGCTGAAGAAGAAGGCTTGCTTACTGATCCAACTGAGTGGATGTTTTCAAGCTGAAGCTGACTCATGCTCTGCTGCAACACCCATGGCATGTCCAATACATCTGCTGTAGCAGGCTTGGGGCATTCATGCAGCTGGAAGTGGGTGTCCACTAGCAAGACATCCCTCAGCAGGGAGCATGACATCTTGACCTGCAGTAGCCACTGAAACCATAGTGCAAGTTGATACACATTTACCTTTATGGGTTATCTTTACACACAGCCTGTGTGCAACTGTGTTTCAACAAAGTGGAGGTTAGGCATGAGAAGGCTACTGATGAGCTGTTGGGCATACGCTGTTAACAGGTGTTGCAGTTCGGGTGACATGTTGCATTTGCTTGCACCATGCAAGCCTCAGACAGATCATGCGTGTCACAGCAGCACACCAGGAGAGTCTGATATGAATGAATGTATACAGACCTTGGTATTGTTCAATTCACTACTGGGCATGTAAGCGATCCCCTCAGAGAGCAAGATTTCTGCTATTGTCTGCCGCTCTGCATGTTCCAGTGTACACAAGCCTGATAAAAGCAGAGCCTGCATCACTTGCCGCACACGCTCATTACACCGACACCTGGCATGTAGCCGATCACAGAACACTGCAAAGTTGCGCTGCTGCTGGACTCGCTGGACCAAGTTGGTACCGCCCCACTTGAACCAATCTTGAACTGACATTATTCCCTTGTTGTCAATTTCACTGCAACAGACGCCGACTAGACCGGGAAACCCTGCTGTCCTGTCAAACACACATTTTGCCAACCCCAATACATCTAGTCCAAATTTTGAGTCACTTTTGCATCTGTGCGCCTTGTACTGCTGCAAAAGACTGGCGATGTGTGCTTCTGTGAAAGGTTGCAGCAGGATTTGGCGGTCTGGAAGGAAAGGAGACAGGGCTCCCCAATCCCTACTGTCAGCAATGCCATCACTGTGCTGCAGTGGTTGCCCTTTGCAATGTTGCTGATACAGGGTCGAGGGCTGTTGAAAGGGGCCTGAGGGCTGTTCCATGAGAGCTGAGGGCTGCTGAGCTGTAGCTGAGGACTTTTGAAGAAGAGCTGCTGGCTGTTGAGCAGCATCTGAGGGCCATTGAACGGAAGCCGAGGTCTCTGGTGCAGGTCTGTCTCTGCAACAGTCCTGCAGACTTCAGGTATGCAACGCTGCACTCAGCATGCTCAACAACACTGATGCCACTGAGTGTGTTAGCATGTGGACATGTTGGCATGCGTGTTCCGCTTGTGGACAAATTACAATGCTCAGGTCAGGACTGAAGTTGCAAATGCTCTCACACTATGTTCATGAGGCATGGTGTGCATGAGTATGTACAAAAGCTATGCAGTTGACATGTCATGCAGGAAGCCGAAGAAGATGTCTCTGTCTGACAGATGCATTGCATCAGCTCAGCTTNAGAGGCCCGACTTCAATTACAAATGCTGTAAAGCTGGGGCCTATGCCTTGTTTGCAAACTCTGCATGCCCTGTCCTTTGCTGATGGAGATCCGCAAAGTCGGAATGCATACATCGCTGTCCTATCAGGACAAGTCCCACCTCAGCTGCATCACTTTGGAGATTCACTTCTTAGAGACTAGTCGTGCTGGCAGGCCACTGTCTCAAAAGTCGTCTGTTGCATCCTGGCACAGTATTTGGGTATGTTGCTCGTTTTCTGTGGTACATCAGCAGCAGAAAGTGCATCCCTTACACATGTTGCAAGGGAAAAGAGGTTGTGGAGGCAGGATCTGTACACCTGAAACAGCCTCAACTTGCACGAAGCTGCCTTACTAGTGCTGGCCGGGCTTCTCAGCCAATCAGCAGGCTCAACAGGCCTCATACACTGAATTCAAGTGAACTTATTGTACAGAGCTTTTGTAACCTGAAGTGCAATGTATTACTTGTAGTTGTGTCTGCAGGCTGATGCTGGTACGTCAGCTCCGGTGGCAGCTGCTGGCAGGAGCAGCACAAGGTCCGCATTTAGGTTTTCATCCTCAAGAACAGAGGAGGTCACTGGCTCGCAAACACAACANGAGCAAGGGATGGAAGGAGGCACATTCAAATTTCCGAAAAGGCATGATATGGAGGTTGCAGTTGCATTTTGGCTTATTGCAGATGCGTGCTCACCATTTTGTACATCAACTCCAGGTGCTGCATCTGTGAGGCGGCTTCTGCAGAGCCAAGTTGCTTTGTGGTCGCCACACGGGCCCTGTTTGGCAACCATGCATGCCAGGCATCGCTGAAACCGCACAGGCACCTTGTGCACTGTGTACAGGTGCCTGTCATGCAACATCCAGCGGAACTCAAGCTCACCTACATAGCCCAAAAAAAGTGTTGATTGCAGCAGTGCACACAGGGTTTTTTGCATAGCAGCAGGAAGGTGTTGCCAGCAGTGCTTCCAGCAGTACAACTTACTGCAGCCAACTGCAAGTCGCGCTTGTAGGCATTCTTTGTCCAGTCTTGTCAATGTTGTGATTGCACAGAACACTGATGGCCAATCCACTTCTGTGCCACTCTCTTGCAGAGCCAGAACCTCCAGAAACAGCTCCGAAGCCTTCAAGCCATGCAGAGGGTGCTCTGTGTAGCTCTCTAGTTTCTGCCACAACGCCAACGCGTGCGGTGGTATTGACTGTATTTTGTGACATTGTCGCTGATGGTCCATCAGGACTGCCATGGGCCGCGTTCCTACANATGCGCCATCAGTCAGCCTTGTGGCCATGGTGCTTGCAGGTGTGCTCTCCTGAGTGCGTCACGCCTCAGCTGTCAGAGTCAGCTGCTGAGTCAGCTATCAGGGAAGCCTTGGTGCGGCTGGCCTCCAGTGAGAAGGTCATCAGACTTGCATCCCCGGTAGACCTTGATGCATCAACCGGCACCAATCCACATGCTGCACTGTCAGCATCAGGGGTCCATGGCTTGCCAACCTTCACGCTAGCTGCTTTAGATTCCCCACCTGCCTCCACTGCACTGACCCGGCAAGACTCAGGGTCAGTCAACGGCCCTGAGGCACAGCTGGACAGGAACAGCCCTGAGGCAGGGCCCCTGGGCAACAACCCTGCAGCCTCCCCCCAAGGGCAAGTCAGCTCTGCACCATTTCAGGAGGTGGTGCAGCAGTTGCTGAGCAGTCCCAAGCTGGCCATTACAGGTGCTGACAATGAAGCTGATAAGACCCCCTACCAAACCCTGCTTCAGCACCTGATCGGAGGGGCAGCCCCCAGCAGTCCAAGGGCAGTGCCGGCTGCCCCTGGAGCTGCTGCCCCTCTTCGCAACGTACTATGTCCTGCCATCCAGGCCACACCTGCACGCCATAGGTAGGCTGCTGTCTTAATCATGGTTTTGTTTGTACGCTTTTGCTGCGTACACTGCAGCCGTGTGCGTGTATGCTTGCCTGAGGCATACAGTTTGGCTTATGTGCTGTACATTGTGTTGTCTGCCACACATTTGTGAAGTCATAGCAAGTCAGTTTTGACATGACATGCACACAACGCTGCACATCACAATCCAGGTTTGTATTGCCAAGACATTTGGTGGTGTCACAACCTTCTACACAGTGCAGCTGGAAAGCAGTTCTGACTGGCCGCTGTTGCAACCTATTGACAATGGCCATCGTACAAGACTGATCTATGCCCTGTTGAACTACCAATGTTCGATGTGCCTGAATATCAGCATTTGCAAATACAAAATGCTGGACCACAGCCATGCTGCAGACTGCCCATGTATAGGCAGACTGTGCACTCAGAAGGGTACACTCGGCAATTGGAGTGCCAGCAGCAACTCAACACAAGCCTGAGCATCTGACTCACCTTGCCAAGGTGTGCACATCTTTGCAGTGCCTGAGCATAGCACAGAGCAGACGTGTGGTGCTTGTCCTGAGCATGCTGCACAGCACCCATGTTGCTGAGCATTGTGACATGCTGCACACTGTCCTGCTGCTGTGTTGGCTGAGATGCGGTGGGGGTAGAAGAGGCAAGGGATTTGTCAGGAGAGGGGCTCCCCTTCCGGCTGGGGCCCTCTAGGTTGGGGTCAGCGTTGGGGCTGAGGGTCAGAATTCTGGCTGACTTGCGATAGCTTTGACGCTGAAGCTCCAGCTGAGCTCTCAGAGANCAGCTGTGCCCTCGAATTTGGAGCGCTCATCACATGGCAGGCAAGTGCAGTTGGCGTCAGAGCTGTGTGCTTATGCTGTAGGTGGGCATGCAAAACAGTGCCCTTGGGGCTGTCTTGGCTGGAGTCCACTTCAACGATGCTAGGATAGCAGTACCCTGCGCCATGTCAGCATGCTTACATTCGCTGATGGGATCTGTTCTGGCAGCTGCTTGGCGAGGCAGTGACAAACCTGCTGTAGCGGGACTCGCAGAGCACAAGCCAAGCACAGCGTGATGATGATGCTTTGGCACGCTGTACACAAGGTGGTGATGCACAGTATACTGTACGTATGATGCCGTTAGCTGTGTGCACATGTTGCCAACGCGTTAGTACGTGTACTGCAAGTCTAAGCGCGAGCATGCGCCACCCGAGATGCTATGCACAGCTGTATCAGACCAGTGATGGCACGCCTCCTCCTGTCATGGGCTGCAGTCTGCAGAAGTCTTAAGGCAGGACTTGATGTGCTGTAAGGGGTATGCCATAAATTGACAGATCGGACTGCAAAACAAAAGGTCGCATTCGATTGCAGGAATCGACCCTACGACCTCCCCATCAGACCGACTCGTCGGATATCCACCCCCGGCCGGTAGGTGAACGGACTCAAGCGTCGGGACAGTAGACACGCAATGTACTTGCCATTCATGCTAATTTTAGTGAACAAGTACTGCGTTCAGTCCGTCACCAAGTGCATAACCGCAAACGGCCAGTGCACCGGCACCCTTGACAGCAGGTGTGCATGCCCCCAGCAGGGGTCCTACAAGAGCCGCTGAGTCCAGCGGACAGGCGTGCCAAGCCACCATCCTCGTCAGCACCGCTACACGGCTCTTGTATGCGCTGCCCTCACAGCTCCCCGCTGTTGACGCTTGAAATCAGGTGGCTCACGCTGACTATGTGTACATACATCGCTTGCTATCCCTATGTTCCAGACTCTGTTGTCTGCCTCTCACAGTTCACCTGTGTCCAGGGCTGTGCATAGGCAGCAACACAACTTGGAGACTGTGTTGCTCCATGACTTCGTACTGCTGCTCTGGCAAGCCTATTGACCCAATTCCCAGGCACAAGCCTGCTGCTGTTCACACCTGAATTTATCAAGACCATTGTTTTTGACCCTCAAAATCCCCAGCACACAGGCTTTCACAATCAGGCCTGCCCCCTGCCAGAGTTGTTGCTAGGATGATTCTATGGCCTAGCTTGACGTACATTGCAACCCAGCTCAAGCAAGAGAGAACATATACAATGACATCTGTGTTGATGAGTCAGCAGCAGGCTGGCAAAGCATATCCCATTACNCGCAGGGGTCCCATCCATTGGGTCCTGCATGGCGGAGTCACATGAGGCACTACAAGCGAGATTGAAATTAAAATCTAAACTACACAGCAGCAGACAGGAAAGTTGTGGGCTTGCATGACTGTAACATGTGTTTGCCAAGGTATAGTCAATGAGCAAACATGGGCAGGTTGGCCTTTGATGTGCCATCCATGCCTTATTGCTGCAACCATGAGCAAACATGTAAACAAGCATAGAGTTCTTTGCCTGACTTGGGGACGATACTTGACTGTAAGACATTTCTTTGCAGCAGTACCTGCTCCTTTGACTGGCAGGCATACGAGGCTGTAAGTGGAAGGCAAGCAACGTAACCCAAGTCAGGATCAGCAAACTCGCTGCACGAATGTCGATGCAGCGCCATGACTAAGCTCTTGCTGGCCAGCTTACAATCATGGGTGACATCTCAATCATGGCCCACTTGCGGCGGCCATCAGTCATGCTGACGTAAGGCTGCACATGGCGGTGTCGCTCCAGCTCCAAGCTAAAAATGGCGGTCACGGCTTCCTCCAGTGCTGTCTCAGCCTCTTCTCNATGAATTTGGTGCTGAAGATTACACCTTGAATGATCATGCTACTGTGCACTACAGCAAGACCGGTGTACATTGCATATCAAGGTGACCAACGCTGCTGACTATGATTGTGTTGAGGCAGTCACGCATGCTGTGCACAGATCAGCAGAATTTG
Organism: Trebouxia gelatinosa; assembly: GCA_000818905.1. Classification (NCBI taxonomy): domain Eukaryota; kingdom Viridiplantae; phylum Chlorophyta; class Trebouxiophyceae; order Trebouxiales; family Trebouxiaceae; genus Trebouxia; species Trebouxia gelatinosa. The sequence continues at coordinate 1,948,266 of KN805367.1, forward strand.
AATCAGCGATTGACTAAGCACGGTCACTCACATTATGACAAAACCTTCTTGCTGTGCAGCATACAAGATGCTGCATGAAATTCGAAGGCAGAGCTCAACTGTGCAGCTTTCTTGCGTGGGATTGCAAGACTTGAACATGTCATAGAAAGCTGCTAAACAGTGTCATGCCTGCAAGTCCCCAAGCTGTGCTGTACAATCAAGATGCTGCTATGATTGTTGCGATATCAGGGCTCAAATTTGATGTTTATTATGCAGGATAGCAAGACTGCCAACCCAGTAGAGGCTGCTGTCGGCCAGACTGCACCTGTCAATTCCAACGAGGCAGACACAAACCAGCAGGGACCAGAGCAGTCAGCTGCAGAAACATCTAAAGAGGCTGCAGCAAACAAACTTGGCACTGCAAACTCAGCTGCAGCAACAGAGCAAGCACAGCCTGCCAGTCTACAGGACAACAGGCGTGGTAGCAAGTCAGCTGCAGACATCTTTGACACAACCATGACAGACTGCAAAGAGCTGTTGGCACAGACACGGTCAGTGCTGCTGAAGGAGCCCACNTTTCACTTGGGCGTGTTTAACAGGGCAATTTCCCACGGGTCATATGACACAAGATATGAAGCGTGTTTACTGCTGCTAGCCAAAAGTCAAGCTAGATTGATACATGGTCTGTAACAGGGTGGACATGAGGCAGATCTGCTTCTATGTAGCTTGTGAGATGGTTCTAGTATATTGCTTCCTGTCCTAGCGTAAAGGTGCTTGCAGGAAGCTGCTATATNAGGTCATTGTGTCTAGGTACACATGACGACGGTGGCCTTGGCCTGTAACAGGGCAGTTTGCAGCAGCATCAAGCACCATCTAACATGCAGCTGTTGGTGGTACAGTTCCTCTTACAGGTACATGCTGAATGAGCATTCTAAGAAAGCCAGCATGATGCGTTCATACTGCTGCTATACACGTAGGAACCTGAGCAAGCTAGGCATCACAAGTGTGGCCAGGTCTGTACCTTATGAGATCAGGGACAGCTTTGCCAAGGTCTTGGGACAGCAAGCCCTCAGACATGTACCAGCCCAGGTTGGTTTCCACCAACTTCATGGCGTACAGTGCCACTACAGGCTTCAGCACATTGCTCACAGACTCTGGAGACTGCATAACAACAGTGATCAATGTCAGCGTAGCAATNTGTCAAAGCGACTGTTGTGAGTGGCTGCGCTGATAAGATACTGGAGTTGCCAGCAAACGGGGCAGGGCCCCCGCAGAAGCCCATGAGGGCAGAATGCCATGTACCTCATGCATCAGAAATGATGCATAGACTGGAAGCACCAATCATGCATAATGAANGCCAGTCAACACTGCATACCAAGACCTCTGTCGCGGCGCAGCTCAACAAGCATGTTGTATTCATGCCTATAACTAGAGCAAGCTTCAGACAATTTCTGCAGAAGCATTATGCCACGTACAAAGACATGCCTGGCATTCACATCTTGTGGCAGCCTCTAGTAACGCAAACCAGCATGCTTTCATGAGTCATTGACTACAGAGCTGTATGCAATCTTCATCGCAGACAATCAGTCCCTCTGATGTTTGAGCAACGAGACAGCATCACACAGCATTCTGCTGAATATACTCACCAATAAAGTTGTCAGGGCAATTGGCATCTTCAGTGTATGCTCCAAGCCGCCTGTCATCCATGTATTTGATGTCATATGCCATCACCCACAGCCCTATGGAAGTATCATCACCACCACCTGGTGACAAAGCCGATGTTCCTGACATCTACTCAGTTGAGGTCACAAGTAGACAAGCATGTCCAGGTGCTGATACACTGCTGTCTCAACATACATCATGCACCTGGTAATGAGCTTTAGCGCAAGGAATTGCAAGGTCTACGGTTGTGCATGCTGCTCGGTTGTAGACAGTGTCTTTGCTCCCCCCGCAGGATTTTTGACTACACCTTCTGCAGCATGGCAGCATGGTATTGAGCTGTTGCTAACATACAGAGGGCACAAATGCGCCCTGGACTCCACCTCAATGAAGTGCCAGTCATCAGAGCTGTATTGCTTGCTACTTACTGATTGCTGACTGTCTGTCAACAACCTGTTAGGTGGCATGAGCACAGCTGCATACAAACAGAAGCTACTGATGACCAACCTGAGAGCCGACGTTGCTTGATGGGAATGCCGGTTAGCAACCGGACAGCTGCGGCTGACAAAGCATACATGCCGCCACTGGCGTACATGTAGTACTGCTTGTTGATCAGAGCCCCCAGAGGCTCATACCAAGGGCTGTTTGTGCTGTCATGTGCATCTGTGCCAGTGCGCATGACNATAGCAGAATACAGGGCTCCACAAATTGGCCAAGAACAGGCAGTGGGCAGAGAGTGATGCACTACTCACCTTTGAGATATCTGCTCATCCTTTACAGCAGGCATCATGAACATTGGCACTGGGTATGAGTCACAAGGACCACAATGGCCCTCCTCTGGATTAGGCAGCCCCTCTGGCAGTGCTGCAGTCTCAGCTGAAAGCTGTGCAGCTAGCAGCTGACTAGCACGCTTTGCATGAGCTCTTTTTGAAGGGGCACGGGTCCTTTGGGGGGTGCAGGCGGGCGGTTTCTTTGCCCCATAGGGCGGGTCATCTGAGGCCTGCTGGGCTTGGCTGCTGCTGTGCAGATTGTGGCACGTGTATCAGTCAGTCCCAGACCGGTCCACATCTATGCTATTGACTTGACCCAGGAGGTGTGGACGCACAGTGACACGGACGGGACCTTTGACATCTTCTCTGTTGATTCGCCATCTCAACTGAACACGAGCAATGTCCCGGTAAGCAACCCTACAGCATAGCAAGCATCACCACATGACAGCAGTCAGAATGTTTCCAGCTCTGCATAACTTCTGCAACACTGGCATGATTCCATTGCATGCAGAAACTGCTGCTATGGTCAGACTTGTGAGACCTTGTGAAGCTGTTGGTACTGCTATGTGAACCATGCAAAAGTAGGCCTGACAGGACCAATACCAAATAGCTTCTTCCTCCCAAGCATGTGTCCCACTCAAGATGCTGCATCTGCCCTTTGTACAGTGCTGACCCAGTACCACATTGTAGTGTTNCACGAACCACGTCCTACATGCAGATTCAACCTCGAGCGCGCTAGTTTAGCCATGGCATGTAGCTCCTGACCCTACGCATTCTGGACCATGACTGCTAAACACCAGAACTGAACATGACACAATGTCAGCACTGGGGTGTCTACGGCACACTTTAATACTCAACCCTCATCACGCACCTCTGTGGAGCATCAGAAACGCTTCTTCTCAAGGAGCTGGCCTTGCGGGTGACTGCAGCTGCCACAGCACGAGGGGCAGTGGCGGTTGCAGATAGCAGGTGACGCCCGCTCTGTTTGGGTGGACTGCTGGCATATGCTGAGGCAGAGTAGTCCTGCAGCAACTCTGCTGACAATATTCGCCTGACCTGCAATTCCGCATGGCGGCGTAAGCAATGGGAGACTGTTGCTGCTGCAACTTGCCATGACTGGAAAGTGACTGTCTGCTGGCCAGGGAATGCGCAAAGATACAGCAGTGTTCCTGCCANTAGCAGCCGGCTTTGCTCTTGCAATCTTTTGGCGCTTGGCCCCGTCCTTGTGGCTCACAGCCCTGCCCTTGTGNGTTGGGTTCTACATCTCAAGGGATTCTATGTAATTGCAGACTGCGCACCTTTTCAACAGCTCACTGCTAGCCCTTCTGGTGGTTCACTGCTGTATGTATACTACTATGTAGTGTTGCCACACAACAATGAGGGGTCTACAAAGTGAGAAAGCCCGTATCTCGTGGTGTGATGTGTCTTATCATGCCTGGATCGGTTTAACTGATCATGTTCAACCTACGTGTACGCTGTAGCAGTTAAGACAGTTAACATGCCATGATGGCAGGCTGACAGTGTCATTGAGTGTGCCATGACAAGGCCTTCAGAGAAGCTGCATTGATGTCTATTGGTTCAGTACTGAAGGTAAGTGTAGACTGACGTTCCACAGGTGGCTCCTGGAGATATCAGTACAACCATCGTACCTAAGCTGGATTGTGGAAGATTGTTGATCGGTCAGGCGATGGCCTGTGTGCCCTATTCTTGACATGTACCAGTAACGTGTGACTGCTACAACCTGATGTTTCAGCTTGTTGGATTTGATTGCATGAGCTGTTCAAGGGCGCTGATTAGCCACAACAGTCTTTTTACACAAAAACGCAGGTGTGTGTGCGCCATGTCTGTGCAACTTTGACTCTAGTATGTTGTTCACCTGAGTGCTTGTGATCCAGGCAAACACATGTGGCAAACCTTGCTGCAAGCCTGTCCAGATGCTCTTCTGCAGCAAATTGAATTCTTCGAGACAAAATCAGCTTCCCAGAAGCCTGACGCCTGTTGCCTGCCCCCAAACCTGAGCCGCAACACAGGTAGCAGCAGATTTGTAGGTGTGATTACTAAACAATTGGCATGAGAATGCAGCAGCAAGAAGACATGGCAGGGTGCGCAGAGTAGCAGTGGCCCCATCCACAGCTCCAGCAACCATCACAGCAGCAAGACTGCAGCCCAGGCTGACCNGTTAATCGCTTACAAATGGAACATGCAGTCATCCACTGGTTACAAGCTTGTGTAGGTGCGCCAGGCAATGCTAGGTACCTACCAGGGAGTCCTGTCCTGGTTTTGACTGCCAGCCTCAAATCTCTTGTTTTCTCTTCCCCAGCCGCTGCTAAGTACCTACTCAGGGTGTCCTATCCTAGTCCTGAACTCCAACCTCAAACCTTTGTTTTTCTCTGTTCAGGTGTGCCAGCCAATGCTGGGTTACGCTTAGCTGATTGCACCTGTTAATCACACATTTATGTAATAAGGAGTATCCAGATGCTGAATGAGGCTGAACACAATACTGGAACCAAACATAATAATCTACAGACAGTGCGATAGTCTCGAGAGCACACCATGCAAAGGTAGACCTGATGGNATGCGTGCTGGGTGTGCATGCATGTGAGGTGACCTCTCGCAGATCTGTTCGACAAGGCATCGTCAGCCACATGGGCAGCACTTGTAAGCTTTGTGTGCGGCCTCAGGCAAATGGAGGACATGCTATCCGCCTGTGCCATGCTTTCACCAGTCCACGGCAAACAGAACAGCATGTGTCTGTCTGTAGGTGTGAGTCGAGGCCAGCTGCAAAGCCTGCAGCTGAACCTGTCCAAGTGGGCAGCCATGGCAAGCCTGATGTGCAACTCCCGGCAGTGGTGGATGTACGAGGCCCTGCTGGCTGACCTGTCACAGCAGGCTGCTGCAGGCGTGCGCCCTGAGCTGCTGAAGCTCATGAACATCCCCAGCATGACTGCTGCTAATGCCAGGTCAGGCTTGGCACCTGGTATGGGTTGTTGCTGCATACTTTGTGTTCATGACAAAATGATGTCCAACCATTGGCTGCCGGTGTATCTGGCGTGCTGAAGCTCATGCACATCTCCAGCATGACGGCTGCCAATGCCAGGTCAGACTTCCGACCTTAAATGAGTTGTGCCAAAACATGCTGCATAGTTTGTTGTCATGATGACANTGTCAGTACTGGTTCACCTATGGGGTTCGGAATGAGGGCCAAACCTTGGCTGCCGGTGCATTGGCTGTCAGAGCGTCAAGATGTTACTGCAGCGCATGCACAAGTGCGTTAGATGCTGCCTCAACGCAATGCGCAAGCTGAATATGCGCACTTGCAAGGACATGCACTGAACATGCTCAATGCGCAGCAATGAAGCAAGACCTCGCTTTTGACATGTGCCAAGGGTTGTACATACTCCAGTACTGAGCAATCAAGGTAGGTTTGTTGTCACAGCTGCGTATGATTGGTATACATGATGACGTCACTGCATTGATGTGAGCTGAGCTGAGACATTATTAAATGTGGTAACCTTGCTTGACCTGTGTGTGCGCTGTCCATGCCTGAACACAACTCAATTGCACTTAGTGGTATATGTCACAGCAAAATCTAGCTCCACAACAGATGCATCGTATCAGGTTCACACTGTACATGCTGACTGCAAGTACTAATCAGATGCAGTACTTAGGGCCACTTTAAGACACATGTCATACATAATACATCAAACGCGCACAATGATTGGGCTTGTAGACTAGGCGTGTGAAGATTGCCTATAGCGCTGCTGTCTGACTGCCAGTTACACACACAGCCTGCCGCAGCCTTGTTTGCTGCTTCTTGCCAAACCAGCCTTTCTTGGTTGTTCTGCGTTGAAAGCGCCCCAATCGAAACAGTACTGACAAATTTGCTGTGGTAGTGCAAACACTGCAAATGCCATTTGGACAGCTATAGGTGAGCCAGGTATACCAAAACGCATGCTGATATGTGTAGGCGCATCACGGGGACGACACATACCCGGCTGCACCGAGTTCATGGTAAATGTCCTGCAGCTGTCTCTTCTGATGTAGCTTGAGGTCTCCGTATGGGCCAAGTGCCTGCATGTAAACAATTTGCTTTGACAATCAATCAGGCACGTAGGGGTGCGTCAGCAGTCTGTTGACTTGTTCAGTACATACCTGCTGGAAGTCCTCCACCCACTGAGGTGGCACTGAACCTTTCAGAGCAACAACATCCAGATATAGCAGAATCTCAAAAGCCTCAAGGTCCTCCCCTTCAACACTCACTTGCTTTGTAGCCTGCGCTTCCGGAGAAACAGGAATGCCTACAGCATTGCCACGGCGTTGGCACATTGTTGTGCAGTCTTTGCGATGCTCGTCGGCAAATGGCATGCCTGAGGCGTAGGTCAACGCAGCACCAAGCAAGAGCTGTCGACGTCTTGTTGTGCTGTTGGAAGATGAGGCGGGTGGTTCCTGGCCGCCATCAGCGCTGACTTGCTGTGCGCCGCGACTACGGCAGCGTGAGCGCCTACCAGCACCTGTCCAGGCTTTCCATGCTTGGCATGGCCTCGCTNTTTGATGACAAAAGCTGATTACGTTGACAGTTTGCAGTAGCTATCTTTTCTGTTACCAATGAGTCCACTCAGGTACAGGTGCACCTGTGCAACACAGGAAGTGCACATAATGCATGACACACTCTAACCTAGCCGTTTCTGTCCTGCTTTGTCACGGCTACGGGTGGTGATCACCCTCACATGGCTTGCGTTCACATGCGACAGCAGAACCTAGTGGTTGCCCTCGGGAGCTTCAAGAGGCAGAGTATGTTTGAGAGTTGTCACAAAGTCTGCCTGTCTGAGCATGCGAGGCCCAGACATATTGCAAGGCAGCTCTTCACCCTCCAATGGGCGAATGGGCACTAACTCCTGCCGCTCCCAGCGGTACATGAACCAGCAGAAGGTGAACAGTGGCATCAGCACAACAATCTGCATAGCACAAGATTTTGTGTCAAGACTGCTGTGCAGTACAAGCATTAGATCCCGAGGACTGAGTAGCAGCTTGATACTGACAGACACCGTGCATTGAACAGAACATCACACCCATCATGGAGCTCCTGAACTATGGCGTGTGTATGCTGGCTGGGACACAGCGCAAAGTAGATACAGACATGACTCATTCTGGATACAGATGGATAGAGACAAAAGAACCAGCAAGGATGCTATGCAGCATGGGGATATTGCAGGGCGCTGCTGAGGTCCCTATGCAGTGGGGCATGACAGTGTCTTGCGCACCTGTAAGCAGTTGATAAGGGTGAAGTTGCCTCCCAAGCCATGTAGGGCCCAGTAGGTGAAGGGCAGCTGCAACAGCCCCACCAATCCATTGAAGGTGTTATCAATGGCAACCATCTTGCCAAAATTGGTGAAGCCAAACAAGGCCCCAAATATGGCAAAGTAACTGCTGTACAGAAAGAAGCGCCCTATTGCCCACAAGATCAGGGTAACCACCTGCAGTAACTCAGTGACATTAGTGCCGTTGCTGTTCAAAGGCATCATTAATCATGCAACAACTGTTGAGCTCTGGTGTGACTGCACATGCCTGCGTGTGTACACGCTGTTGAGGCAGGTGTATATGTGAATGCACAAGTATATACAGCATGGTAGAGTGAAACCAAGGTTGAGCACACGACTTTTGATTGTAGATCCACATGTACAAAGGGTTGTATAGAGACTTCATGGCAAAGACACATGCAGCCAGACAGACTTGACAGCATCAATGAAAGCACACAAGGCAACCGGTCCCTGTATAAGCTAAAGGCCATGTGCGCTGCAGCTATCTAGCTGGGGCAATGACCACAGCACAACTGACTGCAGGTTGGTTTCTAATCTTGCAGCTGCTGCCATGAGATCACAGTTGCTTTGACTGATGGACAACATACATACAACACATGTAGNGCTAGAGGCTGAGGAATTTCGGTCTCGATGACAATCTCTTCCAAGCTGGTGTACATATACCCAGGTAGGCTATCAATAAGAGATGCTTGTAATGCTTTTAGCTTTGGCCACCTGCAATGCTGATGTGTGAATAGATGGATACATGTCCAGAGGCAGGCATTCAATCTTTCTAGCAAGGGCCAGTTGCTGTCAGCAAATGGGTCTGAGATAGTGTCGACCGGTGGCCGGCTTGCACGGCTGATGTCCAGTTCAGATAGAAGGGGCCATTGGCCTTTGGCTAGTTCATATAAGTCGTCCATTGTCAATGTATTCCAATCCAGTCTTAGACACTTGAGGTTGGGAATCCTGGCGCTGACCAAGGCTGCGGCAACCCNGCCTTGAACGGCAAGCAGATCGATGACAAGGAGCTATATGTTGGCCGTGCTCAGAAGAAGACAGAGCGTGAAGCTGCTCTGAAACAGAGGTTTGCATCCAACTAAGCTTTGTGAGCACAAACATCATGGAGTCAGGGCTTAAACAGTAACCAGCCAGTGTCACAAGTCATAACTGGAGTGGGGGCAGCAGCAACGTGCATCGCTGCTGCCTGCTGCACAGCTATACGCTTGGACAGACTTCAGGCAATACAAGTCTTGCGACAAACCTTTGAACCACATTGAAAATCTGACCACCACACTCTTGACTACAGGCACATGCATGGCCCTGACCATGTCTGCTTGACTCTGCAAATTGTGCTCAGAGAGTCCAGAAGCTGTTCATGCACTCTTTGCCACTCCTGAGCTGTTTTCCTAAAGCCACGCTGACCATGCTGTTACAGTACCAGTACTGCAAGATAGCCACGCTGCATTCACAGCCTTGAGCTGTGGAATGTTTTGCAGCATTACCCTCCTGGGAAACACCACCCAGACTGGCACCAGGACCTGCATGAGCAGCATCTAATGCTGTGACCATGGTGTGCCATGCAACTTTCCTCTATCTTGGTCGCATGCTGCAGGTTTGATGACGCCAGACAGGAGAGAGTGCAAAAGTACCAGGGCATGAACCTGTACATCAAGAACCTGGTGGACCANGAGACTCACAACAGTGATCAGGGCAGCCCTGATGTTGCCTTTGCATACTGTTGTACAGTATACAGCTTCAGTGTGGCCAGTAGTGCATGCAGCATGACAGCTGTGCATAGAGGTGGTGCATAGGTTTGGACAAGCTGGCCTTGAGGTCTACAGGGCAGCCCTGACGTCATGTAAACAGATGCTGATGTATCTAGACGCCACCCAACAGCTGCTGATGTACATGAAGACTGTTAACACTACTTACTCCAGCACAGCGTTAATGTATGTGCAGGGTATAGGGCCAGTGACAAGAGCTCAGTACCTCCAGATGATTGGCAGAGCCGGCAGGGCAGGGCATGCTGCTGTGGGGGAGGCCTACATCATTGGACAAGGCAGCCCTGATGCTGCTTTTGGGGACTGGAAAGCAATCTGTGACCTGCTGGTTGCCCCCATGCCCTCCCTGCACAGCCAGCTCTTGGCTGAGGGGGCTTTTGTCAATGAGCCCAGTAGCTGTGGCCAATCAGCTTTGGCATTGACCAATGCACCCTCCTTGTCAAGCCATACAGTCTCAGCCCCTAGTCAGGGAGTATCAGGAGCAAGTCAAGTGTCTGCTGTGCAGCCCAGCCAGCTTTTAAGGAGCAGACAGTCAGCTTCTGAGGCTGGTTGTAGCCAGCAAGATGTTACACAGCGTCAGCACAGCAGCACTACACAGCACCTTCANTGACAGTGCGACAGAGTGTCTGGTGAGCAGTCGCTCACCCGGCACAAGTGGTGCAGGTAGTGTCAGATGAGTTGCCTATTGTGCAAGACAGTGTTGGTTCTGCAGCAGCCCCATCGGCAAGGACGCATGCCTGGGAGCAGGGGTTCGGCATCACTGCCGTTCCATTTGCCTGTGTATACGTGCAAGGCGAACCTGCAGCCGGCAAACACTGCTACGTGATGACATCCCTGATCAGCATTGGCTTGCGGATCAACAACCACAGAAGTAATGAATGCGCTACTGTTGTAACTTATACACAGTCAATAGAAGCAGATGTGGGCCACTGCTGTTGCAATGCTGAGAATGCAATGCTGTTGCAATGCTGTTACAATGCTGTTGCTGTGCGGCTGTTGCTGTAAATCTTAGTGGCCCATGCAGGATGTGAACAAATGATTAAAGCAAATACTCCCATCACTGGAAACTTTGAATTTGCAAACTTTTTGAGAAAGTGAGCAGCAGGGCATGCAGGGCATCTCTACAATAGTATGTACATTGTGTTATGATATATGTGTATCATGTAAACATGTTTTGCAGGAGCCATGCTTGGGCGTGCGCTTCACGATAGCCTTCAAGCAGGGGCATGGTAGCAAAGCTAGCTTGCTGATGGCACAGAATGACATTGTACCAACATTTTCAACATTGCACTGCTCTTGATTGCTGCATTCAGAATGCTTCTTGCATGTCGGCACCATGGTGACATGCAAGCGCATGCAGGTCAATGTAGTCAAGTTTGTCACTGGTATGCTGTCTTCACGGCTGCCATTGCTTTGGTCAATAAGCAACTGAGTTGACATGATGCACAGGCATGCTACAAGGTGAGATCTTGGTCACAGGTGCATACAGCATTAGGAAGTGTATGCAGTGCATACCTTCTTCAATATCCTCTACACCTGCTGTGCTGCTGTTGGCTGTGAAAGTACCTGCAGCACATCTCAGCATATGAAGCATTGCGTGCTTGTCATGATAGCTATGTTCAGCACACTGGAGACACACAAGCAAGCAGTGCACCCAAAGCAAAACACATAATGCGATGAGATTCGGCACGCTTGGTGTCGGCATGTTGCTTTGTGACACAGCCTCAACTGCAAAGACATAGGTTTTGCAAGCTGCGCTGAAATTACTGTGTGTTGTGCTGCAGTTGGTTGGACAGATGGCGGCTATGATGCCATCCCCACCGCTGCAGACCCTGGCGGATCCCTGACTAAGCGCACCAACAGTGATGAAGATGCGGTTGTGCCACCTCTCACAAAGCGTGCTGGCTTTTCAAATGCCAACGCAGCTCAGACAGACACAATCAAGACTCTCATAAGTATGTGGACTGACTCTGGCTTGGATGCGGGGCAGAGACAGGTGAGTGGTGCTGGCCACTGACAACTGGTTGCAACTGTACACCTGACTTGTAGAAATGTGCCATCTTTATAGCAGGTGATGAGTGCATGTGTTTGCATTTGTTTAGCTTTACGACTATGCATTTGCTTGCTATTGCCTGCAACACCAGCTGTAGCAGCAGAAATCTACGATACTCCACCTCTCTTTACCCATATTAGAAAGCCATGCTGCTCAGCATACTGCAATCTGAAGCTTTGTGAAGTGCTGGCAGTGCACAATCACCCTGCACAGGAATGTCAGCAATGTTTGACAATGACCACCGCCTCCAAATTCTGTTAAAATCTTTCAGCCCTTGCCCGGCATGTCCCTGAAGGCAACCTCAACCTGTGNTTCCTTATTGCGTAGCTCACCGACATTTTGTACTGGCTGAAAAAGCTGGGTGCCGATATATGTTACTAATGCTGCCATGTGTACAGCTGTGAGTACTGCGACACTAAACTCGCACTACATGATGACAGTGATATTGACCACCGAGTCACAGACTACACAGAGCAACTCTATATCACANTGTATAGGTCATGGGATGAACTGCTGCACCGGCACCTGGTGTGTGAGCAGGGGCAGAATCAGAATGCAGGATTTGCAGCATGGATCTTGGCATCAGTCATGCTAGGCAATTTGAACACCTTTTGCCCGGCATTGGCTAGATTGAGGTACAAATCCATGTGGCTTTGTCAGCGTCTGCTATATGAGATGTCAAAAACTAGGCTTGCAAGTGTGATACCTGAGGTCTGTGTACATGATGCTGCGGCATACATGTATTCCTGTTGACATGTTGGAGGCAGATGTCATGCATGACTTGAGCATGCAAAACAACTGTCCTGTTGTGCAGTTTGCGGCAGTCCAAGGCCAAGAATATGCTCAAATTCGACAGAGCAACCAAGCTTGACTGTGAGCTGCTCAGCAGCGCTTCACAGGTGAGACGTCAAATTGTATGTACGTGCAGCCACCCTGACCTTTCACCCTCATCCTCATGTATTTCTTGTATATGGGTCTTGAACTCACTTTGCATTGTTGTGAGCAGGCATTTGCCAGAGGCTCGCGTGAGTATGCCTGCCAGGCCTTGCTGTTCTACCTGGAGCGCTGCAGTGTGCTAGCCAGGCAGCCTGAGCAGCAGAGAGCCCTGCAGCTGGCTGNGTGATGCGTCTAGTTGCTGTGCAGATTGCATGTTCCATGCTTTGTGGATACAAGGCTCCGGCTTTAAGTAACTGTTAATCTCACATGCTGCTGGCTGGTGCCAAGGTAGCCCGGCCACTGCTAGGATCAAGAATCGCTGAGTACTCCTCACTGAGACTCTGAGACTGGTTGTTGAGCGCGTCAACAACCAATCTCCAGAGCACATCAAGTCCAGAAATGCATAGTCAGCCACTGCTGATGTCAACCAGCCTGCANGCCATTGTGCTCTAACATGCTACACATGATTTCTGCTATCTGTCATCGACAGCAGATGCAAAGGCCATTTCAGGATGTTCCACACAAGCATAACGGTAGCGTTTGTTTCTGTAACATCATGATTGCTTGCTTTGCAGGAGTATGCAAGGCAGCTGGGAGTCTGCCTGCTGCAGTCAGAACCAGAGGATGGACAGTGTGATCCCTCCTCTGGCTCCTCCCTCATACAGAAGCGCCTGGAACAGCTAGTGACGGAGTTTCAGGGACTGATGATTTCACTGAACCTGAGCAATCCTGAGCTCCTGAAATGGTGTCATGCATCTCAGATGGATGGAGCTACTGATAGAGCCCCTCACCCCCCTAGCTTTTGGGCAGATTTACTGGTGGGGAGACACTTTCTTGTGTACGCTGCTTGTCGTGCTGTGTTGGGCATGTGGTTACCTCAATGAGGCTGCTTCAAGACTCATGCTGCTGCAACAGGAATGCGCTTCATGACTCGGTACACTGCAAGGGCATATCCCCATTGTCTCTACTCATCCATACTACCGGACTACAGAGCACTGTAGGGCTCACCCACTGCATCTTCAGCATCAAGCCTGAAATCGCATGCACATTCAGTATGCAGATACGTTCACATTGAATGTCACTGGTGCGCCTTTGCCTGCTGCTCATGCTTAGTTCAGCATCAAGGTGTGAGTGCGCATGTCATCAAAAGGTACAAGTTGACGCTGCAAAAGTTTTTGACCTATGCTTGCTTGTCTTGCAGCCTGTGCTGCAGTNTGGTGGCAGAGCCTCGTCTAGCAGTGACGCCTCCCTGTTGCATAGTCATGGTCATCAGCTGAGCAGTGGCAGAGCCTGTGTGAGCAGTGGCACCCCCTGAGTGTGCTGCAATGATCCCTGCAAAGGCTGAGGCGGATCTTGGCCTGCTGGACTTGCTGCTGCTGCTAGGCGTCCTGTATTTGCAACCCAGCAACGCATATGTCAATCATAGGTTCAGCAGCTGTGAATGTGTCGCAATGCAAGACTCTAAGTGAGGTCATGGTTGTTCTTGCATAGTAATCAGGCAGAGAGATGAACTCTATGAACTCTACCAGCTCAGCGGCTGTCCTATGCTTGCCATGCATGCATCTGCTTGACCNATTCATGCTGTTCAGGCGTCCATGACAGTTCAAGATGTAATGCCAGCAAAGGTTGCTTTTAAGACCACTGAAGACTGGGTGGCACTGGACAGTGGCAAGTCCTTTGCATGGTCTCCTCAACAGCAAGGCTCCTATCGTGAGCAGCTTGATGTCCTGCGAAAGCTTGTTGAGCAGAAGCAGCAGGTGGGTTATTACTTACATCTTTCCTTCAGCATTGGACACACAGTAAGCGTTGTTCAAAAATCGATTGCTATCTCCCTGTGGTGCCAAGTTTGAACTGTCAAGCCTTGACTATTCAGTTCAGAACACAGTAGAGGCTTGCTTGCATTGTCTAGGGAGAGGGAGAGACAGATGCAGCTCTGGCAACGGCTGTGACTGCCCTTGAGGCAGCAGAGCCTGCCATACAACAGGCTGAAGAAGCTCAACAAGCAGTCACAAGCGGACAGCATGAGCTAGACACCTTGGCCAGGCAAGTTAAACAGCTGTGTGAGGGTTTTACAATGTTCTGGTGTTGTGCACCGAGAGTTAACGCAGGGTTTGAAGCAAAACATGTAGACGTGAGACAGATCTTTTGTTGCACGTGGGTTGATGCAACTGTCTGTACATTGTAATCAGCCGATTGTTGCTGAATGATCATTGAGCAATCCGTGTCACCCCACATGCCTCTCAATATACGTCTCAATGTCTCTGACTGTTGATGCAGGGATGCAGACCATGCTGAAGACCACAGCAAGTCTTTGCAGGCTGAGGCAGAGGTGGCGGTACGAGTTGCTCGGCGTGCTGCATGTCGACTAAAGGTACAACGTCAATGATCATGTCTCACATGAAGGCTATGTCACCACTGACGTGGCTTGAATGTCACCCCAATGACTGCACCAACAGTTCTGGCTTACAAAGCACTTGCTGGTCAGACAGGAGTACAGCTGTCTGACCCAGAATACTGGTTGACGCAATGGCTACTGTACATGCAAACAGCACAGTATTGTGGACAAGGTCGGTGTCAAGTGTCTCAAGGCAACACACATGCATGTTGATTGCAGGGAAAACAGCAAGAGATAAGTCTCACTGACCTGCAGCAGGTGGCAGAGAGTGAGCAGAAGAATTGGTATTCTGCTCAAGATACAAGACAGGNCAAAGGTGCATTTGCAAAGCAGGCTTACCCGACTAGCTTGCGTGCCAAGTACAGGAAAGGTTTTTCATAGTTGTAGTTGCTCTTGGCAGAGATCTCATGATACTGCAAGTTCTTCTTCCTGTGGAAGGTGACCTGCTTTGGCTTCACTTGCCTGTTCTTCACATCCACCTTGTTGCCACATAGTACAATTGGGATGTTTTCGCACACCCTGCATGCCACATGCCGAAGTTGCTTTCACGCCTAGCCAAATGCATGTATACAAGCAGCCACTCTGTATGCAACCATGACAGTGAAAGGTTTGGCTGCCTATTTCTCACCTGCACAAGTCTCTGTGCCAGGTTGGGACATTCTTGTATGTGAGCCTTGATGTGACATCAAACATGATGATTGCACATTGGCCATGAATGTAGTAGCCATCACGCAAACCCCCAAATTTTTCTTGACCAGCTGTGTCCCAGCAGTAGAAGCGCAACTTGCCACGATTCGTGGTGAAGTCTAAGGGGTGCACCTCAACACCAATTGTTGCTGCAGAAAAGAGTGTATTCAGTTTTGCAATTGATGTTACTAGCTTTTGTGCTGCAGTATAGGCTGAAGTTTAAGTGTCTTACGTTCATACTTCTTCTCAAACTCTCCAGTCAAGTGACGCTTGACGAAAGTGGTCTTGCCTACGTTTTCACTACATGACTCAGCAGAGCATCAGCTTGATACAGGAAAGAAGGTTGAAGTGCTGGCCGCCAAGAAACAGCTTGCGGTAGCGGCACTGCGCACGACTGGTCACCTGTACCACCATCACCAACAAGCACAAGCTTGAACGACGGAACTCCTTCGGGAGTNAATGCTGTGCATTCACTCCAGGTAGAAAAGCTGAAAGCAGAGGCTGCCAACCAGCAAGCAGAGGTCAAGAAGCTGCATGCAACTACAGTACATCNTTGTTTTGCAGAGGCCTTTGGGGCAGCCTCCATGCTCATGCTGGTGTATGTTGTCAGCACACAGTTGTAGCGGGCAAGTTGGTGGGGATTCACACCGCGTCCTTTGCCATGATACATGTACACTGTCATGCCTGCACCAAGCATTGCAGATTTGCATTTCATGCTGATATACGTTTGGGGTTTAGTTAGCTGGCAGCCTTCTGGCCTGTCAAGTGTGGTACATCAACACACTGGATGGACTCTGGAAATGCACATCCTACCCTATGATGTGCTTGCAACCCTGGGGAAGCAGCTGAAGTCTGATGAGTAATGCTGAGTCACACAGCGGGAGGCCAGCATGCGCCATACAATGACCGAGGCTAAGGTGTGGGCATTTGTGATGCCATGTACAACATGAGGTCGAAGTTGGCAAGGATGTAAAGTGCACCTGCACCCTTGGCTACTTTAGCTTCAAGCTCGCGCGCCCACTGGTTAAGCACAGCTGTGGGGCACACTATCAGCGTGCCTCCTTCTGGCAAGCCAGCTACATTGTCCTCCTGATGCACAGGCTGAGGCTCNGCTGGGCGACAGCTGTCAGACGACACCAGCCTAGCAGCTGCTGGTGTGTCAGACGCCTCCACCATGTACATTCTGATGCGATTGCTTGGTGGAGCCAAGAAGCGCAAGAAGAAGACATACACCAAGCCCAAGAAGCAGAAGCACAAGCACAAGAAGATCAAGCTTGCTGNTGGACGAGGCCCTGAAAGCGTTGCCAGCTTGGCATTTGAATGCCAACGTCCAGACCTTGACTCGGAGCTTCACTGCCAAGAGTTTTGTCGCAGGTATGTCTGGGTTTCAAGAGTGCCTTACTGAGCCAAACAAGTTATGATTGTCAACTGTGTGGGCGGAATGTAGCCATCAAGTTCTTTGACCTTGTTGCAACTCTTGCTGAAGAGCTAGGGCACCACCCAGACCTGCACCTGACAAACTACAGAGAAGTTCAGGTGTGCATCAAGCTCTTACCACAGGACATTGATGTGTGTGCTCAATGACCAATACCAAATGCCTGCCATTGCCTGAACCGCTTGGTATGCAGGTTGCGCTGTCAACACATGCAATTGGTGGCCTGTCCCGCTTTGACGTAGTCTTGGCAGCCAAAATTGACGCTCTGCCTGTGGACTATAGCCCAAAATGGCTGCAACAGCAGGGAAAGGCTTGACACATGGGTGCTTGAGGTAGCTGCCACTGCACAAATGTACATGAGATGTATCCAGCATCTGACACAAGAACAATGTACACATGTGCAGGTTGAACTATGTGCTTGTGCAGCAGGTGTTCCTGTCCAGCTTGTTCTGCACCCTGACAATCTTGAGTTGGCTTGTGAATTGGCTAGTCCATTGTGCGCAATGTAGCGCAGGTTTGCTATCAGAAAAGTTCTGTCACAGTGCTATGAAGCTAGGCAAGGCAGGAAACCATAACCACGAACATGTGGGTACACAAAAGCTGCATCAACAGCTTGCTACAGTGTAAAGTTGCTTATGTGCTCATGTAAACTCAGCACTGGCCAGCACTTGCCCGTGCGCAAGACAACAATACAGTTGTGACTTGTTGAACAGCAGCACATATTTCATCGCAACGTCAAGATGTGCACCTCTTCTGCTTCACCTACCTCTTCTGCNAACTATCATTTTAATTGTTAAGCAGCTGACAAGTCAAGCACAGCAGAAGGTTCTAGAAGCACCTGGAACATTTTGCCTCCATCCAAGGAGCCCACGGGGAGGCTGTTGAATGCAGTGGCAAGCAGGCCGCACCAGCCACCGATGANTTCATCCACTTTGCCACAGGATGTTGGAGTCCACCCAGGGCACTTCCTCACAACTGCACATGCAAGAGTTTCAGTCAGAACCAACTGTGAATGCTGTCTACTATAGCACAAATGCTCAACTCTGACTAACAAATCATTGGTTTATAACNTCCGTGATCACGTTTTGCCAAAATCAGCTGTTGCAATTTGCAGCTACGTAGCTGTGTGCACCTGAAGGCATCACACGATACTGGGTGTATAGCTCAATCTCCCAGGATTGCCATCACAATGCTTGCCTTTACAATGTACTTTCACAACATCACTGATGGAGGCTTTCAACACACAGGCAACTTTACAAGCCAGTTGCTTGACTGCATACGCTTGTGGTATTTTAGGGCATACAGCTAAGCAGCAGTGCATGTGTCAGAACATTTGCTGTCATGTCAAATATCGATAGAGGAGTCATCGAGACCGCAACCAAGCCTGTGTTGCCGTTCAAATCTGAGCCAGCTGGACCTTGCCGCGACAGCTGAGTAGATTTGAAAGCGACAACTCCAGTTCACGTTCGCGGCAATGTCACTGGCCGCGTTGTCAATGACNTGCTTTGAGTCTTCAGCAATGTGTATTTCTGTCGTGAGATGCTCAGCAAGATAGGCCATAAGAGGCATCATGCTGGAGTTGCATAAATGTGCTTAATGACAATGTCAAGCCACTGCCTGCATAGACTTGTTGTGTGGCAAACTCCAAGACAGCAGGATCACCTGTTGTATGCTGCATGCACACAAACAGGCATGCTCGCTGCGTTCAAAGAATGCAAGACTTTGTGCCTGACCTCAGCAGGAACCTTGACCTATTTCTGACCCCTGACCGGCTAATTTGCAATTACCACCAGAACCATCAGGTCATGGGCTAGGTCTTTCAGACAGCGCAAGTCTTCCCACATTCNAGGAGGTGCTGTGGTGCATCAGGGACCCCCCATACCAAGCCACCCTGGACCCTGCCCACCCTAGCTCTGCCACATCAGCTGAGCTGTACAGCAGGTATTCTGCAGGGTCCGCAAAGCACTTTTGCTTCACAGCACAGCATGCAGCAGTCCATNGAATGGAGGAGGCTCCACCCAAAAAGTCTAAAGGTGGATTCATGGGCAAGCTGAAGAAAACATTCAGCAAGAATAAATGATTAGGCAGCAGCCATCATCTCTATGTCATATCATGTATGTGAGACATGTGAGACAAGCTTGCCTGTGAGATAGCTTTGCTTGACGTTTTGGAGCCTGCGCTATNAGAATGAGCTGTCGGCAGAATCCATGGCAGAGCTGGGAAAAGGTGATTGGCCGGTGCTCAGGAGTGTGAACTTGTACAACACCAGAGGCCAATTTTGGGAGCAACTTGTTGCAGCGCCTTGGAGGATGCTTGAAGAGCTCAACCTGAGCGGCGGGGATCATGTGCATGATCTGTCACACCTCTTGCATGCAGACTGGCCGCACCTCATAGCACTGGAGCTTCCCAACTTAGAACAGGTTGAACAGTCAGCATTGGCACAACATGGCGTCTGGCTAAGCAGCAATGGCCACTTCAGAAGTTGCGGTTGAATATATATGAAACAGCTGAATCAGGCTTTGAGGTGCAGTTCACCGACTGGCATGCCCTGAAGTGGCTAGATATTTTCAAGGCTGAGCTCACACCAGAGCAAGTTGAGTCTTTGTTGCAAGCTTATGGGCAGCAGCTGGACACACTGTATATTACATGCCGGGTNGCCTCAATATGCTGTCACATTGAATGGTTGAGATCTCCCTTCTTTTTAACACTTCAATTTCCCGCAAAACATTGTATCTGTGCATTGAACGCAGCACCTGTAGCTTCACAAATGAGCATCACCTTTCCAATTACAGCCATGGCTGGAGTGTTACTCAGCTTCACACATGTGCATGCTGTGTTGCAGGATAACGGNATTATTTATTTTACTATCATTAGGATAGTATACCTGGCATGATATTCTGATGCGCAGTCCTGGAATCCCACAGAAACAAGGAGCCCGCTTTGGCAGAGAGAGGGATTGCTTTATACTGCTCATAGAACTTCCTTTCCTGCATCACATCAGGTGTATATACCACATGTGTGCAAAGGATATCGTGCATGAAAGCGCAACATGCCCTTGCAGTGTGTTGAGTTGTAGCGACGGTGAAACTACTGTCCATGCAGGCAGGTTGTAACATGCTGCTTGTGTGTACGTCGCATAACAGTGTACATGTACAGAAACAAAGATGATGCGGGTGTTCTGAATGATGGTGCACAAGGCCTCACAAACTACGTTGGCTTGGATCAAGGCAGTCACCTTGGGCTGGAACTGGTAGANGGGTATGGGGGCAGCAGTGCGCTATAGCATAGCATTGAAATTTGTGTTGAGTATGACATCGTTCAGTAATCAAGCAAGCTACTGTATAGGACGACATGGATAATTCAAACCCACATCAATGGCATGTCATGTATGATAAGAGGGTGATTACCATGTGCGAGACCATTGATGAGGGCTTGTACTGACTCACGGATGACCAAGACTGTAGCAATGGACATGATGACAGCGCACACGATCACAGACACTGTTTCCAGGCGCGTCCGCCCAACAGGAAACTGCAAGCAAGCAAGCACGTCAGGCTTGTGACATGTGGCAGGCATGCACTGATCATGAGCACGCAAGTGCAGAGCCAAACTGGCTGAAGACTAACATTGCAAGCAGGAAACCTCAGACAAGCAGGCTTGCATGTCATCCAATGCTGCTGCAAGTCAGCATGCCGCAAGAGGGACATGAGGCAGCTCCTGATCAAGGCGCACACCCTGAGAATCAACTAAATGTAAGAGCTGTACATGATTGCAACAGATGATGGCAACTCTTACCTTGTGATCCTGTTTACGCATGCGCCATGTGGCAAATGCCAACACTGCCTGCAAAGACAAACGTGCTTGGCCTGACGGTGCAGGTAGCAGCAAAGCAGCGGTGGAGAAGAACACAGCTTTCTTACCTGACTGGCTATGTCCACAAATGAGTCTGCCAAACTGCAACATGCATGTGCGTTACNGCAAACATCAGGCATTGGGTTACAGGCAAAAGATCAGGGATTGGGACCCAGTCAAAGATCAGGAATTGGTACACAGTCAAGGCACCTGACTCATCCCATGTGCCATATAGGTTTGCTTCTCTGCAAAGATGGAGTATTGAAAGCACTAGAGGCAGCTGCCATTATAGCGCAGCACCCACACGTCACCAACAGCCTGCTTGCTGTTGCATAGCAGAAGGGTGTTTTCTTCAATGAATGCACAGAAAGCAATCTTCATTGATCAACCCTTGGTGAAGTCATCAGTTGAGATTGCTTCCAACAATTCTCATCATTCAGCTGATGATGCCACAGGCCCACCTTGCGATTGTTCACACTCAAGGTGAGTCTCACAAGGTTGCCATTGTGTGCACTGCTGCCTGCTCTCCTTCCACCTTTGCAACTTATGCACACCTGGAAGCAGGTCAGCGCTGTAGCCATGCTGACTTGCTCATGCACTTGTAGGCCTTTTGCACANTATCACGCAGGTAGACAGCTATTGCAGCGGTGCCAACCATAGTAGTCTGAAGTGCAGGAGCCTGCAGCATGTTCCTTTTGACAGTTGGCGACTCAAACAAGCATGCATGTTGCTTGCAGCTGATGCAGGTAAATGGCTGCACAACAGCACACAGACGCTGATGCACAAGACCAACCTGACATAATTGGAGCCATGGTTTGCTCACTGTCAACCTGTTGTGACATTGTGTAATTGCTGAGTCCTGCCGTGCTATACAGGGCGTTTCTCTCAGCTTTCCTTTCTAGACGTGCAAGCCTGTGTTGAGCGCCTAGTAGGTGTGACCTATGCTGACTGAGTGCCAACGTGCCCTGAGACAGTAGGCTTACCTGGACTGTATCAATGTCCTGTAGGGTTGGTAAGGTGTGTATGGGGGCAATTCGCATGTTCAGCTGCTGGGCCTGTCTCATAGTCTGCTGNAGCGCAGCATGTCAGCTCTGTAAGTCCTTGCGAGGGCACTCAACACCTCAACCACTGGGCCTGCACATTACTAGCCCTGGAGTGCTACAGCTCCACATTCCTGCCTTCCTTCTTTCTCGCCCCTTCAACCCACACATGCTGAGGATTGTCATGATTAGTTGCCACACAACTGGTCTGCTAGGCAATTGCAAGAGCAAGGTGCTATGTGCCCAAGCCAGAACTAGGTTGACAGAACAAGCCTCACCTCTGCAAGCTTGGATGTGGGCCAGCATATAACAAGCCAGAGGGGTAGCCCAACCCACCCCCACGCTTGCCTGCTCACATTGTAGCGCCGCAGCAGGAAGAGGAAGTGTGCCAGGATGGCAATGCCCCACCCTCCACACAAGTCCCTGCAGCACAGCAGGCCGCCTCANTGATGCAGTCCATTTTGACTGGAGAGAGCTCAAGTGTGGAGAAAGACTTGCAGCCAACTCAGAGCAGGAAGGCTGNTCTCAGACTGATACCATTGCTTGCAGATCAATCAAACAGCATGGCGCAGTCTGGTCAATGACTGTGACCTATTCAGCCCAGCACCCAACTGCCTTAGCGGTGGAGTGGCTGATGCAAAGTACGGCAATGACTGCCAAAGGCCCCGTCAATCAAACAGCTATTGGTTGACCTCTATCACTGAGGGCAAGTACGCCATTGAGCGATATGACTTTGACACTGGCATTGTCCCAAATGCTGGCTCTGACTGGAGAACAGTACAGGGAGAAGGGGTAAGCACCTCAGTCTAGTGCAGTAATGACATTTTGCATGCACTGGTCTGCCTGCTGTGGTCTGCCTGCCTGTGCACAGCTATACAGGTTTCTCTTACACACTCGTGTTGCACGCACAATACAGTTACTCGGGAGTTCATCCAAGCGCATTGCCTCCTGCAGCATCTTGAAATCAAGTCCAACCGGCATACTGTCGGCCCGTCCCCTGCTCATCAGCTTCAGCGAAATGCTATACCGTACTACTGCCTTGTCTTCTGCATCATGGCAAGCATCCTCATTCTGTTGTGCAAACGCCTATAGTTGCATCCTATACCAAGCGCAAAGCTTGTCACAAAGTCTGTGTCTTTTCTAATTGTTGGTGTCTGGTGCAGGCAAGGAGGCTGTTGGCAACTCCTTACTTGACGTACAGTGCTCGGCGGCGCCGTGCTTTGCTTCAGGGTGAGTCTGAGGGCGGCGGAGCCGGCCAATCTGCAGGCTGCTTCCCTGACATCTATACTGGTCAGGACTTTGAGAACTGGCTTGAGGGCTCCTACATAGGTAACTGCACTGCATAACACTAGCTGCCTGAACTGGTGTTTTCCAAGGCTGCACAGTAAGAGTTTGCCAATCACTGCTCAAGCCATGCCTCATTCCCAGTTTCCCAGATCCTGTTTGAATCGCCTGTTGTCGCCAGTCACGTACACCAGACTGCCATGCCGTGAGTAATGTGGTTGTGCTTGAGAGACTGATAGGTGTGTGCTGTGTGCAGAGCCAACCTTTGGAGGCAACACCATTAACCCCATTGGCATCATCTTCTGGATTGTACACTTCTTTGGTGTCCTCTCCATGGCAGCCTTCTAGACCCAGGAAAGGATCAGGAATGTGGGAGTCAGCGTCTGCAGCATGATGGGTCCAGCAACAGCTTCACTTGTGGGCCTTGACTTTGGTGATTATGCCTGGAGCTTGCCTGGTGTGTTGCTTCTGCATAATATCTATAAATCAACAGTTTGGTGTTGTGGTGGCTGTGTGTCGTGACATCAACCTGCAGCAACTGCTTGTTGGTTGCACATCACGCAGGAATTTTGGGTCATACGTTGCTATTTGATGCAGTACTTGTTTACTATGCAATCCAAGATGAGATAGACGTCACACACATGAAGAACATTGTCATAAGTCTTTGTGTTGCAACGTATGGTCAGCACTGACCTCTTTCTGCTGCATTGTAACGATTTGGAACGAGTTTAGCAACGTCTCATTGTTAGGTCATGCGGCCGGCTTATAGCACACGCCATGACAACTTAAAGGGGACTTGAACTCACCGGCAACAGCACAATCTCTCAATCCCGCGCGTGGCATGATGCACTGTTGCTAACGGTTGTACAGCGGCACAGATAACTCAGACCTTATGACAGACAGCTTACAATATCGCTGCAAAAGTATGTGCTTATTGTGCAGATCTGCACAATCTAGACTACCGGTACAACCAACAGCATTTGTCAGCTCGCAGCAAAGGTAGCAGGCACAGTTGCACGCACAACTGCAGGCATGCATGCCCACTTAGACATGAGTGGAGCAGGTGCAAACTATATCTATAACCCTCTCACCTTGTGTCAGACACAAGATCAGTTTTGACGTACTGAAAAACACTTGCAGCATTACAAAGACCTTGCAGCATTACAAAGATTTGCCAACATAGTCGGTGAATTGAAGACAGAACCAACAGGCCATACACACATACAAACAAGCACATCACTTCTCGTGACTTCCTTGTCTTTGCATCATATGCGTTGGCAACAGCTGGTCCGTAGAGCGTGAAAGGCTGCGCATCAACTTAGGCATTGGCATATGACCAAAGGTGTACCTCCTAGACATGAGCTTGAGCACTTCATCAAGCACAATGACTGGGAACGACAGCCACAGAATTGCTACCCACTCTTTTGCGGTCAGGGCTGTCACTGTAAATATGGCTGCAACAGGCGGGGTGTACAGGATAAAGACATGCAGCAGCATTGACACTGCAATAGCAGCCAGCAGCCACAGATTACTCCAGGGTGGTAGCTGTAGCAAGCTGTTGTTCTCGCTCAAGGCGTTCAGTGCATTGAACATCTCCACAACCACCAGGACTGTCATGCTTATGGTTGATGGTCGTCTGTCTTTGAACAGGTCACAGCTGAAAACATGTTGACCTTCCTGACAGTTCTGAAAGTCAGTAAGCTGTGCCCACGTGAGTTGCGGTCCTCCCTGCAAAAGCCAAAGCAATAATCAGGTCACACTGACTGCCAGTAGCTCAAAGTCTAAGTACTATTCTGATAAGAAACTGCTTGCGAGCTGCAGCAATGTGCTGATGGCTATGCATGGCTCTATGACTCTGAGACTGGTGTCAACACATGTAACATGATGATGCTGCTGTGACATTTTGTTATGCTGGTTGAATGCAGGGGTAGCAGTGCAAGATGCAGTCATTAGCTTGCACTGCAGCAATGCAATTACGAGTTGCAAGGCTGAGGAAACAAGTACACACAGCTATCTGAACTGCACATTGTAAGCTACTTGAGTAAGCTCGCTGATGTAATGTGGCGTGAGCATGCATTGGCAGACAGTTCATGATGCATAATGCAGGTGGCATGACTAGCATGGCTTGCCTCAAAGTACATGTACCACCAGGCAAAGCCAGCCACAGTGACGCAACCCACATAGGCCCCAATGACCAGGTAGCGCACCAACAGCCATTTGTTAACGATTGAGTCTGTTGTCCTGCACTCACAGAAAGCATTTGTGTGACTGAGCTGCCCTGTGGTAGACAACAACTTTTAGCGTATGGGCACCTGGCCATGCAGCAAGAAGCAGCAACAAAAAGGACTTGCACCCCATGCAATGGCGGCATGAGATGACTGAGGCTACAGGTGTGGCCACTTTTCTGCTGACAATAGTCAGCAGGCATGACCAGACAGGTGCAGGTGTAAAGACATGCACAAGCCGGCCAACACGTCTTCACCAGGCATGCACAAACAGCAGGCAGTGTTGCACAAGCAGTCTGTGTCAACATCAGGATGCAGCAACAGAAGCAGTTTGCCTGCTGGTGAGCTGTCAGATGGTCTTTAGCAAGCAGCCTCTCTGGCAGCTTCTGAGGCAGTTCTTGACACAGCACTTTCGATGAAGCAGGACATACCTCCTGGGCTTTTGGGTCATGATGTCCCGGTCAGGGGCGTTGAAGCCTAGTGCAGTGGCTGGGAGGCCATCAGTGACCAGGTTGACCCACAGCAGCTGCACAGGGTTCAAGGTCTCGGGCATGCCCAGCAGCGCTGCAAAGAAGATGGCCACCACCTCCCCAATGTTGGAAGACACCATGTAGCGGATGAACTGCATGGTATGACATCGAGTCTGTCCAGTGCTGTGGCACATCCACTCAGCAATTACAAAGGATTGACATAAGGTCGACACACAGCACAGCATGCTTGCTGACAAAGGATTGCCTGCAAGGAGTGCACTCGTGCTGTGCCCCGGCATTTGCTGCCCATTGGTGATTTGTTAAGCGCAGATGTTTTGACTATACATACATGCTTTGTTGAATGACATTGCCATGAGCTGTGAAGCCAAGAGACACACGTGGATGTG
The DNA here is from genome assembly GCA_000818905.1 of Trebouxia gelatinosa. Lineage (NCBI taxonomy): Eukaryota > Viridiplantae > Chlorophyta > Trebouxiophyceae > Trebouxiales > Trebouxiaceae > Trebouxia > Trebouxia gelatinosa. The sequence goes on from KN805367.1 coordinate 1,974,539, forward strand.
CATGACTTCAGCAACGTGCCTACTTGGGTCAGACGCGGTATACTTAGGTGGCAGAGCAGCAGGCGATGTGCTTCGGTCAAAGCAGTGCAAGACATGCCTACACTGAAAAAGAGCGGCTGCTGCCTACATAGACATTTACAGTGCTGCTTCAAAGCCTACTGCTCTCCGAGCTGTGTCATGCCAATCAAATGAACCAAAGCCAAAGCAACCACCTCGTGTGCACAAACTGTGACGTTCTTGAACTGTACGCTGCTGTGCACTAGGCAGCAGAAGCTACTCTACACTTTACAGCATTCACATTTCATCTACACTTCATCCACACTTCATCTACACTTTACAGCATAATCAGGTGCTGCTGACTAGTCGTGTATGATGCAGACTGACAGCACGCCCAACACCACCAAGCCAGGTGCGCAGCTGCTCACAGCAATGATGGTAAAGGTGTTTGAGTGCAAGCTTGGCAGGCTACATGGAGGGCATGCCAACTGCGGGGCGTGATGCACCGCTCACACAGGCATGTGAGTGAATGCATGCACATCAGCACACCAGCAGCTTTTTGCGCTTGTTCTGTAACATACAGGGTGTAAGCAAGTATGCGCGGGAGACAATGCAGCATCAGTGTGCCAGCAGACCTGTTTGGTGTTGTTGAAGATGGCTCGCCCCTCTGAGACTGCAGCCACAATGCTGGCAAAGTTGTCGTCTGCCAGCACCATGTCTGCAGCATGCTTGGCAACTGCAGTGCCAGAGCCCATGGCTATGCCTATGTTGGCCTTCTTCAGTGCTGGGGCATCATTCACCCCATCGCCTGTCATGGCCACCACATGCCCCTGCAGGATCACAGTTGTCTTCAGACAAGTGGCTGTGCCATGCCTGATGTACATGTGATGCAGCTGCTGCAGCAGCATGCAATGGTGGTGCATTTTGACCCACCTCAAGGAGTGCTGCAGTGGGTGACAGTGATAATGCTTGGCTGCAAAGCTTTAGCATCAATAGTTTGAGGGGCTGCTCAGGTTTGTGCTGCTGTCACAACGGCATGAGAGCTGCATAACAGAAACCTTGCTTGTGGCAGCACAACCATGCTGCACATCTTGCTCTCAACTTTCGAGTCTATAGCAGACCTGAGTGTGCACAAGACAGCCACTGAGTCTATCTGTGTCCTGCTTGCCCCACTGACTTTGTAGGACAGGGACATAGCAGCAGCATGAGAATGTTGTTAAACATAGCCTGCCAATCACACGCTTGGCAGAGTCAGGCAGTGATGGGTCAAGGGCCAAGACTTCACTCAGTACAACATCACACAAATCAACGCTGCACTCGCACTTTGTCAACAGTGACTTTGTGAGACTTGACGCTCAGCTGCATATCTTTTGTGGCGGCGAACACATGGCTTGAATCTGTGCACCCAATGTGGCGTCAAGGTACCTGAGCTTGGAGGAGTTCTACCAGGCGGCTCTTGTGGCTGGGCTCCACTCTAGCAAAGACTGACATCATTGCTACAGCATCAGTCTTCTCCATTGCTTCCAGCTCGTCAAACTCAAGCCCTGTCAGCACTCTGTCACTACCTGCTGGCTCAGTTCCATCCAGCGCGCCAATCTGGCAACAAAGACACAGCTGTCTAGCTAATGACCCATGTCAGCAAGAATGCATTGAGTGAGCTGTATAGGCAGACAAGACACTGCCTATTTGGCTATTCTGTGTGGAGAGCCAGCATGCACTGCAACTTAACCCCCGCAAAACACACTGGCTCATGTCACATGTGCACTGTCCCCAGCCCTTTGCTTTGCACATTTGGCATTGGCACATCGTGAGCACATACTAATACGCAGAGTGTGCACATCATGACTATGCCAGCTACTGCCAGATTTTAACAAGCAAAGTGGCACTTTGCAGCACCTGGCATAGTCATGTTCGTGATACTAGATGTTTTGCAGCACGATGCACACCAAGTGTTGCAGAATGTGTGTGTGTGCGTTGTTAGGCTGCATGAATTGTAATCTTCTTTTGACAATCTGCGTTCAGGTAACAGGGTCACATGCATGGGAGCACTTGAAGTCACAATGAAGGTGCCAAAAGAGGCAAGGCCATAGCAAGCAAGCATGTGAAGTCAGGCTGGGGTGCCTCGAACCACAACACCCAGTGCAAGAGAGGTAACTGATCCAGGACTGCAGCTACCTGGCGGCAGATAGCTTCAGCTGTTGCTTTGTTGTCTCCAGTGACTACAATGAGCCTGATGCCTGCTGCTTGGCAGAGCTTGATGGCACCTGGCACTTGCTTCCTGGGAGGGTCATGCATCNTTGACAAAGTACTGAAACTGTGGTCCATCCGCGAGTTTTGAAGTGGAGGTAGCCGAGTCTTGTCGCGCAGGAGCTGCGGTGCTTGCATGTGCTCTGACACCAGNCTTGGCGACCTTGACAGCTCTTGTCTGCACCGCGTCACAGGTTACACGCTACACAGGCACTAAATGCAAGACACGCGCTGGCTTGCTTCGATCATCAAGCTGCTGTCTTGTGTAGGCCAGACCCCCTTGGTTGGAAAAGCGGCCAGCTCTATGAGGCAGCGATTATGGCAAGCTTCACGAAGCACTTCATTGACTGGCAAGCATGTGACCTTCTGCTAGCGTCACCGGGAGACAATATCGAAGCCTCACACATACCTGCGTCCATTCTCCTTGTTGGTGTCTGTTTTGCATGAAGCGCTGCATCCCGCTGGAGCCTCTGAGCTTGTCTGCTCCTTGCCAGCAGGTGCATGTATGCATGTCATGCTGTACAGATCAAGGTGCGCCACGCGCAGCAGCGTACACCCAACATCCTTCGCAGAGCCATACGGTGCATTGGTGAATTACTCAAATTTCATCAGCCTTTAATGACCGCTATAGGCCTGAGCTTCACAACTAACTTGGACAGGCCAGCTTTGTGACAAGTCTCTACTACCTGCAGCAGGCGTGCTGTGTCAGTCATAGTCACCCAGCCAAGGTGCACATTCATATGTACATTCAGGGACACCAGCTGCACTAGCTAGATGGTTCNACGCTTGTGTTTTCCAGGTGAAATTGGCATAGAGTCACAGAGCATGCTTTCATAGCTGAAGTAGGTTTGTGTAGGCGTAGTAAGCACGTAAGCGGGAAGGCAACTCTGCAAGACTTGTTAGCTGTCCACCTGTGGCATCATCTGCTAGTCTTGACGTAAGGTCCTGCTGCAGCTGTGAAGTTGAGGCCTGNAGTAGCAGACTGGCCAGCAAAGTCATCAAGCATTCCACTCTTGGCATGTGCCAAAGTAAGCGTGCCAAAGGAATACCAGCATTTGCACTGCCATTGCCAAAATCGGGGGGAATCTCCAGCTCGATGAACTTGTCTGAGCTGCAGTAACATCACAGCTTGTTGTGGCAGGCTTGCTGAAGGCAGTGAAATATTCTATCACGTGATGTGATGTCATACAAGCCGATGTGGCTGCAGCTCTTCCATACTAATCATCTTCAGCCACAGGAACGAGCAGCAGCCCTGCTGATGTGTAGGTGTGACCATCAACTGCTGTAGCAGTGACAGAAACACGGCATGTGCAGTGTCTAAGTCTACACATTGGTGTTAACAGCAGCAATACGCAAGCTTGAACCAACTGCAAGCAACTTCTTGCATGAGGGCAAATGCTACAAGCAATGCGTGCTGCTGCAAAACNGAAAGCTGGCACTTCGCTCTTTGGCTTGTATGTGGAACACAACCACTTGAACCGCTCGTCAGGGACGTGCACCCGAGCCTGTTACAGCCATGAAGTCAGCATTCAAGTCTAGCATTTCATGACAAAGGCATGCCTTCCATGCATTGCGCGACATCTGTCATAGACTTGGTGAAAGTATGCTGACTTGCACAAGCTGTTCGACTCACATTGTTTGGTTCTATCGTGCAGAAAGGGAAGTTCTCTGCTGGGATGGAAACTTTGCCTAGAGTGTTGAATAGTGTGCTTTTGCCGACATTGGGCAAACCGACAATCCCCATCTGCAGAGAGCAGACAGAGCCTGAGGAACAGCTAGTTGTACACAAGAGTACGTCACGTGCTGGGCAGGTGTTGCTGCAGTTCTCACNTCAGGTCTCACACTACTAATCTGAGGCACACAATCAAGTACAGAGACGCCACATCAACACTGTATGCTTGCGCGTACACCATGCACAGCTTTACTGCATAAGGACCATGACCATGAATTGCAGGAAGGCAGGGCATCACAAGCAGCACCGGAGCAACAACAACAGCTGCAGGAGAACCAAAGTGAACTGCATCAGGCTCAGGCGCAAGAGCAGCAAGTCAAACAGAAGCTACAGCAAAGACAACAGCAGTCTGGCGCACCCAGCANAGAAGAAGAAAAGGAATCGCAACCAACATCCCCATTAGTCACTCGGCCCGAGTGATCTGACCGCGCTTATGTTGCTCTTCATGCGGGACACAGGACGACTTAGCGCATCTGTGCGTTGCGAAAGCGTAGGTCACTGTTGCTGTGCAGGCACGCATCACTCTGCTGTTGTCGTGCTCATTGATAAAACCCCTTTGGTCCCTGATCAGGCTCGCAAATGGCCAAAGGACGGCAGTTGGCAGACGCCGCGGGTAAGCCAACCACTGCTTAGCACATTGAGTTGCATACAATTCCAAAGCGCAGCCACGATGCAGTCTCTGTTGCAGACTTCGACTTGTATGATCCTTCTGCCTGCTGTATGGGGGCACTTGAAAGTGCAGAAGAACTCTTGACACCAGAACAGGACAAGCGAGCTAGGTAGTGTATTTTGCGCTGCACATGTTGCGTTTAACAGAGCAGCTTATGCTGGCTTGCATGGCATGAGACATGTCTGCACTGCAAATTGCGCAAGTGCTCTGATCATGAGCTTGAGATTGGTCACAATGGAGTGACAAGCCCAGCAATGATAGATTTTGTCCGAAGCTACAAAGTTTGTGGCATGTGTGGCGACCACTTCCAATTTTGTCAATGTGACGGGCTTGGCAGTTGCCTCATGATCCTTCACCCAGCACAGCTCCCCATACCTCCTGCTGACATGTCACCTGCTGATCAGCTGTACAGATGGCATGTCTTGTATCAGGCAACAGGCGCCATNTACAAAGCAAAGTTCATCAGGGGTTTCTGTCACTTGTAAGCTACCGGTCGACATACTGCAGCAATTGCAATTGTCTCATTTGCCACTGCGGCTGTGCCATGCACCAGGCTACATCAGACATGTATGTGCAACATCATGACAGCAGTGCTCAGGCCACAGCAAGCAACACTATGGCCCACCCATCTGCTCCTTGGCTCTGTAAATACAAGCCTACAAAAGGTTGCACAGCACCTGGGTGCAGCAGGCATAGTAGCAGTGCTGTCATGTGCACTGCAGTCTTTGTCTGTTTCCATTGGCCTGCTGCACTGCTGTCTTCTTTGTGACATACTGCTGCCTGATCATGCACCGGCTTGCTCACAAGGTGGAACGCCATGCAGGTATGATGGTCAAGAAGCTGTTGGCATGGGCATGGAGGCCGCCATTGACTTCAAAGATTCCATTATCACATCTTACAGAGACCACTGCACCCACTTGGGCAGGTCAGCACTACTGCTGTGATGCTGTTGGCAGCATCAGCTTCTGTTTACATGATTGATCAATGATCCGGTCAGCTCTTCATGCGCAAATCAGTGCATCAGTGACATGCCAACCAAAATAAGTGGTACTTGAGTTGCTAGCTATGCACAGTGTTCATGTCAAAGCGGTCTTGCAGCGTGATGCAGTTGTTATGCACCTCACAAGGCAACGATGTCACTGCTGTCCAGTTGCGCCTCCATGTCACCACGCAAGTACCGTCATACTACTTGGACAGGTCCTTGTACATGGCTCTACCCCTGCTTGGCGGTACTTGTGTCATGCCGGTCATCAGCACCGAGATCGGTTTGCTTCATATTTGCCGACTGGCAAGGCAGTACTGTCCGCCCAATCAGCGTTGTCATTGCCATGCAGCTTGGGGCAATGTCGACCTTGTGGCATATCACATTGCTTGTATGATACAATGCAGAAGGAGAGCAGAAGGATGATCATGGCTGGAATGAAGAGACGCCATGCAGGACAATGCAGGCCAGAGTACTTGCATGGCTGTGACATCTGCAAGCATGTGTTGTGCATTGCAGAGGCGGAACTGTNTGCAGGGCTGTCAACAGTCAACGCTTCATTGAGTTCACGCGAGAGGATCTGCAGAGGCGCGAGGAGAAGCATGAGCGTGCTCTCAAGGCGCTGGAACCTCAACGTAAGCTGCTGAGCAAGGAGGATGCAGACAAGTTCTTCGACAGGCTCATCAATGATGCCGAGAAGCGTAAGCAGAGCAGGTGATCGCTTCTTGTCCTGTTTAACAGTTTGTGTAGACATATTGTATTGTATTGTTGTTGCATTATTGTTATATGGACATGTTTTCAAACTCTGCTTGGCAGCGCCTAGTCCAGTGGCTGTTGATTTGCAGTCTGTTATGGCAACTGGAGCTGACTTGGCCTAGTTGACAGTTTGTACATGACATTGGTGTCAGGTCCTGAAGGCATGATGCATGGCTGTATGCACAATACACAATCCTAGGAGGCTTTGTCTTGACAGAGCATATGCTTGACATGCCATGGATTTTGCTTGGCTCGTATTCAGTGTGAGCATTTTGCTGTCTGCTCTTATGACATACAAGCCTGTCATCTGTCAGCGNACAGGACTCTCCAGACAGGCTGGAGTACACTACGTCACCTTGCTCATATTGAATCTCCAAGTCGCCAGTATGGCTGCCTGAGAAAGCACAAACTAACTCAACTGGCATAGACCATAAGCGCCTGAGCAGACACTCACATGGGGCGTGAGGTATGCGCAAATCTGACCAGCATTGCATCAGATTACATTGAAGAACAATCCCGGGCAAGTTGATGAGTACAATGTATAAATAGACTTCACGCAAATTGCACAACAACAGTTGAGCACAATGTGCCAACACATTACCTGCTGTGTATGGGCTGTACTGAAGGCTGCATTGCATGGTGTCTCCTGGTGCAAGGCGCCCTCTAGCAGGATCCACTTGAAAGGGCGGATAGGCTGCCAGTGTAAAGTCAGCAACATTGAAGCCGACATTGCTCACTAGGCAAGTCTGACTTGAAGAGCATTTAGCAGGCGTCATGGGGAACTGAATGGCATCTGGAAAGTCTAAAGCAGCCCTGCTTCCTGGAACTTTGCAAGGTACCAGAAACTTTTCACGTTCAGTGCGTACAACCAAATCATAATAGAACTGCTCCAGGTTCTGAGGTGTGTAGATAACACTGTAAGCAACCTCCATGCCACTAGNGAGCTGCCAGTGTTTTAAATATATACATGAGCTGGTATCTTGACTGCATGGTGTCATGTTTGTCTGTGAATTGTGCCCGCAACAAATGCACCTGCTGTACTCATGAATCATCAGGCATGTTCAGGTATAGTGGCCTGACTGTCAATGGTTGCTTGTTGCCAATGAACGGTACAGCTTAGCAAGGGCTTGTACCTGGGTATGGCATGTCCACAGTGCAGACTTGCCAGACCAATCATGAATGCAAGTACTGCTCCAACACATGTCTGACACTAGTTAGCAAGTGCACTGGTCGCAAATGTGGTCAACAGGCTTACTGATCTATATATGATGTCAGTAGAAACACTCTGTGCTGCATCTAGTCACCCATGAAGTATGACGTTCTGCAGGTGAATGCTGTCAGCAGTCCACCTACTGTTGCCAATGTCAGGGCAGGACTTGGTCCTCTAGGTGTGGCTGTCAATGCTTCTGGGATCTTCAACACTTCTGACAGCCTGAGCGGCAATGCCCTGGTCTCTGGCCTTGCTTCAGCCACAAACTACACCGTAAGAACCTGGATCAACAGGCAACAAGAATGACTGCAGTTGCATTGCCTGTGTCACAAGTGGGCTCTGTTCTGTGATGCTGGCATGCCCACCGTGACATGCCTTTGTAGTCTGTGTTGTGTGATGCTTGTACAAAGGTGGCCCATGGTGCCCCATGCTGTGCTGCATGCTGCTGCGCTATATGACACAAGTGTACTTCAGCAGCAAGCCGCCGCTGGCCTTTCCACACAAAAAGCAGGCGCAATCATGCGTTGCAGCAGGAGCAATGGGTTTGCTTCAAACGCATCCTTACTTGGTACCTGTGTATCCTGACTTGGCAGTATGCCTACACCACCCACACTGTCCAGTCTTTGTGCCGAACAGAAACAAGTTCCTACATTCCGTCAGCATGCTCATATGGTAGGCATGAAGGCAAGAACACGCAGCCTGTGATACCATGCATGCAGCACTAATGCCATGAGTTTGCTGCTTTTGCAGCGATTGCAACTAGAGACCTCAGGGGGGAAGCTTGGCAGCAGCAATGGCAGCGGTCCAAATGCCAGTCAGGGTCAGAAGTCCAAGGGCAATGGATCAAGGGGTAGTGTTCAGCACCAAACCCTAGCAGAGATTGAGCTAGACCTAGATTGCTGGCAGGCTTTAGACTTCCCCAACTCGCTGCTGACAGCGGTGGTCAGCTGCAAGAGTGGCGTGAAGAGGGCTCACCTGGTCGATGCAAGNTTTCTGGAACCCTTCAACTACTGTCATAGCCAGGAAAGGGCGTCATCAGCAACATACCACACTGCCTGNTGCTGACTTGACTTGAAACTGTCTCTCTATGGGCTGTTGCATTGTCGGTTGTGCTATCACAACTATGCATGGAGTGCACATGTTGTCAGCGCCATTTGCCCTATGAGAAGTGCGCGTGGAAATGCCGAGACAACTTTGCAAATTCACTTCAATAAGAGTATGGCAGACAAAGTGTATGCACCACCTGGACTTGACAAGTCTTTGCATAGACTGTTGAACGAAACAGATGCATATGCACATGTACACAGCATATCGTTGATGGTCACCATGGACCCGTCCCAAGCAGGCGCTACCTTCATTGTGATGATGTTGTCTAGAATGAAGAAGTCGGTCTAAAGGCTTGCCATGTAGCTCGTGGCTGTAGTCACTGATGTGTGTGGCTGAGGCCTGCCACCTCCCACTTACAATCNACAGAACTACAACAAGCAAATGTGCCTTGTATATGCTCAGTGTACATTACTCTTGAACCGCCTTGCTGCCCAGCGCGAGTGTGGACTGCCGTGGTAACCCATAAGGGTCGAGCAGGCCTGTGGAAGTAGCATGGTACATACTGTGCAGCAGTTTGGACTTTGCAAAGGTTTCCCTGATCATAGCCCAGACAAGTGGTGTGTGTGTCATGCCAGTCGCAAGACACATGCAAAAGGTGCACCTGAATGGCGTCAGGCACATTGAGCCCACTACGCTCAGTGTTGCGTATATCTAGCCTGGTGTGGCTCTTGGTGTTGTCTAATAGATCCCGCAGCTGCTCGTTGTAGATCTCCAGCAGCTGGACTTGGATCTCATACTCACACTGCAGCAAACTCGAAGCTTGATTTGCAGCTTCCACTGGCACGTCGTGTCTGTGCGTCTAAACACTGTGGAGCATGCACCAGACGCACTCATGCTTGTTGCATACAGCACATCAAACTGATGCAGTACAAAGCACTCAATCAGGGGCACAGATGCCTGACACTCAGCTTTTGTCCTTTGCAGATGCCGAACACTGCTCTGAGTAGGCAGGCATGAGACACACATGTGACACTGACACAGTCAACTCCCAGCAAATGCTTTGGGCCCATTTGCAAAGAGCATCATNGCAGAACCAGCCTGGCCCGTGTCAGGTGAGACTGCTCAGCCAGAAAGGCATGTGCGACTTACAAGGCATACTCAGAACTGGTCAAGCCTGTTTCTTGTGCATAGGCCTGTCACAAAATGAACCGTCGCGAGATTACGACTTCCAGATTTTTGGCCAAGCCAATGCAAGCTATTGTGCTGTTTGACCTAGACATCAAGCCCCTGTGTAATTGTTGTGGTCCTCTTGAGGAGGGAAGCAGCAGCTCAGCAAGCTGTGGAGGGAAACAGCCATGTTGACCCCAACGATTTTGACATCATGATGAGAGCTACAGCATACTTACGAAGTGACAGCATATCTATGCACACATCAGCCGAGAAAGACACTTGAGTGGCTGTGAAGCAGCGCACCGTAAAGATGCTTGAGAGCACTGCATGACAGCTTGTGAAGTTATGATTACTGGCACTACACCGTGCTGGCAGCAGGCACCACAATACTGAATTGTTCTGTATTGATGCAGTTTTGCAGCACATGTGCTGAGGATTAGGCAGCATCCCAATGCCCTCCCCACCTACTATCGCGCCACAGTACAGTATCATGGCCACGTGACCTCCTTTGGCATGTCTGGGGTTTGGTCTCTGGACGAGCCTCAGCAACAGGAAGGGGTCTGGTCAATGTATCCCATCCACAAAAATGCCCAACAAAGCTTCTCTAGATCCACTGGCGGAGCTGAGACAGGTGAAAGTGGTCACTCGGCCGGGTGGGATCTGTACCAGCTGTAGAGGCCCCGCAGCTGAAGTGCGCGAGATGTATGGTTGCTTGCTGCGCCCCAAGGTTAGCCTGGTGACATGCCCACCATTATCTTTACAAACAGTGTCAGTCGCTCCGCTACGCACAACATGTGATGTGTGTCAGTAATGGTACAGCAAATCAATGCTGTGGCTGTCGAGTGGCAAGTAGCAGTCCTATCTGATGCAGTGGCAGCCTGTTCTGCTCTTGCTGAGGCTGTTGTGCTTTTGCTAATACTAGTGCACANTGTCGGCAACCCTGGCATTGCCACCTGCAAGTGCGCCTGCCAACTCACCAGCTATCATGCAAGTACATGCTACTGTTTCACACTGTTGGGTTGCTAGCTGAAAGCTGCATGTGCAGGACAGGCAGCAAGGAGCTGTTAATCACATACGCCCAAGTTCATGCATCACTGAGCTTGACACTGTTGGAGGGCACAGCAACCAAAAACTCATGCATATATGATCAAGCGCAGCTTGCTGACTGTCCTGCACATGTAGCTTTCAGCTAGCTCCCCGGCACTGTCAAGACAGAAGCTGAGAGCGTCCGCGCGAGCCTCATTCGGATAGGCATGCCTGAAATGGCTGGTTACAGGCTCATGTATATCTGGCTAGTGCCGCCTGCCAGAACCTTGTGAGCTGCCTTGCCCTCTGCATTCGTCAGCTTGTACACCAGCATGCTCTTACTATGGCTCACCTTGACCATACGCGCTTAGACAAATTGCTTTGTGGTGCTCCTCAAGTGGCACAAGCAGCGACAGCATATTGCACAATTGATACAGGCGAAGTGTGAGTGTCTGGCTGCAAGCTTTACCTGCATCAATGAAGACGTTGGTGGGCTTGAGGTCCCTGTGTACAATTGGAGGATCATTCTCTTCCAATGCAGCCATTCCGCGTGCGACGCCCAATCCCATGTGCAACCGCTCTGGCAGGCTCCTCTTAGGAGCACTCCTGCACTTCAGTGCATCCTGCCACATGTCATGACCCATTATCAAAGTTGTACAGCCAGAGCATGAGTTGCAAGCACCCGGGAGCAAATCAAGGCAAGCTCCCTTCAACTTCATACAGCTATGCGCAAATGCCCGCACAACTGCAACCTGGTGAGTGCAAGTCAACCTGAGCTGAGTAAGATGCGACTACAACATTCAGGGTGACATAACGCACAGTTTACTACGGCAGCTCAGGCATCTCAAATGTGCCAACTCCGCTCACCGTGATGGCATGCCATTTCTCTGTGTACTCTTTTGTGCTGTTAATGGCTAAGTTGCAGTCTGGGATCAGGCCACACACCTGCATCACTTTGAATGGATCATCCATGATGATCCTCCTGTAGAAAGTGCCCTGCAGCAGAAAGGGGCAAAATTATAGGGAGGACAGGGGGTCACCATTGGGATGTCACACAGGGGTGCCATAGGCAGCAGGTCATGAGCATGAGCATGTGCAGGATACNAGCATCAGATAAGTTGGTGGGGTGAGGGCTCAGGATGCTTCGAGCAAGGTATTATCAACACGATGCCAAATGTGTGTGTAAGTGTCAAAAGCACTTGTGTCTGCCAAAAGCGTTTGTATCTGCCCTAATGTACAGCAAATTGCCAGAGCAATGCAGTAAGGCACAACATGGCACCTCCCAGAAGCATTCCACACAGCGTACTTAAACATTTGCAAACTTGATGTGAAAGTTTGAGCAACTTCTTGTACAAGACACAAACATGCAACGTATGATGTGCACGTGTGTATCTAGCGGCCAGCCTGGCGTGCTGGAGCTTGTTGCGCAACTGAATTGCTGACCAAGTGCTGACGCGTGGGTGATCTGCTTCTTGAGCATTGCAAGCAAACTGACAACAACAAAAACACACAAGCCAGCAACACTGTACATGACTACGGCCTTATCAGGACACATGTCTTACCTTCCAGACAGTACAGTCTCGTGACTCTTGACCATGAGGTCGAAAGCTATGCTTGAAGCTGAAAGGGCCAGCAGGACTACTACTCACAGCTACTCCAAGCTTGGCGGAGGAATAGTTTGGGGAATCGATGTGCATCCACATAACAAATTTGCCTGTGTGAGAGTTGTGCAGGACTTTGGGCCGCTCTACCACTTCTGCGGTGTCTGCGTGATTGTCCTTTTGCAGTGCCAGGCCTGTATCAGGATCATTCCAGGTCTAAACCAACAGGTTGCAGTTGCACAAGTCACTGAGCAGTTGGACTGGAATGCAATCCAGCAGGAGGGGCACTTGTAGCATGATGCACAACAAATGCATGGTATGGCCTGCTGTTCATTGTTGAAACAAACGGGCGTCATCATACATAAGTAATGTACCTTCATATTTCCAGTTCAGCAGATCTGTAGAGCAGTANTCTCTGTCTGAGAAACAGGTGCGCAGACATTATGCTTGCGTGCACACACCTGCCCCTGGTGTACATGTCACAGCATGCAANTGTGCCAGTGGGCCTCGGCTCGTTGCAGGTTCTGGCTGGTCTCCTGTACAGAGGTGCGCCAGATTCCCCACAGCACCCTCAGGCTGCGGCCCCTCCAGTGGGCTAGGGACTGGTACAGCCGCCGTGCTTTGGCTTTCCCTAAGCCCAGCCCTACTTGCCATGCCTACGTCCATTCACAGACAACATGCAGTGGAAAGTAGTAAACAAATGCTACATGCGTGCACAGACAACGTGCAGGCGAATGTAGTTACCAAACGCTACATGCGTACACAGACAACATGCAGTTGAATGTAGCGACCGAATGCTACATGTGTTCACACACAACATGCAGTGGANTTCCCGTCGCATGCTGTAGGTCTGGCGTTAGGTCTGCGGAAGTTTCTTCCCAGGCAAGCTGCTGCAGCTCCTGCTCGCCGTTTACAGGCTCTACTAAGAGATCCCAGCTGGACAGTAGGTCAACTGGTAGGTCGTGGCTTTCAGTGATCCCTTGGTCGACACAGGCCAGACCATCGCCGGCGTCATGGTATGATGGCCACATTAGCTTACTTGCCTACATGCGTTCCTTCAATTCAATGCAAACAGACACTGTGCGTCGTTCATCTCGACACGATGAACCTGGTGTCTGCAGACGACCAACAGATGCTGAATGCAGCACATGACAGGCATTCATGCCGCACGNGATTTGGAAGGCTATGTCCCCAGAACAGCAAGCAGACTTTGTATCTATCGGCCTGTCTGACCTTGTGGGTTTTGGCAAAACCAGACTGCAGCAAGGTGAGCACAGCAAATATAGTGGCACACTTCACACCTGTCACTTGTTTCAGTCATATTTTCTGTTGGTGCCACCCGAGCAGTTGCAAATTTCATTGGTCCCATACATGTCGGAGCTTGCTAAGACCTCTATGCAGGTGACTACTTACCAACTCCATGCATTTGGACCATCAAATGCGTTCAAATAAACCAATCATATGTCGATGCACGGTTGATGCTTAAAACATTGAATGCCACAACTTGACGTGTTGCAGGGCATGAACTGCTTGTTGAAGGTCCCAACAGGCAGATGCACCTGATATCTAAGCACACCACGCCACAGGCAGATGCTCAGATAGCCATCTCAGACTTCCTGGATAAGCTCAACAATAGTAGCAGACGCTTGGCNCAGTGATGGCTCCCAGCAGGAAATCCAAAAAGAGCAAAACCCGACAAGGTCCTCAAACAAGCCCTACACCACAGGTAACAGCGCAAATTGTTTCTTATTGTATGCACACACCTGTCTCACAGCTAGGACNAGACACGCTCATTGTCCAGAGTGCGCATGCCAAAGAGTTTGGCTAGTATGGACAGCACCTACGCAGCTGNTGATGCTGTGAGCCGTTTTACGTGCAAAACAGCGCCAGATGACTACTTACGTTGCAATGCGTAGTAAGCATGGTAGGAAGTGTACTAAGGGGATGCCTCGTGTGACGGTTATAACTATGATTGCACGTGTAACCTAATTAGGGTGAACCTGCCATTCTGCCCTTGGCAAAGACTGTTAAACTTCTTGGAAGTATGCCTGTGCAAGCATGATGGGTTAGCACAGTGAATTCGATGGTTCGACATCCCTACTTGTAGTGCTCTATGTAGTCGGCAAGAGGCGTACCGCAGAGACGTGTGAGCTCTTCCAACGATGGGAGAAGCTGATGCCCAGAACTCAGAGTATCAGCCTGAAGAGGACGTGACCCTTTCTGAGGTCACCTCAGACAACATTGCGAACGGGACTGGGAAGGTGGCCACTAATCGCAAGGTGATCGCCAAGTTTCTTATCTCCAACGCAGCAGCAGGCAGCATCATCGGCAAGGGTGGAGCAACTATTTCTGAGTTTCAAGAGCAGTCAAACGCGCGTATTCAGCTTTCCCGCAACAATGAGTTTTTCCCCGGCACAGCTGACCGAGTCCTCTCGGTGTCTGGACCCGTCAACCACGTCCTCACCGCACTTCACCTCATCATCGGCAAGGTGAAGAGTGAAGACGCAGTTGCGGATTCCTTGTTGTCTCGGGATAAGAAGCAAACACAACTGAGGCTTCTAGTCCCCGCCGCGCTCTGCGGGACACTGATTGGCAAAGCAGGAGCTACAATCAAAAGCTTTCACGAGGACTCCCATGCCACCATCATGGTGTCTCCACAGGACAGACAGCCAGCTGGAGTGCCAGATCGTGTTGTCAAAATCACAGGTACGTGGTGCATCACAGGCAGACCTACCTGTCTGCTGTGTGACAGCACAAGGGTATTCTTCGCCTCACTTCATGAGCGGCAGGGTCAACTGCTGGTCAAGCCTTTTAAGACATCTGTTTCTGGTTGGTGCCATGAGTGTGAGAGGCTTGCAGCTCAACACAGAGATGTGTGTGACATGCATACTGTCAAGGCCTGACCACTTGATTGCTCAGGACCTGCTGTTTGAACCCACGTTATAATGACAGGGCAAGCTTTGCATCAGCTGCAGTGCTGCGGCAAGTCTTNCAGGATCTAGCTGTTTGCCGCCGTGGCCATACGGCATGCAGCGCGCAGAAGGTGCCGTTTGCTGTGCTGTTGAAGCAACATGGTGAATGGGTGGGTACCTCTGAGAGGGGCTAAAGTTGGCACATGCAGGTTGATCAATAACTGGATCTCTAGTTGAGCTGTTGCTGAAGGTGATGTGCACAGTGCATGATTCAGCGCTGGGCTGTACTGTGGCTTCTGCATGAGGCAATGATGGGTTGCATTCATACAGTACAGGAAGCATGGGAGCTGAAGGGGCAGAAAGCTCAGGTGCTTCAGGAGGAGTGCTTGATGATCCTGCCAAGCCCCAAGCACTGTCCCTGAGGCCCCGAGGTGTTCGTGTCTGAGGCAGGCCTGCCATGCTCAGGCTGCCCTCCGCAGGCTGCATGGCAAACACGGCAAGTGAAANCTGCTGGGTAGGACTGTTTGCTCCAGCCCCAGGACTAGTTGAGCCAGACTGCAGAGTAGGTGCGCGGGGGGCTGAACTAGCTGCAGCAACCTCTGAATTTGGTCCCCCGGTCTCTGTGTTGCTTGCAGGCCCAGGGCTGGTTGCTGCAGGGGCAGGTGCATTTGTATCAGCCCCAGATGCAACTTCATGACTGACTAGACTTGGCGTTTGAAGGGAGCTCAAGGCTTCATGGCTGTTTAGATCAGATGCTGAATCAGAAGAGGAGCTATGAGGGCTGGGCGAGGAAGCCCTAGTGGAGGTGTCTGATCCTTGTGGCCCAATTGATGGCTGGGGTACAGTGGTCCAGCATTTGATCACCAGCAGCACTTTTGATTGAGCAAAAGCTGAGCCAGCTGCCTCAAGACTTGTGTGGGTGTCTTGCAGCCATTTATACAGAGCCAGCAAAGCAATGCTGGGCGCGGGTGTGATGATGCTGACCTGCAAATCATTGCCACTTGTCAGACATTCTGAAAATAACGGACCAAATCCCAGCTGCAGTGATGTGTGCACTGCTCTCTCAGTGGTCACTTGCACCTTGACCCTGTCTCCTTTCAGTACAAACCACAAGTTTGCTGCACACTACTTGCGCATGCTGAGATGACACAGCATTCAAGATGACACAGCATCAATTAGCCTGCTGCATACCCTGAACTGCAGGCGTGAATGCATGAATATGTGTCTCAAGACTACTGGAGCAGCAAATGGACACTGACACAAGGGCTACTCGTCTGTCTGTGCTTTGTGTGCTTCAAAGTCTGGGTCTAGTGTTCAGAACACACCCTGAAACTGCTGTGCTGTGTGCAGCTCCNTAAGCTGCAAAACCCAAGGCACGACTCCTGCTTCGTCACTGCAACATAACCCAAAGCAAAGTACGCCTTCTAACCCCTCCATGAGATAGGCTCCTCAAGTGGAATGTACACAGCCTTGGTCTGCGCATACACAAACAGGTGAGTTCATTGACAGAGCTACAGAACCGGTCAACGACACATTAGCTTTGGATCTGCACACATGCATCCAGATCAGCCACTTGACAGCGTGCCTATACACCTCAGGGCAGAAGTAAGCACACTGCCATGCATGGCCACCATGCACATTGCATGCAGGGCGCTGGTACCTGACTCACAGCATAAGGCAACAACAGCTGCTCTCAATGATGGTCTTACATGATGTACAGACAAGTAATGTACAGGTTGAGGCAATCTTGACCATGAGGATACTGTCATGCAATCTACTCCATGGGATCATGTTGCTGCCTACCTGTGTGTAGTGATCCAACACCTCACTGCCATGCTCACGTCCAATGCCACTCAGCTTGTAGCCACCAAATGGCACTGCAGTGTCAAACTGGTTCCAGGTGTTCACCCAGATGGTTCCAGCCTGCAGACCCCTACATAACGCGACAAGGACATGAGACAGTTTCTTGCTGTCCACTAACTGCTGATATGATACAATGGAACAGACTTCCCTACCTGCATGATTGATGTTACATGAAACATCCACAGGGTAAATTTACCAGCGTTCTCATCATATCTCGACACAAGGGACAAGTGAAACATGCCAAGCAGCTCATGCAGTGATGCGCCTCCTGCAAACTGCATACGGTGTCTGCAAATAGCTCATAGCAGGGGAGGGTGCTCATACCACCAACACAAGGTATGCTGCTGAAGACACTATGTCAAATGGGGTACGTAATGCGCATTACATTGTCAGATATTGAAGGCTTTGCAAGTCAACTTCTTGCGGCTAAAAAAATGTCAAAAAGGGGTTATTGCAGGGTCCAGGAACACAACCTGCCGTCAATGTGATGCATTGCAGCATGACCTGNGTCCTGTAAAGCTACAGCATCTTCTCATGCCACCCGGCAGGCTGTAGCCCATGCCATAGACAGGACAAACCAGATGCTGTACAGTTTGTCAGATGCAAGCACTGCAGTTGCAGCGAGTGACCCTGCCACTGCTGCTGCAATTGACACTGCCACCCAGGCTGGACAACGATACACTGGCTGGTTCAGAACTGTAGCAGACTCCTTGGAAACAGTGCTAGGGTACCTGCAGGTGAGATGCCTACCAAGCTGTTGATTCCCTGGCACAGTCATTTCATGCCTCATTTGTTGTTACACTGTGTCAAGCCAACGTTAGCTGCAGTGGCATAGGAGGCATCATCTGCTGTGGCACACAGCCATATAGATTTGCCTGCTGACAAACACTCGTCATGTATGACCAATAGCAGCATGCCATGACGCAACATACTGACTCACACAGCGAGGCATGCCCAGCATTGTGGCAGACATCTCAACAACCTCACTCATACGCACTGTAGATGCTCCATGCTGCTGTCATCACCAGTCCCAACTGTAGAACTTGCAGTGTGCACATCTGCAAATTTTGATCACATACAATGTCACAGTCCTCCGTATGGCATCTTGTCAGGACCTGTGCTGCAAGTAGTGTGAGTGTCATGCTACCTTGCACAGCGTCATGTCACCTTGCACAATGTTCCACAATGTCATGCTGTCGTACACAATGTCATGAGATGTGTGAAGGGTGCTGTGTAAGGGTGAACTGGTTCAGCTGCACATGCGCTCATGGCATCGACCTTTGCTGGTAGTCATGAAGGGCTGAAGGGCTGTTGCCCTGCAGGGTGGACTAGATCAGCTGCATGTGCCCTACAGCTATGGCTGGTCCATTGTGCTGCTTACCTTACTGGTCAAGACAGCCCTGTTCCCCATCACCAAAAAGCAGGTATGCTGATACAGCCTGTTGAACACCAAATGTTCAATTAATCCAGACCACCAGTCCATGCAGGTTTACTGCAACATGTGCTTGCAACATCGAAAGCTTCTGCCTTGCGGGTTAGGTCTCATGTCATGACTGTAACTGCACTTTTGTTGACAGCATGAGTGTGCAGCTAATGTGGGTGCCCAGAGCAGTTTGAGCCAGATGTGTGGTGATACACATCACCTTGGAGCCTGGTGCTTTTGCAGTGCAAAGCATTTGTGCACTGACACCTCCACAGCATGTGTGACCATATTGCCACATATTGTGGCATGGGCAGCATCCTTCTTGATCTGCCAAACGAACTGTGCTGTGGCTTGCGTCATCCCTACAGTCATCAGCCAGTTGTTACTGGCATACACACTCTCTGCAGAGACATGTGTGTTGCATTGCAGGTGGAAAGCGGCATTGCCATGCAGAATCTGAAGCCNGGGTTGAACACATGCACCTACACTGCATGGCCTGATACCTTGCTGTATTATGTAACCAATATCGACGTGGTGACACGTACGTCCATGGCAGCATGTACGGACCGTCTTGTGTCAACGTAAGGTGCATGTCACACCAGCTCTAATGCCATTGCCAGTTGCCGCTATGGTAGATCAAGACCTGACCCTATGTGACCATACTTAATCACACCATGCCCTTGTTGTCTGCAGATTGCAGCGCAATATGCTCCAGGGTGTTCACCAGGCGAGCGTGTGTTGTGTTGATACTGTGTGACTGGACAAGACACATGCAATGAAGGCTTGAGGATCAGTTCGCATGCTTTGCCCCGCATATGCTGCCTAGCAGTACTACAGTCATGCGGTCATTCACTTCTGGTACTGACTGGAAAAGCTCATTTGGAGTGGCTTTGGTTCTGCAGGAACCCCATCACCTGGAAAGGCCAAGGGCGTGTGTGACTCAGAGGAGGACGAATGGAAGTCTGCATCCCGGTCATATGATGTCCCCTCAAAGGTGGGCATTATGTCATGCTGTAAGGCTGCTTACAAGCTGCAAGGATGGTCATGAACCACCACGCGCCAACCACATGTGTGCCATCATGGTGACATCATTACTTGCTCGAGGCNGTGCCTGGCACAACTTGCACCGAATACATAACATGTTTCTGCAGTGACAACTGATTCAGTAACCTCCAGAAATGCCTACACGTCGTTACGTAACACAGCAGCAGACAGCTCCAGGTGTACCAGAAAGCTGCTAGCCTCCCATTCTTTATACTCTTCCAGACTCTGAGAGAACACTAGGTTTTTCCCATCTCTCCAAGTGATGACCAGCCTCAATCCAGAGTCCTGGTCTGCCTCCTGTTTCTGCTTCTGCAAGACATCATTCTGCTTGATTCTTCGCTTGCGTTTGACAAGAGTCACGCCTCTAAAGTTGCGTCTAACAACCTGGTCACCTACATGACCCCAGAAAGCAGATAATTTAACGTCTGGATCTAAGTCATACCTCTCTTCAAATGCAGCCATGCTGTCAGTGCCAATGCTTTTGATGCCATTGTTAAGACTGTCACTGAGAACGCCAAGCCCTACTGTGAGAGCGATCGACATCCAAGGCACATCTTTAACTTTATCACGGGTTTGCGGAAGCATGGAAGCGAGACCAATAGCCCCTGCAGCGAGTAAGAACCACATCTTCTTCCGAACGCGAGCTGTTTGTACTTGCACTAGAGACTCTCGCGGAACAACTCATCGATTTTTGCATGAGTCATCGCGGAAACCCTAGCTTTGAGTCATCATTCGGAAAGACACTCAACATAACCTTCAGTCGCACATCGCGCTTTGTGACTAAACATAGACGACTGTAGACTAGAAGTTTGTCTCCGTTGAAGGTAATGACACGCAAGTCACGAACGAAGAGATCGGGGACTAAGTTAAAAGCACAACGGCGTTTAGTTTTAGCAAACTCGACGAGACTTTCAAGGAAAAGCTGGTATGCAGGCGGAACAGATGCAAGAAGTGTTATGAAAGATCTATCGTGTGTACTGCAAAAACGGATAACAGAGTACCGCGAAGCCCTCAAGCAAGCAGATCTTGGTCAGCAGTACAACCCCGGACCCTGGCTGGTAGCCAAGGACGTCCAGCGGATAATCTTCGATGCTTGGGCACATACAGTGCCGGCCGTATGGAAAGTTGCTTATAAAGAAGCTGGCGGACTTGTACTCTTTTACGGCGATCCATATCCAGTCCACGGGATTGCGTCAAGCTGGTTCTTGACCGAAATACCTTTGAAACTGGATCGGATAGGTGGTGAGGCTTTGAGAAGAGCATTTTTATATCCGTCTGAATCAGGCTTTGATATTCCTGGTTATGGCAACAAAGTGCCTGATTTTGCTATGAAGCCCCGTTTTCAACTTGGTATGAGGCACCCCACTTTAGCAGTCGAAGTAGGGTATCACGGAGAAGGCTCCTTTGAGGAAATCCGACAAGAAACTCGACTATGGAGTAGTGCTGGGTGTGGCATCGCAATTGGGTTAAAAATATCAGACCAAACTGTGGAAACTTCTGGAGATCCGCGATTACAGCTTGTATGTATCGCAAGGGGAGGCAACGAGGAGGTCATTGAGTTTGGTAATGGTTCTCAATGCGTTTCACCTGGGACGCATGTCTTAGATTTACCTTTAGCCTTGTTGTCACGTCACGCTCGTCCACTGCCTCAATTTGCAACGGGCGCTTTTATATGCTTGGACCTCTATTATCTGCGTCAGGATATTGTAGATCAATTGATGAACTGAAATGGATCACCTGCTTTATATTGGAATATCGTAGTGGCCCCCAGCAATGGAAGAACCTGGGTCCGGGCACCATCGGAGTCAGAACTGCAAAGTCTCATGACAATTCCGGATGATCTGTTACACGATGTCGCTCGACCTCAACATGTACCACGACAAGTGCGGATCCATTTTGTGGCAACAAGCGATGCTGCTGCCTCATGCTCATCCAGTCAACAGCTTCAATCTTAGAGACAAATACACGTATGATCTTATACTGTCAAACAGCATCACAGGGACATGCAATAATACATGGAAACTGACAATGTTGTTGCTCATGTACAGGCAATGCAGCAAAGTGTGGGGGAGGGGTTTGAACCCTTAACCCTGATGCCTAAACACTGACAATGTTGTTGCTGGTGTGTAGGCAAGGCAGCAGAGTGTGGAGGANATGACTCACAACATGCATTTGAGTCATTGCTGATCAGTGATCAGGGTGTACTGTACAAACTTGTTGAATCTTGCAGGCAAGCAGCAGTGGTAGTGACAGCGAAGCGGAGAACTTCCTCCCAGTCAGGCGTGGCGCAAAGCAGCGCAGCAAGCGCATCGAGGAGGAAGAAGAGGATGAAGAGGAGGCATCNTTGCCATCAGCAGTCAGACATCGGTGACCGGTTTGACACGAGACCCGGTCGGGCGTCACCAACGGCCAGCGCGATACCAGCGTACTCGAAAGTGCACAGCCTAGCCTTGGCTGCGTCAGCCAAAGCTCAGTGTGCAGGTGAATTTTTTGAAAATGAGCAAAATGCCAGCTTTTGGGGTGGCGCTCTGCGGTTACCGATTGGTGATACAGTAACTCTGGCCGAAAACTCGGATGAGTTCGATTCACGAGTGAACGCGCATTTGGTAGCTGCACCCCATGAAGCTGCAGTGGGATACGGATCTCAAATCTTTTTTTTTGGTTTCGCTGCGACAACACATCCCCTGACGCCATTGTCGGTCGATGTGGGCTGCGATCCCTTTTGGGCAAAAAGTTGAGACTTCCTGGTGCATAGTTGGTGACCATGCACAAATTAGCCGGCCCGGAAGTAGGGGAGTAATTGGATAATTGTTGCATGTTTCTTTTTTGGAAGTATGTATTGACGTATACAATAAGTCCAATACACTGTTGATATCATTGATGTTGCAAACATGTTTTGACCAACCTACCTCCTCTCGAGTACACTGTATTGTCTCCATACATAGCCAGACATCGTGATGGTGATGCTGATGGTTAAGCTGTGTGCTGCCTGGTGAAGTTGCAATCAACATGGGCATGGCCACAACAACTCAGTGCCGACAAAGTGCACTTGCGTGCAAAGACCATTGCACATTGCTGTCAGCTTGTAATATATGAAATACAAGTCTTGATGCATCTGNCAACCACGCCAAGCATCGTGAGTCAGCAAGGCAGACTGCAAGGATTGCTGCTCGAAGACATGGACATTGTAGACATCATACACGGCAGCTATGATAGACTCCAGCTGCCCACCAAAGCCTGCACCATGCCTGGCAGAGGCTGATGTATATTTGCTCTGAAGCACAAGGCCGATGCTGCTACTGTGCATGCTGACAACATGTTTGTGAGTTGTGAGCCATCTGTGATGTGGCAGCCGGCATACTCTGACAGCATCAGAAATGATGCAGCACCTAAGGCTTGACAGTGTCAGCAGTCACACCTAGCCGGTGACAGTGTGACAGAGTCTTGCATCAGACAGGAAGTTGCAGACTCAAGGCAAGCACCTTGCTGCTCACAATTGGGTACTGAGTGAATTCGAGTCTGTACCTGGTGACATCAAAGTATGCCACAGGCTTTGTGCGTTCCACGAACTCAAGTCAACAGCTTCAACACTTCAGCATAATGTAGCTTAGATTGTTGTGTGCCTGCGCAAGCAGCTGCTATCGCTTCACGTTCAGGACTGCAGGTATGCAAAGTGCTTTGTGGCTTCTGGTCTTCTGGCTTTGCAGGAAGGGGCTGAACGGCGTCAGCTGCGCGACAGTAGAGGCGAGTACCGTTACCGCACCCTCACCGTGCCATAGGCCTTCGTTTCCCATCAGGACAAAGCCTCACGTTTGAAGTGGCCTCCTCACATACAGCTGGTGTTGTTGAGCAGTGTGTCCCACTGCGTTCATGCACTTTCTATGCTTGGCCGCTTCTGTATCGGTTTGCCTGCGTCGCGCAAAGCAACACTTCCAGTGGCCGGTTCCGAAACCAGACATGTCGCATCAGCATTGGACCAACCCATGAGTTGTGAATTGAAGCTGTTAAGAGCTGCTGCTCTCGGTCGATCATGGCTGGAAGATCACGCATCTCACTATGGGAAGCTAGACAGGCGGTTGAAGCTTCGCCTAAATGCTGCTGCATACTTCTGGTTGCTGCTAGGCTATAAAGCGGGCAGACCTTGATGCCGCCAAGCACAATCACACACCCTGCACAGTTTCCAGCACTGCCCCCATCTCAAACAGCTGTTTAACTGGCATCCATGGCTGGCTCCTCTGCAAAGGTACTTTCATGTCTGCCTGTACTTGCACATTGCAGCTGATCATGATTCAACTCCTGATGATACAAACTGCACGTGACGCCCTTCCCGGCTGCTTGCACTGAGAAATTTGTAGTAGAATGACACAGTCTGCACAATGTTTGTGAGCATGTCTGTTGTGCTCGCAGGTACTGTTGGCTCTTGCAGTTGCTTTGCTCTGCTGCTCAGCATGCTGGGCAGCTNACAGTCGACGTGCAAGTTGTCAAACGCTGTCACAGTACACTGGCCTGCGTTGAAACTGCTCAGTTCGCGCCTCTCCAGGAGTCCTCGTGCTTCTTCAGATGACCCGGTGAAGGCTTCCTTGTTGCCGGTCAGTTCGGCAAGCACTGACGTGCAGCACAGAAGGGCAACAGCCACAGCCAGCAAGGCCTGCACAGGCACGAAGTGATGGGTTAGAGGTCGATAACGGTTGAAGTCACTGCGAGTGTGATGCACATGCCAGCAAAGGTCTGCACTGGACATGCAATGCACTTCCAAGTTGTGTATCAGAGGCAAACATGCGTGTCATCAGCATCAGGGAGCCTACCTTAGTCGAGGGAGCTGTCATGATGTACGTGTAAGATTGCAGAAGTGAAGCGCTAAATGCAGCCTGCGTCTCAAGGTACAATTGATGGCTTGTTGTGCTCAAGCTGCAAGAGACTCAAGGTCCTTAAAAGGCAAGCTTGCTTGAACAGCTTCATACGATCAGCACATGAAACAATCCGAAGCTTCAGCGCTATCGGACAGTAGCTTCTGGCAGTTGACTATCAGAGCCCTGCCAGAAATGGCGTTGGCNGCTACCATCCAGGCAGTTACAGCTTGCAGGTGAGGCGAGTGCTCCTTATATCATTGCCATGGTTTCTTGACTATGGTCGAGGTGTGAAGCTTGAGTGCCCCGCTTCAGTGCAAGTATTGAAAAGTCATCTGTCTCCAAATAGACTTGCATTATGTTGAACTCTGCTATGTGCATGGCGCTCTGGTCCTGGTTCAGTCTGAGCTTTGCCACTGATTGCAGGACATGGTGCATGAGCAGTGGTGCCTGCTGTGCTTTTTGAAGCCCCGGGCAAGCTGATGACGCTAAAAGCTTTCAGCGGCCATGCTTTTCTGCAGCTTGGCAAGTCTCACTTTCCCTGTTGCCCTGACCCTTCCGCACTGAACAGATGCAACAGACAACTGTTCTACACACCTGAGCTTCGATCAGCCATCACAAAAAACAGTACCGGTACGCTTGCGCATGAGATCAATTGTACACAACGCATTGTACAGCCCAGACAAGCTGCTTGGTTTGATGCAGTGATTGATCATGCTCTGTCAGGCCTTGCTGCAGCATTACAAGCATGCCAAACTTAGCAAGCAGCTTTGCCTGACCTTGTGGGTCACCACGAGCGCTGCTGCTGTGTTGAATGTGCATGCTACCTAGTTGTCGCGTTTTTACGTTTCACAGCATGCTGCAGGACAGGCCTGATGCGTGTCAAACTGTTTGGCTTTTGAGACAGCTCAGTTGCTGCTTGCAGGCTCGCTATAATACAAGCCCGGTATGTCAGGCTCCTTGCAGCTTGCAGCTACGCTNGGCAGCCCCACTGCCTAGCTCCACAGCGCCTGCTGCCCATGCTGCAGGTCAGTCTTTACTATCTGAGCAACATGCTAGTGCTGCAAAGCAAATTGACCATCATGCAAAAGCCATGTAAGTCTCTAGCAAGCACAAGCCTGCTGTCTTGTCATACATACTTCTTATATCGAGCATTTGAAGCATTCAACAGCACTGTGTGCTATATAATCAGTTCTGTCTGCAGTTGATGACAGTGCTAGCTGTTGTACACTGGTTGTGCTGGCAGCCAATTTGCTCTTCATCACATGTGCATACGTTGCATGCCCGCCTATGTGGCAATTTGATGTCTTGGCTACACATTACCCCAGAAGCATACAAGCTTGATGTTGCAATGAAGGAGGGAAGAAGAGCGGTGGCAGCAGGCTGGCAAACATGTGGAGCAAGGCACCAGCTGTCAAGGAGAAGCCTAAACAGGCCTCCAAGAACAGCAAAGCAGCAGCGGCAGGCAGCGGTGGCAATGGTTTCGAGGGTTGCACATACGCCCCAGGGATCAGCAGAAACGAGGCAGAGCTGGTGGCCCTGCAGCCAATGAGCGAGCCTTGCTGCACAGGGTCAAAGATGTGCTGCCTCACCTCAGTGACGAAGTGATCTTAGCAGAGCTGTCAAACACGTTAGATGCAGATGAAGCTGTAGAGAATCTACTGAGTGCTTAATTACACATGTGTTAGGCGCACAGTATGTGTGTCAGTGTTTGTTTGCTAAATTTCTAGTCAATGTATAGTTATACAACACACTCCACACTGCTTCAGCTCTCCAATGCCGGCCTCATATTTGCTGTGGTTCGTACCAGTACCCAACATCAGCTCAAAACACCCGACCCTAGATCATTTCTTATTTGTGATGGTAACCTGGTTATCAAAAGCGTGTATGTCTACTCTGCTATTTGATTTCATGTGTAATCAGGCTGCAGCTCCTGCCAACATGACAACAAATGCTAACTTAGTACAGATGGCTTCAACAGACCATCCAGCATGAAATTGTGCCCAGAGCAGGTCTCAATCATTTGTCAAGTGACACGGTCACTGTTTTTCACCAATATCTATAGGACCTAGTTGTCAATGAATGAAATAAATTGGCACAGGTCACGCATTGGCATGTGTTGCAACAGTGCACCCCAAACTNTGACCAAACTTTTGATCACAGCAGGAGCCCCCCTCAAGAACATCAAGGCGGATCCCTTGGGGGCATCTTCACACACAACTACCACACCTGCCACAAGCATTACACTACAACCTTGTTGATGTCATGAGTCCCAGAAAGCACTACAAGTCTGTGCAGCATGCACACTGAAATAGCATTGTGGAGTGCATGGCTACCGTCACAGATAGACGTTCTCACATGCTCATGTGCAGCGTACAGGAGAATCAGGTGTTGCCAGCGTCTGTGATTGAGCACGTAACGCAAGGCAAGCTGGTACTTAATGCATTGACTTACCTGATCTTAGGGTCTGGGAGCTAAATTGCAGCACCTTCAGAATGTGGAGTGNGTAGGCGCGATCGGTGTGGTGCTGAAGAGCGTCGAGGACTAAGCGGGTGATTTGAAGCCGCAACGCTTCGCCGAAACATAAGGTCAGTTCATCTTGGCCATTGCAAAAGCTGGCGTGCGGTCTATGCGCTGGCTTCTGTGCTCGTTGAAGCTGATGCTTGAGGATCGCTGATGTAACGGTGCTCGCGCACGTATGTAGTACGCGATTCCTCAAGCGTCAGTGTCACTGAGGGCTGCTAGATAGCCTGCACGTGCCGTCGAGGCAAAGGTAAGAAGGCGGTCGGCAGTGGAAGATGTCGCTGTAGTCTCGGAGTTTTCGCTGCAGACCCGTTTACGCCGAATACCAAACGACGCTGTTGCTCGAACATGCAGCTGCTGACCAGGCTGCTCACCTGCATAGCATGCCAGTGTGTCTCGCAAAACACGCCAGTGTGACAAGCAGCGAACGTATGCAGCTTCAGCGTTGCTGATATAGCAAACTTGTCGCGCCACAGCCTTCACTCGGGCGTCGTCTACTTGGGGCTGCGATGGTATTTGGTTTGTTCAGAAAGACTTTCTCTGCGGGAGCTTTCACGCTGTTTGGGGTCTACTTGGCCCAGAACTACAAACTTCCAGACGTCGGCGCAACTGCAGCAGCCCTGGTCGGTTATACTGCTGTGTTTGCTGGACTTTGCACGATTCAGCTGGCTAGGCCTGTTGTCTTCACTCATGGAAGTCAGTCTTGATATGAGTTCATGCCTTTCGCAGTATCGGACGGCGAGTTCTAACGTAGAGGAGAAGAAGAAATGACTTGTTCATCAACAGCAGGTCGTTGGAGCTTCTCAAGACTGGCGCTCGTGAAGGCAGAAACACGCTGTACAAGCTGCTGAACAGCAGTCACAAGGACAGCCACCATGCNGAGGGCGTAGCAACGTTGTGGTAGCAAGTGCAGCTGCTTGCGGACGGCAACGAACGTGTCCGCAAGCCAGGTCACAACCATGTCAGCTCTGCACCATCGTTTTGTTTATGGTACAATCTGCTGTGCGATGTGACCGCTGGGGCTCGATTGCGACATTCACTCCTTCTTGGGCGGTTTGTTGCTGCCATATTGCAACTTTGCGAGCGCCCAGCGGCCAGCGAGGGTGGTTCCAGCTACGATCAAGATACCCCCTATGCCAGCCACTGTATAGAGATGCCGGTATAGATACTTGTCGCCGGGTGCAAACACGAGCGCCATGTCACATAGGTTAGGAGCGTAGTCGGGGACCCCAAGAGGCGCAACGTTGTTGAAGACAGAAGGCCAATTCAATGCTAGCAGCACATGCGCCCAGCCTAGACTACATCACCTTAGCCTATATAACACCTTATTACTTGCTTCGGACATCAGACTACATGGTCAGAGAAGCATCAGACAATGAAAGCATTGTGAGGGTCGACTGCAAGGACCCCATGTCAATCACGCCTTCTGAAAGGAAAGCAATAGATCTATGCTGCCATGGCAGTACGAGCATGCCATTGTCACTGAATCTGCCAGACAGGTTCGTCTCCAACATCACAAAGGCAGCGACAGTGTCAGCAACAACATCAAACTCAACCACTTTCGCAGACAATAGGCGGAAGTCATGCAGGCTAATGTTGGGCTTTTGCACAGCTGCATCCTTGAACTCAGAGAAGAAGACCTGTGTCTCAGAAATTTGGGGTTCAGCTGCAACATCATCCAGNCCAGCTTGTGCGTAGCATGCTGCCCTGCGCATTGATGGATGGTCATTGCATGACTGGGATGATTTCTACCCGATTACCTGCATGTGTGTTGCCCTGCTTGCCATGCACACATGCAACAGTCAGCACTTGCATGTAGGATCCTGTTGGTAAGCCTTGGAACCGCATGTGTTCTACATAGCTGTACTGTGGCTTACTTCCAGTCTGGCAGCCAGCTTATTGTAACGCTCTCTGTGTACGGCACTTGAACCCAGCTGGGGTCGACTGTGCCCATGTCAAGGAGCTTGTCAATGATAGTGCTCTGTGGCTGCAGACTGTGTACAATGGNTTTGAATTTTGATCGAAAAGTGTACACGTTGACCGTCGCTGGTAGTGCTGCCCTGCCCTGGTGTACCAGGTCCTTGTCACATGTGCGAGTGAGCAGGAAAATGTGTGCATGGCAAGATCCGAAGATCAAGTTCTGCCGGTGTTAAATCCTGTCACAGACTATGAGAAGATAAAGCGTGTTGGAGAGGGCACGTATGGAGTCGTATGTAGGCGTCATGTCAGCAGTATTTCTTACAAGCTTAAGTGTCAACTCACCAGACACTGATACATGTCATCTCCAACCTATGCCACTTGAACCGTTTCAGCTTGCAACGAATGTACTGATGCCATACCTCATCACGATCAGTCACAGGCAAGCAATAAGATTCAGATGTATGCAATGAAGTTGTTGATCGTAAGCTGCTGATTCCCAGGCAGGAGCCGCTGTAGTGACTGCCAGTCAACCTGACCTGCAATAACATACATGAGTCCCTGCATGTGCTCAAGGTGTGGAGATGGTTACAATGGCTGACAAAGGATGATGAATCAGTGAAAAAATGCTGAGTAGTTGACAGCTGTATCCGGCTTGGAGCATGAGACTGCCAAGGAATCNGCCACCCGCGCCGTTGTCATTTGTGTTGCACTTAGTAGGAGGGTTGCCGTAGCAGCATGCGACNGCTAAAAGTCATTCCCCACGCCACCTCACAGACTTGACAGCGTACAGACCTGACGTTTGTTCAATTTCGCTGTCCAGCAGGCATGTAAGCCAGACATAGCCAAGGTTTTGCTTGTGATTCCAGGCAGGAATTGCCATCACAGCTCAAAAACATCCCAGTGGTCTGCACGACATGTTTGTACATGGCATGCAAAACAGATGTCTAAATGCAGTCTTGGCAATGAAACTTGTTGGTGTACAGGTGTCCTGTTTTGGCAGGGTTTACAGCATCAGACACAAAACAAGGCTTCTTCTTCAGCAAGGCGCAAAGCTCTGCTGTTGACAAGCAAGCTCAGCCCCACAGGACAGCCATCAACTTTCACCACTGGCAGAGTCACCTGCAATGATAACGACAACCCATTGTCAACCTACAATGCACAAACAAGCTGTTATGAAACTCCAGCCAAAGCAGTTCTTGGCATAGTCCGCGGAGGACAAAGGTGTGATCTCAGGTGTGTGCTGCAATTGTGAGACAGATGGGGACCTTGCATCGGCATGAGGTTACTTATGCTGCGCCTCTGGCATAGATTTGACCACAGCGGCTTAAAATTTCGCNCAGATGCTCAAAGCTAGAGACGCATCACCTGGAGATATAGCTTGCTGACATTTGTCACTGTGCTGGCAGGCAGCTGGCAAAGCAAGGTGCTGGGTATCATACCATACTGATTGCGTTGTCATATGCAGACCCTCATTCTGAATCTAATTGTGGGCAATGTGCAGGCTTCGCTTTCTAGAGTGGGCATTGACCCCACAGCAGCGCTAGCTAGAGCCCGCAGCCAGAGCAGAGGCAGGAAGAGGACGCGGTCTGAAGCTCCAGCTGATGTGGAAATGGCTGATGCTGAAGTTCCCAAGCGCATCCACAGCTCCAAGTCACGGTATTGGCCACCAAATTTCCCTGTATATGCACCTACGCTGCTTTGCCAAGATATTTGTACAAAGCACTGTCTTAGTGCTTGTTCAGCTCAATGCACTGTACAGTGCCTGATCTGCAAGGGGGTTTGGACAGCACATGTGGCTCGCAACTTTGGTGGAGCAATGGTGCTCGTGTGTGCAGGTCCATGTCGCGCGGACGAGCCCTCAGCAGCAAGCCTGGCAAAGGCCTCAAGGATGCCACGCAACAGAACAAGGCAGTGCAAATGTCAGATAAGGCCATGTTTAAGAGAAGCAAGATGGCTCGCAAAGGAGAAGCCGACAGGCATATTCCCACCTTGCGGCCCAAGCACTTGTTGTCTGGCAAGAGGGGCAACGGCAAAACAGACCGGCGATGAGTGNTTCAGTTCCGGGTGTCTGACGCTGTAGCGCATAACGCCACGCGCGTGCGTTGTGGGAGGGCTGCTAGTTTAGTGGTAGTTGTGGCAGAAGGTGCAGCTGTTGCAAGTAATGCACAGCGAAAGCTACACACTGGCTGCAGCGCATGTACGCCAGAAAATGTGTGAATTGCAGCACGCGCGTATGCCAAATGCTTAGGTCATCTCACGCGCGCCATACGACCTGTGCATATTCCACCATACCGCGTAGCATGCAGAAACGAAAGGTAGCGGTCATAGGTGCGGGATTTGCCGGCATCTCGGCTGCTCGAACATTGCTTCAGGAAGGCAAAGGCTTGATTGACGTCACTGTACTTGAAGCAAGCGAACGAGTCGGTGGNCAGCTCAGTATCTGCAAGCAACTGCGTACTACAGATACAAATGAAATGTCTCTTCAACGTATCAATGTTCATTTTACGTACATACATGGCAATGTTGGGCTATAGCAGTGCCAAATCGGCCTGCAGACATGCTGCACAAGGTAAAAACCGCAAGCAACCACGCACCAATGAGTCGAACACCCAAAAACCCAGGCCAAAATTCCCATTCAACAACACTGGCAGCTGCAGACACTCTGCGCACCATGGTACAGCGTACGTTANGGCTGACAAAGCGCAAAACCACATGTCTCTTGGTCAATCTGACAGCGAGCGTAGCCTTGACAGATCAGGTACAGGACTGTCTGTGTGTGCTGCGCTAGGCTGTGCTGCGCTTGGCGGTGCTGTTCTGTGCTTTGACTGACGTGTGGCAACTGCACACCATATCATAGCAGTACACACACTGTTTGCAACTGTGTTGTGTGTCAAAGTCCATAATCTTGCCAAGCACACCGTGCACATAGAGCAGCACCAGGCACAGCCAAAGCTGCATGGTCATGTAGTGTTGCTTGACTGTTGCATAATGCATGACAACAGAACAGGAATTGCAAGCCTTGCAAGACAGCCCCATGGACAGCTCTCTCATCGGCAAACAGGTGCTTTCTGGCATCAGCTTGGCGCTGCTGGGTGTACCCATAGCACAAGCTTGCATGTCAGCAAGACAAGTGTAACAGCGGCAGTCACTAGCAGGGTCATGCACAGAGAAATACTACATGATCACAGCTTGGAAACGCACGCTGAATGCTGTTGATAAATGTGTTGAAGAGGGCACAGGTAGACCCACGCAGACACCGTGTTTTCTGGTTTTGAGAATGCACAGTACAGGTACAAATCATCTGCAAGTTGCAACGGGGCCAATCCATGATGCATCAGCATTCGTTGNCCCAGTGTGGCCTGTGCACTGCCATGCTGGTGTGGTGCAAACTTTGTGACCTGTCATGCGGACTCTGCCATGTTGGCTGGGGTTGCAAGAAGCACACACTGCAGGCAAGGCAGTTGTAGCTGTACACCTGCACACAAAGTCATTGTGGCCTCTATCCTGAGTGCTGTCTCTCATCTGCGAGATGTTAGCTGCTTGCACACAGGACAAGTTGAAGTTGTCGTTGGAACAGAAAGCAGCTGTAGTGCTGCTGGTGCGGCGCTTTAGGCAACAGAAGCAAGAGCTACAAGCTAGGCAACAACGGCTGCACCAGTCCATTGTTCAGGTATGGTTTATAATCATCATTGCAGTCACATCTTGACTAGGAATTCTGCAAATGCATCTCAGAGCTAGCAACCATGTGTTGCCAAGACAGCNCAGGCTGGGGGCTTATATCAGAGTTGAACCCTGCTCTTGATGAGGTGAACCCCCGCCGCAGCTTGTAGTAAGGTGAAAAGCTGCTGCAGTCACCATGTGCTCTGATGCCAAGCAAAGTAGCAGAGCCCATGTCCAAATATGAAATTTCCTGTAGTGCTGTTACGCTTGTCGGTAGCAAACCTCTGGTACTCAGCTTTGAGCAATATGTAACAAGTCAGCATCATGTCAGCTGAGGCATGCACAGAGTCATTTGACGTAAGTTAGCATGTGCCATCTATCAAAGCTTACCTGTTGACTCGATAAAGTAAAAGGCTGCTGATGCTGACCATGTGCAGGTGGTGTCAAGTAGCCCTGCTGGTATTGCCCCGTCTTTCCTTGAGGGGTCATCATCTGCCCTTGCCTTTTCACATGCTGCAAATGCCCTGCCCTCCCTACACATGATGCATAGGCGTGTTACATTATTGCCACTTGGTGATAAAGTTTCGAGACACTGGGCAGGCAAAACCAGCACAAGGTACATGCTCACAGATCATAGCAAAGCCTATATCAGCATAGGATAACACAGATAACACTTTGCAACCATTACTTGGCTGTTTCTAGAACTCAGACTTTGCGTGTACCCTCATGAACAGGTGTTACATGCCCAATCTGCTTCACAACTAGCGCCCACATAGTAGCAGTGGACCAGGCAGCATGCATGTTGTACCTAACATGTTTGACAAGGCCCCACATGTGGTGCACAATCAGCAACAGCAGTAACCTAGCGGCCACTTTGTGCAGTTGGCACAACGCACGTCAGGGGGCTTGCCTGTGTGGGGGGTCAGGTGGGCTCTTGCAGCTGGCTCCAGCATGTAGTCCAGCAGTGCTTGACTGTCCTCTGTGCTCATGCCAGGAGATGTGTAATATGGGCTGGACAGCTTTGGAGATAGGTCAGATTTGCTAGGGCTACCGTCCCATGTGTTTCTTCTCTGCACAAAAGCAGACAATATGCTGTGTNCGACCGTGCGCAACTGCAGCTCATTGTGTCCTTTACTGGACCTGGGCCTGCTACTCAACGAGCGATGATTGGCTTTCTCAGAAGTCTCAGACGCAGCAACCATGGAACTGGTGAGCAGGCTTCCCTCAAACAGATGCCGTTGCTTGAGATCCAAGAGTGTCAATGCGGCAGCCGTCTGTTCTTCTGTACTGTTGCTGGCATGGTCAGTGTCGACTGTGGCCAACTGAGCATCAGAGTCTGGTCTGCTGTTGGCAGTGACTGCCGGGCAGTGCTGTGTGGCTGTGGTCCAAGCTGCCTCCTGTGCATCAAGTGCATTGCAAGCTGCTAACAAACTGAAAGGTTTCTGCCTGCCGCGTGGCTCACCAAAGCTTTGTGAGCCTTTGGCATAGGCATCATTGCCAACTCCTGTACGTGAAGCCTTCCTGCCCACTGCAAAGCACACAGAGACTGCATGAGGCAAAAGTAAGCCCCGACATTTGGTGCACAGTACTGAGTAGCCTCAGGGTCACTCTTCTGTGATAGCGTCTTGACACTTGCGGCCACAGAAGTTGCTAGAAGTGCTCTGCAACTGTCGAGCTGAAACTTTTCTGCTGCAGGTGATCGCTATGAAGCAATTCCGATGTTGCCTGTCGACCCAACGGCTCTGCTGGGGGGCGGTATGTGTGCAATAGACTTGGGCACAGTGCCTCACACATCCAGCACCAGAGAGACAGCAGTGTTACAGCAGTAGCGTCNCTGGCACATTCTGAGTGGAGGGCGCCAGTGCAAAGGAATTCTTGTTGAACTGGATCATGAAGTTATCTAGGGGCGTCTGTGTGCCGTTGTGAAACTCCAGCTTGTAGACTGCAGATCAAGTCAAGATGTCAAGGGCACATGGTGAGCAGGCAACTTTGAACCAATGCTGGAACACTGCATGGACTGATGACGGCATCAAACAATGGCTTTCCTCTGCAAGGCTATGTAGGCTGCCCTAGCAGTATATGTAATTGTTCTATGCAAACAGAAGCTGAATGCGCTGTAGCTCACATCACAAGCAATGAGGCATTTAGCAATGCACTATTTGAGCTGCCACTACTGCTGTAGGCTACAGCGCACCTATACGGCTGTCCATGCGGATGATCTGGCCTCGCAGGGTGAGGCCCTTGCCCTTGTCTGCTGGCAGCAGTGTGGGCAGAGGCGCCTGCTGAGATGGGGCAGCAGCTTGGGATGGGGCAGGNTTCAGAGCTGAAGGACCACATTGCTACCGGCAGGCTCGGCAGTAGTGAGCACGTGTTTCCGATTAGTCAAGCGGGGGTGCCAAGGCAGGCTGCCGAGATTGTGGCAGCCTGGGAGGAAGCTTTGGCTTACTGCCAGCGTCTCGCTGCAGGTATGAAGTCAGCAATAAGGCCCTCACCTTGCAGTGCACTCAGTCATCTGTGGTGTCAGGTTCGACGCACTCTGCCATGTTGCATAGGTGCTGCTCACTAAATCAGCTGTCATAAATCTGATTTTGTTTGTCTGTATGGTACAAAGACTATATGCTGACGTTTTGTAGATCTGACTAGACTTGATATACCAAAAGGTCCCGCTGGCTATTCGTTGTGCATCAGAAGCAATGCCAATGACTCATGAAGTAGGCTCAAGCATATGCAGGGCTGCAAGCTGTCAGCAGGGGTGAACTGGTCTGGCACGGCTTACCAGCAGATACACGGGTGCAACAATTCTGCTGATGCTGCAGGAGTTGGACAGGAAGCTGCTCAGCAGCCCCCTGCAGCCACAGCTGTGGCGGCAGCTGGTTGCCGGTGTATTCGGTGGTCCAGGATGAACCTGTCTTGCTGTTGCTGGTATGGCATGTCTGAGTTCATCCCTGATTGCATCCCTATTATGCTGGAGATAAGGCCATGCTGTCCGTTGGCTAACTGTGAACCGGCTGCTTCTTGTTGTTGTGACAGCATGCTTGATGTGCTGCTGTCTNGCTCTTCAGGAGCCCAGCCTTGCTGCAGT
Source organism: Trebouxia gelatinosa (assembly GCA_000818905.1). Lineage (NCBI taxonomy): Eukaryota > Viridiplantae > Chlorophyta > Trebouxiophyceae > Trebouxiales > Trebouxiaceae > Trebouxia > Trebouxia gelatinosa. Next base: position 2,010,251 of record KN805367.1, read on the forward strand.
CAGCATCCTGCAAGGCAACTTCCAAGCTGCATATCTCAGCAGTGAACGCTGTGCCCTTTCTGTATGACGGTCATCTTGCGCTGCCGCTGCTTGCTGAAGGTTCACAGCATGCTCAGCATGGTCACTTGCTTGCCGCTGGCTGTCAGATGCAATTGCCTTCTGCATTTGCAGCGGTGCACTCAGAGCGCCGTGACTGGCGTGCAGTTCAGCAAGCTGCGGCTGAGCTGAGGNCCAGGTCACCAATGTCTGCATCACGGCTTTGCAGGACCTCTTGGAGTTGGTCAAGCTCGTCCGTAACCCATTGTGGCATTTCCTCTGCTTCCTGTAGTTACCATGGCANGCTGCGTGTGAATGAGTATTGATTGGAGACTCGATGCTTGGCCAGTGAACTTGGGCCAAGTCTTGGCAGCTATAACACTGCAACACCCATCATCTAGCGGCTTGTGCTGTGCACACGCATCATGCTATGCTCAGACATGTTCCAGAGTGTAGCCATGCAGGCAAAGCAGGTAAACCAAGCTTGACATACACAGCCGCAGGATGGCAACAATAATAGGGCATGACAGCAATACAGACAAGGCATCTTACAACCAGCAGGCCATGCTTGTCATAGCCATGACAGATGGCAAAGTACAGTGCAAGAGATTGACAGTGACAAGCTGCACACCGCACATACCCATGCTACATTTTGGGCCTTGCAGCAACTGCGCTGGCAGTCTTGNAAAGCTTTTGTAGGACGCACAGCAAATGACATAGCTATCAGATTCCTGCAGTAGCCACTCTCAAGTGACTGCTCTAGCACTATGCATGAGCNACATAGCCCAATGCAGCTGACATGGCTATGGCGTGTGAGTATACCCGGTCTGAGCCCTCACATTGATGCTGAGGCAACCAAGTGAGGATGTAGTTCACTAGCTGGCTTTTGCATGCTTGAATGACACTTGGGCCCCGCCCTTGCTACTACACCTTGTTGGCTTTGTCAGACTCAGTCTGCTTTTGGAGAGTCTCAGCAGTCAGCTGCTGCTGCAGGTCTGCCCCTGACTCTCGCAGCTGAACCGTCCCATGAGACAGTGCGTCATTCTGCTTCACTGCTGCATCACGCTCAGCACCTGTCCACGAACACAGCCTGCTAAGGTGGACAGCAGGTTGTATGCGCATGGGTCCGTGCAGTCCGCCCATAATGCTTTGCAGGCACAGTATACAACATGAGGTGCAATGCTGACATGTAGCAAGGTATGTTACCCCATCTTGCAACATATACACTGCTTGGTGGTGACTGATGGTTTGCTGTGTACTTGCACAGGACAACTGACGCTGNGCACACCCTGCTACATGCTAACCTTGGGGCCGTGCTTCCCTTTCTGCCAGCCATGGTCATCCTGCTTGGTGTTCTGCTCTACTTTCTCTTTGGTGAGGGCAGTGTTCTCACCACTTTACTCACCTGTAGGACACTGAGACAGTCATCTGCAGGTCATGTGCTGCAATGCCATATGATGCAGGTTGCAAAACTCACCATCTGGAGTAAATTGTGGCTGCATTGCCTTTCTGCCAGTGTCAGGTGTAGGCCAGTTGGCTCTTGCGATGTTGGCAAGGGTGATGGCTGAGTCTGCTTGCAGATCCCATATGTACAGCTTTGCTGGGTGGTCAAAGCCTTCACATATCGCATACCTGTGCATAGCAGGTAATAGCTGCTTTTGTCATGACCACAAAGTCAATTGTGCACTGGCATTCCCACGTTTACCATCCTGTCGGGCCTTGGACACTGTCCTGGCTGCCTGACTCTCTATGTTGACTGCTTTGGACACAGACGTGTGCTACATGCGCTCACTAAGCTGGGGGTTAAAAACGCTGTGAACCGCCAAGGTACAGCAGACATTGCCATGACAAAATACATATGGAGAAGTTCCATTGCTACTAGCTCTGCAACAATATTACAACCATCAATATGGTCATGCATCAGTATAACATGCTGCTGGTACACAGCCAAGCAACCTGTGCTCTATGCATGNGCTCTGCCCCACCTGAGCATACCAGCCTGGCACCAAGTCCTACACAAATGTGGAGGCACATGGGAATGATGTTCGTCACAATTTGACCAAGCAATACAGCTTTGATTTCACAAATAATTACAACAGGATGTGTAACGATATGTGGGCTAATGACCCAGTTGTGTTGATGGTAAATCTGTTCTGTCAGCCTGCTCACGCATTATATTGTAAGGCAGGACTGCATATTTGGCAGTGCTATCAGCACTGGCTACTACAAAAGGCAGAATGTGGATTGTGCGGTGCAAAGGACATCTTTATTGTGCGGTAAAACACAAGGATGCTGTGTTCAGTGCAGCACAGCGTAGAGACACCGAGACAGCAGAAGAGGTGAAGGGCTCACATGGGCATGATGCAGCTCTGGTCCTGAGTTGCTGCTGCAAGCGGCTCCATCATTGTGATCAGCATAATTTGGGATTACTGCAGGGGCACTGACTGCCATGCTGTCACGCTGTTGCTCTAGGACAGGTACTGAGGCATTGCTTGGAAGTAGGTTGCTTCTGTTGCGCATAGCATAGTCAGATAGAGAGCAGGTAGAATGGCATTCCTTCTGCAGGTGGCGCAACTGCTTCTTGAGNGCAGTTGCTGCCATGACCTCTGTTGTACGCAATAAACGACACCCTTCAATTTTTCGTTGTACACTATCACTGAGTATAGTCTACCTGTTCACTTGCACTTCATTCCTGTACCCATCATGTGCAGCACAATCCGCATAGCCGTAGTCAGCACAAGAGCATCTGTAAGACACGGACTCATGTTCTGCATCCGGCTTCAAGCGTGTAAGGCAGTCCTCACCCTGCAGCTCACAATGTAGTCAGATCAGCTGACACCATCTTGTGATTTTGTATGACATGATCAGGCACACAAGATTCTAAAGGATGTCACATACAAGCACACAAAGTGTGCATTCTGTACACAAAAACCTGTTGGAAGACAAGGGCTGTCCATCGAACGTGCATTAACAGCCAAACACTTCCATATAAGCAAGCTCATACCTGCAACAGTACGTCTCTTTTGGGATTAAGCGCTCCATCCTGCCACTCAGCCCTTGCACCAGTCACAGTCACAGTACAGCTGCCCCTGAGCCTGAGCAACTCCCTGCCATGTGACAGTGTTATGCCAAATGCATCTCTCACTCCTTCTGCAGCCCAAGCAGATTTCACAGAGGCAAGATTCCAGCAGGCCTTGCATCTCTGCATCATGCAAGAAGTCTTCCAGCTGTCTGTGCTGCTGCTGCAAGCCTGAAACAATGCCGGAGTCACCTAAGGGATACCTGCACGTCAAGCAAATGCTGTACATTACCCAGCACTTTGAGCCTAGGGACTGCAGGCTCACCTGCAATATGCTGACATGCTGACAAACCCCGTCTGCATGGGACTTGTGTTGCTACAGGACACTTGGAAGCGGTATGACTCTGATGTTGGGGCAAACATGGTACATGCATTGTGCCACTATTGCAACTCACAAAGCACGATGAGTTCCACATGTTGAGGTAATCAGACTAGCTCCAAACTGTGACTTGCCTGTGATCCAGGACATACAGCCAGCGTTCTGTTGGCTCTACGTCTGCATACATCAGCTGCCATTTCAGCTGCTCCGACAGCCAAGGCAGGCTCAACATCACAGGTGGTGCATCATCAGCCTGTGCCAGCTGGTACACGAAGGCTAGGCAGCGCCCTTTGTCATCTGGCAGCAGTGTATATTTGCGGTCTGCATGTCAGCACGACTTTCAGTACGCCTGACGAGACCCTCCCTTGCAATGCAACCAATACCAGAAGCATAATGTTGTGAGCATGTGCCCTGAGGGGAAAACTTGCAAAAGCGTGGTCATGGCATAATCTGGGCAAATGATGCAGCAGAGCAGGACCAAGTCCCAGCACAGAGCATGGCTGCAGCTGAGCAGGGCGCGGTGGCAGCACTACAGCATGCTCCCAGGCAGGGTGCACCCACATGCCAGGCTGACTCCAGAGGCAGAAAGCGCAAGAGTGGCCCAGCCCAGGAGCAGGTGAACAAGAGAAGCAAGACCAGCCCCAAGACGGTTGCCAGAGGAGTCAAGATGTGAGTTTGGAATTGCAGTCCTTTGCATGTCTTTTCAAGTCAGTTTCAAGACAGATGGTATATTGCAAATCCCGGTGTGTTGGATGTCTGGCACACGTTACAGTTGGTCAAGTACACAAGCCTGTCTGGCTGGCATCCTGNTGTTCTACTCAAAGGCAGGTGCGTCGGTTAATGGTCTGGTGCTACTCAAGGCAGGTATGCTTGTCGAAGACTGGCACACCTGGAGGGCCAGCAAGCAGGAAAACACCAGGTTGCTGCTGCCCTTTCTGCCCACTGCTGTCAGTTGATGCCAGCAGCAACAGTGCCTCTGGCTCTTGCTCCAGTGCCACTGCTGCCACCCAGCCAAGGTACTGCAGGTCTGCATCAGGCCGCCGGAAGCAAGCTACACCTCCTGCACACCACCACAACTGTCCTGCAAAGGCTGTACATATATGCCCACATCACTTGTACAGTGTCAAAGTTGGTTCTCTGTGTTTGGTCAACTGATGTGCAGACATGCTATCTGCTGGTGCTGTGGGAGCTTGACAAGATGTCCAGGAAGGTACGATTGTGGGCTGTGATGCATAGCATCCCACGTCATACAGACATGCTGCACGTCTGAAGGAGTCTTCAGGCATGAAATTGCTCTGCAAACTCTGTTTTCTGTGCGTGACAGTTGTGAGTATTAGCTCAGGCTTTGCTGGTGTGAATTGGCACAGGCTCTGCAGTATGTGTTTCGGCACAAGTTGTAGCAGCGCAAGGCCTGATATGAGCGGCAGCTTTCTGCTCCTCAGACCACAAAGCAAACATCCTGCAGACACCTAAATTGCAACATGCCTTTGATGCACATGGACCATGTTTGGTTGCAAAGGATTTGCATTCCTAAATCAACGGTGCCACTGTACACAATCCAAACATCAAGAAGCATGAGTTTGCTCAGCATGCTGCCCTGGTAGGCAGGCTGTTGCTGCAAAACAAAGCCTGCCAGTGCTAGCACAAGACCATCTCGCGCCCACAATCTCTAGCCCGAGCTGTACTGCCAAAAATCTGTTATGTATGAGGCACAAATGTGTGGGATCCGCGAACCTTGTGCTTTGCTCTGGCGTGCCAGCTCCTGGCNTGCTTGTGCGTCCGTAAGTAAAACATCAGGAACACCTAAACCTGCAATCATTTCTTCTTCTATGCAGGTGCTGGCATCAGCAGTCAAGTTTGCAGCAGCGTTCCAGGAGACCCAGATGCCACTGCTGCGAAGCATGCAGATACTGCATGCCCACCACAATGCTGGGGTGCGCCGCTGTGCTGTAGCCTGGGCCTTGGCGCTGCTACCATATGTGGCAAGATCCCAGGTCAGCTACTCCCCTGTGGGATGGCCTGACCATGACTGCATATGATTCAAGATCCAGCTTACACTTCCCCACAAGCATCAATCTGTCACACAATGCTGTGCTGCTGATCTACCTCCACTTTGTGGAGCATGATGGGTGAACTTTTTTCCGCCCATTTGCACTTGTCACCTCTAATTGGAAGNCATAGCTGCTGACAGGCCTGCCATTGCCGGCGCGTATGAGGTGCTTGCATCATGATCTGCACGACCTGAAGCAACAAGTGGAATCAATGGGCAGGGTGTGACTGTGCTTCCGAGCATCAGCTGTAGTACGTCAGCTGCGGGTGTCTCAGGACTTGGCGTTGTCAAATGCGCATCACCTTCTGTGGCGTCATGGAAGTCGTCATCGTCGACATCGAAAAACTCCTCATCGTCCGAGTACGGCATGCTGCGCTCCTGCGTTCAGACCCAAACCCGCGTTCAAGTACGATCGCCTCAGGATTCGGGGTCTAGGTTGACACGCCTTGGCGATGCCCTGTATTTCTATGCGCACGCTTGATTGTCTCGACTCAGGTGCAAACGGACACTTACGGAGCGTCGGACAGGTGCGATGATTGAGACCAAGAGCTGGGTTGACTTACGGAAGCAATGTGTAGCCTGGCATACATTGCCCTACGTTACATACTGTTTGGCACTGCCACCGTGATAATAGCAAGCATGGCTTCGATTTGAGCAGCAGCCCAATCGTGCTACCGCGTTTCACCTTCAAGTACTGTGGAATTGAACGGATCATGAAGCATGGCGAGGCTGGCATACAAGCATTAATGTGATGTCCNGTTGGATTCTGAAGGTAGTTGCTGACGTGCATGTCCAGCAGAAGTTGCGGTGATTGGACTGCATCAGCTATTGCATGCAACAGCTCCATGACCCGAGGTTGCATGTGCTTCGCCTCATTTAGCTGCTCTGCAGGTACAACATCGCTGAGGGTGACAGCGATTGCCTCATCAGAGCCTCTGGGAGACAAATGCACGCCTGCATACCAGCACATGAGCTCTCAACATTGCATTGTCCCAATGCACCGCCATTGAAACAAAGCCTTGCAGTTTGTAGGGTTTCAGGCAATCTTTTGGAGTTGTAACAGGTGACTGAGTCAAGAGTTCCTCAGCCAGGCCGTGTCTCAGTCACACAAAGGTGCGAGCATGTTTCAAATGGACTTGTTTGGTGATGAGTGTGTGACACAGACTCAACTTACGAGACCTGAGAAGCTCACTGAGCTCAAGTCACTGCACAGCATTGGTCTGCAATGGTGCTTAGCCCATTACAAACATGCTCTCTCTATTCATTCCATGTCAAGCAGAGATTCTTGCCAACTCACCCTCTGGCATTGATGTCCTATACAGGCCACATAAGCGTTGCTACTGCTACAAATCAAAACTTTTGCTGACAGGCTTAGCAAGAAAGAAAAAGACAAGTCCACGCTGCGAGAAGTTTTCAACCATGCCTCACGGCATGGTTGATNTAGCTGGCATACCCAATGCTACGACTGAGTGGCGTGTGTATGCAATGACCAGCTGGCATATTGGGTCTGCATTGACTAGCTGGGATGTGTATGCAATGATCTTCAGTCTACAATGACCAGCTGGCATGATCAGTCTGCAGGAGCCTCTGCAGCCAGTGCAGCTGGGTGAGTCCAGCAAGGTGCGCATAGGCCAGCAGGNCTCATGAATGCCGTCAAACATAACCAGAAAGCCATGAGCCTACACAAAAGCAACAGCAGGAAGCTTTGCATTAGTCACAGTCTGTTCCAGGATTTGTCCTGAGGTACAGACATGCAAGGCATGGTATGCAAGAAGTGGTGAGCCTCAAGCCTGGCAGCCTTGACTTCACATCAAAGTCAGACAGATGCACATGCTGCCGTGGCACCGAAGAAGGACATACTGATGGCTGCAAAGGCATACATGCATACAACATGCAGCAGTAAGTGANACAAAATTTGAAATGTCAGGTCCCTTAGCATGCTGACAGTAAACCGTGCTGCGAGGCCTGTCCATGGCGCAACTCTCATTCACGCGTCAGCAAGCTTGCGCGACGCGCGCAGGACGCTGCAGTGTGAAAGGAGTCGGGTGTTGCACCTTGACACCGCGCTCGATTAACAGGTCAAAAACTGCTGCACAACTGTATCGATCACGGTGTGTTAGGTTAAGCTCGTACCGCGTGTCCGTCACTGTAGACAAAGCAGTGTGTTACCATGGCACCAAAGGCGAAGAAAGGGAAGAATACCAAAGACAAGGTAAAGCTCTGTGCCTCGCGTCGAGCTTCAACGTGCGCTGTTAGGGTTTAAACGGCAACTGCTGCAGGTCAACCTGGCGTCGTTGNTTGGTATGACCTTTCTGGTTGGTGCCAGTACAGGCTCAGTTGGTTTGACAGCAATTGACCACGGCAACTTGCCACCATTGATGTTGGGGTACCATGTCAGCACAATGCGCACAATCATGAGCAACTGGCCGATAGTGAGCAGGGGTCCCAAAACTTTCGCGATAGTGCCTGCTGTCTTTGCATCTATGTCTGCCAGGTCGTACAACACTTGAGATTCCAGCGCTTGAGTTTGCATCGTACGTCGCTGTCTGCTGCTTGTACCCACCCTTGCTGTAGATGCGATCTGTGGACGCTCTGGTGAGGTTTGCTTGTCCGATCGTGTGCAGGACTTCCTATGCTTGATCACGATGTGTGCTGCAAACGGCCGAGCATGCAGTACACATTTTTCCAAGTGTGGATGAACGCTGTATTGCATATCTGCGGTTGCGTATGATGCTGTGCTCGACCTTTGCAGACGATGCCCAATATGCGTAACGCCCTTTGCTGGCACCTCCGCCCTCGCAATCCTGAACGCCCTTGGGCGCAAGCACTGCGTTGCTCGGAAGCTGCGATCGCGACACCGCTAACAAAGTCATGCACCTGGCTCACTGACGCGTTNTCGGGTGTGACATACCTTCATGTACCTGCACAAGCAAAACAGTAAGGACCCATAAGCCCTAAGCCTAAACATGCAACATGTCGGTGTTTGACTGCACAATGCATGCTGCATTCTGTGCAGCATACAACNTGCTGATGCTTGCATACCTGAGCCTCCCAGGCAGAGTTGCCCAGCGCATTCTGAGTTTGTTCATTGTTTGTTGTATTGCTATCAGCCAGACGCCGCAGCTGCATGGCAAAGAACACAAGCTTCAGCACAAGCTCATGTTCTGTATAGGCAAGTCAGACAGCAAGCATCACCTCCACAGGATTATCTTGAGCTGTCTCGGCCACTTGCATGGCAAGAAAGCCTGTTGCAAAGTTTTCCTGCATTGACAGGCAAAGGTGCGATGCATGTCATGTACAACGAGTGCTTGAGGCTGCTAGTCACGCAAATAGGTTGACTTTACAGCCTAACCAGGCCATCAGCATTAACGGTTCCTCACTGGCTCCGACGTCATTGTGTTATGATTTGCTGCTTCCGTACCTCAACCTTGATGTCTCTGTACTTGCAAGCACAACCGAAGCTAGGTTTTAGCTTGGGGAGTGCATGACAGGTGAGAAGCAGTTCGGGCGCTCTGTGGCANGCACCTACCTGAGCAGCGATTTCTACAGGGTGGACAGGGTCGAAGGTGGAAGTTCTGCGGAGCTCGGCCAGGCCAGTTGGCTCAGCAGCGTCACTGGCAACAGCCACCTCAGCGTCCTTGTCAGGAACCTGCATCAACACCAGGACACTGGTGACATATGACTGCCAGATCAGCCTTGTATGCTGCATTTGCTGTAAACAAAGCACAGACGAGAATGCACTGCTGTGCAGCAGAGCAATGAGACCTTCACAGCAAACAGCATGCAACAGCAGCCTCTTTGATGCCAGTGGAGCAATCGCACGCAGCAGTAGACAGAACATCAATGTAGACTTGTACATCAGGATGGTGGCAGTCAGATAACAAGCGTGTGCTACATGCTGTACATACAGATAGAGTGGTGGTTCTGTGCATCTTGCATAGCACATGGACAACACATGTGGCAACATANCACCTGCAATCCCAGACAAATGGCAAGCAAAGGGTTTTCAGTTGAGGCTGTGTGACAGATCTGTTGCTTCGTGATGTGATGCAAGACTCCTGCTACTTTCTCTGTTCACTGCTGTCATTGGTCATTGCTAGCAATACAAAACTTATTGCAGATTCACAATAACTCCTTCAAGGGTTGGGCTTCAAGTTTCATGTTTGCCATCAGCAGCGTTGGTGGCATTGCTACTACATGTTGCAAATATAGACAAAATGCAAGCAGGGCATGTGAGCCTTCACTACTTGTACACATGTAGCTGTATGCACATGTTCCTGTGTATTGCTTGCAGGCTGCATACAGTATGGGTTATGGAGCACAGACTGCTGGTAATAGCCCCTATGGAACAGCCTTTCCACAAGGTGCAGCTGCATTCACACCACAGAGCAGCACAGGCCTTCAATCGGGCCAAAAGCGAGACTCTGCATATGATCAGGTGGGGATAGTGCACTGCAACCTGTGTCACCAGGCACACCCAGTGCTCATGTGCATNACTTCTGCCATCAGCAGATCTGAGTGTGTTTTTAGTACTGGGATCTTTTGTGTAGTTGCAATGTGGCANCACACCTCTGGCAGTGCCGAGGTGTTCCCAGAGTTTGGTTGTGTTGAGCAAACACAGTCCAAGGTGGTGGGTGGTCATGCCAAATCTTCAAACGTGTAGCTTGGCTGAGACGCAACAGCGTTCTGCAGTACCATACCATGCTGCGCACCCATGTATGGCAGGGCTGGACTCAGGCTTATGTAGTTGAAGGGAAGCGTACTACATCATCAGCATGAGCGAGTCTACAGCTGTATAGCCAGACCACAGAGCCACAGAGAAAGGGGTGTCAGGTGAGATACGGGCGCCCACCTCAGCCTCTTGGGTAAAGAGAATGGTATTTTTGGGGTTTGGAGCCCACTGCATGAACAGCTCTCGGGACATGCCAGCAGTGAGGCTAGGCAGCGTGGCCTGCAATAGAGCTTTGCACCGGATGTCTGATGTGTCCTCCACAGTGACCACTGCAAAAATGGTAGGCTGTCAACTTTTTGTACTGATGGCATGCAACATGCATTTGATCTTCGTTGCTGTTGCTAAAACAATCACAATGCATCTATACTGCATGGCCCACACAACGCATCAATCCAAAGGGGACCATAGGCCTGGTCAAATGCTGATTGTAGATGCATCAGCAAACAGAAGTAAGCCAAAGAAGAGGCTGCAGTGAACAGCCTCACTGGTACAACAGTGCAAATGTGAGTCACTAGCTCAACATGCAATGTGCATGCCGCTGCAAACAGCATAGAAGCTGAACCACAGAGATGCACGTACCAGTCCTGTACTACTGAAAATATCGACATTCAAGCCCAGACAGAACATGTCTTGGCCTAGCAGAGCTTGCCTGGAGCCTTGTCATATGCTGACAATCTCTCGAGTATGTCTGACTCAGAGCCTCGTAACAACAGCACCCTTTCTTCCAGAGCTATTCTGTTTTAGGCCATCTCTATATGATGAGGGGCCTGGAAACGATGCTTGATGCCTTTGAAGGTGTCAAGTGTCGCAGCCCACTTGGCTACAGCACTTGTCATCTGCAACTCTGGCACTGCAGCAACAGACCTGAAGTTTGCCTGATTCATGCACTGCAGCTGTTTACGCAACCTTGACCCTTTCAGCGATTTGCATTACCCAAGGTGTACAGGAAAAGATAAGATGATAAGGCAAGCAGAGCCAACCTGATGCTGTGGTNCAATCACAAATGTTCTGCGGCTCAGCCAACACATTAGCACCACAACACTGCGCCATACTGGTGTTTGATGCCTAGGCAAGATGCCTAGCGTAGTCCAAGCTTGTTTCACGCTGACTACATATGAAGCATCAGGTATACATGAACAGCTTGACCTCAGATATCTACAGAGATCAAGCAAGCTCACAGCCGCCAGACACGCTGAGAGTGAGGTTGGATATGCATCAACAGCTCGTTGCATGACAAATTCTGGCTGACAATGTGAGCATAGACAGCATCATCTGTTAAGCAATGAATGGGGTGTGACCCCAATGACTGCAATCTACCAGGAACCCAAGGCTACCTGAGGCAGCAGGATAGGGCGGAGCTGCATANTTAGATACACCATATTTGAATCAAACCATGTCATACCATGTCTCAGTCCTAAACATAACTTTACTGATCCATGTGTTTGTTGTCATGCTGTATGACCTGGGTAAGTCTTCATCATGCTTGTGCCCAGCCTGCAATATGCAACCCTGTCTCAATCCGCAGATGCCTTTGCTGCAGGGCAGCATGCTGCCAGCAGCTCCAGCAGGACCACCTCTTCCACCACCATTTCCTCTAGGAGCAAAGCTTCTACAGCACGCTCCCCTCACAAACATCAGAAGTGCCCTCCCTTCAGCCCCATTCAGCACAGATGCTTCATTATCTATACACAGCAACACTTCTGCTATTCAACCCTGCCATTCATTCTACACTGCAGCTTTGTTCGTGACAAACAAGGACATATCCGCCACCCACTCACTCGTCAAGAGTGCCCCTCCTGCAGCCCCTATCACCATACCCTTCATCACCTACACTGCTGAATCCCTGCGCATGTGTACAAGGCACGTGTCCAATCATCAGCCAATGGCTCTGTAAGGGCCAGAAAAGAGCAAAGCATTGCACGGAGCTGAACACAACACTGTCAATTCTCATGCTGTGNATTACAGGATTCAAGTTGCAACTTTGCATGAGGACCTTCTGCCTCCTATGCATGTCAAGTGCAACAACAGGGCAAAGGCTGCTTGCTGACAAACAAAAGCACTCCCACAACACCTCTTGACATTATGCTGATGACAAAGCGCACCTGTCGAACACTGGCAATGTCCAGCAGGCGCAGCTCATGCCCTTGTGCCACACCTTGGATGCTGACCATGCCAATGATGCAACGACATTTACACCTGTTGTTAATCTCTTATACATGTATCTTGTTGCTTCATGCAGACATCAATGATACACCAGACTGCCTATTGATCTTACACCAGCACGTGCCTCACTGCAGCCACTGCACTAGCAGTGAGACTGATAGCGTCAGTGAATTCCTCTCCCAGTCCAAAGGTACCATGTGCACTGGTAGATGAAGCTTAAGATTGCTTGTTGATGTTTGACAGGTTTTGAGGTCTCTGGGATTGATGGCTGACCTGGACACTGATGAACTTGAAAGCTTGGCACAAAGGGTGGAGATGGCTAAGCATCAGGTATAGTGTCACCTGGGCTTGCAGTGCTTTTCACCAGTCAAGCAGTGCGCAGCATGCGCATGCCATGTCAGATCAGTGCACTGTCAGGTGCCACATGTGCTGGGTCAAGAGAGCGGGTTGTCCTTGTTGATTGCACAAAGCTTGCAGCATCATCTTTAATTCAACTGNACCTGAAGAAGTGGGTGAATCAGGACATGAGATTAGGTGGTATGACTTATGCTTGCTTGTGATAAATGAGTCGGATGCTGCACCAATGCAGGCACAGTCCACAGGCATAACATGCAGTGACATTGGTCATAGGTCCAGACAAACACATGCGTGTCAAAGGTGATGCATGTTGCACTCGCCTGAGACTGCATGTAAAGCCGCATGGCATTCCATTCCTTCTTGTGCGGATTTATTTTGGCAATACTCCCCAGCTTTTTCAAGTCTCCATCCGTCAGTAGATATAGCTCCTTTGCTGTGCTCTGAGGCAAGCAGCGACCCGGTCATACACTGCCAACAAACCTTACGCATTGAACCCTCGCGCGTAGTACCTTTGTGATCAACTCCTCCCTTGCCTTGCAGCCGTTGCATACTATGACGCCAAACACCTGAAACCACTCCTGACTGAAGCTCAGATTGCCGCAATGAACGCAGCCTCTCACACCAGGAGGTTCTGACATCTCAAGGTCAGCATGCTACGTGCTGCAAAGCTCGCTAGTCGCGGGCCGATGGTAGAGTGTTCTGCATGCACGTCACTTAGGTCGGGGAAAAGTGTCACAAGCACAGGCGCAAGGTTGGTGTAATCCGCAAGAGCAAGCTAGTCTCAAGGCGCATTAAGGATGATGACTGTAGCCGCAACTGTACAGATTGGTAAGTGTTGCGAACACTGTCGGAAAGCACAGGATCGCGCAGCACAGCACGGATTCTCACTTTAGTCACCTGCAGGCGAGGCAAAAGCAAGCGCGATCGCCGATCAGGTGCATCGCACCTTGTCTGTATGCGGTGAGGAACAGATCATGGAGGCGCAGCTTAAGATCAGAGAAGAAGCGCGAGAACAACAGGACATACTGGCTGATCTGGCAAGGTGGCAATCCACAGCGACAAAACGTCCGACACGAAGTTCGAGTGCTGCACGCCCTGCGGGTCCTGCTGTGCCTGGCAGACAGTCAGGGCTTGCGCCCTTGCGTGNATGCTCTGTTGATGGCGCGCGATGACACATATACGGCATTAGCGGCCCAACCAGCTGAAGCTTGATTGACGGTAGCTGACGACATATGGTCAGACAGCTGGGCGCAGCGCTGCTGGGCGCGTTGCTGCTGCCACTGTGCTGTCAAGCATTTTATCTGCCGGGTGTTGCTCCTCAAGATTATGCCAAGGTAAGTTCAGTGCGGTGCTAGTGTTCGTTTCTTGGGAGGGTGTTCAGTTGAATACGACAAGCTTGTGCATGACTCAGGGCGATAGCTTGTTCCTCAAAGTCAACAAACTTAGTTCTACAAAAACACAGTTGCCTTACGAGTACTACTCCATACCATACTGCCGGCCAGAGAAGATTGTCAGCAGCGCAGAAAACCTTGGAGAGGTATTGCGCGGAGACCGAATCGAGAACTCACCATATGAGGTGCGCGATGGGGCAAACCTATGCACAGTGAAAAGCACCGGGAACGCGGACACTCAAGGTATACATACTTGTCTTTATGTACAGATCGAGATCAGGGTGGACCAGCAGTGCAAGTTTCTATGCCGAATTCCTGCCCTATCGGATTCGCAGACCACGGCGTTCGCGTCCAAAATAGAGGACGAGTACAGAGTCAACATGTAAGACACAGCCGTTGCCAGCACAGCTGTGTGATACATTNTGCAGGTACAGCCCTCTGGCACGCACATCTGTTTGTGGGAGGAAACTGTGAGTGAAACAACCATGTTCAGCTCTGGCTATGCTTGCTGCAGATACAGCCCCCTGGCATGCACATGATTTACCTACCCTTCTCAGATGATCTTCGGCATCCAGAGGCAGATCCTGCCTTCACAGGAGCCTCTAACCCTCAGGCAGATGACACTCAGATAGCAGCAGCTGAGACAATGCTTCATGCTCTGAACCTGAAAGGCTTTGATAGCGCAGGCATTCCTAATCCCTCCCTGCAGCGGCATTACCAAGTAAGCAACTTTTGACACTCATGCTGATCTGCTTCACAGCGTTAGTGTGCTCACAAGCGCTAATGCCCCACTGAGTGCCATGTAATGATGCTATTGCTTATACAGCGCTGCCAATGGCCCTTCAACTTCTGCTTGTTGCATGACTGTCTTCCCATTTNGAGACAGCAGTCAATGTGATTTCAGAGCGCTACACCAATCTGACACTTTCAGGCAATGTCTTCTGCCCAAACCCCCAGCCATGTGTTGTTGTGAGTGACAAGGACCAACTTAGACAATGTGCATCGTCTGGTACCTGACAATGTGTTTGGCAAAGCATGTTGCAATTGTTGTATCAGCGCTGACCGAATTGTATTGTTTGTAGGTTTCATGGCTCGACCTGACTGATGAAAAAGACAGAATGGCTGTCTTGCTTAGTGAAGCAGGATCTGATTTGGACANAGACATATATAGCCGGCAATCAAGAAAAACGAGACTTGTCAGGCCAGATAGTCAGCACAGTAAGTCGTCAGTATGTCGGCCTGAGGCGCATGTTATACCTGCTACAGTATGCTTGAGATGCAAAGAAACAGGTGATAATGAGAATGTATTTTAGGCACATATTTGGCAGGTTGGGATGCTACCTAGTAATTTGCAGAGTGTGTTTGTAATGCCTTCTTTGGCTACCTATTGTAGTGTTTGTGGTGCCTTATAAGTGTTGATGCTGTTATGTCGTTAGTTGGAGGTTGCAAGATCAGATCGCATGCTCTAATGACTGCTATGCACGTTACAGGGTAGGCTGAACATCTTTTGGCAGCTACAGCCATGCAGGTGAAAGCACACCAGAGTGCTGACAAGTTGGGTCGATGTTTGTGAGACTCTAACCTGGCGCAGACAAACATTCATGCCAATGTAAAGCTGACAATGCTGTCTTACATGCTACTGGTGGCTGTCCTCTTTGCCACATTCTATGTCAAGACATGTTTATGCTGTCATTGCCATGTATGCTACATCAGGTCTGACAACCAAACTGTACACGCGGTATTATTTCCTGCGCATGGTCCACTTTGCCTTATTGACACATGTGAACCTGCAGCTATTGTTTGAGCTGTGCATGCTATCTTATACATGAAACCTGACAAGCAAACCTTGCACACTGTAGTGTACTCATGACTGAAGCTGCAGCCTGTCAAATTGGCCGTTGCTGGTGTTTTTGGCCATTTGCTTGGCCGCAAGCGAGCTAGATCTGCTGCCCATGATATAGATCCAGGACCCTGCATCTAGGCTTGCACTGCCTGGCAAAGAGTTGCTGCTAGCACGCAGTGGCTGTTCTGCCCTGTATGCATGGCTTCGTTTTGTGGGCGAGCTTGGCTTGGATTTCGAACTTGTTATGCTGCTTGCCCTTGCACCGTAAGGGCTACTGAAGCTGCTCGAGAAGCTGGCTGGACTGTCTAACAGTGACAACATTGTTGATCTGCCAGCTGCAGAACTGCCCACTACAGCTTTCTGCCTGCTGCTGGGATCCCAGCTGCCAGCAGACGCCACCAGCATATCTTGACTCACTGCAGGACTTGCAGCAGTGTCATGCTGCANACACCTTTATGATGCCCCAGCGATGCAAATGCAGGATTGTATGTCACAGAGACATGCCGCCAGCATGCACGATACACGGTGGTGTGCAGCAGGCTTCAAGGACTGAGCGTTCAGCAAGATAACCTTGCCGACAACTCCAAGATCTGCTGTGGCTTGCATGCAGCACCTCANTGCTCTTCCTCTAGATCTCGAGTCAAACGCTCAACAAGCTCTCGCTGCTGCTGATCCCTTTGTGTGCCCTCCAGTGTGCTTGCTTGCAGCTTCTGCTGGACCTCGTTCAGCTTGTGACGTGTGTTTGTGAGCTCCTGCGCACAAAAGAGAAATGAGACAAGTCTTGCATACATCGTGCGCCTATGCCAGCTGGCTCGTATCCCAACTGCCACTTTGCTGTGACTGTGTGGTCATGTGCTTGCTTTGTGCCAAGCACCAACTCAGTCTTGTCATGCAGAAAGGTGCAGTGTGGGGGGTCAGTCAGTTGTGTTGGACACAAATCTGCATAAAGCTCAAATCTGCTGTTATGACGTGATTTCCAGATGCTTACTGATTCTCTGGCCTCTGCGCCCTTCTGGAGGCCATCTATGGAAGCCTCACTGCGCTCCAACTCTGCATCCCGCTCTTCCAACAACTGCTGACAAACCACTTTTGTAAGTTTTTTGCCATGTGATCCAGTATTGTATACATATACCCCATGCCGTGCAGCAGAGTCAACCCATGCTACCTGCGATACTGATGCCTCATGATGTCTTTGAAGATAAACATGCACGCTGACATTCATATGCTGGCCCAAGACAATCATAGCAGCACCTTAAGATTATACTTGAAGTCCCCTGTCAATTGCAGCAGCTGCTCCTGCAGCTTCTCTATTTNCACTTGCATCAGTAGTGTGCTGTGCGCTTGTTGCTGCTTCCACTAGCTTATGTCGCTGGTGAGCATCTGCAACCCCTCGTGCCTAGCCTGACACACGGCTTGAAGTGAAATACAAGGTCTGCATGATAGCTTAGACCGTATATATTCGACAGTATGTACCTGCCAAAATCGATCGAGCAATCGAGCTGTAGCTGAATTTTGGTCGGAGTTGCAAGCTGTGACTGTTGAACATCTTGCACGTCGCTGATGGCATTGCGCCTTTCTGGCAGCGCTGCATCGAGGGTGATACTGACTACGACAAAGTGTGCTCTGGCTGTAGTTATCTACCGTAAAGACGGTCCGCTCTTGGTGTTGCATGTACTCAGTCAAACGAGCGTCATATCAAGCTCAGCTGCAGAATACGACGTTTGCACGTTCGAAAAGCTGTGCCCTGTCGCCTTTGCAGCTGGAAGCAGGTTCTGCGGGACACATTGGGAGCGCTGCAGAGGGCAGGCCCGAGCTATTTGAACCGTGAAGCGTTTCATGATCGTTTTGTTCGTCGCTGAGCCCACATGCATTCCATGTGAGACTCGGCGTAAAGCGGATTGCACTTTGACTGCGAACTTGAGTGCTAAACGGTGCTAATTTAGGCTGCATAGAGTGCTTTTGACACTTCCGGCCTGGTGCAGCTCTTCTGTCAAAGAAGCGGCAAAGCAAGCCAGGCTGTGCGTGCTGTAA
This sequence comes from Trebouxia gelatinosa, assembly GCA_000818905.1. NCBI lineage: Eukaryota > Viridiplantae > Chlorophyta > Trebouxiophyceae > Trebouxiales > Trebouxiaceae > Trebouxia > Trebouxia gelatinosa. The sequence continues at coordinate 2,028,252 of KN805367.1, forward strand.
AATTGGCCATGCAGTCACTTGCCTCTTGGCACGCGCATACGCTTCCTAGTAACCCCGTTTGTTTCGGTCGGAGACCACTGCGGTTGCAGCAAAGATGCGCCAGCAGGCTAACAACGGGCTGCGCACACGGGGACGTTCTGCTGGAAGTAAAAGGCCTGGAGGCTTGTGTAGCAGCGACAGGGGAACAGATTCTACGAGGGTTAAATCTGACAATCAGAGAAGGCGAAGTGCATGCGATCATGGGAACAAACGGTTCGGGCAAGTCAACGCTCTCGAAAGTGCTGGTTGGACACCCAGAGTATGAAGTTACAGGAGGGACAGGTACGCCTTTACAGTTTTGTCTCAAGCTTTCAGCTGCCATGCACGTCAGTGCANCGCCAAATGCTGCCCTGTTTCTGTTGTGCTTGTATTCACCTGAATGGCTGTGCCTCTCAAAAGTCCTGGCAAGCATGACTCATGCTTCTGCTTCATTGCTTGCATCAGCCTTGGCATGCGTAACTGGCGTCGAAACCCCTACAGATGTACAGTCGCTGCTAATACTTGCGTTCAGTCAACCCGCTCATTGTAGATGGCACATGCATCAAAGCTAAATGCCATGCCTGCTAAAGTTTGTGTCCTGGTTGGCAGGCAATTCATCAAGAGAGACATGCTGTGCAGCACAGACAGCATCACCTGCAAGCACTTCACCACACTGACCTTGCACTACCTGACCTCAAACACCACCATGCTGCCTCTCAGTAAAGACAGGCGCTGGTGGAGGTCATGCTGGCTGTGTTGTAATATGATTGCTCCTGTTTCAGTATGCCTCAACTTGCTGACTTGGCAAGTTGCCTGTCATCAGATTGAAGAGGAGGAGGCGCTGGCTTTGCCGGCTGGTGAGGATGAAGAGGGGTCAGCAGATGACCTTGCAAGCGGGCATGCCAGTCTGGGCAAGCGCAGGTCCACTGACAGTGCAGCAGGTAAGCAATGCAAGAGTGGTGTACCTGGATTCTGAGCTTACTTGGCCTGCATCTATGTCGAAGATTGGAGCCATCGGTTACCATGTTGAAACTGTGTGCCAGACAACTAGAAACTGAATGTTATCGGTGAGATGTACAGCATGACCATGCACGTGGGCGTGGTATGACAACAACTCCCTAGTAGGTCAGCCTGTCGTATGTTATGTTGCCAGCGTATAGACGCTTTGCATTCCATTCATGCATATTCTTAGGCTATAACTGGCCATAACAGGTCCTCAATATGTTCCTGCTCCAGCTTCAACAGCTGTCAGGACATGCATGCATGCGCTGTCATACCACCGTACAAACTTCACACAGCTTGCTAGGACATACACCCTTTATCCTTGCCTGTCATGCTGACCCAGCCTTTGTGACCATAAGTCAACTGTGGTGTGCCTGCAGACACATTGTCAGCTCAGAACTCCTCCAAAAGGCCTCGAGGAGGATCCCTTGTGGATGTAGCTCGNGCAACATGCTTACTACAATATGCTACGATAATGATATATGTACATACCATTTGTTGACAGCGATACGACAATATGAATGACGTGCAATATACTTACTACAACATGCTTGCCATGTTCTATACATCACACCAAAATGTGTTTGCAAAAGTGCCCTGTTGCTGCTTGCGCACCATCATTGCAGCACTTGAGCAATGCCTGACATGCATGGAACAAGAGCATGCGGCTTCAGACTGAGTCGGGGCGCAGCAGAGCTTACCCACAATGTTTGTCGTGACTTCAACCACTATCAGAGCCGCCACCGCTACCGGGTTCCACCTGGGCTGTTGATACAGATATACAAAAAGTGCTGCATGAAAGCTGACGAAACACAGTCCAATGTCTGATGCATCAGCATAGGCATTGCCAAAGGCTGAGCAGCTGGCTCCAAGTCGATGGTGCATACTGTGTATATGCTTATACAACCTCCTGAACTTGTGGAACATAGTATGAAACGCAAAGAACCAAGTGTCATGGACGAGCATGGCAGCAATGATGAAAAGCCATATCTTGTGCAGGCTGAAGTCTAGAACGGCTCGCTGAGCAAATGTAGGCCAAGAGCGGCTTATTGCATAGTAGAGAGGTATGTATGGCAGGCCGACAGCAAACACGTTGCTAGGAGGGTGCTCTGCAAATGGCTTGGTGCCTGCTATGTATCTGCTGATAACACCATGCTGCTCCAGCAAGCAACAGACTGATACTGCTGCAGACTCAGCCAAGTAGTTGCCGATTCCCACACCGAGGCCACCTCCAAGACCAGCAAGGACTGCCTGCAGGTCAAGAGGTTTCTTCTTTTAGGGGCTCACACCCCACTAGGCTGATACAGCGTTGTATACCTGCATCACTGTGGATAGTCGGTGTTCCGGCTCTGCACTAAACCGTACGCTGGCTGCAATGCTTGTAAAGTGCGATGCACATTCTCGTGAAAACCACCCGTCCGGCAGCTTGCGATCTTGATGTTGCACGATGCACTCAGATGTTAAGGACCGCTTTAGAAGCTTTGTTAAGCTCAGTGAAGACCAACGAGGTGGAGCAAGGACTGCTGCAGTGCTTGCACTCACAGGTGTACTTNGCGTCGCCCGTCGGGCAGCCGAGAACTTCCACGCATCTGACCACGCGTGGGACCTTTCGACAGTTGGCAGTACTAAGTCCTACGCTTTCGTTCTCCAGCAAGAAAGGGGCATCCGCCAGCTGAGAGACGCTTAGCCGCTTGGCAGCGTACTGCTTGCCTGTTGCTCGAGAATAACATCTGTGCATCAACTACAAATGTGAGCACAGCGCCTAGGAAGTGCCGACGGAGGTTTTGTAGCGAGTTCACCCGAAAAAGCAAGCGAGCCGACCTTTGGACAAGATGTCAAGCGACCCTCCTCCTTCTCCCAAAATGGCTACTGGACCGTCAAGGAGGCTATACCTGTCACGAAACATTGTTCGCCGACAACAAGAGGCCATACAGCGCACTCCAAGTTGCAGGCAAGCCGCAAGTTAGATCGTAATGTTTCGTGAGCTCGTAAAGTTTAGGGCATCGATGTTCATTAGGGTTTCAGCTGTCCACACTGCGAACGAGCACAGCTCATGGCTCCTTGCTAGCACGACTTGACAGATGGCAGATACAGCTGCAGTTACTGGCGTGCAGCTGACTGTGCAGATAGAGCACTAGGTTGATATTCTCTGAGCATGTATGAGCCAGCCTGGCAATGCTAATCTCAAACTACGACACTCAAAGCACATGTCCTCTCGCGGACACGTTGATGCAAAAACATGAGAGCGTAACGCATAACTGTTTGGCGCATTCATAGGTTCAACACATACGCAACAAATGCTGCCATCGTGAGCTTGTCTTGCAAACTTGATACGAAGTACAAATGCAGCTGTCGGTGTTTGGTCTTGCGTGCATGGCGACATCCTGCGCAACGTGCACACCGGATCGGTGTTCACCTGCAGTGCCTGCGCGCTGACATTGTACCGCTCACCTGTCAGGGCTGTTATTTCATACCCGAAGCGACAGCGGTTTGCTTGGCCCCGCTGTCGAGCTTTGTCAGTGACTCAGCGCACATACCGGCATGGCAAGGCGCATTGTCCCGGAACTGATCTCGCCAAGTCAAGCCTNTGGCAGTGGTGCAGGTTGTGTGTTGAAGGTAGGGAGAGGCCCAAGCTGAGCAGTGGTGGCAGGGAAGGAAGTGAAGTGCTGCAATGTGCGGGTGTTGTCACTGGAGAATGGGGCAAGCAGCTGGGTGGAGTTTGCAGGAAGGGATGTGGTGTGTGTAAGGCGTCTGCCTTGAAGCACTGCACCTGGGTATGCAGAACTGCCTGCAGCAGGTAAGGTGCGTGTTGTACGAGGCAAAGCAGTACCAGCAGACACAAGTTGACAGCAGCCGGCAGCAGAGGGCAACAGATAAGCTTGCCAAAAGATGACGTCTGACAGAGTCAAATGCTCACCTAGCGTGCTCAAATTCGCTGTACTGGTATGTGGGAGAGTACTGAGCTCTGTCATGCCTACGTCGGCTGCGCCAATAAGCTTGTCATCCTGCAGTCGACGTACAGTGAGTTGGCGGCAAGAAAGTATACGAGTGCGTTTGTTCAAGACACACACACGAACAGCTTCGACATGTTGCGAAAGACACCAATAACGTATGCGATACAGCTTTGCGCTCAGCAAGTTCAGCAGAGCGTGTCTGACCTTGTGGAGGGATGGAATCAGACCGGATAAGCTGTTGGTCACTGAAGGACCGCATTGGCCAGCTGTTTGAGTGCTGAAACTGTTGTGTGCTCTACTGGTGACCACGTCAAGGCTTTGCATGCCGAGCATGTTGCGCAGAAGATAGCTTTGGTTTGGCAACTGTTGAGACCTGCATCAGTCAACCGGCGGTTTGAGCGTCGATAAAGTGTTGAAATGCGTCAGCTAGTCTGCGAGCGTGCGTGGACTACGACTGCAAAGTCAGCACACGGCCACTATACGTGAGACGGCAGTGCAGTTCACCCTGTTGAGATTGCAGTCAACGATTGAAGTCGCGTCGCTCACCTGAACGACTGGTGCGCCGAGCTGAAGACTGTATCAGTAAGGGTCTAGGGCAATCGTCGGCGCCGGCAACAAGCGTGGGTGCTTGCGCTGGCTCGATACGACTGGCAAGTGTTCGAAACGGTTGCAGTGCTGCTTGCTTGGTCAATCAAAGTTCTGACAGTCCTGGTTCGTGCTGATCATGTGGGTAGCCCCGTGAGCTGCACATGGGTGTAGTAACCCAAGCTTCTGCATGACCGAGCCTCATGCTGCCAGACTGGCAGGCTCCCCAGTCGCACTGCAATTCGCAAAGTCTGACCTGATCCGCAACGGTTGTCACATGCTGTTTTCGAGTACGTCTCAAGCTGATGACGTTCTGAGCTGATATCGTAAGACTGACAACCATGTAGTAATTGCGATCGCCTGTCTGANACTGAGACATGCTGTAGGGGTCACTTTGCTGGAATTATACGTAGGTCTGCATGCTCTGTGTTATGTTTGAATGCTTTGGCTTAGTCATGGTCATCTCATGAGACCTATCGGGACCGGCAGTGCGGCACTTTTGCAGCGATCAATCAAGGTTGAGACATCATACCGCAACGCTCTAACGCGAAGGCAACGTGCATGCACTATGCAGTAATTTCGTGAGCGTGCCAGGGTTGACCTGACCACGTATGGCCGTGCTGCAACGACTGTCACACTGTCACCGAGCAGGCAGTGTAGACTGGTCCGCTGTCTTTTGTCGAGCGCAGCTTTCAGCACGCTGGCCGCGGCAAGCAGCTCATTGCGACAGCAGGTGAGCATGCAAATAGCCATGTCACGCAACGTCAGACGATTTGCCACTGCACTGATCGCACTCTTACAGTTGCAGGTTGTTTGGGTGTAGCACAACCAAGACACAAGTACGCTATAGCAGGCCTACTTGGCATCAATGTCAAAGGGCCTGCTTGTNTTACATGCTGATGGTGGCGTGTCGTGATTGCAGTGGGCGACCTTCCTCTTCTTTGCGGTGTGTGTCATTGTGATGACCATATTTGTGGGCTTCTTCTTTGTGGAGACTAAGCATGTCCCCTTGGAGGAGTGCCCCTTCATCTTCAAGAAGCACTGGTTTTGGAAAAGGTACCTCACAGAATCACCACAGAACCCATTGCAGTCAGTCTGGCATGCAGGAGCCACTTTTCTGTCAAGGTCAAAATGATGCATTACCTGCTTGGTAGTCTCCGCAAAGGCATGGCTCCATGCGTGACTCTGCAGCTTGCATGTGGAAGCCACTTNTTGCATTCACAGTTCACTGGGCTACATATCCCTTGCGGGCTTAGACGGTTATGTAGCTGCCCCATAGCCTTGCACTTGGTGGCCTTGAGACTGCATCTCATGATGTGGACAGCAGAACTGATTCTGAACCTCTTGGCAATGTTGAATAGGCTGTCCACGACTTCCTCAGGCTGGAGAATGCTGTCCATCACTGTCTGTAGAAACATGCCAGGCGCACCAATTCAGGCACCTGTAAGTGGGGAGCCCTGCTCATGCTATAGATGCTACCAGACATCACTGCTATGCAAGTGTTGTGTGTCAATAGTGCAGCATGATGCCATGCACCGCAGTTCTTGCTGCAGCGCTGTGATTGGGACAACAGCTGTAGCTGCCAGGCTGTCCTGGCATGAAATGACAACCCAAACATGTATGCAATGATGCAGANCTTAACTGGGCCAGCAGGCCAAGAGATCCGGGTGTTTCCACAGGGGGTGCAGTGACATTGCTGGTGCTGATGTTGCCTCTAGGGCTTAGGGGTGCTGGTGAGAAAAGTCTGTTGCTGGCACCAGTCAAATTGGAGCTAGAAGCTTGACTCTCGTCAGCAGTAAATGCTGGTGAAGTTGGACTTGAGCTGGGTGGTGATGCTGGCAGCTCTGGAACTGACACTGTGCCTGGGGACGAGCTGGCAGCATCAGACGGGCTGCTGTCCCTTGCAGGAGTCTGCCCATCGGCAGTAGCAGGAGATGGTTGTGGAGATACACCTTGGGAGGTGAGGTACTTGCTGGGCACAGTGACCATTTCACCAAGATTCAAAGGGGGAACTGTACCACTCAACTCTCCCTGCAGGCAGCTGACAGTCAGAGTCGTCTTGCGCTGCATTGGTCGTAAGACGCTCTGTCAACTTCTGTGTGACTGCGGCATTAGTTAACATTGGGTTGGCAGATCCCAGGATGAGCTCATCAACAGCTCAGCAACAAGCTCATGTACAATAGCAGTGTTACAATGACCTCATGTAGTAATCAAAACAGCAATAGTTGTACATTGAATACTGCATGCAAGCTAGCACACCTGCTTTGCAGTGATGTCAANTGTGAGCAGCACTATTTGTGCTTCAATAGCACCCTCCTGCTTGTCATGTCAGTAGGCATGCAGCTCAAGCATGCTACCATTTTCCACACACCATGTGAACATGCAAGGCCAGCATCTCAGGCATAGTGGTGCATTGCAGGGCAACTTGATCTCCTACTTTGAGAACAGCTTCATCNCTACCGCTGTATGATAACATGCAAGCGCAACCTCTGCCGCCAATACCAAGGGCTTACAATATCCCAGACGCCCCAAAAATGTTGAGCATGTTGTCATGTTTGTCAATGCTGACTGAGGTCCTGAGGATGCTTCGATCATGAGAGTAACACCTGCAAGTTCTTGAGATTACACAAGCATCTTCATGACATTCTGACCCTGTATGAGGAACAATCTCATAGCACTGCATCCTGTGCACAAGTGTGAGTGACTTGAGCACGAGCTGAGGCAGAGGTTCACACTTTGAGAGGTTTACGAACAAGCCGAATTTCATCAACACCCAATGCATGTTGCCTGACCAGCTCTTGTTCAACAGCTACATCGCCGTGTTTTGCCTGTGCCCTAACAAGCAAGTCTGATCTAGCAGACAGGTGAACATCCACCTTAGTGATTGCATACTTTCTCAATGGNGTATGCCCTGCACTCACTCTGCAATGCTGAGTCAACCACGAGTCAACCTGAAAACCGACATATGCTGTTGCAACTCAGTCCTGACAGTCATTTGCAGGTATCCAGTTTAGTCATTCTTCTGCCATTGCATGTCAAGCAGACGACACAGGCGGCTCAAGCTGACAGCTGCTTAGCCAACAGCTGNTACATATGTATGCTTCTCATGTCAACAGAAAGTTTTGACACACACCTGAGCTGCTACACAATGCTCAAAGCTCAAGTGCAAAGCTCGTTTGGCCCAAAAGCTTCATGAAAGCTTGAAGGTATAATCTGCTGGGCTACTATGTGCTGGTTCCGGTGCACCCTCGTCAACTGCGACAAACAGCCCGGCATGCTATGCGTCTGTGTTGATGGCACTCGAATGGGCATCGGATGGCATCCTGACTGTCCNGATGGATTGCTGTGATTTCAAAAACACCCTGCAGAAAAACCTTCTAAACTGACAACTTGTTCACATTATACCATACCAAACCTGATTATGTTTACTATGACCTGAAGCCCCTACTTCAGACTAGGCTGAAGCCGTTTTGCGGTGTCATTTTGTGGAAGCACCCCTCCCTCGACAGCATTGTCAAAAATGTGTTCAACCCCTATCTGGGGGGAATTTGCCAAAAGGCCCTGCCTAGGAATTNAATCCTAATCCCCAAACCCAGCACAAGCGTGTTAACCTGGCCTGTCATGCCTGCTGACAGCATGGCGTTATGTGTAGCTGCAGCCTGTTGATCTAGGTGTTCTGTACATGATCACAAGATGGGCAGCCTTTTTGCCTGCATGAAGTGCAATCACCAATAGCAAGGCCTATAGAGACAAGACTCTGGTGCCATACTCCTCTGCTGATCGACATGTCTTGTCAAAATAAACCCTGCATGGTCAGTTGCTGAGGTAGGAAGCTTGGCTGTGACAAATGCAATCCAAAGTGTATTTGAGCAAGTGTGCACAGGTCAAGTGAAGGGACTGCAATGTTGAGTGAGAGGGCAAGGGCATTGAGCTCAGCTGTAGGCGGGCACCACAACATGAGGCAATTGGTTCAGCCAAGTAGCCTGAGCTTGTGAGGCCATTCGAATCACAGGCCAGGCTCATGATGAGCCCTGTAAATGCTGCCTGCACATGCAAATGCTGNGCATTCCCAGCGAGTCCTGATTTGCCCATCCTTCTGGCGGGCCTCATGGCACTGCACATGGCTGTACCGCTCCTGCTGCTGCTCAAAGACGGCATGCATGGCTTCCGCACAATACTTGTCGGCCTCTTCTGACCCGCCTGCACACCATTTGCTGCTGCCTCATGGTTGTTCACACAAAGCTTCTAGCTCTGTGATGAGCGTCTTCATCTTGTCGTCGTCCTCCTNAATGCCTGCATGATCTCATTGTAATACTGAAGTGCAGGAGCAGGTCAGGCTTTGGGACCAAGACAGACTACTCAGGACTTCAGACAACGTTCTGTCTCCTTTAGTCTTCAGAAGCGGCATGAGGCTCAATGCGGCCAGGCTGCCACTTGCAGAGCTGCCCCTGGCTTCACAGCTGCCGTTGCTGGATGCATACGATGCCGTGCATCCTGCGGAAAAGCGGGGGAACCCGGTATTTGAGGACAGCTCAGATGACGACTTCCCAGCAGGCCTAGACGATGTGTCACGGCAGACCAACCCGATATTTGATGCCCTGAACGATACCTATCAGGCTGGTCATGCTGCATTACTGAGCCAGCCTGTATTTGCCATCAGCAATTGCCTCACTTCATCACTACTTGCAACTTCTGTTTCCACAGAGCTGACATTACCTCCTGCTGCCAACCCCAAAGCCTTGCTCTTCTGCAAGAGCCCCACAACAGCCGGCAGTCTGGCCCCCTGCAGCCGCAGCCCAACCAGCTATGGCATGCAAGGCTTCCACCACGCCTTTGCATCAGGTTATGTCTCTGGCATTACAGTACCTGGTGTCACCCTGACTGCAGTCCCCACCCTTCGGCAGCCTGCATTTCCAGTCATGGACCCCACTGTCACAGCCCCCCAAGTTCCTGAGGTCACTATGACCTCAACCCCCACAGTGAATTTATTCCCGATACTACCTTTGTCCCCCACCCTGANCATGTGTGCATGACTGCTAGTTCAGTTCCTGCTCAGCTGCAAACCATGTTTTCCAACTCACCACCAGTTGCTGCCATAGTCGAGCTCAGTATGAGTGCGCAATGCCACAGTTGCTGCAGAATTTGCACTGTTCCCACCTTGCATACCAAAAAGGCAGCACCCACTACGTAAAGTGCATTGTCACTTTGTTTGCCAGCACACAGTCCCTGCGTGCGCAAAGCCACTGTGCAACACCCACAGTACACCAACATGGACCTGACATCAATGTGGTGCAGGGAATGGCACTGCTGCACAGAGCAAACCAGCAGTGAATGGTCGCCCTGCTGCTGCTGCCACTCAGCAATGGCAGTCACCTCAGCCTTCCCCTCGCCCTGCCATGCAGGACCCCAGCCCCACCCCAGATGCTGCCAAAATGAGCCCAGAGTTCAAGGTAGCCATCTTACCCTTATTCTGCCGGCTCATGCTGTGGCTGTGCATGTTGTGTATGTTTGTGACTGCATACATCTGCCTGCTGTGCATGCCTAGCATTGCTTAGGACAGGTACGAATGCTTGCAAAACTTGCTGTTGTTAGTTGCAGCCAGCACTAGGGGCACAGCCCATCTGATATGATAATTCACCCTATGATAGTACTCCCCATGATAGTACTCCTTACTTTGAGTTGCGTGTAGAGTACAGACTATGGTGTTAGTCCACTCATCTGGCGTGGCCCAGCATTGCTGCCACTGATACAAGCAAGCCTGTGATACTGCACCATCACCCTCCTTTGCAAAGGCAGTGATACTCTTGCTGAATGCCTTCACTGGTCTCAGACTTCCGAGAATCCGCAAGACACCCCTGTGCAAACACCACTTGGTGCTACAGGACCGCGGGCCCCCTNATCAGAAGGGCAAGAAGACACCTACACAGGCCTGCTTGAGATCATGCAGGTGGAGCAGAACACGTTTTGCTATTTGTTAGATAGTGATGGAGGGCCAAACAGGGACCTTTCACAGTGCTTGAGTGAAATGCAGCATCGTGTATCCACAGGAGCTTATTTCTGCAGCAGTCATGCACTTGTGTACTGCTCAGCTGTGCAGCCTTGCAAGACTGCTGTTGCATCAAATTCACATACCGTATGCTGTTTGGGAGATGTCACATACCAGCTGCAGCTTAGCAAGCCAAGTGCTGAAAGTCTAGTTGACTTGTTGTGCTGCAGCGTGACAGTGAGACACTGGCGCTGCAAATGGCTAGGTTGAGCGTGTTTCACTGCTGGTACAGCATGTCACATTCTGCACGTTTGCTGCACGTCATTTATTCAGCATCAAGCCAGCTGGTGCTATGTTCACAAGCATGACCACATACCNCAGCTGTATCTGGTCTGGCTGACCAAACACATTCCTTCATCTGCGGTCAGACGGCTACTGATGATGCTGCGACACCACTGGGCACCCGCATCAACCCATGCAGACAGTACATACAACTCAGCTCAACTCACTGCACATGCTCCTACAGACAAGACAGGAAACCCGTGGATGGTCAGAAGTGCAGGCATGCTGATGCTTCTACTGCCTACCCAACTTGACCTATTTTGTTACACATCTGGACTCAAACGGGGCTTCCAACCAGGTTGGCGCAGGGCTGCATCTGCAGAGATGCAGGNGCAGCTCGTGACGGCATGCATGCATACGAGATGACAGGACAGATGGTCGAGCATTATGTGGGTAGTGCCACTTGATCTGAAAGGCTTTGCCAACTCAACAGGATGCTTGACAAAAGTCAGTGACTCAGAGCCAGACTACATTTGCCGAGCAGCTGCTGCAATAATCTACTTGCCCTCTCTCAACAACTTCATGTGTCCTGACGTCACTGCAACAAGCACAGAGTTGCTAAATTTGTGTGGCATGCCACAGATGCCCTCATATCTCATCCTCGTCTGAAAAGGAGATCTCCACAGGAGGAAAGTCTCCTGCCTTGACAACATCCGGCCTTACAAAGCTACCGTAGCCTTGCAAACATTTGAAATATGACTTGCCCTTCACACTGCCATCATTTTTGCCAACAGGCTCATCATACTCTACACCAATCCAGAACCCCTTTGGCAGCCCATCACAGCGGCCCACAAACCTGTACAACAGGATGGTCACAATGTGCTAGACAGCACTGCTCTCTGCATCAGATTGTGCAAGTTGCAGGCAGCTATGNGCAGTGGGACAGGAAACCATTGCCATTACCCAGTGCGGCCTTGCACATTTTCAACAGCAATACATGCTGAAGTTGCACATCACAGGCTTCTGATGGGACTCTAGCACAGCTTCTCAGGTGCATTGAAACAACCAGAGCAACCTCTTGAGTTGCAGTGCCTTGAAGTTTGTCATAGTCGCTGAAAAACCTCACACCCACAAAGAGGGCAGTTCTGGAGCTGACAAGAAAGGAAGCGGCAGCAAGCTTCCAATGCAAGAACTCACACTTGTGCAAGCCCAGCTGTCCCTCCCGACTTGAGATGAGCATGAGTCCCAACGTCTGTCAATTAGATGCATCAAGTGAAAGCAATCTGCACTTGCTGCTTGTGAGCAGCAAAGGATCATTCATGAAGTACCTGGCTTCAGGTAGGACACCTGCNGCGCATTCAACGCTTAGCGAAGGGCCTTTTGACAGAAGAGGCCCTGTGAGAGCCGGGGGCGATTACATCGGGTAAGGACCTGATCTGCGCGTTCATGCATTCGGCACTGCAGCGCATTCAGATATATTTCAACGCATAGCCAAGCGCGTCATACCAGCAGTAAGCAAGATGGCTGCCTCTTTCCTCGGAAGCACGCAGGCGCTTCAAGCGCGGGTATCAGCTCCCCGCGGAAGCAATGTACGTGGATCGACAGACCTCCTGTGCAGTTTGCAACACGAAATGCAATTGTGCCGCACGTTGCGGGTGCAACAATGACTTCTTTCTCGCAGGGCAAGATGGCCACTGTCATGCGTAGGACAGTCAAGCAGACCACTCAAGCACCAAACGCATGGTACGGCCCAGGTGAGCCAGAACAAAACGCTTGGCTTGTCGGGGCATCACCCAATATGCGACTCGGATCAGCTGTTGGATTTGCACTTGGGGTCGTTGTTCGCAAGAGTGACTTGTGCCCATGTATGACATCCCTCGCATATTCGCGTCAGGCAGCACTAATCTCGATGGCTGTCATTCGCAGACAGGCCAAAGTTTTTGGGACCCTTCAGCGGTGCCGTCGTGCCAGACTACTTGACTGGAGAGTACGCTGGTGACTACGGCTGGGACACAGCTGGTTTGTCGGCTGACCCAGAGACGTTTGCCAGGTGATGTCTGCAATGCATCAAACTGCTTGAGTTCCCCCCTGAATGAAGCATGTCAAGCGGCATACTGCTTGCTGCAGCAATTCGACAGCGATAGCAACACATGCAGACACAGGATCTGTATCGCAACCTCAAGAGCTGATGCACTGCAGGTACCGCAACATTGAGATCATTCATGCCAGATGGGCCATGTTGGGAGCCCTTGGCTGTGTNGGAGTTGCACACACTGCCCAAGCTGTCTGACGTAGACCTTGACACGACTAGCACACCTGCAGACACACAGGTACCGCATGCAGCCCGACCTCTCAGCAGCAGCAGTCAAAGTAGCAGCAACAGTAGCATGACTGATGAGGGTGTTGCAGCGGATGGACATGTTGCTGTCCCTGTGGCAAGTCGTCAATCTAGCAGGTCAGAGAACAGTCTACGTCAGCAGCTTTTGGCCTCAGAAGCATCGATACCAGCCTCCAACCCAGGCTTACGGGCTAGCGCTGAAACATCTGTCACTGTAGCAGACAACCTGCATGCTACTGCAGACCTTCTCCCGGAAACAGGTACAGATGATGACCATCGCGCACCCTCAGTGAGCGCTCAGTCAGTCGCTGCAGAAGATGCTTCACCTGTCACAGCAAAGGATCACATGCTGCGTGCTGTAGACGCTGCTGAGCTAATTACTGCAGACAAGCCAGCTATGACTGTTGAACCCCCGCCTCACAAACAGCAGTCTCCTGCTGTACCTGATGTTGGCACCTCTCTGGAAACCAGCTCAGCACCTGTTGCAATCACAGCAAGGCCATCGCGCAAGAGAGCAATGCAAAGTGCGTTCAGCCGGGCTTCGCAGCTGACGCAGGGTGACAGTGCAGCACCTGTGGCGCCGCAAGACCTTTTAGGTCATATTGCGGAATCAACAGGTGAGGTTAGTAGTGGTAGTGCATGCACTGTACGTTGGATGTGCATGCACAGTTGTTGTCTGCATAGCAGCTGTATGCAAAGCATTTAAATGCACAGCACACCTAGGTATGGCAAGTTTGCACACAAACCGTGCAAACACAGGATGTGCACATGCAGCCTGTCTTTCCCTGGCAGGCATAAGATATGCATTGCATGGAATGTTGCCTATAAAGGGCAAGCCTGTGCATGGTGTAACATGACACCAATGCAGCTGCGTGCAGTGCAGACAAAGTCATTGATGCTGAATGTTGGTATGGGCATGCACATAGGTGTTTGTGCATGCACATAGGTGTTGTGCAGTGTAGTCTGTGGTCTACATTCTTGTGCTTACTACGTGTCACAGTACTGCTGCGACATGAGGCACTAGACATGTGTCTTATAGGTCTGCAAACATCTGTTTCAGTATGATCACATCTGCAGCTTAACAGGTGTCTCACAACAGTCACAGAGCTGCTGACAGAGTTCTGCCTTCAACCAGGATCGCTGTTCTGCAGCAGGCATCTGCGCCGGACAACGCAGGGTCAATTGCCCATAAAGACAGCATGACAGGTGCTGTAGGTGCCAAAGCAAACAGTGAGATGACAAACAGCGCCAGGTTGCAGCAGCAGGAGTCTTCTGCTTCACATGNCGGAAGCTGAGCTGCAGCAGTCCAAAGCTGACGCACAGGTATCCATCTCAAGCTATTGGCAAAAGCAATTCGCCACAGTCACGTGCATCGCTGAGCAATGACTCACAGCAGGCTTGTGCTGTGTTCAAATTGCATCCCCTGTTCTTTTGGTCTACAGTCCCTCACCTCTTGTTCACCTTGCCTGTGCAGAATAGCATGAATCACTCAGCTGTGTTCAACTCGCAGGTGGCGGATGCAAGTAGAGCAGTCCTTGCTGAGAGCTTGGACCAACAAAGCAGAGACTTCAAAAGGCTTCAGAAGGAATTGGAACTCTCAGAAGGACAGATTGACAGAATGGCAGAGGAGCGGATCGCTATCAAGAATGCACTAGCAACATGCCAGGGCGAGCTGCAACAATCTGCAGCTAACACCCAGGTACTTCAAAACAGGTTGCCTTTTAAGTGTTGCATGGTGCGGTTTGTTGTGTGCCATCAGTAGACATATGTCACAGCACGCTTGGACCACCGCATCATTGTGCTTGCTTTTTCAAGAATAGTGGGCAAAATAACCTATGCAACATATCAGGGCGGATGGGTTGGGGTTGGGGGCGGANAGTGCAACCAGCGTCAAAACAAGTAACGGAGAGGCCGGTAGTCCTTGGTCCATGGTGGTCTGCTGATAGTTCTGCATGTCCGGCTCAAGTGCTAACTACAAGCTGTCATGTGGCAGCGCATAGCAGCGCTGGTATGTCGGTGAACCTCATCGCAACATCACTCAGCACGGCAGTTGATTGCGTAACTGACCTCTAACTGACCAACCACTGCCTTCTTCTGGTGTGATCACGATCATTTACAGTACTTGGAGCAGCGTTTGCCCTATGAATGATGTGGCAAAGAAGGCATAATACAACACACACGTACGGCTACCTGGCTTGCTACAGCCAAGTAGTCGGCTTGACTCAAGGAATGAACGAAATGCAAAGAATGACAGCCATGTGTGCAAATCAAAAGCAATCAGGTGACCTAGTCAACTCCTGCACCCCAGTAGATAAAGCAATGCATGATCCAGTCGCAGCTGCAGACATTCACTATAGTACACACCGGGCTAATTCTAGGCTACGGAGACATACAACCTGTGATGAGAAACACATATCTACAAAGACTTTGTACAAGCACAACAATAGGATCGCCTCCTACTGTGACATATTAGGATGCTTGTTGTATGCCCCTTTGCAAATCTCATAGCTGGACATGAGAATGCTATAGGCTGCAGCTGTGCGCAATGTCCTTGGACCCCACCCCGAGAAAAGCCCTTTCACGCCCCCTTCCCTGGCAACCTCTGCAAGGCATCTCCAGGTGCTCTGCCTGGCGTGTGCTGTCTCACGAGTCTGCAGCCTGGTTTTGGCCACATCAAATGGTGTTGTGATAGCAGCTGCTGCAGCACCAGCCGCACTTCCNAAAGTGGCCACTGCTATGCACACACAGCAGAGTCTTCAGGCAGCAAAGGACATTCTTGAGCTGCAACTGCATGATGCACAGGTATCTTCGTGACTTGCAATGATGTCATCAATTGCATCAAAGTACTGGCTTGGGACGTCTCGCACTCTACATTCTGATGGTGTGAGCAGCTATCATGTGCTGATCTGTAAATACTGGCTTCTGTGACAGTACAGTGTATGCATGACTAGGAAGCTGCTGAGCAAGGGAGACTTCCATGCTTACTCAGTTCAAGTGATGATGTGAGTGACAGTCTGTAATTGGTTCAGCTGCATCTAAGAGCCGTGCATGTCAAGTCCTGCCTCCTCTGCAGATCTTTGCAGCTACAACAGCAACTCTGCACCATGTCAAAGTGTGTGTAGAAAACGCCATTGTACTTGTGTTTTGCTCCAATGCAGCACGAGCCATGTATCACTTGCTGATGTGTGACTGATGACTCACATTGACATACAATCCCTTTTCAGAGCAGCTCCATATAAAATTTGCTTGACTCGTCTAAGTGTGAGTGTGCAGGAGGCAAGCATCCTGGAGGGCAAGCTTGAAGCTGCCACTTCCGCTCAGGCTGAACTGCAGAGCCAGGTCAGTACCAAGAATGCCTCTCTTGCAGCCACCAAGGCTGAGCTGGAAGACAGCCTGCNCCTGATTTGTGTGCTAAAGTATTGGCTTTTGTTGTGTTCTCTAGCTTGTCAGCTCAGCTGCTGCCACACACACGACCTGCAGCTTACATGATGATCTTGTCTGGTCTGATCACACATTGACAACTTGACACTCCAAGCAGTGCAATCCCTGCTTGCTTGTAGGGCTGAGAGTGCAAGCATGGAGAGCCAGGAAGGGATGCAGGNACAGAAAGAGGAAAGCCAAGCTCAAGGACTCTGGTAGCTCCAAGAAACAGAAGTCACGCAGGCACAAGAAGCACAGCAAGCAGACAATTGCCAACCTTCTTTCCACATCTTTTGAAGGTGCTGCTGAGCTGAAGGGAGAGCATCAGTATCGTACTGGTGAGGCATGGCATCACAAAAGGACGCAAGCATTGCATTGTAATCTTGATAACTTTGGTGGGTGCATTGAATGCCAATTGCTTGTAGGTGCACAGACCTGCAAGGGGGACAAAGCTGCTGCAAATGCAGCATACGTGCAAGGCTTTGGTGGGAGGCACACATTAGAAACCTCCTTCCTGCTGGCAGGCACGGAACAACACATGCGTGGCCATGTACATGCAGCAGACTGTGATTGCCTCCCATATTGCTCATACACTTTATGGTTGCAGTGCACAGCGTCCTGCACCTGGACTCCCCTGAAGAGAGCTTGGCCCGCAATGCAGAGGGTAGGACCTCTTTGGGCCATGCCCTCTGGGATCCCCAGCTTGCCTTGGAGTCCCCAGAAACAAGCCCTGGCCAACTTTCTACCCCTCAGCTTCTGAAGCAGATTGCAAAAGCAGCTGCGACAGAGGTGCGCCTTGTTTGCATTGCCATATATGTGTGTAACACATGCTGCANTGCTACACATTTGTCAGCAACATTATGCCTTCCTCGTGTGCAGCCCTCAGTAGCGATGCTCACATAAACACCTAAGCCCTGTGACTGGGCCAAGTAGGTTTCATGTCCAGACCCATTGCACTTGCTGTGGTAATTGACTGATACGGTCAGATTGCATGCTGCTGCTGCAACGACAGAAGCATCTGTCCAGCTGGCTTGCAAATAAATAGCTTTTCAGAGCAGACAGAGCTTGCAGTCCATATCGCAAGATAAACGTTGCTGTAGCTGCAGCTGACAAGCTTTGTTGCATGCACAGGTGGGTGTAGCCTCACGCCGAGAGCAGAAGGACAGCAAGCTGCAGGAAGATCAGGTGTTTGTGCGCTTCTGTGGTGACACAGCAGAGTATGCAGCCATNAAGTTTGAGAGGCCTGAGGGCGAAGAGGGACCCTACAAGCTGTTCTACAACAACTACGATGCCGGCGGCAAAGTTGGCAAGCCAGAGAACCTCGAGGTATGGGTAGCATTGACCGTGTGGCCTTGCTGTGCAAAGATGTTCTTGAGTAGAACACACAAGCTGCATGCACCAAGCAACTACACACAACTCGCTTACTGCTGCATGCTGTTTGACTGCCATCAGCATGTCCAACCTTGTCAGGGCATTTGAGCTAGGCTATATGGCATTGTACCGCATAGTGTTATGGTCACTGTCATGGCCTGGTTGTGTGTTTCTGCTTGAGTATTGTGCAATTGCTGTACAGTATTGCTTGCAAGACAGTATTGCTTCCGGCCTTGCCAACTGCTTTGCATGCATGAGTGTGAGCCAACATGCATAGTAATGCAAAACCAGTGCAGATGCATTGGCGAATTGCACAAACCCTGTGCCTGTTGACACGCCAGTGTGCCAAAACATGTTCAGGCGGGCTTCCATCATGTTGGACTGGGTTATGTTGTGCATCCCAGCAGGCTTGGCTGTCAGGACCTTGCCGTTGAGCACATAGTCATTCACCTTTGCCTCAACTGCAGCAGCTTGGCTGGGTTCTTCAAGCTGAATATGGGCCCACTTACTGTTTGATCGCTCCTGTCCNTATGTTAACAGCCATATGCATAATGTGCTTTCATTTCACTGATCACCGAACTGATCAAGCAACCAGATGGACGGACTGCCAAAGTCAGTGACGTGGATCTCTGCTAGCACTGTGGCAAAACTTCAGCAAGGTGCATGCGTAGCTGCTGATTGAAAGAGGATAGCGCAGTAGCCGGTGACTAGACTATGTTCATCCATGTGGCAAAGATCCATTGCCGAAACCCCTGTTTCGGCTTCCAGCTGGCCAGCGTCTCCTGTTACGGAAGGTAAAGCGATGCGAGCGCTGGCTTTTAGTCACGATTACCACAGTTGACTGCACGATTGGCAGGGAGGTGCATGCGGCTGAAGCAGGCTCACTAGCGGTCCGGACCCGGTGAAGCGTGCACCCGCCCGACACGAACATCTGGTGTGCTGGTGCTTGAAACATTACAAGCTACAAACTGCCCTACATACCTTCGCTAGTCTGTCGGGTGCTGGGCACAGTGACCTACCCAGTGCCATTCACAAGCGTGGTTACGCAACTTGCAACCTAACGCGCTCTAGTGACAAGACGCCAACCACTTAGGGATACGGTTCACAACAATACCTGGTGTATCCTCGGGCTCAACTAGCCCAGGTTCACACCCCGTAGTCGCTCTAGTGATCAAACTCGGCGGTCCCGGGCGTCCGCGAAAGGGCCTCTGTGCCCAACACAGCTCCCGGGCGAGTGACAGGTGTTCGGTAGGGGTGCAGCAGGTCCGCTTGCACGGTATCCTGCAAACGTGCGGACGCATGCTACCTGTCTGGCTCAACATCTCCAAAACCGGTTAATTCCATATTATTGTGAGACTTGCAAGTTTGCATGCTAACTAGTCAAGGAACCAGCATGATCAAATGCTACAAGAGTATGCGCTCAGGACAATAAGTGTTTGGTGGAAGCAGTTGCTTTACCTGCTGCATCATGTACAAGCCGTATTCGTTTGATGGGTCCATACTCCTCAAACTCCCGCCGCAGCTTCTTTTCTGTTGTCTCAAAACTGATGCGTGATACAAACAAAGTCTTGAACGCATCACCCTGCAGTGTGGCAATGAGTGACCAAACACTGTCATGGCAATGCTGACAGCAGACAAGATGTTTGGCAGGCAAGCAAGCGCAAGTAGATACCTGTGCATGGGGGTCGTCCTTGGGGGTCCAATCCTCTATGCCTTGCTGAACAGCCTCTTCTGCCTGTGCACGTGCATAAGCGGTCAGCATACATGGTCAGGATGAAATGCTGTGCTATGTGCCTGACACGGTTAGCCATGACTGTCAGACTCACCGCCTGCTTTTGCTCTTCTTGTATTCTGGTCAACCTGCAAAACAAGGCAAACATAAGGTCTTGGACCACTCATGGCATAACTCCACTAACATAGAGCATGTGTTTAATACTTCTCTGCTTTGGACTCCTGATTGACTTGGGCTTGTGTTGCAAGCTCTGGATTGCGGAAGCGTCTGTCACCCTCAACATGTCCCTCAAGCTGAGGCTCATACTCAGGGTCTGTGGCTTCTGGGAAGAGGTGCACATACTGGCCAATGCCATTATAAGCAAACTTGGGACGCCTATGCTTGATGGTTGTGAGGGCGTCTAGAGGTGGCCGCGCTGCAAACAGCTCCAACAGCTTTTTGGGAAGCCCTGTCTTGTGACCAGAAATACCTTCTTTTAGCCTTCGCTCCTGCTCGAGCTTGGCGGCAAGACCGGGGTTCCTGCGTGGCGGAAATCAATGCTGCTTCCTGTAGTGATAGAGCTCAGTGATGTACGCCATTGTGCACTCACGGTCGGCTACCGCCTGTTGCGCGCTGCATGATCTCCGGTCACTGCCAGTCCACGGTTGGCTCGCCTCCACTTCCACAGCAAGAGGGAGAGAGGTTGAACGTAGCTGAATACGCAAGTCGACTGCTTTCAGCTGGCTGGAGGGTGCTGGCGCACAAAAGCAGTCGACTGATCGTTGCCATGTACGTGCGTGCTTGAGTCTGTCGCCTAACTGGTCAGTCGAGACAATACGCGTTTCAGTCGCTGCTGCCAACGCCGTAGAGCTCGGCAGTCATTGAGCTCGAAAGACATCAACGATCCGCTTTTCGTGGTGTTGGCCTGCTGCTCGGCCGCCAGTGGCGCTGCTGTTCCGACAGCTGATGACCAGAAGACTTGTTTTAGGATTGCAACAGGCCTTGTGCCGCTCTTTAGCTGAGTACCAGCCAGCACCTCAGTTAGCTTCTCTTACAACTTGTAGTGCGTGCACTCTGCTGCCTTCCTGGAGAGACGGTGTGAGCGCCAAGGGTTTTGCCAGTGTTGCAACTCAGCCTCAGTTACAGCAGTCTTTAGCTTCAGATAGCCAGCAGCAGAGCTCAGCAGGGGACCCTGATACAGGGCTTCCGCTACTGCAGCAAGCCGCTGTACCCGAGCATCAGTACAGCTTTGTGGCCAGGACAACCAGCGCATATTCTGTACAGAGAAAACCAGTCTTTGCGGTGGTAGAGCTAGGCCCCACCCAGTTCAAAGTGACCCCTGATGACATCGTTTACTCAGAGAGATTGAAGGGTGTTGATGTGGGTGACAAGGTTTCCCTGAATAGGGTGCTCCTGCTTGGCAACCGAGAAACTACTGTCATAGGCCGGCCATTGGTGCCCGACGCAACTGTGACAGCTATCATAGAGGTGAGCTCCTGCGACCAATCTGCATGCGTGACATAGATCTGTTTGAAATTGAAATGAAAAAGCCTATGAGGGCTGCAGGAGCAATTCCTCAATGGGAAAGTGCTGATCTTCAAGAAGAGGCGAAGGAANTGACTCGTCTGAAGCAATAAGCAAGACGAGTAGGGGTAGACTTTGATATGCACATCCGAGCTAGCTGACGTGGTGTACGATTGTGCAACAGACCGTGATTTGGCACTATGTTCCTGCACCCGTTTACTTTCAAGCTGCGCTTTGTCTGCGCGGCTGAAGCTTGGCAGCAACTGCTAATAAAAGGTAAATTGGGATTGCTGCTTGCCATTCAACTCTAAAATTGCATTTTTTGCTGAAGCGAAACGAAGAAAGTCAGGGAATGTTATCACGCTCCAGCTTCCTTTGTGACTGCTTGCTACTCGATCGACAATCGTCCCACAACCCCCGCTCGCGATCAGGGAGCATGCAGAGCTGCTGCAACCATATGATGACAGATCAGCTGCAGCTGTGCAGTTCATCAATGCTGTGCGACCAGGCCTTCATGTGCAGACATCTGCGCTGAAAGACCCACAGGTAACTGCTGCCATGACTTGCTTAGACACATATTTACGCTTAGCATCATCTGATTCAAGTTGTGCACAGTGCCTCTCAAGTCAAACAGATCTGATGATCAAAGCATAGCAACTGTGATCAGAACTACCAAAAGCATAAGCCAGTCAGGCATTGCAGTGCGTATCGCGGGGAAACCGGACATGCTTCTGTATTGCATTGCTGCATTTTGTATCCATGTCATCCTTGTACCTGTGCTTATGCTTGCATGGGCAGCAAGTGTTGCTGTGTCCAACCAAAATCGTTATGCCTGATGACCTTGTCTGCTTTATACAGAGCACTGCATGTGAACAACATCCTTTTTTGTTCCATACGGCCTTCCGCAAAGCGCATAGTGCGTCGCTGGTGCAAACTGTAGGTGTGTCATGTTGCAGGAGCCAACAGGAGCAGCTACAATACCTGAAATGGAAGCACTCGTTGTGTCTCAAGAAACTACAAAAGGTGCAACTGAGATCAATGCTTGGAGAGCCAATCATGGCTTCAAACCTTTGGCTATTGTGGTTGTTGACCTGGTGGGCAATCAGGGCAGTGCAGGTGCAAACAAACTCAGCTCGACGAGACTAAGGAGCGAGGAAGCAGCTAAACATGCTACATAATTTGTTGCTGGCTGGCTGTGTTTACTTTTTGAGTTGGCTGCAAAACTTACTGTCTATGTGGCAAAGCTAACATAGCACCAAAGCTTGTGATCATGATGTATAGTCTCCCACCGTTGAAGATTGTGCAGAGCATCTTGTTGCTGGATACAATTCATATCCACGCTTGAAAGCCATGTCTGCGTTGTAGCAAGAAACTTCGTTGCCTGGTTGCAGTATATTTGCAAACAGGCCAAACAATGGTAATGCTCTACAGTATGAATGCTCTCACCAAATGGATCACGTATTGTGCCGGCAAGCAAAAGACCCCTTTTTGTTCCGAGGACGCTTTGCTATCTTGCATTGTTTGTTTTCAAGTGATCGAACCTAAGTGATGCCAGTATTAGTGGCGAGAGCCGCATTCACAGAGTGTCAAGGAGAGCTACATCACTTTCATCATAATCCATGTTATCACATTGTAGCAAGACATGAAACAGCTCAGACATAGCACGGCAATTCTCAACGACTTAAACTCGACACTCGAGCATTCCCCTGCGAAGTATTAGTAGTACTCTACACAAGACCTTGTAGATGCAAGACAGGGAATGATGTACAAGCTGTTTTGGCTGACCATAGTATATNCAGGTATGTTGCACGGACACAGTCTGCTGCAACGAGTCTATGCTGCAGTGCAACTGTGCAATGCGGCTGCATAATAAAAAATGCTTGATGGCTGTAGGTGCGAGCTCAGTTGCAGGGGTGGCCTGAAAAGCTGCATGGGTACATCTACCCCTTTGTCACCATTGCCAGTGGGGTCGTTCTGGGCGTCGTTTTGTATGGCTGGAGTGTATGGCGCACACTATAACAGCTGCCTGGTTTTGGTATTGTGCTTGACAGTGATGTGTGCTCGACGATTATGCTATTTATTTTTGAAACAAGCCACCACAAGCGAGTTCAAATCCACCACACACTTCGGTGTATATGAAATCGTTATGGTTTGCAGACAATATCTTTGTGGTGTACCAGCATGTGCTCATACCAACGTCGTGTGTGGTGCAAGAGCTGAACACTGGTTCTGCAATTGAGTCACGGTGCATCGAAGCTCTCCATGTCAATCCTTGAACTGTTGAGCACCAACTTCACAGCACACATCACCAGTGACAGCACGACACGGTACAGACTACCAGCATTTTTGAAGGCAAAAAAGAAAAGCCGGGCGCTCAGCCTGACAATGTATATTGCACCTGTGCCCAACCAATACACTGTGTCTTTCACACTAAAACGGTCACAGGGAGTCCAACAACTCAGCCAGCACCTATTGTCATGCTCAGACATGCTGAGGGAATGCTGCTGGTACCACATCATCCAACTGAGAAATGTATGAAGGGCAAACATCACATCAATGTCGCGCTTTACAAGTCACAATGCAAAAGACGAGCTGGCATCGCTGTGCAGCTGAACCTGCAGGGAAGCACTGCCTGTCAATGCTAGACATGCATGGGGTGCCACGCAGTAGTGCAGTAGCCTAGAATTGTTCAAGTCTGCCTGCAATCAATGTCATGTCCATGCTACTGCTGGCGCTTAGGGTATGATTGAACAAGCAATATGTGGGAGTCAAGTCTCCTGCGATGGATGCCACATGGGGAGGTTGATGTACACTCTAGGATCTTTGCCATCTCTGCTGATGCACAACAGCAAAGCAAAGTCNTCTGATTGATCGTACATTGTGTTGTTGCGCTACATAGCGTATGTCCACAGCACCGGCAACGCTGTGAACGAGAAAACTGCTGCTGTTGCCAACTTATCTGCATTTAAAGATGTAGGTGTTCATGCTTACATGGCACCAAAACGTGCGTACAGACAAGACCAATGCCCTTTGTAAAGAACCTTTTGACTTGCACATGTCAATAGTCTAGTCTCCGGACTTGATCAGTTGAAACATCCAAACTGAGTCGATACAGCCGTATGTGTACTACGTGTTACATTTGGTCGCACGCAGCATTGAGTCAGCTGTCAAGCTGGTTTACGCTTAACAATAAAGTCTACTCCTCAAGTGCCGTTGGCGACACCGCAAAAGCACAGTCGTTTTCGCCCAGCAGCGAGGACTTTCCTGATTCGCGTTGGTCAGAACACGACAGGCAAACTGTTTGCGCGGCAAGCTACTCGAATGAAGCTGTTGATGTCCAGTACACCTGGTGTGTGCACTGCAGTGCCATAGGAATGTCTGCTTGCTTGCTAGGCTGTCGTAGCTGTCTCACAACTGTCTTCACCAAAGTGTCGTAGTACCGTAATATTGTTAGAGCGGAACAGATGTTGAGCACACGGCACTTTGTAGTGATTGACAATGTCGAAGAGGCAGACCTGCCGGGCACTTGGCGGATGTATCTGAGTTGTGTGTCAAGCAACAGCATCATGCTCGATAAGCATCTGGCTGAGCAGCTGCTCATACACCTGTTTGGCCTTTCAGCTGGGGCTGTGAGTTTTCGCAGTGAGCGTTCAGGACGTCCAAGAACTTTGTGTGAGTAAGGCACGAGATTTTTTACAAGTCCAGGAATTCTGAGAGCCCAGGTAGAGCTCAGCGTAAACGTAAGTCACCCTCGGCCACAGGTACATCAACCACATCAGGTCGTAGTCGTCATCGTTTTTGCATTGCCTGCCGATTTTGGCTCACAAGGCTCGGGCTTTCAAAGTGTGATAATGGATACGGAAATGTGGTTCTGTTGAAAGCACTGATGGTATGTAAACAAATNTTATCACAGGGTCTATGTACGCACGCTTGAACATAAGGGGATCAGCATAACGGCATGCAATTCATGTCGAGACACAGACAACAGTGCTGCAGGTTTATATACACCAGCAAGGTCAATCCATTGTGTACTGGGGAAGTACCGGCGCTGTGGTGGCTTGTGCAGACGTGGCTTTGTCTTGAGTCTCTGTACGCGTTTGCATTCCGGTGCAGTCCTCAGTACAGAACATGCAATCATGTTGCAAATCATCTGGTTGTCAGATTGTCTGTTGATTTCCTGAGTTGAGATTGCAGGGGGGTGTTGTTGTGCTGTACAATTGGCTTCAGAGGGAGACCTTGTCGCCGCACACCTGGGTGACAGACTACATGAATGACCTCTACTTGCCTGTCAACTTTGTGGGGCTGAGCACCAAAGACAGACGCTACATCTATCCGATGAAAGAGGTATGTCTCTTGTACGTGTGGGTCTTACTCATGCTTCCTGCAGATGCTTGCCCACCTGTTTGGCTGTTGCATGCTGGTGGTACTGGCTTGACCCACTCTGCTGCCTGCAGAGGTATGTCTTTCTGCCAGAGTATGAAAGACTGTCAATAGAGGATAAGGAGAACTTGTTGGAGAAGGGCATTTGCCCTCCTGGCGGCCTGCCAGGCTGTGGTGACATGGTGCTCAACTTTGCCATTGACTGGGATCTACTCCATCCCGCCCTCAACATTGCTTTTACTGACATGACTCAGAAGCATAGTCATGTACTGGACGGGATATTTTAAGACAGAGCTCTGAAGCCAAGCTCCAGCCAGTGGCTGCAAGACTTGAACTTGCATGAGCAGCAGCTTGGTGCTACTGTGGTCTGCATGTACACAACTAGATGCCAGCATGTCAAGTGTGCCATGCTTATGGAACCTTGTTCTGATCTTATGTTCTGAGTACAACTAAACACTGTAGCCATTTGTGGCTAGCATCTGCTTTCATCTGTGAACCTGAGTAAAGCTCTCAAACTGGTATATGCAGAATGTGCAGCAGATTCGGGTTTTGCCGAGGTTCAGGCCTGATGCTCATGTCCCGTTTATAGCTTGCCAAGGCCTCCTAGTGTCCTGGTAAATAAGCCATGCAGAGTCTTCTGTAAGTATGAACCAGTGTACTGCGAGACGCACGCCGGCAAGCAGCACTAGCTGGTATTGTCCTGCGCTTAGCTTCGAAGCTGGATTCAGCATTTCTGGCAATTGCTCATGCGGGTCATACAAGGATTGCCTGAAAGGTTTAGATGCTACGGCACTCAGTGCGTCCATCATGCCTGACCGTCAGGTGTGACACTATGGCCACTGAAGCAGGCTTGTTGCTCCACATTTGCTTACCTGGCTTGCAAAAGACTTGTCCCGCACCTAGGTCGGATTAGCAAGTTATACAGGGTCTTATTTGCTTAGTGTGGACNCAGTCCTCAACACATCACCAAGGCTGCCATCAAGGGCAACACCACTGCTACACCTACTAGCAGCAAGCCCACCACCATTGCTACAACAAGCAACACCACAGAGTTCACCAACAGCAAGGGCAGTATTGCAGCTGCTAGCAACAAGNAGATGGTGATGGGCTGCGTCAGGACATGAAATGGTGACTGTTGATTATATGCCTACCCGTGCACACTGAGCAGATATCTGCTGTATGGCCATTGGATGGGCAGACTGTTTGAAACAGCTGCGATTGCCCTTGTCAACAGCTGGCTTTCGTTGCTGACCGTAGAGACACTCAAAAAATTCAGGACACAGAAGCAGTAACAACAGCTGTGATAGCAGCATAGCGCATGTACAAAGTTACCCACATACCTTGTGACTTCTTGGCAACCACCCTGAAGGCTGCCTTGGGTGCTGATGGAGCTGCAGCATGGGTTTTGTGAGCCTTGCTGCGTTTCTGTTTGGGCGGCTTGACAGAGGGGGCATTCTCAGCCGCTTTGAGGAGGGCCGCTGCGGCTGTGCTCCCTGCCACAGCTGTGGCAGCTTCACTGGCTGTGGGAGGGGGCTGAGCCAGAAACTGACTCAATTGGGCTGTCAATGTGAACTGAACTGGCAAGGCGGTGTCTCTTGGAGATGGGGGGCGTGCGCTGTGGGGGTGGCAGGGCTGTGGGCTGCACCCCAGCTGCAGGGAACACTTCTGCTTCGCCAAAGCTGGGGGAGTTGTACTGCTGTGCAAAGCTAGTGAGATGTCAAACAACAGACTGTGGGAGTGGACAGTACTCAGCGTCATCTTCCAAGTGAAGCAGCCTGGCAGAATGAGGAGTCTGGGGCACAGCTGCAGCAGTAANAAGTGATGGCGGGTGGAAGCAGGCCTACCAAGGCATTGTCCCTACTCATCTCACGAGATGCGGCAGCTGCAATGGCCTGCTGCAGGCGCTTCTCTGCCAGTTTTGCTCCATGGGCTCTGGCAGCCTGTATACACTTCAAGTGTCATGTCTAGAGGCAATTGAACTGCAATGCAGCACAGTCGATGTTGCAAATTCACTGCAGCCTGCTCATCACGATCCATNTATTACAGCTGTCTCCACAGAGCTTTAAGCAGCCTTACGCTTTGCTTCATTTTGAAACTCTATCAACAGCTCGCGCTGTCGCTGGGTTGTGCTCCTTGGAAGGACTACATTGACATGCACAAACTGATCGCCCTTCGTGTTATGACTGCCCAACACTGGCATGCCCAAACCTCGCATTCGCAACCTGTCATTTGGTTGTGTGCCAGGCCGAATGGAGAGCTCCTTTACACCATTCAACGTTGCAACCCTGCAGCAGGAGGCGGCATCTTGGTGCACATTGCAAGCCAAAATTGAAGTGATCAAAAGTAGGCCTGATGAGAAGCTATTGCACTGTGCTGGCTCTAGAGCACTGTCAACTTGACTCACGTACCACGGTGCTGACAGCCCCCTGCNGTCTTTGTGAGCAGTGCTGTGAGTGTAGCGGACATGATCCATGACTGATCATCATGTTCTCAACGGGTAGAACACATGCAACAACCATGTGCAGGAGACTACTAACAAAGTGATTGGCCCAAAACAAAACGAGTGCCAGATACAAAACCCAAATACGTCATGACAGCATGGCAGCAGCAAGCTTGCATGCACCGCACAGTGCATTGCGCCTTGGTGTGATACGCAATGTCTTACCCACATTTGGGCACTAGTGGGGATAAAGTACCATTACACTTGCTCTGCTCAGACATGACTGTAACCAACCAGCAGCAGCAGCAGTGATGCAATGTTGGCTGCAATACAGCAAATTGCGAGCCTTACGTTTTGTGACTTGGTCTCCCAGACGTGCACTGTTGCATCCTCGGTGCCTGTGCCCAGGATTTGGCCATCTGGATGCAAGGCCACACTGCTGTAGCCTGAGTCTATCCCGCCACTGATCTGCACGCAGACACAGAAGCGTTGGCTTCAGGTGCAACCCAATAACACAGAGTCAAGCGTTGAAGGCACNGCAGCTGGCATCTAGCTGCTGTCTGGGGATGCATAGCATGGTTGACAGTCAGCCCCTGTGCGAATGCCCCCCTTGTATACCAGACTGTAGGACGCAACAGCCTTGATGTACATAAGGGTGTCAAGGTGTTCAGCAGGCCGAGGTGTTCAAGGCTGATTGCCCAGCCAGCAAGTAGTGAGTCACGTTGGCCAACACATAATGGTCAGCTGCTGTACAAGCACTAGTGATCACAGCACTGTAAGCAGCTGCAGCATGTGCAGCAGTGGCAACAGACAGGTAGAAGCATGCGGTACAGCAGAAATGGGGGCGTCAGCAGCAACAGCAACAGCTTTAGCAACNGGCTGCTGCAAGGTATGGCAGACAGCACCCAGTTGTTCATGACTCTCTAGTTCCTACACCTGCAATTGATTTTTTTGCCACACTATACTTGCAATTTTGGCCACAAATAAAATCCACTCCAAAGACGGAGCATGACATGCATATGTCATGCTAGCTAGAGGTCATGTCATGTTTAACGCGACAAGCAGTTATGTCCAAGATGACAAGCCACGTTGATTGACGCATGTTGGTCTCCCAAATATCCTGAAGTTGTGTTTCAGAATCAGGACACAGCACTGAGATCATGGCAAACACTGGTGGCTGATGTCCCATCCCTCCAGCTGGCTTGAATGTTCTACTTGCACATAGCATTGTACAATGCTGCACCATATCCATGAATGTCAGGTCACTACAGCACTGCCTCAGACTGTCAGCCAGACAGGTGATCACAGTCATATAAATGTATATGTTTATAGGGCCATACATGTACGTGCTGCAAGGCATCTCAGCAGTGCTTGGTATAGCCAATATACAGTTGCAGCATGCCCCTAGCTTAGTCCCAAAACCCTGCACAGGCTGACAATGCTTGATGTTGCTCAAAAGCACACACCAGCTCTGGCAAACCTGCGCTGTGTTGCCAATGCCAAGCATGGCATACGTATACACACACATTTCACAAGAAGTCTGTAGGGTTCACAAACACACTCTCCAGGTAGCATGCTGTGCATTGACACCAAACGCTAACAGCGGAAACTTGACTGCAGTTGGTATGTTGTATGGTCATGAACTCCCACACCCAAAGTTACAATCTCTATGACTAGCTCACAAAGTTGGCTATGTAGTGATGGCGCAGTCCTGACAGCACTAGGCAGACCAAAACAGCCTAGACTGCTTGATTTGTGCACAGGTGAAATGCTNTTCCAATCTGTTCTGATGCATTCTGGCGGTAATCAAGCTCCAGTGGGTCCTGCAGATCAACTCAACCTCANCAGGTTCTGCTGTCTGCTTGCTGGACTGATTGCAGCGATCTCTCAACCTCTGAGATTGCTACAATCAGTTTAGCAAGCAAACTCCCGAACCTCTGCTGGCGTAAGCGGATGCACTTTAGCTGCTTGCTGATGTGCGTCTATGGACTGCTGTAGCTGCCTCTGCAACTTGTCAATGCTGTCAGCATATGCAGCAGCCCTATCCTCCTCATTAAACTTACCTGTGTCAAACTCCAGTCGCATGCTGTCCATGATCTATCTGCACTGTTCTGCTTTGGCTACGCGGGTCTCTGCAGCCAGGATCGCTCGCTTAGACCAGNTTGGATTCATTGCAGATGTTTTGTGGTCAGGCAATGTGGGATTAGTACACCCATGCATACAGCCATTCCTACGTGGCTGTAGGACTAGTACAGTCACGTGGTATAGTACAGTCCTGAGCATGCTGTACAAGTAAGGGGACGGCACCTGGACTGATGGCAACACAACTGCAGTGCATTGGGTGCCCTGGCATCCGGCATCAGCAGCACACACAGCTGCATCACTTCAGCACAGATATACACACTGTTACCCAGCACAAACAAGACATCATGGGATTGTCAACAACAGCTGATTACATGTACGACAGATANGGAGTTGAGCATGCAGAAGATGATTGGCCTCAATGGTAATCAATATACCAGGCAGCGAGCAGCTCCTACAGCATACAATTGCTGTGCAAATAGAGACCACTTGCTAGACAAGCTTGCACAGTCTCCCATCTTGGAGTTGCACACAACACTTGCCCTAAATCCTACAGCTAGTGGCGGGCTGAGCAAGGTGGCATCAGTACATCAAGCATACCTGAAGTCATGCCGGCCCACAGCTTTCTGAGTTGAGTTCCAACCACAGTGGTCTGTTGCCACGAGATGCAAGTGTCCTCCTGCAAGGGCCTTCCTCAGGGCCTTTTGATGCTCCACACTTCTCAAAGGCGGACTGATCACATGTGCCGCAGCAATTTTGAAGTCTGGATCCCAGCTGCAGCACGAAAAGAGAGCTACACCCTATAGTCACACTGTTGCAGCAAAAGCGCAGAGCACAGCACAGCAATAGTGCTTTGTAATGGCTCCTGAGACAGACCTGGTCATGAATGAAATCTTCCTCATGCATGGTGACAAGGGGGTGGAGGTCATCAAGCTGACGCCCCTGGGAGGGGTCTGGCGTNCATTTTTGTACATGACATCGATTGGTCCCCAGGGCTTGATGCGGGATCCCGTCATAGCAGCTGATGGACACTCTTATGAGAGAGTTGCACTGGAGAGGTGGTTTGCAGAACACGACACATCTCCTGTCACCGGCCAGCCTCTGCAGCACAAGCGCATTGTGGACAANAACTGCCGATAGACGCACCAGACGGTTCGTTGCGCGCATTGCTGCAAATTCAATGCTTGATAAGGGCAACTCAGGTCATTCTCAAATGCTGCTTTGCAAGACTTGTTTGTGTACAGCGTCAGATGCATCAGGTGGTTACAGATGCTGTCCGCTAAGCCTACAAAAACCAGTAACAGCGGATTATTCACCATCACAAGTGTGTTGACGTTCATACGCAGCCTGCGCTCATCAATGTATGCATCCGAAGCCTGGTGACAGCTATCGTTCAAGAAGTTGTGCAAAGTCCTCCGACTGTCGCGCTCCATATCGTCTGCACTTCCACTCAAACATGCGCTTTAGCAGGCGCCGTTGAGGTAGAGTTATGTTGCACCGCACTCAGCAACCCGCTATGTATTGCTGCGCACTGGGGGTTCCTGCTCGACCTGGCAACTTCAGAAACAGCAGCTTTAACCGCCAACACAGAGCAGTAGCNCTTTGGGAGTGATGAGGATTGAGCTTGATGTGATTGTAACGTGTAAATACAGGTGCCTGTGCTGCATTCTGTTGCGCTTGTCAGTAGTTGTAGCAGCCGAATGGCTAAAACCAGTCTGGCGATGTCCAAGTGGTATCATGCCCGTTGTTCAGCCCCCATATTCTCCCAGACTCTGATTTTCTCCCCTACTTCATTCAGAAACAACCCCTCACTGGCGTCAGTTGTTATGCCCTACTAATAACCATAATAATTATTTACAGGTGTGCCAGCCAGGTGTGCCAGCCGATGCTATCATTACTAGGCGTGTCCTATCTACTTGTGAGCGCCAAATATACACAACGCTGAACACTAAGTAGACCCTAGGGGTGTGCGCTGATTGGGCGAGTGCCATAGTCGCGAGTGCCACAAATACGCATTGGCGAGGACAGAGATTCCCCTCCCTATATAAATGCCCTGCCGATAACCAATCAACTTTAGCATTTTGCAAATCTAGATGGCTATGATAATGTTTCACCATAATCTTTGTCAAACCTAATGTTTTGCGGGACCTGTTATGGGTATTCTTGACTAGTATCAGCTGCACAAACAAGCAGTCAAGTTCCATCAGGACAATGAACCTGCTCAGCATGGACAGACACATTTGCAGAAGTGGGCTGATTGGCTATTGGCAGATAAGCCAGCACACAGCAAGCCGCTAGGCAGCCAGAAATGCAGCCTGACAGTGACTTTAATGGCTCACAGCCTTGGGCTGGGTCTGAGGGCCAAACTGCACGCTCTTGTTGGCCATTTGACATAGCAAATATTGCAGCTGTATACTGAGGGCCACCCTGTTGTGACGGTCATTACAAGATAGTATTATTCTGATGGGTTCAACTAAGGGGGTCCTTCACAAAAACAAAAGACTTGATTGTGCATAAGGACATGGGTCAGAAGTGCAGAGGCTGCAGTGGTTACTGGAAGAGTGAGTATGAGAGGTTGTCCGACTGCGCTATTGTCAGTAGACTGACATGTTGCGATGGCTAGACTGCAAAAGGTTCTGGCCATATGCGTGCTTGCAGCCGGTTTTACGGGCCAGCTGGGTCGAGGTTTGATGCGATGTTCCTGACAAGCACGCAACTTGTACAGCCTGATTATGTTTTGTAGGCTCGTATGCCAAGGTCCTCGCNCAAGAGATGCAGCAGCAGGAGGAGCAGGGCCTGCTGCTGCGAGGCTCACAGCTGGCCGAGTTCTCCCGCCTGGAGGCAGAAGCAAATGCCAGGACCAGCAAAACAAAGGCATTGCTGGACCCCTTGGGCATCACGCAGAAGGCAAGCATACTACTTGCAGTACTAGACTTGCCTCGATGGTTGAATACATTGTTTGGGCGACATGTCACATGTCGTCATTCATGCCTCAAGCATAAGTGAGGAAGCAACAGTCATAGATGCTGCTCATGCATGACTCAGTTGCTCTCGTTCGTGCACCTTGCAGTGCAGTAGAGGTGCCTGACCATTGCCATGCACTACTGAACATGAGCTGTGNTAACCACCACTGGTGCTGATTGACGGCTGTATATGTCAGTGTTGACTATGGCTTGTAGCAAAAGCTGAAGCTGTTGCTTAAGCTGAGCAAAGAGAAGCGGGAAACCCTAAACATGCCAAGACAGCGGTGCAGGTAAGCACCACAGGAGCTTTGCTGATTGATGGATGACTTGCGGGATATGAGTATGCAGTTGCCTTGAGGGGACTGCAGCACATCTACACCCCTGCATATACCCCTGAATCAAGACAGAAAGGAGCATTCCAAAGCATTACCAGAGTCAGTTGGTGTTGCTGACTGAGGCGCCAGAGGGGGCAGGCCTGAGGCCTCCTGCCCTGATGCCCTGTCCAGCAAGGCAAACAGCCCTGACTTGCCAGGGGGCNCCTGAAGGAGAGGTTGGTGGAGCGTGCCAACATCATTCAAGCACGCCATGATGCAGAGACTGCTGCACTGGTTAAGCGCCAGGTAAACCACAGCAACAGTGAATGCTCAACTACGCTTTGCTGACATATGCAAGTCATGCTGAGCAAGTGTCCACACTGTGTGTGTATCGACAGGCTCACTTCCAGCGGGATAGGGATCAGATGAGCCGAGAAGAGGAAGAGGAATATGAGCAGGCGTGTGAAGACAGCATGTTTAGGATTCACATCCTTGACAAGCGGCTCAAACGTCATGAGGAAGCAGCTTTGCAGAGTTACTATGAATTGGATAATAAGCTGCGGCATGATCCCCGGCTCAGTGTCTTGACAGCATGATGTGTGATGTGAACAATGCTATGCAGGTCAGCAGTCAAAAGTGTTGCAGATGCATGCTGAAGTAAACCCAGGAATTGCATGCAACAGGTACCGGTAAACATTTTAACAAAAGGTCGTACCACTAAGGCATGTTCGTGCTCAGCTTATGCATTAAATCTGCACGTGTATGTGAGAAGCTCACAGACGATGATCTACACCTACAAGCTATACATTGATAGGTATACAGAAACACGTCGGACGTCTTGTCTGCAGCAGATAGATTACTTGCAAGTCTGCAGCGTACATTCTCTGCACCTACATTCCTGACTGACTTGGCTACAGCTAGGCAGTGGTACGAAACGGGAACCCATGCTAGGGTTTGAGCAGGCCCTGCGGGTCTCCGACACGGACTTGGACTCACAGTGTCACCCGGAGCACGTAGCGAATCTATCGTGCGTTTCTCTCCTCAAACTTACGTCCGAGTCAGTGTATACCTGTTTCGAGAGGCTCGCTTGTGTTTCGCGTTGTGTAGGTAAAGTAAAACATGGGCAAACGACCCAAAAGTAAGAAGTCGAAACCAAAGAACAAGGCTGAACAGCAGGTAGTGTCAACGCCACGCAGAGCGACGATCGTTTTGTGCAACGTTTGCTGCTGAAGCGAGCTGTGTGGCAGNATTGCGCACTGCCTCGCAGACGAGGTGAACGCTGTCGTGATCGACGTCGGATCACACAGCATAAAAGCTGGTTTCGCTGGCGAGGACGCACCGAAAGTGCTCTTTCCGTCGGTGAGCATATCGATCGAACTGATATTGCCTTCTGCACCCGACATGCGATCGAAGATCGGCCGCGCGTACATGTGACGAGTGATACAATACTCTCAGGACACCTATTCGCGGCATACGCTGCAAACTCGCACTGTACAAGCAAAGGCCGCAGGGCTGGCCGGACTGAGCAGNGCAGACGTAATTGGCTGAGATCGCTTAGCTTGACCAACTGCAGGATGGAGCTGTTGATATCAAACTTGCCAGTGAGTGTCACACACTGCAACCCCTTCAGCTCAAGCCAGTTTAGACTGATGGACACAGCCACATGGGGAAGGTCTGGGTCAGATGCTGTGATTACCAACATCTTCAGCCTGCTGAGACCAGCTGCATTGCCACTCAAGGTACAGGTGCGGGTTGGCAGCAGATGCAGGCGTGTCAGTGCTGGGAGTACTGTGAACCGCTCAACATATACGTGATCATCCAGTACTGCAGCAGTGAGGTTTGTCAGAGTCACGAGGTTGGACGCTGACCCAGGAAGTCGAGCTAGGAGGCTATAATAGTCTGTTGCATGCTCTGCAAGAATTTCGCTGACTTGAAGTTCTAACCTTGTCAGCTGTGAGCAAGCTGTCAACNCAAGGTGGAGCTCATGGAGGAAAACGCTGCCAGGATTGCAAAGTCACTGCAGAGACTGGGGCGCGAAATCAAGCAATGGCCGGCTTGGGCATGGATCAAGGTGTGTAGTCTGGACATGCAACATGTCGGCTCCCCACTGTCGTGCTAGACTGTCTTGGCACAGCATCTGCACAACAAGCAAACAGTCATACATTTGCTGATGGCATTCAGGAAGGCCTTCTGCCAAGCCTGTTTCTCTTCTGCCTCATGTCCGTTGTTCTGATTCCTCTGCTGCTGCAGGACATTGTGGAGTCATTCAAGAAGACAATGCCTCTGATCATGGACCTGCGCAATCCTGCCATGAGGCCCCGCCATTGGGCTAGCCTCATGGAAGCTGTAGGGGCCACATTTGACCCTGCTGGACCAGATTTCACCCTGGATTCTGTTGTCAAGCTACACCTGGACCAGCATGCTGACATGATAGCCGACCTGTCAGGCAACGCCAGCAAGGAGCTCGCTATTGAAGTGTCCATTCAGGTCTGTGCATACTCTTGTAGCCACCCCTTCTTTGCAATTTTTGCAATCCCTGTCATAATGCACCTTTCAACCTTATGTGCTTCAGCATGTTGATGTGTCCTATGTGTATATTGTGACATACAGCACATGTTATGACACATCAATGCAATGTGACATTTGACAGCTGGCTCTGCACAATACTGCCATTTGCAGCTGTCTACGGTGATGCAGGGTTGCCATGGCAGTGAGCATACAGTTACTGCGTGTGTCATTGGCATTGGCTCAATGCATGCTGTGTCAGCTGTTCTGTCCAGCNTGTTGGACTATCCTGTTGGGGAGCGCCGCCTGCAGCAGCACCTCAACTTCATTATCACTAATCTGTCCTACGAGCATGAGACTGGCCGAGAAGCTGCCATTGACATGCTGAAGGTGGGGTGAACGACCTTTCAGTTGCAGTAGCAATGACACTCTGCTACATAAGCCCTATTGTTGCAAACAGACTCCACAGCGATTGTTAGCAAGGCCTCTCTGTGATGACTTGTTGGAATCTGTAATTAAAGTATGCAGCACGAGTGAATGGTGAGGCAATTTCTGAGTGTGCATAGATGTTGGGTGCATGCCTGTGTGCTGGCATGTAGCTGGTCATTGTGCGTTGGCCNTATGTACGAGCTCGAAGTGTTTGGCTGGGACTAGCCTACTGAGCATATCCAGCAGCAGGCCCCGCTGTACGAGACGACGCAAACGAAGGAGCTGGAAGTCTAAGGTGAGCATCCCCAGACACTCGGTTCATGCCGGAGACCCTGCCGGAGACCTAGAAGATCCTACATCCTTTTGCGAATTCTTATGTGACGAATAGGATGCAGCACATCCGCAAAGCATGACTTTCGTATAGCACAGCACGAAGCATGCGATAACATTTGTGGAAATGCTCCTGATATTTGCTCAGCTATGCAGGCATTGCCACTGCGCGTCATTTGTCAGCTGGCATGATCACGGCAGCATATAGGTGAGAGTCATTGTTGTCTGTCCCTGCAGGCTGGTAGATACAGCATGTTTTGGTCACCAAAATCTGTTGTTCAGCTCCACAGCACTGCAAATCATTGGCTTCGTTGGCTGGCGTCAACGTATGGCACGTCACTGACCTCAATGACGCAAGAAGCAGAGGAAAGGAACCGTCAAACGAATGACCTGAAGTATACAAGCACCGCGCGCTGACATCCCAAACACGTAGGCAGATAAATGTTCAATCATTCTGGCAGACACTATAACCTTGAGGGGTCTATAGCAGTGATTATCAGACTTCTACATTTGTCGCTTGATCTTGGATGTCAGAGTCTGGCACGTTACGATCACTGTTGCCATCATCCTTTTGCACAGGCTGTGCAGCACCAGCTTCTGCAGGAAAGGTAACTACATTCAAGGACTGCTGCAGAGAAGACGCCCTGACTCCTCGGTCTTGCGTCAATGATACATCATTTGCAACATGAGGGGTCGGTGGCTGCAGTCTTGCTTGCTGTCTGCAGACCTTCCACNATAAACATATATATCGCATATGTCAGCATTATGTATACTGGGTAGTATGATATTACAAAGGCTGAGCGCCATGCCATTGCCACAATACCCATGTGCAAGACTATCGTAAGGGCTCCTTAGATTCTGTGTTATTGTTTGTCGTGTACGCTCATGAGTGATCACAAGGCGCTCGCTCGTCTCTAGTCAAAGACGTATTGCTCAAGTTGTAGGATTGCGGTACACGTTATGTAGTACGAGATCGCTTTCGATTGAAGCATTCATTGCATAAAAGATGCTTGCAGCTGCACTAGCATCTTACATCTACATGTAAGATCTGTAAAACCTGTACAGGTTGGATTCTGTCTGCAGTCAACGCTATCGCCTGACATGCGCGTCATGTTGCCCAATGTGGCAACATGACGTTTAGATCCAATTTAGATCTTACGATTTGATTGACTAAATGATCGAATTAGTGAGGAGGACCCGCATGTTTGCCTGACTAATAGAGTGCAGCAACCACATGGACTGCCATCAAGAGTAATACCCAGCCTAAGACACATTGAATATCGTCAACATTCCAGAAGCTTCCAGAACCCACCAATTGTGTCCACCATGGCACTGGTTGAGACAGCTTTACACCTGACACTTCACGCNCCTGTTGGATGCGCATATGGTCAGCGCATACCCCTGATATCTCTACAAAGTGTTATCATCACCAACCCACTGTATTGATCCCCGTGTCACAGCGCTGCACAAATGTTGTCTATCATCTTTAATTACTAGTATGACTGCTGCATGTTGCTTGTTGTACAGCAACATCACTGCCGTTTCATTCCTGTTGCAGCCCAGCAGTATTTGGAGGACCTGGCAACGAGTCAACATGACAACATGCTTATAAACACTCAGCTAGACAACATGCAAGCAGTGATGGTGTTGATGACAACACTGCAGNCCGGTTGCATCGCTCTGTCGCCGAACCGGTGTGGGCTCGTAGATACACGATGTCGGGTGATGACGAGGAGAGTCAGCAAACAAAGAGCTCAGATAAGCAGACTTGGCATGAACAAAATCCAGCAAAACGTTCGTTGTGGCCAAAGAAACAGGACGGCAGTCGCGAGCCATTTAGCAGCAGGTACGTTGCCTTCGATGCATGCCAAGCAGAACGCTTTTCCTCACAGCGCCCATATGCAACAACAAGTTCCCAGATTCGTACACAAGACAGATCAAACCGAAAGAAACCGAAAATGGGCCTGTCGAGTCTTTGATCGGACGTATGGTAAGCAGTATGGCTGTGCATGTAGGACTTTGCAGCAGGCAGTTAACACATACTTTCTCCGTTGGAAGGGCATTGGCAAGGCGCATCCACGTCGACCAAACCTTTACAGGGTGATCTTGCTGGCAGTACGCATACCCTGTTGGCGACTCTCATGCATACGCACTGTGTGCTAAGGCATTAATAGTTCACAGGTAGCATTGGCTTTCCTTGGCTCATTTTTGAGCTTGCTGCTGATTGCTGGCATGCAACAGTGGATCAATTACAACTGGAGTCTCCCAATGCTACTGGCCACATCTGGACCAGGGGCTGCTCTCATCTATGGCTTGCCGACACTCCCTGCATCTCAACCGTTAAACTGCTTTGGTAAGTCAACTGCCTGATTGGTGTGCTATATATGCCAGCTTAATTGACATCATTCATGCCTGTGCCAGACCTGTGTAGCATGTTCAAATTTTGTTTGCATGTCAGTGATACTGGACAACTGGACAACTGTGTGATGATGTTTATGTTTTCTGTATGACCACAAGACACACATTTGGCTACAGGCGGGACTGTGGTGTGTGGAGTCATTGGACTGTTTTGGAGGGTCCTTGTCGGTCGTGAGACCTGGATTGCAGTTCCTCTCTGTGTTTCAACATCAGTAGCAGCACCCCAGCTGCAGTCAGGCCGCCGCCCTTGGCAACACCATTACTGTCAAGGAAATATAGACAACCTGTGGCTGTTGCTACCACTGTGAAGAGACCAAACACCTGCATGCAAAGCTCTCATTGGAAGTGANATGTTACTCACAACAGGCAGTCATGCAAGCAGTCACAAGCTGAGCAGCATGTTTAGTATTGCAATCCAGTACTTGCAGTGGCATGCTGTGCATGTGTACCTGCACGAGCTGGAGTTCATCCTGCAGCTCCTCTGTGCTCTCCTGCAGCTCTGCGTAACGGTTTTCGACCGTTGTCACATGGGATTGCAGCACGTCCAGCTATGACTGCTGTTGCAGCATGCTGCTTGACTGCGACTCCAAACGCGTTTGAATGACCTGTCTTTCCACCTGCATACCGCAACTCATTGGGCATCTTCTTAGGTTCTTGGTGCTGCTGTGGGTCAAGCCATGCATCATTGAGGTGCACATGTTGCTCACCCTCCTGTTGCTTGCATTGCATGGCACTTGTTTGACTAAACAGCGCACACTTGTTGCCTACCTTGCATGAGGGCATCATACTCACCAGGGCTGTTGCTGAAGAGGCTTTGTGTGGAGGCCTCAAATTTATACCCAAGAGTCTTGCTGTAATCAAGTATACAACTGTGGTCACGCATGCGAGACCAAGTGAGGCAAAGCGCTTGCTTATCTTTGCACCCCCTCACAACTCTAGTGAGATCACTACCTCTGTGCTCAACCCTGAGCGCTGTGCAGATGTCAGTGTGAGCAAGCAGCAACAAAGCAGANGCTTCTCACTGGTTTGGCTAGCATGTGTTGCACTACAACCCACACATTGACGACGCTGTGAGGACAAGCCTTGCATGTTGCATGAGCATTCTTGCAGGCAACACACAGCTGCTTCACAATCAAGCAGGCATACTGATGATAGTATGGTGTTGTGGTCAAGTTGTTACAGGCGTATTGACAGTGTGTCAGACACCAAACACATGGTACTCCANTGGCTGCTGCTGGAAGGTGCACATCTGCCGCAGGATCCCATTCACCGGTGTCAATGCCGTTTGTGATGCCCCTAGAGCGCCACACAGCTGTGCACCTTGTGTGGCGGCAGTGGACATTAGGCTGGAACTGCCAGTTGAGATGTGGCTGTAGCGTGTGTGCAGGTATGTGGTGAAACACAACATCTTGTTAACATCAGTGTGTGCTGCTCGTAAGCAGCAATATGTGTATCACAATCAAGCAGTCTCAATGTTCCAGACCTACAGCATGACCTGGTGGATGTCATGGCCGAAATAGATGGGCTCGCATGACAGCACTTTTGGCAAGTGTGCTTTCATGTCAGGAAGGCCACGCATTGTGAAGCGTGCATTGTGGAGAGGCATATGCATGACGCATTGCTTTTTGTTTGGGAAAGGACATCTCTCCTGATACAGTCCCAACCGCATCAAGCAAACTGTGAATGATCAATATTAACAAGAGATTATCAACCACAAAAATGTTAGGATCAATCGAGGAGTAGTGTTAGCATGGACGGTGATTGACGAGTCAACATAACAGGTGCACGAGGTTTANACATTGGCACTACGACTTTGATGCCACGGCATGTCCGCCTTGGGATCTGAGCACAGACCATCCCAAAAAGGGAATGTTCCCCCATCCCCCACGGGCATCATCCTTCAAAACCAAGGTAGACCTGAACTTTGCTTGCATGCAAGGCGCGATGTGCTGATTACCAGCACTGACAAGACTAGTGGCATCAAGCTGCCTGCCAGCTATCATAGCTGCCACTGCAGCCATGACTGTTGTACTGGTTTGTGGTTGCAAATACAGTCATCAGACCAAGTGCCATAGAACTGCAACTGAAGTT
Source organism: Trebouxia gelatinosa (assembly GCA_000818905.1). Lineage (NCBI taxonomy): Eukaryota > Viridiplantae > Chlorophyta > Trebouxiophyceae > Trebouxiales > Trebouxiaceae > Trebouxia > Trebouxia gelatinosa. The sequence goes on from KN805367.1 coordinate 2,069,395, forward strand.
TACCAAGCGCCCCCTTGCTGCTTAAGACTTTGTCACACCATGCTTCCTTCACACACTCATGTCAGCACATTTGGTAGCTGTCAGCATGATCTGATGCTTTCTGTACAAGTTGCAAACTGTCACGCTGCTGGCACCTCTCAAACTCTGTGTCAACTCTGCTTGCGCATATATGGAAGTCTTCCTGTGCACATGTGATACAACTCAGCTCTTCATCTGTTAGACTTCTCTAGCGCCTTCCAGCCTGCAAATGTGTCTAAACATGATAGGACCATGTCGTGATACATTCACAGGGCACAGAGCATGAATGGCAACTTGGCAGCAACCTTCCTGACACATAAAACTGCTTGATGCTACAGGGTGAGGACTTGCTGCGGGATCTGCTATCTATCCAAGTCCCTGTGGAGCTGAATGTGGCCTTCTGTGAGAGGCACCTGACCATCAACCGGGAAGCGTGCACTGCAGTAGCCATGTCTGCAAGCCTGAATGCTGTGTTCTGAAAGCTGGCAATAGGCTGCTGAAATTGTACTCTGTTCTGGGTGTACTCCTGCGCTGTGTCCAGGCAGAACTGCGCACCACCAACGCTGCATGCAGCTATGTTGATTCTGCCACCATTCACTGTCACAAGCAGCAGGATGTCAGCTCACCACACATTACACTCGGCCCCTGTACTCAAGTCACCACAGCATGCATGAAAGCAGCTTCAGCTTCTCTGAGTCAAAGCAGTTGAAGCAGCAAGCACAATCAACAACGTACAGGCGTTCATTGCAATGTTGAATCCTGTGCCTTCATCACCGAGGCGGTCTGCAGCAGACACTTTGACATTCTCCATGATCACTGAACATGTCGGTTGGGCATTCCACCCCATCTTATCTTCAGGCTTGCCAAAGCTCAGCCCTTCAGTGTCCTGCATACCACAAGCAAACATTACTGTATCTGAAATCTCATGCTTGCGGGTCACCCTACAAGACTGCACGTTGGTACATGAGACAAGTAAGACAGAAAGCTCTGGGCCTGCTAATAACATCTGTGACCAAAGGTGATGCTTGCCTTGTGTACAAGGAAAGCACTGATGCCTTTGGGTCCTGGCTGACCAGTTCTGGCTAGGACCAGATATACATTGCTTACACCGCCACCACTGATGAAAGCCTTTGAGCCTGCAGCAACAACGACTACATGNCATGCGCCATGTGGTCCTGGAGACCCTCGCTGCCACACGTGTAACTAGTCATTTGCACTGATCAGTGCTGAATCACCCTCGCACTGCAGCCACAGCCCCACAGCATGCATGCAGGTGCCTGCACCTGTTATGGGTGCTGCACTGCGCAAGCACAACATGCAGCACCGCAAAGACACTGAGAGTGGTCCATTACCAGACTTTGCTGCACAGAATGGTGTGTTCACACTACATTGACAACCCCAGTCTTCCTGTTCTACTGCACAGCCCACATCCAGCATGCAGTTGAGCGCTGAACAAGACCCTGCGGGCATGCTGAGACGCTTTCTGGCCATGTAGGTCCTGCAAGACATAGGCATGACCCCAACTGCAGCCCTCATGCGCATACCACTGCCCCCAAAGTACCTGCCAGTCATGCTGGACGGGGTGGTGCTGGGCTACCTGCCATCTGTTACCATGCCTGCAGTGGTTGCACGCCTGAGGGATATCAAAGCAGCCAGGCTGGCTGAGCAAGAGCCTGCCCCGGCTGATGCCAAGACCATGCGCCTCACAGTAAGCTTGCTCAATGTGCTTTTGTTCACCTCTAGGTCATGCATAGCATGCAAATGCAGAGATTGAGTGCTTTCATTGGCAGTGTAAGTGAACTTAAGTTGCTGTGCGCTGCATGTTTTAATGCCAGATGGTGCCTGTGCTGAGGCTGGGACAGTGAGTCTTTCAGCAACGAAAGTGGGCCAGCATTCCTTGCCTGGCATTGTGTGTGTTTGAGCGTTGTACTATGTGTGGGGTAGATTGCCAAATCTGTCTTTTGGTTTGCTGTGCCTCCCTGTCAAGTGTATTCTTGAGCTGCTGTGCATGGTGAAGTGTTTTGAGTCAGCAGTGTTGTGCTTTTTGGTAGCTGTGTGCATTCAGCAGCATGTATACATCATGCACTGTTGCCAAGCGTCATGTCTGTTGGACTGGTTGCAAGTAATCCTGTTGCATGTCATCACAGCTAGCTCAACACACCACATGCATACCCGCGTTTGTGCCTTCACTGACTTCAACTCAGGTGTATCGTGTCTCACATGCTTTGCAGTAACTAAGCCGGCATGTCTGCCTGTAAAGTGGCACTCAATGCGACTTACGCTGCATAGAACAAAGCCTGGTAGCTTGTCTGGCCAGCTGCTGGGCACATGCCAATCAGCAACCGGTCCTTAAAAGCAACCAACATGCAACTCTTGGTGTGAAAACGTATTCTCTGCGTCAACAGACTGACTCTTTGGGTGCTCAGTTGCAGCACTGCACTGCATCTCAGCATCTGCTCTGATCTGCTTGTGCATACATTTCATGAGCAGTTCTGTCCTACCTGAGTACAAGCGGTGTTGCTGAATGTCTACAGGCTGATCAGAGCAAGTTTCCAGCCCATCTTGAGGTGGCATACATCCCCTTCCAGATGGGAGGTCCGCAGCCCGGTCTGTTCCTCTTCACCCAGTCCTCCAGAATGATGCGCACAGTCAAGCAGAACAGCAGCCAAGCTCCTGAGCNTGTTTCAAACTTGCCCAGGCTGGTGATGTGACCATACAGGGCTTCTAGCAAGTGCCCCTCTGCCCTCTTCACCTGAAAATTCCAGGGAATGTTTGAAAAACTGAAGGCACTTGTGAATTGTATAGCGCAAACACTGCTCATTCAGGCAATCAATATCGAGATTGTAAGCAAGTGGAGAAAGCTTATAAACACTTGTGTATGTTGGTCGTGAATGACTTCGTGCTATACCACCCTGGTGTGCAGTGTGTAGGTTTGTTGTGCTGGGCATTTTCAGGTAGGATGTGGCACTGGAATCGTCAGTGCTAACAGCAGGTAACCGCTTGTATCACACAGCGCATGCACAAGAATTACCTGACAGTGAACAATGGCCTTGGGCACTTCCATGATGATTGTGTTGCATACGGTGCGCACATACAGCACTGTGTCCTCTGCCAAGCGCTTCAGAAACTCATCCTGCATCNTCCGCCAGGCGATTCAACTTGACTGCGTCGTCTACCCTTTGAAGTTGCCTGTGAAACTGCATCGCTAAATGATGAGCGCGGGACAGAGCCCTGCGACTTGTGCAGGCTTGACCACTCGATCACACACTGCATTTCTAGTCCCATGTGGCAGGCCTTTGTTTCCCAAGCGTCAACAATACAGGCGCCCTCAAGCGCCAAGGCGATCGGTTCATCCAGCAATTTTTGCTAGCTCAGCCACTGCTGACAGAAGTGCGAGTACGCCANCGTTCTGTCCGCGACAACCGTGGCCACGCACAGGTGCAAAGGATTCGCTATGGTGCGCAATACTGCGCAACAGTGCGAANTGCTTCACCCTCTGCAGGCCAAACCATTGATGGCTGAGAAGAAATGAAGCCAGTTCAGACCAAGGATGTACTGGACTGCTGATTATGCCATTGCAAAAGAGCAGCGNGTTGCCAGACAGCCTGATTGGTATGCGTGCATGAATTTCTGACTTGTATGTTCACTTAAGTTGTGTTGCTGCCTGCGTAGGGTCGCACTGCGTTTCAGATGGCACAGCACAAACATCAGGATCATGTTCTTCAAGCTCTCCTGTCAGCCTGAGGTCTGCTGGACTCACGTAGTGTTGCATGTGATTGAATGCTTGTGCTCAAGCAACTCAGTCTACGTTGTGTGCCCTCACGAGTCCAGCTGCAGGTCTGTTGCTACAGGTCAGTTGTTAGGCTNCTTATGCTTGTGCAATGCCCACTTGGATCCAGACTTTGTACAGTTTTTACGTGTGTACATAGTGCTTTGACTCAGGCTTGTGTGTCCTGCATCCAAAACCAGCCATAAAAGTGTTTAAACCATTGCTCGTTCATGTTGTCGAACCACAACTGCATTGTCTCAGCACTTCAGTTGATGTTGTAATGCGAGCTTGAACATCACCTGCCGGTGTATGCTTTACATTGGGGGGCCTCAACATGCCCCTCAATGCGTGTCACTATCAGCTACCTTGCAGTGCTCAAGTCAAATGTACTCAGCTAGCAAATTCAATTTGTGCAGTTGGTATGTCGTTGGCATCCATGGATGTCGCTGAGGGAGATGGCATGCTCCAATAGACAGCATAACAGACCGCATGTGAAGGTAGCTTTGTTAACGCATCTTCTCACACTGTGACATGTTAGATCGATGTGTTGCCTGCAGATGTTTGTCTTATCAAAGTGGGCATGGTGTGACCTTCTCTCACGACCGCTACAAGTCGTAGAGCTGCACGGCACAGAAACAGGACCAGAATGTGTTCAATACGTGGCACATGTCGTCATCGTATTCAACAAAATTGCATTGCGACGCGTATCCTCAATTGATGCTCAATGAATGATGTCTGCCATGCTCAAGCTGTACCAGTGCATAGTACTGCCCACAAAACGCCGGTGACCGAGTTATATACACAGTTAAAAGTGAGTCTCAGCTGATCGTGGTGTCAGTCCATGATGCTCCCATGATTGCAGATCCTGATTTGCAACTTACTCGCTCACAATACTTGAGGTCTGCTTTGCACCACAGTGAACTTGCCATTGCTGTACACCCCCTCNTCCACTCCCCGCTTCACAACACTTGCTACAACCTAGCATTCTTTCACCCTTTCCATCCATTCCTCCACAACNCAAGCCAGAGTTGCTGCCTGCTACGTCAGATCTTCCACAGGCAGGCAAGGCTGAAACAGAGCTGCGTTCCTTACGGAAACGTCAGTCCTTCACGTATGGGGATAACAGACTCAGACCTGCTCTGCTAGCAGAGCAGCTCCAGACCACTCAGCAGACTCAGACCTCGTCAGCATCAGCGCCAAGGGCAGTGCCAGACACTGGCACATGAGCTGACATATGTCTTTTTGTAGGGAGCAATGCGTGTGTCTGCTGCTATTGTCTCCAGTGTGTCTGATCAGCTCATTACAAATACCACTGAGCACATTGGAACAGTCCCTGCTCTGAACAGCTTTTCAGATTTATCATTCAGAGCATGGAACGGCATGTCAGTGTGAAAGCCTGCAAACACCTCCAAGGAGGCTTATGCGGACCTGTGTACATGGACGGCTCCCTGCTCGGGATACACTGCAAGTGAGGCGGTAGATGTCTACTCAGTACCTCTCTGAAGTAAAATGTAGATTTCAGCCAGCAGCATCATCATGTGGTAGTCAAGCGAGCAGGCAGCAGACCTCAGAGAAGCGTGTTTGGTGTGAAGGTGACTCACGCTGCAGCAGCACGTAGCAGTAGAGTAGCCCAGCTTATATGNATAAATGCATTTGATATGATCATTCATATGGCGGGCATATTATGGATGGACATTGTGCATGAAGTCAGAGACTAGCGTCACTGTTCTTTTGCAGGCTTGGCAATGCCTGTTATGCTGTCGAGGTGTCACTCACGTAGCTGGTGCCCATAGGACTGCAATCATCTGTGCAATTACATGCCAGTACTTCTCCTTGCAAGACTGCCTGATGTTGATCTGCAAGGTCAAATGTGTGAGTGTTGCTTTTCATGCAGGCACCCACAACAGCACTGCTGAGGTGGAGCATGAGCTCATGGACCTGTGGAGTGCTGTGGAGAAAGACAGGGNGCACCGCACCTACAGATGTACAGACCACCCAGCAGAGACTACAAGAGGTACTGAGCGTCGACAGGCAAGATACCCCACCCCCCGGCAGTCAAGTTCGAGAGGGATATCAGGTGACTGATGCACACTGAATGCAGCCAGACCTTGGTTACACAAGCCCTGCTTGTTACTGCTGTCAGGCGCTCGTGGTTTCACTTTTTCTGCGTTGACAATCCCTGTCAATGCTGGATCTGCCATGCCTGACCTGTTGTGCTTGACTGGTACAGTGCCTGACATGGCATAGGCTGCAATACATCCCATTACATGGCCTGCAGTAGAGTACTGCAAGAACAATTTAGCTGAACACTAAGCTATAGAAAGGCTGGTGCAGCTGAGTGTTGTGTCTGTGCTGACTAGGTCGTTGCAACTGTCATATTTCCTCAAGATGAGTCACCAATGCTGTTACCTCAAGCAGCTGAGACGCTGCTGAGTCAGCACTTCAGCAGCCTGACATCTGCAAAAAAGGCCATCAGGCGAAAAGAGCTCTTGGTCGAGGGCAAAGTCTGCAATACAACCAGGTGCGGGTGCTATCAATGATGCCCATTTGACTGCTTGTGACACGACTTGGGCAATTCGCATTGTGTGCACACCATCAGCTCTGCTGTGAGCGCNCTATCGTTTATGTCCAGATTGAGGTTGCAACTTAATACTGACAGATGAACTGCTGTATCAGCTTCCAGGTGCTAGTGCACTTCACGATGAAGCATATCTGCTCATGTGCATGCTGTAACACTGCTTCTATGCAGACGAGCACAGAACAACTCTGAGCTCAACTTGTTCTGATGTAGGGAGATTGCTAATTTCCTGCAGTGTGTAGACCAGCCGCATTGAAGCTTCACATTGTAACATTCACTTGGCAGTGAGTGACAGCTGTCAACACCAACTGCAACTTGCATGTGCGAGGGCTGAAGCATGCTTGCATGTGGACAGGTGTCCACAGGAGCACTGAGGGTGCGGTGGGCAGATGCTCATGATGGAGCACGCATCACTGCCATGGCATTTGACCTCAACTTCCGCCGCCTCATTACAGGCTGTGACAGCGGCGGTCTGAAGGTAGTGCAAACAGCGTCGTGCTATATTGCTACAGAGCCATTACATTTCTTGACAGTTCTGCACTGACAGCGCTTCTCTGGTCCCTTTTGGTCATCGATGCTGTCGTGATAGGCGTGGCTCAGGGCGTACCTTGTGTGCTTTGGCAAGGTACCCAGGAAGTTGCTGCAATCTCAGCCTTCAATGGTGGCAATCCGAACCAAACGCTGCCAGCATGTGCACCTACATCGTAACAGCAGANGCGATGACTTCCCAGGGTCGTCTGGGAGACTTGTTTGACTCCCAGCAGCTCCTAACAGATGTCAGTGGGTCAGGCAATAACTGGGCACATGGGCACCACCTGTATGGCCCCCAGTACCATGATCGGCTGCTGGACAGCATCAGGACGCCAGTTGAGGCATGTGATTCCCTGCAAAGCTTCCTGTTGATGCACTCTCTTGGTGGAGGGACGGGAAGCGGCCTTGGATGCTATATACTGAATTTGCTTGAGGTGCAAAGCTCGCTGCGCCTCTGCTTGGAAAAGCATGTACACATATGCCCATTAGCCCCAGAAGCCACTTTCCCTGCTGGCAAACTGCATCACAAACTCACTCATCCAGGTGAACATTGGTTTGGATCGTGTGCCACCTACTATGCTGCTCAGCTGTGAAAGCCTGGTCAGTGGCGTCCTGCAATCACGGCAGCAACCTCGCCTGCACAGCAATCATCATCACGCCACTGTGTTTGGGGTCCAAGTAATGCTTGAGAAAATGGTTCTGCGTGGCAAGCTGGCTGTGTTTGTTCTGCATGCTACATGACAGGTTCACTGTCAATGTGAGCTTCTTGCAGGATGAGTTTCCAGAAGCATACAGGTTCACAGTCTCGGTCTTCCCGTCCAAGGATGATGACGTCATCACATCGCCATACAATGCTCTGCTGTCCTTGGCAGAGCTAACCGAGCATGCTGATGCAGTCTTCCCGCTGGAGAATCAAGCTCTCATGGACATGTCTGCCCTCATACAGTCTCGTGCTAACACGTCAGCCAATTCAACGGCTTCTCAGTCAGGCTCAACTGCAGGTGGCTAACTAGCCATCATAGTGCATGCAGTGGTGAGCAACATATTGTACAGTGTGTGCCGACTGCAGGATCTCGAGAAACTGTGTAGTCATCATATTTGTGCTGCACTGAGCCAACCTTCTAGTGCATCAACATTTTCTGTTATTCTCATGTTGTTTCGTTGTTGCTAGCAGACTCAGGCTGAGCTGTTGCCATCTTGCGTTACATCAAACGCAACATCAATGTGCAGCTATGATAAGTATCAGTCAGGCATGGTGTCTCCACAAAGTGACACAAAATAACCTCTGGCGTAACGCAGTTCATCTGTATACCCAGAATTAGTGTGCGACACCCACCCGAACGTAAACATGTTCAATCAAGTGTGCCTGCTGTTGGAGACTAAAGCACATACTTGCTGAGAGCATGCTAGACAAACAAGTGTTTGAATGTGCTCATGTCATGCTGAGTATTCTCGAGCACATTTTGAAGACAGTCATTGATCTGCATGCATGCAGGCAAGCACAGTGTATGTATCAGCTACATTGTCATGACACTCAACTCAACATGACACTCAACTGCGGAAGAACGTTGTACTGAGCGATGCTATGCAAATGCAGACACAGCTGTGAGCATACCTGTCGCAAGAGACTGCGACACCACACCGGGAAAAGCCGATACGCCCTGTGCCGTCTGCGCGTTGAAAAGTGTCAGACGTGCTCGAGATCGGTGTAGCAATGTAGCAGGCTTTTGGACATATACCAGAGCGCAAATCTGCTGACCTGAGGTGACNTGGCCTTGAGCACACACACAAAGGTCTTTATACGTTCCCAAGCATCACCTGCAGCAGATTTGTGTCACGCAAGAGCAGGCAACGCAAAGTTGAACTGCCAGGTAAACTAATGCCACAAACAAGGTGAACACTAGCCCAGACCTTGACACCTTGCATGCCACAATTGCAGGTAGTTTACAGCAGCGCATCCCCTCAACTCTTTGCTTAAGCGGGATTTGCAGGAGCAGCAGAGCTTTTACATGCCCTCAATGGTGATGTGTAAGGCAGCTCAGGTGAGACATACTACACCGCACACAGCAACTCGCTCTGATGTACTGCACACAAAGGGGAGCAAGCTTCACGGCCGACAGAACTCCTGACTGAGCAAAGCGTATGGCCAGCCGCTGTCTTTTGTTCAGTACGGTCACAAAGAGCTGACAAGAGCAGTAAGTGCAGCTGCATGTCTTAAAACATCACAGTATCTAACCATCAACCTGTTGTGCACATACAGTATGATTGCATGCAAGTTACGCATTGCATGTGCTCAGCACATCAGCATAGCAATCCTCATAATTCTGTACAACGAATTACATGCAGGATTACAACATCCATATACAACTTCATATAGCTTACCCACGCGCGCAACCAAGCTGCATCACGTCAGGTTTCCATCAATAGCGGATCCCATCATGTGTTCATCCATAGACAACACTACTGTTGGGTTGCGATATACATACTGTGCAGGATTTGCAGATGGCATCAAGCGCTTGACTTCAGCAAACACTGAACTGATTGCTACAGTCAGCATAAGTGGCTCACGCTCTACCAGACTTGGAATGTCCATGCCAGGGAAGGACTCCCTGCACATGACAGCATAGTTGTGGCACTAACTAGCAGCAATGCAAAGACAGTCTTATGTCCTGCAAACCGAACAGAAAGCCACATGCAGACATTGAGTCAGCCTGAATGTTGCAGCTTTGAGGTACCCAACATATACCTCTCCTGGGTATATGTGTGCTGCTTCAGGGTTATTGCTGGTGCAAGCAGTTTACCTGAGAACCTCAACTTGTCTGGTCACTTTCTCCTTGTCCAGCTGAAGCAGGAGGATAGGATGCTTTGCCAGCAGAGAGCTCACATTCACATTGGGCAGTGCAGCTCGCAGGTCAACAAGCTTCTGCGCCACTGCCTACAACAGGTTCGCAGCTGAAGTGTCTTGGCCAATCAGACCTGATGCAAAACTGTAGTCATGCCTGGCTGAAGCTGGGAGAAGAGTGCAGCAGATCATATGTTGCTATGTAGAGTATGGCATACCTGTATATCTGATATGAGCTGGACAACAAGGTCGACCTTCATGTTGTCAAGTCTGGATGAAAGTCCAGGAAGGATGTCTGCAAGCTCAAGCAATTTGCTTTCAACCCATCCAACCTCCTGCAGGGCCAAGATATGTAACTATGTCCACAAACCAGCGGCCCCCTTCAGCTTGCTGAAGCCTGACAGCATGCAACACGCTGNTGGCTCTTGACCTTTGATACGCCTGGACCAAGCTTTCCCACCACGTTGCTCTCAGATTCCGGAAACTCAAGATGTCCTCAGTACGTTTGTCTGCCATCCTTTTGAGCTGTGTCTGTCNCAGTGTCCCAGTCAGCAGCCTTTGATCGCTTCCTGCAGCAGTGGATTATGAGGCTGTCAGCTGCCCTTCAGGTTGCACGAAAACAAATAAGGCTGTATGGAAGTGGGTAAATTGCCTGATGATGTTGGCAACGGTAGCTTATGCGCAGTGGATAGGCCCTATTGACGGGGATGCACACGCCGACAAGCGCAAGAGGCATGCCACAGTTTTGGCCACTGCTGTGAAATTGTGCAGTACGTATCAGTCAGCATGTACAGTCGCAGCCCAGACAACATGGCAAGGCATTGCACAATTGCTTGTGCCGATGCTGACTAGTGGCTGGTACTCACGCTGCACCATCTTCGTCTCCTTGGTCCCAGCGATTCCGCTTGCGAGCTTTTTCAGCTCTGGGAGCAGGCGCCATTGNCATGTTGCATGTGCGCCTCACATGCAATGTTTGGCAGACCCTGTCAATGAGCTGTGAGCTCATAGAACATTGCAGCGAAAAGAAGACTGAGGGAGTGGCGGCCTCATAAGAAGCAGCTGCATTGTGTATGCTGTGGCTGCTGTCTTCATTTGGGTTACACCACCATATCAGCAGGCCATGATCAGATGCAGGCAATAGCAACAATATCGTATAGAAAGGAAGCCCTAAATTTGCTCAGGTCCCTGTTACTTTCCACGCAGACACATCAGATGCAAATGCAGCGTCAGGTTGCGGTACAATAGCCTACCTCAATCTCAGCATGGATTCGGTATCCCTCAGGAGGTGCCAAATCAGGCAACACTGGCTCTGGCCCTTGACCAGGCCACACAAGCACAAAGCCATCTTGCTCTTTGCAGGGTAACGCGCTGACGCCAATGTTGGAGCAGGAGACTGTTGAAGGCATTGTAACACATTGACCATGCTGATTGTACTGCCAGCCATGATAGGGACACTGAATGTTGCCGTCAATGACTTTGCCAAGGGAGAGAGGGCAAGCTCTGTGTGCACAGGTATCTCTGACACATGCAGGCTGCCCCTGCTCGTTTCTGAACATGACCCAAGGCTGCCCAAAGAGTTCAAACGGCACTGGTGTGTTCCCTTTGAGCTGACTGGCAAATGCAACTGGGTACCAGAACCGCTTCAGGCCTTCTTCTATCTCTAGACTGGACTGCAGGCCTCGTCGCTTTGAAGGGGCACTGCTTTGGGCTGTAAGGGCCCTGCCAGTGGGGCTATTGCTAGGGCTGTTGGGGCGTGCAGAGGGCCTCACGGAGCTGTCTGTGGCTGTTGAAGTAGAAGCAGACTGATGTGCCAAAGCACGCTCTGGAATTTGAGTTGGCACATTCTGTTGATTGGAGGTTGACGCTGTTTCTGACTCGCATGAGGACTGGTGCATGCTCTCTAGCTGTGCTGCTGCTGCTTTGAGCTCANATCACAGGTATGTGATGCGCTGCAGGAAATAGCTGAGCCCTATATCCGCAGGCGGGCTGTCAGGCACCTTGACAGAGGTAGAGTGGTCATCTTTGGTGGGGGCACTGGCAACCCCTTCTTCACCACAGACACTGCAGCTGCTTTGAGAGCTGCAGAAATTNCTTGACACCATCACTGGTACTGTCCAGTTCTGGCACAGGTCTCACTATGTTGCATTGGTGGAGCATCATGCTGAACAGAAATTGTGTCACATCATCACAGCTTTCAGAACTCCCTTGTTTGGCGTTACTTTGCCAAAATGCACTGGTTTTTGAGATGCCACCAGCAGCACCACCAGCAAGTAGTTTGGATAGCAGACCAGTGGTTCCGCTGTACTGCATGTAGGTGGAGGCAGCATCCTCAGATGAAGAAGAGATGTACATTGCACAGTCGGATGTGCAGACAGCCGCCACGCCTTTGGACCTTGACAACCCAGCAGCCCAGGTGAGCAATGCATCTGTTTGTTCTGTAGATGGGCCGGTTGTGCACACCACCCATAATGTGCCAAAAACACAGACCAACCTGTGCATCCTTTGTTTACGTCATGTCAGCTTTCAAACNACAAGGGACCGCATATCCGCGGCTTTGCAAGCAGGCACGCTGATTGGCTCTGATACGTTTTCGTGTGTCATGCTGTTAGTAAGCCGTGCATTCCATCGGTGGCAATATAGACGCTTCTCACTGGCGCTGTAGTTGAGTCAGTAATGTACTCAGCTTTCCAGAGCACATACGCCTGTATCTGCTGCTATTGACAGGTAGCACGCTCTCACAGGTTACATGTGTAAGTTCCCATCACGCTTTCTCACAGCTTAGCGGAGTATACCGGCATCATAGAACTCTTGTTCTGATCAAGCAGTACACGCTACACCACCACAGTGGTGTCCTTATACGTAACACACTTTTTCGCACCAAGACCTTGGACAACGTTTCTGACAAAAAGCTTTTGACAACACAAGGTCAAAGCTGGCCAGCATACACACTGTGTGAGTAGAATATAGATAGCAGTATCAGACCTGATAGCCCAAAACATTTTGACTAGCGTACGCAGCAGGCTGCGAACACAACTGCACAGCAGGCCAAGTTCACTTCAGCTAAGACATGGATGCAGTGTGTCACAGTACTCAATAACCTGCAAAGTGTGCCCTAATCAAGCCCCACCGGCAGATGGTCTATAAGTACGTTACAGATTGTGACACTGGGTGTCAAACCCACCACTTGCACAGCACGTAGACCAGAGGGGCAGCTGAGTTTCTAGAGCATGTCAAATGATCATGATGTATCTTGAATGCACTTAAAATTAGAACTTTAGTGGCAGTATCAAGATACAAGCAATCTTGTGACCTGTTGATGCTGCTGCTTTTGCTCAGGATTTTATGCCAGCGTGTCTGTGCCTACTGTATCAGCTGAGGCGTCTGAGGACCCTTAGTATCACATGAAATGGCCTGATCTGGAACATCATTGTTGTGCTTTGTGCCTCAAGTAAATCAGTTCAGCATCATGCCAAAGCGCTGCGTCCCATGTCCAGGTGTGGATGCACCTCTGAAACTCTGGTTTTGGACAGGATGTTGTTGACCTCAGGAGGATGAGGCTGAGCGACCAGGGCTGACAAGTCTACAAGCACTGCAGCCTCTGTTGGGCCTGGCACAAGCCGGAAGTACTTTCTGTACATGGGCTCTCTGATGTGTTCCAGAAGCTTGCCAGGTAGTGCAGGGCATTTCAGCTTGACTACAGTGCCGATCTGGCACAAAAGCACTGGGGACAACTTGTAGCCTGACTTGGATGAGGTTGAGGCTTCAAACTTACGCTGCAAGCAAACTGATGCAGCTGCCCTCACAAAGGCATCTTGGTCGGCCGCATGGCTGCTGTCAATGCAGAGTCCTAGTATGCAGCGGGCCTCAGGCGCCTGCACAGACAGACAGCCATGTCAGANGGCCTTGGGGGAGTCCACGCTGAAACCACTGGTCAAGAGGGCAGTCTCATACAGCAGCTCTGTGATGGACTCTGCATTGGCATCGCTGTCGCCATGCTCATCAAACCTCTCCTTGAGAGATGTGATGACCGGGTGGTCAGGGTTGACTTCCAGAATCCTGCGGCCCCTCATGTATTCCATTGCCCTTGTGTCGCCCATTGCNCCTTAGTCTGCGTAGGAAGACGCTCTGCGGTCATGCACTCAATCACCTGTGACTCATGGTCAGCGCTCAGTCTCNAATGGAGCAGACCTATCCAGGTTTGACAGCGGCAGTGATAGCGGCAGTGGCAGCGCAAGCGATGCTGGTCCCTCTGCGGTCAGTCCCTATGGTCGGCAGGTAGATGTGGGTATGCTTGAAGCAGGTATAGTATCATGCTGTACATCTTGCTTGTCAATGGCCTCCATTTGGTCTGCACTGCAAGGGTCTCAACATCTGCATCAGAATGTCTGCATGAGGTTGTTAAGGGTCATAAGCTTTGCAGCAGAATGTCAGCCATCCCAGAGTATGATCTGACCCACAGCTGTTTGCTGGGTGCACTCTATAATAGTCAACAAGGCGTGCACACGTGTGAACTATATGCCTTGTTTGCTCTAGCGTCTGTATCTGCATTTGTGCTCTGGCTCACTGTCACATCTGCTTTCGTACGCATCTGCATTTGTGCTGTGGCTACACGCTGGCATGGATACCTGCATGTACTTGTAGCTCCCGTCTAATCATGAGCAAATGTGTCATGTATATACATGCTGCTGGTAAACCTGCATGATGCATGGACAAAAGATCTCAAGCAAGTAGGTCTGCAACATCAACGTGACTTGCATGTCAGGCCTTTGTGTTGCTGCCTGACTGTTCCCAGCANGACATGCAAGAGTCAGCAAGTATGCTTCATGTCAATACCCTCAAGCAATCTGCAAATGGGCATGATGCAAACTTGTGACATGGTCTGCATGTGAACTTGCATGTGTGTGCAGAGTAAGCGTGCATATGGGAGTTACCATCTGGACTTGTGAGATCCACTGCTTGGCCAGACAGTAGGGCGTCAGCTGTACTTCTGACATCGTTTCTTGTGGAAAGTAGCGTAGTCAGGAACAACACCAGAAACAACAGAGCTAGNGAGCACAAACATAACTGAGAAACATGGTACAGAACAGGGGTGCAAAGAAGCACTACTGCAAGGTGCAGAGCAGTATTTGAGCATGAGTCCTGCACATGATATACATCAGATTGATGACTGTCGCCACTGAGCGAGGCAACAAGCTATGTGCGGGTCCCTGTCTTACAGATAGCGTACCTCGCAGTGAGGAGCAAGCTAAGGCCGAGACTTGCATATCCTGCAGCACTGTGAGCAACAGTCTCAGCGATGCACCTTCTGCAGAGCTGGATGCTCTCACTGCATCCACGCCTGGTCCTGCTTAGGTCTGACTTGTATAGCAAATGGACAACATGTTGTGCCTGCGCAGGTAACACAAGTTGTGGTCAGAGACCACATTTGCCAATCCTTCTTGACACAGCATCATGAAAATGCTCACTCTACCAATTCAACACAATCCTGCATCATGTGAAGTCACAAGCCGCAAAGTGTGATCGAGCATATATCAATATTACAGCAGATTACCTTGCCACTGGAGCTCAGAAGCTTGTAGATTATGGGAATATGCTGGTGGCGGAGGTTGATGACTGTTGTGACACTCTCCAAATGTAGCAGAGTGTGTGGGGCGTGCTGCCAAAGAGCGGCCTCTGTCAGCATGACCTTGTAAATGTAGGCCTGCAGCATGGCGCCTGCCAAACCTGCAGCACAGCAAACCAGCCTGTTGTGTTGTCACTGGGCACAGCAGGCTGAACACTGTGCAGTTGATGTTGCAGATCTGAGCATGCATTGCACAGCCAAGCATGCAGTGCAGACCTGCGTGATTGACGGTGGGCTTGAGGACACAGATATGCTGCTCTTGCATGGGACAGACAACTGACACGGGACAGTATGTCACGCCAAGAGGTGTCTGCGTACCAAATACAGTCTGCGAGTCCGGCTGGGCTTCAGCAATGTCCAGGCATGCGGGCCCCAGCACGGTAGCTGCTTCAAAGAGTTCTGGGTGTGTTGTGTAGCTGTTCACCAGATCACAAGTAGCCTCCTCCAAGCCTGCTAGTCAGCAACTGGCCTGAGCTTCACAGCATGGGTACACAGAGCATCTCTGAAGCCAGCTTCAAAGTCTGGTATGCTTCTGCCTATGTAGGCATCAACAGCTCTTGCAACCGNAACAGGCTTGCATACTTTGTAATACATACTTTGGCATACTTTGTAATGCACATGCTACATCTGCGTTTTCAACAAAGGTATACACCACATGCGCACTCAGCGTTGGAAAAGCCTTTGTGCAACGTAGCATGTATGTCAGCAAACAGATGCAACAATGCCAAATTGCAGGCACAGGCTGGCAGAAGTATGGTGTGATGCCGTGAAAGTGACAGGTCTAGCATAAAGCTGTAGTGGCAGATGCAGCATACTGTGCAGGATCCAGCAACACCTTTTGTGGCATTCCAAAAATTGCCCTGGCACTCCTGCACCAGCTCTGTGTATAGCTCTGTACTCAGCAATGCCTTGCCATAAGCAAATGGAATGATGGCATTGCCGTCCACCTCATCATCCGTCACACCATTCCCAATTGCATAGCCCTGCAGTTGCCATACTGTGCAATGTGAGCTGTAGGCATCACCACACAAAGAGCTTTCATGTTGTCTGTCTGGTGAGTGGCAAACTAGGACTGTCCCTCTTTGTAGTCTGGAAATGCTTCAGGTGACTGCAAGCCTGTTGTACGCATACAGTTTGGCTGCTGCCTCTTTTGCACAATGCTGCTCTTGCTACGTGAATACAGGTGGAGCTGCTGCATGCATGCTAACAAGTTTGTGGCAGGCATTTGATGCAGGAGCTTATGACTCAGCCAATGCAAATGTAATTGTACCAATTATTGTTGTGTCAGATTGCGGTCGCAGAAACAGTCGGCTGTGCAGCATCTGCATGCATGCCATGACTGTCAGCAGATACAGCAATGCCAACACCACATGATTTGCTGCAGCCAGACAGGGCGTCAGGTCTGCAGACCATGCTGCACAGCCACACATTGCACTGACTGAAGCAGTTGCTATTGCATACAGTCACCAACAGCAGTACACAACACAGTGCATTGTGCTAGAGCTACAACTCTGCTGCAACCTTTGTGGGTCGCTGGTACAGCAGCTAGTGACAATGTTCTGCCTGAGCCGGCTGCTTGCTGCTTTGCCTTGTGACTTCCCCTTCTGCAACTTGGATAGCTATACTGTACACCGCTGATGCACCACACAGCATACGTTTGTTTTCACATTGTCTGACGTTACTGTGGGCCCTGACAGTACGTCAGCCCCTGTTGCCTCTAAGGACTCGACATGTCACTCATTGATTGAGTGGCATGGCGTGATGCACAAAGTCACAACTCTGCATAAGATTGTGTCATGAGCTTGATACACAATCCATGAGTGTGCTATGCTTTTACGACATACTTCAGGCAATCGGCGAGTGGTTTCACCTGCAAATTGATGTAGGGCTTCTGGCCAGCATTATTGCCTTGTAGCACTGCCTGAGCCAGCGTGGGAACATACACACCTGCATAACTCTCACCTGCAACAAATAGGACTGAGTCATCATTCTGGTAGGCTGATGTGGATGCATACTTCAGCTTGCATGCGGCTTCTGTCACTGCCATGTATAACAGACATGCATTAGTGTCAAGACTCATGTTAAGCAACACTAGTGCAAAGCCACTAAGTTGACATTTGACATGACACGTTTGACAGNTCTCCCGGGACTGGCAGCAGCAGCTATGACAGAGGCACTCTGCTGACCCCCTGTCAGCTGACGCAGCGTCTGTCCACTTGTCTGTGCTGTGACTGCCATGACATTGTCCTCATCGACCCATGTTGCGGCTAGGGGATCTTCAAAAGCTTGCACAGAGTGTCCAGCATGGCTTGTCCAGTCTAACTGGCCACACTCCTTCAGCAACTGGGAGTTGAGCTGCTTGAATCTGTCATCATGCTCCCCCCATACCATGTGTGCTAACTCGTGACAGAGTGTTTCCCTTATCCTGTCATATCTGCAATGCCACCAGCCAGCTATACAGCAGACCTCCTTGACATGGCTGCACAAAGAAGGTTTCAGCAGCACAGCATGGTTTTGTAGCAGGTTGAGCACAGTTCAGGTTTTGTGATATTGTAATACAACACCGCTGTACAACACTGCTGCACACACCGCTGCACACACCTTCTGAATCCTTTCAGGTCATCAGTACGCAGCCTGAGGCTGATCTCCTGGCCCCTGTTGATGTTCACCCCCAANGGCCTCAGCAAAAACTGCGGTTGCATATGTGACCAGTGACAGCATGGACGTTGACTGTGTCACACACAGCTCAGCATGTCTAACAAAGTCTACACAGTACCTTTCTTGATCAGATCATCATGTAAGGGTATCATAGATTCCGTGTCATGCGTGTATGTGATGCGATCTGAGCACTCATCAAACCGCCCAATCTTGGAGATTGGCTGTGCATGAATTGCTTTCCTGATGTCATCATTGTTGGCAAATGCCCACATCTCCCTGCACCGCCAGCAATGCAGAACCTANATCTGTCAAAAGCATGGTCAGGTGCAGTAGCGCTATGCTGCAAGATTTAGACAGGGCTGCATCCTGCAGCTGGCAGGCCCACCGAAAATACAGCTTTATGTCATGCAAGAGTCACTCAAGCATGCAGGGGTGCAGGTGATACCTGGTTGCACACAAGCTGCATCATGTGTGTATCATGTCTGCATATATCAATGCAGTGATTGCCCATACAGTAACAGGCTCTTGTGCTTCAAGAAAGCTTAAGGAAACGTGGCGCACCTGACATCATCATGATTTCTGGCTTAGACATAACAACTCAGAGTGAGCGTTAACACTTGATTCAGACCTCGAAGCCATGCTACAGGTAACAGGCAGAAGTGATTCTGAGATTGTGATCACGTTCAATGATCTGGCCAGGCCAGTTGCAGTCTGCCGTCAGGTCTGCCGTCTACAATTGGGAGACAAACCGGCGGTGATGTGCTTGTGGCTCATCAGCTCTGCTGACGCATCCTGTTGCTCCGTTTACTTAGGCGAACAAGTACCTGCTGTGGTAAAGCAAGAGCTCCTTGCGCTGGTCTCGGCTGAGTTGCGCAGCAAGCATCGACCCAAAGTCTCGCTTCTTGATCACTTCCTTCAAGTCCAAGTGAGGCCTGTATGGTACTGGACTTACTGTATTAGCGCAGCGCCGCAATGCTGCTTGGACCTGCGACATATCGCTGTCAGCCACTGGCGGAGCATGTGACACTACTTCACCAGAGCCAGGCAACCTTCTGCAAAAGCTATGCATTTACAGCCTGCAAAGTGAAGTCTTTTCCGATAGGGACAAGACAACAGCGATGCGTGCTGTGCCAAGCCTCCTCCGGCACGTTGTCAAGGCCAAAGTCTGGCTACCTCAGCAACTCATTTGCAGATCAAGACATTTTCCTCATAGCAGGTGCAGGCATTGCAGGACTAGCTATGGCTGCAGCCCTCACAAAGGTTGGCAGCTCGCTGGTTGAATCCTGTCACCAGCACTCAAAGACAAGCTTAGCACGTGATGGATACAGGTTGGGATTCCTTGTAGAGTCCTGGAAAGAGAGGCTGGACCACGCAAAGAGGGCAGTGCAATTGGCTTATGGCCTAATGCTTTTAGAGCGCTGGATGCCCTTGGTGTTGCAGACATGCTACGGAAACAGCACCCACTGATATCTAGGTGGCTATTGGCATGTACTGTACATCACTGTAGCTGCTGCAACCCCTGCCAGCAATCCTGTTACCACTGCTGCCCCAGCAGGCACTCCTGCACCAACCACAAGTGGGCCGATAAGCACACCTGCTATCACCACACCTGCTCCAGCAGGCACTCCTGGTGTGACTNTGCAATGCTACTGTGATACTGCACCGCGAACACCATAGATATTATGGTCTGAGTTTTCACTGTATACTTTCCTTGTCTGTTGGCCCCCTGTTGATCCCCTGGACAATAAACGTGATTGCCTGATTCATTGATTGGCAACCATGGCTGCTTCAGCAGGTACTCCTGCTGCAACNCTCTTGTTGCCCTAACTGCCTGCCAGTTGTGATTACTAACGGTGCCTGTTGACACCTTGGACTGCAGCACATTTGCATGAGGATGACTGGTTCAGGCAACTCAAGGTGCCACTTGTGCATAATCTCAGCCACTGCACCATAAGCTGTGCTGACACATCATAGCACAAGACATATACCCATCAGCGATGTGAGTATGGCATAAAGTTGCTTACACGTCACCTGAAGTAGTCTCTCCAGAGCAGCTCAAATGCAACCCAGTAGGTTGACTTGTTAGACTTCCGTTCAGCTTCATATCGTTTCACCTCATGGTAGATTCTACGAGCTGAGATGTTGCCATGTGCCAGCCAAGGACTGAACTTGGTGCTGTAGTCCCCGCCCAGCATGCCATTCCTGGTCTCTCATTGCGCTAACAGAGTGCCTGCTTGAAAGTCATGCGACCACCAACTTGCCTTGACAATGTTGCAGCAGTGTGTGCTGCANAATGACACAGCACACATCAAGCATGACTGAGTTGCCACACAGAATGCAGCCAATGCCAGTTTGTACGTCTGCTGTACTGTCAGTTACCATGGGTCCACAGGGAGCGGATCCAACAGCTGAAGGCACAGCTTGAGGAACAGGTGGCGCAGGCTGAGGAGGAGAATGCCCTGAGGCTGGCCGGGGTGGAGGGCAGCGCTAGACAGATGGAGGCTGCTGCCCGCCATGAAGGCGAAGCCCGCTGTGCCACTGTGCAGGTAAACACCCAGCTACTGCAATCTTGGGTCATTTGGCCCTTTTGCCTGCACAGATGAGTTGCTTCCTGCTTGTGGCAGCGGGACTCCACAGCTGATAGTCTTGCAGAGGGCTCTGTGACAAGCACAGCAAGCATAGCATCCCACTATGCATGCATGTTTGCAGTGCATGCAGGCCCATGCCTTGCATCTTGCACAAAGCCTGTCTGTTACATCATGTGCATGTTTNGGGTGCAAGCCTGCATGCCTGTTGTCGAGCTGAGCAGTGGTGCAAGGCTGTATGCCTGGTATCAAGCTGAGCCTTGTTGCAAGGCTGCATGACTGGTGTCAAGCTGAGCCATGCTGTAAGGCTGCACGCATGAGCTCAGGGTGGCATGCCCTGTAGGCTATATGCAAAAAGGCAGAATCATGTTTGCAGCCGATGCAAATGAGCTGTAGATTCAGGCCCTTCTCAGTAAAGAGATGCGATGCAAATGACAATGAGAACTGTAAACAATTGGCAAGACAAATCTGCAGACACACGCTGCTGCAATCATGCCATTGTCAATCAGCTGCTAAGCTTGTACAGGTCATTAGTCAGCCTGTGTGAAAAGCACAAAAAAAAAAAAAAAAAAAAAAANTACATGCTATGCTGTATATACTAAGCCATCTGTGCCACATTGAGCTGTCTGCACTGACCTTTGCCTGAAAGTCGGCGAGTTTCCCCGGGTCTTCTCGACAGCACACTGCATCTGTATCAAGGTATCGGATCAAGGTCTCAATGACTTTGTCTCTAGCCTTAGGCTGATCTATTGCTGTTGCCGCTAGTGACATCAGGGGCATGGTGAATGGTCTTATGCGATTGTCCTGCGATCACGTGATGCTGATAACGGTGGGGTGACAATACAATGGGAGGGCGCAATGTTACATAACTTCACATGGACGACTTCAGAAGACGCGGCATGTGTCTGCAGTGGTGCATTGAGCACACACTTTCCATGACAACATGCACATATAGCAAAGACAAGCCTGACATTCAAAAGGTTGTGANCTGGCTGACGTGCAGACTCTTGTGGTGCTGACCCTCGATAAGCATGCTGCTTAGGGATTTGCTGCTGCAGCACAGCCTGATGCACGCCATTGTCATGAGCAGCAGGTGCTCGTGCTGCCTGCTGCTCCAAGGCATGCTGCTGATGTTCATGCTGCTGTACTGTACACTGACGCAGTTGCTGCTGCTGAGCAAGAGCAGGACCTTGTGATCTGTGCTCCTGGGAGTGCCCCTGAGATGCCTGTTGCTGTAATGCATTGTGATGCATAGCCTGATGTGCAGAGGCAGGTGCTTGTGGCCCCTGCTGCTGGCTTGCCTGTTGCTGTGATNTGCCATTGTCTGCATGAGGGATGAATTCTTGTGGTAGCTGCTCAGGGTGGGTTGGCTTTCTCCAAGACCCTGCAAGTACCGACACCCTTTGCAGCAGCGGACGTGATCTCAAAGGATGATGAAATGCAAATTGAGTTTCACTACACAATTGTGGAGGTGCGCAAGCCAGTCAATGGCTAGTCGCAGAAGTGCACTGCAACATTGGGAATGAATTGACGTAGTGCCCGACAAGCATCTGGCGTCAGCTGCTGTTGCTGCCAGGTGCGCANACTGTCCTGCTGGAGCTTGTGCTGATTTGCAGCAGCTATAGCCTGAGATGCCGCCTTCAAGCGCATTTTCATTGCTGCTATTTTTGCTGCAGTCTTGGCTTGGACCTGCACAGCACAAGATGAGTAAGCTCATGCAGACTGCCATTGCTGACTGTTNCTGTAGCAGGTGAGGGGGCTGCAACAACATGTCCATGTAGTTAGCATGCAGCAGACCTTCTACACCCAGCCTTCTGCACACAGGCCTGCACACATGCTGCTAAATGCCAGCAGTATGCCTCTACAGTGCAGCAGCTACAACCTGACAGCAGCAACAACAACAGACATCAGCAGCGGAGTGACAGCAGCACTTGATGAAGTTGCCATAACAGTGACATGCAGCAACAGTCAGACAAGGCACTATGATCTGGTTTATACCTCTTGGTAGGACATCACATCCTCGATTCCTGCAGCTTTGCGCAGCTGCTCCTGCAANAGAGTCACAAGGCCTGCAAAGCATGGCATAAGCCTTTGCTGATTTGAGCCACTCAACAAGCATACTGTCACTCATTGGCATGCGCCTAGGCTTGACTGATTATTTGTAAATTTACATCAACATGTTGGATGATATTGATATACTGTTTGCAAAGCTTTTATTGCGATACAGTCTGCAGTACATGAATGAATATCATAGCATGGCTCAGCTGATATGAGGGCATTTGCCATCAAAATTTGCGTACAGAGCCACGCTCAAGCCTTTAAAACAATATCAGGCTTCATATGCGCTGGCCAGCAAATTGAATTCAAAACCTCTACCAACTTTGCAAATTGGTACCAATTGACCAAATGAGCAACTTCAAATTGTGTCCAACTAGTCATAGCATATGTAATACAACTGTGCTGAGACCAGCTGTCAAATCTCATGGCTTCCTGCGCTGCAAAAGTCATACAGCTTCATTGCTGTCAGCCAATCTCGATCTGGGATGATCTGCACCATCACACACAGCCGTTCACCAATACAGGCTGTGCTGACAGTACAGCCAAACTTCTTCGTTAAAAGTCAAAAACACCCCCGCTGCAGCGGAAGAATGTCTTGTTCCCATTCTTCACCACTATTCACAAGCCTCAACCAGCAGTGGAAATGCTGTTGGCACTTGCGGCTGCTGTCATGGTGGTGTTCAGGAGGNTGCTTGCATGAGTTGCAACTCCAGAACCAATCTCAACTTACAAGTTTGTCAATGGACATGGCAATCATGTGCATCAACATCCTCAAAATGCTCAAAATCATTTGCCGATATCAAAAGGCACAACTGTCACAGTCAAACACGGTCAATTTCTGCCTGACCACAAGGTTTCCTTTGAGATGCACACAAAGCATGAGAGACCTGCTGAGCAAGTGCTGTGCATCAACTGCAGACCAAGCCCTACAAGTGCACAAAGGTGCCCATCTGTTCACACACGAGACAGAGCTACTGTATGNGGTGTGTGTGTCACTGAATGAGCGAGAAATACAGAAGTTCAAGAGATCTAAGCATGTCAGCCTGACGTCTGGTGAAGTCGGACAGCTATGCTAGTACACTGACNCCCAGCCCCATCCATGCAGATGCTGACCATCAGTCACATCCACAGCATCAGTGTCAGCCATTGTCCCAGGGGCAGCCTCCGTATGCACGTGCAGCAGCTGCAGTCTTGTCACTAGCTCAACAGCAACACTCAGCTTCTCAACAGCAGGCACATGTGCCTGTTGGAGCTGCTACACCTCCAACCCCACCTATCGCACCTGAACAGGAACAGGGCAAAACTGCCACACAGGCAGCAGCTGCCAGCAAACGTTGCAACACATGTTGCCAATTCAAGCCTTTTGTGGAGTTTCATCGTGACAATCTCAAACCAGACCTGCACCGCTATATCTGCAAGTCCTGTGAAGCAGCCTATCGCAGTGAGTGGCGAAGAAAACGAGCAAATGCATGGCAGCCCACTTCAGCAATGAAGGAGTGCCGAAGGTGCCAGCAGGTCAAGCCAGCCAAAAACTTCAGCCGTGACAGCTGCAGTCAAGATGGCCTGACTCTCCTCTGCAAAGCATGCTGTGCTGATCACACAAAGTCTAGGCGGGATGCCAGAAGTGGCATGCTTCAGCCTTCAGAAAAGGTGGGCACCCCTGCATTCACGCACGCACGCACGCACGAAGCAGAAGTACTGCCCATCCTGACTTCTAGGCTGCAGTGCATCATGCACACAGAGACCCCGTGCAGCTGTTACTGATCATGTTTCACAACTTGTGGATGAGTCTGCCAGACAAAGCAAGGACAACATTCACAACGCTTGTCAAGTGTAGACTGCCGATANAAGACATATACACGTGCGGGTAGGAAGAGTCTTTCATGCGATGCTGCTGTGCAATGTGTCATGNTGCCAGTGCTTCGCAGGTCGGCCTGGCAAGAAGCAGACAGAGCCTACTGCTAGCTCCTCAGCTGCTGACTCATCTGATAAGTCAGTTGAGATGCTGCTGACAGCAGAGTGCACCATCGACTTCAGCTCAGCTGTGTGGAAGGCCATGTCAAGAAAGGAGAAGAACAGAGCTTCTGCAGCTGCTTCTAGGGCACGCAAAGAAGCCTACACTGAGTCTTTAGAGGACAAGGTGGGCAGCTGTCTTTGTTCAAGCACCTTCAGAACCGAGGACGGTTTGAGCGTTGTTCTTATTGCGATCCAATGCACTTGTGGCATGTCTGAAACTGTACCCCACATCATGTCATGCAAACTGACATGCAGATGCAGCATTGTTAGTTATTGCAGAACTTGTTTTGTTCGTGCTGTACCATTGCAGCAAGCTGACATTACGTCACAAGCTGATGTTGCCTGCCACGCCTTGCAGGTGCGCAAGCTGCAAGAGGAGCATGACTGGTTACAGAGTCAGATTGAGCCTGGCAGCGTTGTTGCCCATCCCCAAGAGAGTGCTGCAGCACAGCCGAATCGGCCTCCAATCAGGCACCTGAGCTTCTGAACTGTGTTCTATACTTGTCAGCTGGCTGACTTAAGGCTTTGCCGTTGCACGCAAAACATAGACCTGCATGGGTTGCAGAGCATGCAAGGAAAGAATACATGCCCTTTCAGACAGGTGCACAATGCGACCACCAGGCAGAGCACAAATGACTGTATATTATGCATGGAGCCATTGCTTGTAAACTGGCAATTTGCGTGTAGTGTGTGCTGAGGCTGCCAGGCAAAACATAGACACCTGGGTCAGAGCTGAAATTATGCTATCATCACGTGACCTCTGCCTGTTATGTGCAATGTATTGCTGTACATTGTTTGCATAGTCTTTTGNTTTTAAGCTGTCCGGCAGGGTGAAAAGCCAAGGTTCATTCTTGGCGAATGAGCTCATTTCAGAACAGCTACAGGCTCACAGGGGTCTTGATGTGGTTTTAGTTGCCTTGAAATCCAAGGGCCACAACATTGCTTGGAACAGCCCAGCTCCACTCTCCAAGACCAGGGGTTATTGAAGACATGTGCTCAGGGGCAAGCTGCTTGTGTGGCTTTCTCCCACCACAAGCAAATTGCACCCATCAGGCAACTTGCATACTTTGCTACAGACATGCATGCTGTTACCAAGGCATCCTTGCCTCCAGCCGGGGCTGCAGACAAGGGCTCCTGTTCACAATCGGTACGTTGTCCTCGGATGCAGTCAGAAAAGCCAGCTCCCAAGTCTGAGTCGTGGCCTCAGCNCCAGTGGCTTTTATCATAAATGACACTACTTGCAACATGTATTGTGTTTGACCAAGCAAGTCTATATGCTTGCATGCTGGAGCACATTCATTTGGATCCGGCTGCCTTCCAGTTTGTAATTTGCTGGCTGATGGCTTTGGTAAGCTGATCCGTTGTGTAGTTTTTGCCGTAGAAGCTGACAAACTTGCCCTCAGGGTCAATCAGGTACATGATGATAGAGTGATCCACAAGATAGTCTTCAGTATCATCTGTCTTGGTGAAATACACTCTGTAGGCTCTTGCTGCATTTTTTACCTGCCATCCACAGAAGGCCTAAATTGTATCTGCCAAACATGAGCAGGAGCAGCAGACCCCAAGATTTGAATTCTCANACTGAACACAGCAGTTTGGGAAGTGCGACACACTGGCGACTGTGTGCAGTCATTGACTGTGATTGCCTTGGTTGTCCACAGTGACCAGAACACAAGCACGGATGACATTAGTGAGCAATGGGTCATAGTAGCAGACATGCAGGAAGTGTTTGTGCTCACCACCTCAGGCTGTGTCTTGACAGTCAGGGCCACCACTACATTCTGTAGCTGCTGGACCTGAGCAGTCAGCGATGCTATTGTACTTCTGACTTCTTCAGTCGACACAGCATGTGCCTGCATGCATGCAGCCCCTGGCGGTCATGTAACCAGCATGATGCACTGCAGCTGAACTACATATGTCATGCTGCAAAGGNAATCAATCAACCGGTAATCAAATTTTTTTCTTTAAAGTCGAAGATTTGTGAGGTTGTTGCACTTCTCANTATGAGGGCAAGCTTGTTGTCACCACGACAGGCCTGACAGCACAGGCGTTCAAGGTGTGTGGTTAATTACAACTGTAGCAAATGACACCATGCAGCTAGTCAGGCGCATTGCATGTTCACTAAACCTTGCTGAGCAACGACAGAGCTCTTACAGTGTGTGCATGCCCAATGAATTTTGCACCTTAGGTCTAATCTTCATCTCCTCCGTGCTTCAACAGTGCAAGCATCCAAGGCGCAATTGTGTCAATTGTCTTGTGTGGTCATGACCCTATGTTCACAGTGTAACAGACTTTGTGTTATGATCCATGTCCTGTGTGAGTGAGACTGGTGTATGTAGGCTGCAATAACATATGCATTTATATATTTTTATTATCAAATANATCTCACCTTCAACTTATCTGGATTTGGTTCTGCTGCATTGTTGCAGGGTGCAGATTTTGCAGTTGGTCCTGTGACATCTGTAGATGAGATGACCTTGTGTCATGACTATCATGTACTGCAGAGCAACTGTATGTAGCCTGTTGAGACCAGGATTGTGCATAATAGCATCATGGACCCAACCTGCATCGGCCTTACTAGCAGTGACGTGAAGCATAAAATGCGTGTGTAAATTTGCAGCTCATCTCCATATCCGCGTCACCTGATTGCAGAATGCCACTCCTGTACATGTTTGGCAGTAGTGCTATGTGGCTCCTCACGGCACGCCGCTTGAACCATCAATGCAATGAAGGGTTTAGCGGTTGTAGGGTGAATATGAGGCTGGCAAGCACTGTCAAGGTACCACAGCTTGTTGATGCACCCTTGGTCTGCATATGAAGCAACAATATGCATGCACACTTCAGTGTCGTTCATACTTGCAGCGGTCTTGCAGGGATGTGAAGCCAGAGAACATAGTATTGGAAGGGGGCAAGGCGGGAGGCAGAGTGTTCCTTGTAGATTTTGGGGGTGTCCAGGCAGCTGCCATGCAGAATGAGTATGCTAGCACCATCATAGGTATATAGGCGCGTGTCTGGGAGCATGTTGACCTGTGTCATTCTGCTGCAGTCACTGCCACGCTGCANTATACACTTGAAATGAGGATCCCGCACACAGAAGCAGGCAAAAACCTCACACAGGGCCAACACAGGGCCCACATACATATGGCAACTACACATGCAGGTTTGACCTGCGCTTCAGGCTGAGCAACAAGGAGTGGGGGGGTCATGAAGAACTACCTCGAGTATGTTGAATGTCGAAGGGTACAAGAAATAGAAGGAGATGAAACTGAGGAGCCATGTGGCTTCATGCACGCCAGGCACCCCCCTCAGATTCCACAGCGGCGTCCCACTATACCTGTGGTTGATGAAGTACACCAGTGCTAGGGCTGCCAGTGGCAGGCTAGTGAATGCAAAGATCACCCTGTATGCTTTTGCACCTATGAGATCTTCACCTGCACAACCATTGCATCTGGTCAGCTTTTGCACCTATGTGTCTTCACCTGCACCACCACTGTGTCCGGTCAGCAAAGCAGCTGAGGTGGGGTGTACTGTTTGAGATCAGGCACATGCCAGCTTGACCGTATAAAGATTCAAGCATCATTTGTGTTCCCCCATGGCATTGGATGTGGATGGCTGANTGCTGGTCAGTTCTACCATCCAATGGCAGGACAAGCTTTTGAGCAGGAGACGGAGCAACAAGCATGCCTGGATGTGGCGTGTCATTACGAGATGTGGCATCATGCCTTTATGCATCACCTGCATGCTCAATCAGATTGGTACCTTGTAGTCGCATGTGAACTTTGAAATGGCCGCACGATGGCTCAAGTGCATGTGCACCTTGCATTTGCATGTGGACTTTCGTGTGCACACACTTCAGACATGTAGTCCTTCGGTCATCCTTACTGCTGAGGGAGGGAATGGCAACTCACAACGTGCTATACGGCAGTGCAGACAGAACTTACATGTCTTCTTCCTCGCCACCATCGCCTTCACCTGAGGGCTGTTGCATGTCCAGGGCCATTTCAATCTGTTGGCCCTCCCCATCTTGGCCCTGCCCTTGTGAGGCGTTCTTGATTGCCTCCTCCATCTCTTCTGGCGACAACTCCTACACCAGATGTAACACATCGTACTCGCATACGTGTGGGTTACAAACTGACAAAAGTGAAGGCTTACGGTGCAAGCCTTTGTTGGATATGCAATCAAAGCCTGTGACAGCATGCTGCTGCAGCAATACCNCTGTACAGCGTCATGTCATTGGCCAGCTGGTTCACAGTACTGTACATCTCCGCCATGCTGTCCAGTCCTGTGTCCACTGANCAAGGTAACTGAACGCTAGTTTTGAAAACACTTACCATAGGAAAATATAGCTGTGCATGTCTGATTTCGTTGTGATCATACCTACAGGTCTGCAGTTTGCAACCAGCAGAGCTGATCTTGACCATGGGTGACGCCCATGTGTATGCAAACCATGTGGAGCCATTGAAGGAGCAACTCAAGAACGCATTGAGGCCCTTCCCGGTCAGTACTTCATGCACCTTGATTTCATGAAGTGAAGTCAATTATAGTCCATGTAGTAGGCGCAATGAATTACCTGGCTGATTGCACACGAGCTTGACCTATAAGTCATGTGTGTTGTCCCGCAGGTACTTCACATCACAAGCAACAAGGACATTGGNATATCATGTTGCAATGCTGACTAGCACATTGGTCAACAGCGCAGTGCACTGCAGCATACTGAGTGTGAAGTTTTTTCCAGAAAGGTAGTACTGACTATGTCACAATCATCGTGCTTAGTGCCCTCCTCTGTAAGGAGATGGGCAAGTGGGCAAGCTTTGATGCGGTAACATTTCTTACTTCTGATGTCATTGGTTTTGTGTGAGGCAAAGTCACTTGTGGGACTGTTGTAGGCAAAAAGGCACCCCCGCCACCTCCACCACCGCCGTNAAAACAGTATTGTACATGC
Source organism: Trebouxia gelatinosa (assembly GCA_000818905.1). NCBI lineage: Eukaryota > Viridiplantae > Chlorophyta > Trebouxiophyceae > Trebouxiales > Trebouxiaceae > Trebouxia > Trebouxia gelatinosa. The sequence goes on from KN805367.1 coordinate 2,099,015, forward strand.
AATGGTTGGAACTGGCAGAAGCTGGACTTGTGTCACACCACATCACCTGCTGAGAATACTGGTTGCTGTGGCCACATTGATGCCATGTTGAGCAGGGGCAGGTGCCTACAACCAAATGCTAGCTACGTATATGAAGTCACTGCAAGCTCTCAAAATCAAAATAAGCAAGACAAGGGCTGCGGTGCAAATGCACACCTGCGTAGTGTCACTCGCGGCGCCAGATCCCTGCCTGGCAGTCACAGACCCTGTACACAAAGGCAAATTTTTTTGTTATCTTTTTTGGCCTCAGAGAGCACCCTAGATGTTCACAATAGCGCCCCTCCGCAACAGCCACCTTATGACACAACAACCAAACAGACACGCACCACAGGTTCCACACATGCCTGCAACTCGATGACATGCNTGTAGAGGCTGACTCCCAGAAATTTGATTATATCAATGTGAGGTACTTTTGAGAGGGGTCATCAAAGTCAGAGCTTGCACTACTAGTCTGTATGGTGCTGCTGCTGCATTATTCAATGAGACGATTCAGAATCTGCACTTGCAGCTGCGGCACTTGTAGCAGCCTAATAAACCATTGCCCCAGCTTTTTTATGGTCTATTGCATGCTTCAGCAAACTATGTATTGAGCTATCTAAGCAACATGCACGACAGAGCTGTGACTTGTGTGCCTGTAGGGACCCGAGACAGCCAGGCGGTGCTACTGCTAGGTGACAATGGCTGGGTGCAGCACAAGGAGGGTGGTGTGCTGTATTCCCTGGACGTCACTAAGTGCATGTTCTCTTCTGGCAACACCACTGTGCGGCAGCGCATGGGCCAGCTGGACTGCACCGGAGAGGTTGTCCTGGACCTATATGCAGGCATTGGGTACTACACCCTGCCCTTCCTGGTCAAAGCTGGTGAGCCCCACTACTACATTTCAACCCTGTCACCAGACTCAATGCGTCTGCTTTTGCCAATTCACCGTTGAAAGACAGAATTGTGCACCAGTGACTCTGCATCCAGCATTGCTTGCATGGGTGTTGCTTGGTAAATTAGCTGCAACAACAAACTTGCACTGGTCGAAAATGTGCAGACGGCTCAGAAGGTCTGCAGATGCTACCTGCTGCTCATGTGTGCGCTGTTCATGACTTGTCCTGACACTCCTGTGCATTCTGCTGGTTGACCGGGTCCTACTCAAGACAAACATGTCATCATTGCAAGGTCTTCACTTCTCTATGCTTGGCGGCACATCAACAACACATATACTCACTCCTGCAACAGCTAAAGCGCCGTAAGTACTCACATCAATTGTTGACTTGTAGACACTGCAGCTGTCACAACAATGACCAAGTGGCCATGACCAAGGCTTCCACTTTGATGTCACACAGGACTGCATGTATCGGTTGTAGCAGATCCTGTTTTGTCTGCGACTCACGCCTGCAGAACCTCAATTGTTGCGAGCAGAGTTTGAGGTCGATGCTGGTAACAGGGCACGAGCCGCCATTGATGGATCATGGCACTGCTCAGTTGCATGTTGCATCGCTGATAGTATCTTGTCCACTACATTGGAATGAAGATGACTGAGCACCAGTTTCATCTACTGGAGGAGATANGCCATCCATGGCTCATCCTGTCCCTAGACCTGTGGTACGTCATCCAGCGCAGACAACAACCTGCCCAATGGTCTCAAATCGACCATGCTTATGCAACATGTGTGTCAGGCACTTTCTGCACATACCATTACCAAGCGCATTGTGGTATTTATCACAGCTTCAGGTCCCGGACCGACTCGATTGTGTTGAGAAGATCAGGTGCACTTATGCATGTACTCTGATGTCTGAATGTGTACATGCCAGCAGTCGATCTTTGTTGGGTCCCTTGCCTGTAGTGTGAAAAAATGCTACCTCTGATCACTCTGCAATGCAGTTATGCTTAAAGCGTGTGCCTTACATCAGGCAGTTTGGCAATCTGTACAACAGGTGTACTGGTAAGGGGTCATGATATGAAATCGCATGGAAAGAGCCTGTCTGACTTGCAGCGACTTGTTATTCACAAGGATGTGCCTGCCGAAATGACTGTGCATTCCATGCCAGTTGCACAGCATCGCTGGTTCAAGGTGCGGATAAAAATTGACAGGTGGTCAAAGTTGCTGAAATAGTGACATGACGCAGATAACAAATGTGCCATGAAAAATTGTTCTTGCGAAGCAAATACCTACTAATCCAATAACCAAGCAAGCATGTCACGCACGTAATCCATTCTGTCAACACCGTAGAATCGGGCACTGGAAAGTCTGGGCCAAACATGGTAACCAAAACCATTTCTTTGCGTCAGAAGACGCTTGCATGGGTACCACAGGCGNCTTGCGGTTGATGCTGCTTTATTGAGTATGGGTTGGGGTGCGGCATGGCAGTGCTGCGAAGCCATGCACAGATTGATGCACAAGATGAAACACAGCAGCACTGGCCTCACTGGAAGGGCTTGCAGTATGCCTGCCTGCTGGCCAAACATTTGCTGATGTCAGATGACATTCAGCTCAGAGGTGGTGTCACCTTGGAGCCAGTCATAGTGAGAAGGCTCCACATGACTAGGCCCCCAGCCAGCAGCCGAGGTCTGTTGACTCTATCTGCCAGCAGGCCAATTGGTATCAATGCCACAGCATATAGCACCTGCATATGTCCACATGTCTCCTCAGACCTGAAACTGCTGTGGATTTGGACTGTAATGTTTCAATTCATTTTGCACAGAAATGGACATGAATGTACCAGATCACAGCAATGTGTAAAAAGCATACAAGTCAGTGGGCTGCTATGTTACAGTGACTACTGGGCCTTATAGCTCAAATGCCTGCGGCAAGTCACAAAGTGCAGAGTGTTGTCGATCACAACTGTGCAGGCAAGTTGAGGGTACATCATCAGCCAGGAAATGCAACAACTCACCGCATACCCGGCTGTCAAAAGAGCACCCTGCTGTTCTGTGAGTTGCAGATCAGGNATACGCTGCAGACAAGTTGTTGTATGTGCTGAAGTGGAGCCTGTGCTGCCAGTAAGGTACATTGCCAACAAATGCTTGTACGTGCTGCAGCAGAGCCTACNGCCTTGCCAGTATTGATCATACTGCATATTCACAGAACTGAGCTGGAAGTGTAGAGACAAATGTATATGCTTGCTGACAGTCACTGGTGAAAGCTTGGGCAGGTGACGCGCGGTTTATGGTAGGGCTTACTCTAAGCGTCCTGCTCAATCACACAAAACAGTGTGTTTTCTTTGCCTACTTGCTGTTCACAGCAAAGAAGTTGCACTCACATCCAGCTCTGGTCTTGGGACAAGAGCCATTTGGCCGCTTTTAGTCTGCTCCAGCTGCAGATACCCCATCTCTTCTTCAAATGCAAACACAGCAATGACATCTGCATGCCATTGACACTTTCAGCACACAGACAGGGTGCAAACGATTCNCTTGGCTATGCTCCTGCACTCTGAGCACTAACACATGCGTACATTGACTGCTAGCTCACCTTGCAATCTGTTGCATCATGCTGATGCCTTCTTCCAAAATACGCACGGCTTGAAGCTTGTCTGGCGCAATGCTGTGGTGCAGCCGGGCAAGTAGGCTGATAGCTGTCCTCTTTGTGCCCACATCTGATGCCAGCCGGGCGGCCTCTTTCACATGCTCCAAGCCAAGTTGTGGCTGGTTGACAAGGAGTTGAAGCTCAGTCAAGCCTAGCAAGCTTTTTGCTGCAGCACTGCTGTCTCCAAAAGCNCATGCATCACACAGCCATAAGTACATGAGGTGACATGAGCACTGCCTCTACATTATTGAGGCTGGAGCACTGTGCGTACCAAAAGCCTGAATGCATGTAGCTGCTTGGGTAAAGCACGCTAGAGCAGCATGACTGTGGCTGCCATCTGGTGAGCCCTGTTGGCCTGTTGCTTCCTGCTGCTGCAATGCGCAGNTACCCTGGCATAGCTTAGCTAGCATCAACACATGGGCAACATGACTCCAAGCAGAGACACATGCTTTCCAACAGGTAAGCCCGACAGCTCTATAATCAAACATGCCATTCTAGTTGCTGTAGCGCTGGGCTTCTATATGGCCTCTGCAATTTCTGATGTGAGAATGGCGGCCGTATCTTCTGCTACATCTGCATTAGGCGCAAGGCTCCTTCCAGGCAGTTGCACAGCACAGCATAGCACAGCACAGCNGCATGCTATCATCAGCTGCTGACATGAGACCCATCATGCATTTGAGGGATGACGGGAAGAAGTGCAAGCATGCTTGCAGCAAAATGGCTGCTGTAGCACAGAACTGAAACCACAATCGCAGCATCAGGCCTGGTAGTGACTGCTTTACAGGAACCAGATAGGTGGTGCAGGCTGGCTGCCTTGTGATGTTGCATAGGTCTAATGAGTATGCAGCACCTCAGCATGCAAAGTATTGTCAGAATGCCCAGTTGAAATCTTCAAGCAGCAGGATGCCATACACTAGTCATATACGGCTGATTGTCAAGATGCGCTGTGGGGCATTGATGCCTGTGCCTGTTGCAGCAAAGGTCTAGGCTGTGTGCAGCAGTCACTGAAAGTTAAAGAGCGCCCTATAATCATGCATGGCTGTCTTGCTATCATTGTGGTGTCAAGTAGACTGCAGTCACCTGGTAGTAGCGCTGCTTCCATCCTTCCTCACCAAGACGGATCTTAGCTTCGTCAACCACCATGATGTCAAACATGTCCCCTTTCTCCTTGGCCTTGGCTTCCATTTGAGTCTGCATGTGCACACAGGCTTAAGACAGAAGCTACCTGATAGCAGCTTCCCAGCATAGCTACAAAAGGTTGTCAGTCATGCAAGCCATACATGGCTTGATTTATGTATGACTGGCTTGTGGACCACATTATGATCAAGATGTACGGGTCATCACAGGGTGGAGTACAAGCCATACAAGCAGCACGTACAANTTGCGTGCAGATCAACCCTGTGGAAGCCAAGCTGGCCAAGTGGACACGATGCAACCTCTCAGGGGAGCCTCTGCAGCCCCCTTGTGTAGCAGACGAGCTTGGCAACTTGTACAACAAGGATGTCATTGTGCAAGCCTTGGTCACCAAGTCCCTGCCTGGCTCCCTGTCTTACATATCCAGCCTCAAGCATTTGATTGACCTCAAGTAAGCCTGCAACACAAATCCCCAATCCAGCAAGCTACTGTACTTTGCGTGGCTATATTACAGGCTCACTGTGTGTTGCGCTTGAGGCTGCTTTCTGCTACATGTTACGGGCCTGCTTCAATCAGCAACAGCAGGGTGCACCTCTGCGTCTTGCAATTGCTAAAAGCTGTGCACCATGAAGCATGGCCACATTCCATGCCACGCTGCAAGGTTCCTATTACGTTCCACAGATATGCAAGAAACTGCACTTCCCTAGCTCTGCACTGGCAGTGATTGACAGTGCACCTGCCATGTAGGCTGACCAAGAACAATGCTGTTGGCAAGGATTCGGGCATCANCTGCAACACATAGGCTGTGAAGTTTCATCAAACCAGGGTAAGCACTCTCTGTTCTATGCAAATCATCCACCAGCTTGAGGGCAGATGCACTCAGGGGTCATTTTCCTTGCAGACATCCTGCAGTGCCTCAGCAATACATACGACAGCACCAAAAGTGTCGAGGAGATGCTTCAGCAGCATTGGGCACGCTTGCATGACTATACACAGCCCTCCCAAGGGGCCACAGCTGATGACCCCATGTTGACAGACTCGCTGGCTCTTTGCAACCCTGGAGCCGCTACACAATTGCGCAAGCATGCACAATGTGCTGCAAACCTGCAGCATGCCCACCACTGGGCATGTGATCAGGCAGTATGTGTCCCTGCTGTTTCTGCGAATGGCCCAGACCCAGATTTTCACCCAGAACAGCAGNTCCATGGCTGTCTGACTGTGAATGAGTCTGTGATGTTGCGCACGAGCAGTGGCTGGGTGCGAACCATGCTACTGTCGAAGAAGGCGAAAAGTTGCAAAAACAAGTCAAAAGATCTGAGATCCGATTCCTAGGAGTCGAACCTCAGATCCCCCCATCCTGAAACTTACGTAGTGTTAAGCCGCAGACGACAGCGCATCAGGACAATGGACCGGACAGTCGTGCTATACAACCAATTTTAGGATAATAAGTCGCGACAAGTGTGGCGTCCCTTCCGCGGCTGCCGTCCCCTTGTGAACTCGGAGCCAGCATGCTTCACACCTTCTGTCTACAACGCAATTTCATAGGCTGGGCAGGCAAGCGAGTGATGTGCATCCCATGCAAAGTATGCAGGCTAGATTGACAGCACGCTAAGATTGACTTGAAATGCGCTGCATGAGTCATTGGGGTACACAGCCTGCAGCTGGTGTCTTTGTGCCACAGCAGCTCTGCCCAAGCANTGTTGTGCACTTCCAATTTCGGTTGAGCATGGCCTATCGTGACAGCACTACGTCATGATGGTGTTCATAGAGCGAGCTGTCTACACCCATCAAGTCCACTGATTTATGGCATTACATGAAAGAGTTCAGCACTGCTGAGGTGCAACACTGTTGCCAATGTCTGGCTGTGTCTAGTATGCATCGCAGTTGTAGGCAACCACTGAAGTCGCTCAATGGCGTAGGCTGTTGCTGCTGTTGATGTCAGCAGCACGATTGCAGCATTAGAGCTGCAGCAAACAGCCGCATATCTGCCTGTGGAGAGGCAGCTGGCAAAGCTTGAGGCTCTCAGCTCCATGAGACCTTTGTGCTATACAGAGCATCAGGCTTTGTACAGGTGGGGCAAACTCTGCTATGGGAATACGTCATGCTTTCTGCTTCTATGGCTGTTTCAGTACTTATCAGGGCCAGGTGCACGTATGTGTCCTTCCTGCAGTGCTCACATGTGTATGATGACATCACATTGACAGGGCCCAAATTTGTGTGCACAGCTTGGATTTAAAACAATCACACAATTGAACAATGGTCTCCTTGATGTCGCTGGACTTAACCTTGTTACTTTTGCAAGTGTGGCATATAATTCACTCGCTGTCTGGCCTTGCAGTGCCAGAGATGCCGGCATTGATGCTCAGCNAGACCGGTGGTGTCGATCAAAGTATGCGTGACGCAATTTCAGCGTTATGCAATGTCCAATGTCCAATACGCTGTCTCCGCGAAAACCGACGCCTGAGACGATGCTGATTGGTCACTCGACGTTGCGTGTGCTGTTTTTTGCGGAAATCTGCCCAGCATGTGCACAAGCCACACGTGTTGCAATGTGACTGCATTGCAGTCTTGACATTGCATCCATGCATGAAGCCATGTTCCGCACACCTGTAGCCAAGTTTGTTGCACAGACTTGCTGTGTGTCATTACAAAACGCTGAATATGATGTAAGCTTTACAGACACGAGAGGTGNATGTACCTTGTTGCAATTGTTGTATCTGGCGGTGTGTGCATGCAGACCCTCATACATGCTAATGATCATACATGTGAACCAAGGGGCCTCCATTGCCAGCATGTAGTTGCACTCCAGTGACAGCCTTTGTGTTTTGTGCCTGACCAGAGTCCATATGCATTTACTTGCAACGTTGTTCGGCCTTGTACCATTCCAGAGTTATGTTGTTGGTATCTGCATCCCAAGTGGACATGCCCTGAATTTCCTGTGACAGGCCACTGTCTGGGAGCACAAGCAAAGCAAACATGAGTCACAGGAGATTCTCCCTGGTTGGCTTGCTGACATGTTGGTGTTCACNGGAAAAGGCTTGGTGACGCTGCCTGCAGGCATTCACAACACCCCAGGCAGGCATGCTATGTCAGCTCAGCACCTCAAAGGGTCACGCAGGAAGGGCTTACTGTGCTTTGCGACTTCTGTGTGACAGCATGCTAGCTTGTTGTTCTGTTTTNATCGGAGTAAACTTCATGATGAGGGTATGACGCCAGGCCTTTCAAGCGTAGAATCTATCTGTGCAGCCACATGACCAGCTTCTGAAGTCGTTCTGGTTGCATCTATAGGAGGAACATCATCAATGTCAGGGGAAGTAGACGTCATCCTCTGGGCAGCAGTGACTTGTGGTACTGCTTGTGCACTGTCCAGGCTCATTTGCTGTGTACCAGTGCCAAAAAAAGGACGACGCAATCCTGAAGGCGTTGCAGCTTGAGCAGACATAACATCAAGCTTTGAGTGATGCAGCTGAAAGGCTGGTGTCACCCATGCCCCACTTTCTGACTGGCTGCCTGCCCAGTTGTATGAGCCCAGGCGTGTCCTGCAACTGCACGAATAGAGGACTTCAGCNTAACAGCCTGATGAACAACCTCAATATACAGCAATTCTATATAACAGCAAGCACAGCCAAGAGTATGTCGNATGGGGAATGGGCACAATGCATATGTCAAAACGATGCTTGTGACAAAACAGCAATACACTGACACTTGCAATTGAAAGATATGGTGGCGACAAAGGTTAATTGCATGATCCCAGTATACACACTAGCAAGGCATGCAGTTGCCTTAGGTGTCAAGACCTACACTAACACTTGTCCACTTGAAATAACCACAACCGGGTCCCTGTGTATTGTCGCATCCGTAGTAGTATCGCTGCTGTTCATAAGAGCTGGAGCTGCTGGGCAGGGACGCCTTCATGACTGCCTTTTGACCACATCGGCAATTTGGCGCCTTGTCTGCCCACTCCTGCTTGAGGCGCCTGAAAGTCAGATTGATGCGCTGTCTGCATGCTATATNATGATAGCCAGAACTTCTGCATCAGGCAGCCACAGTCCCGTTTCAGGTTGGGCAGGCACTGCAGGGATCAAACTGGGGTCTGACTCATCCCTGGTCTCCTCTCTTGCTGTCTGCACAGCCACATATGTCAGTCTTGAAAATGCCCCCAGAGCTGAGGAAGCCAGCATACAGCCAGATACAGGCTGACAAGAAGCATAGTCACAATGCACAGCACAGCATGGCATGGCATAGCATGGCACAGCCCCTGCCCAGCTCATTATGCATGGTATAGCATGGTGGATAGAGCGTGTGCATGAGCATGTGCCTACTACAGCACATCCAAGCTACAGGGAACAGGTGCTGCCTGTGTCTGTGCCATGCAGCCACAGCACACTGCCATTATATAAGCAGCAGAGCATGCAGAGCATGATCAGCACAGNAGCAGCGCGTTCACAGGCTTCAAATGGATTGTGAGACACAGTGGCGTGTTGAATGGTCACTGCAAGAGCATGCATGCAAACGCCCTGTGAACATTGATCTGACAACAGACAATTGCTTGTTGCAAGTCCTTGTTGACAGCATCACACAGCAATGACAGATGATGNAGAAGACTGGCGTTGATTTGTGATTTACGTACCAACTGACAGCAGAACAGCTTGTGAATACACAGCNGTATTGATACAGGCGGCGTCCGCCAAGCGCAAGCCCCCCTATGTAAGCACCTGCTAGGCTCTGCATGAGCTCAACAAACCTTTGTGTGGCCTAAAGCACGGCAAAGATTTGCTCATGCTGTTCATGAGACGTACTAGCATGTCATTGCTGTGATCAATTGTGAGTGCTGCAGGACCATGCCAGAACATGTGGCACCCAGCATGAGCGCAGATCAGGCAGCATTGGCCCAAACAGAGGCACCGCAGGTTGCACAATTGCCACCAGCTCAAGCTGCACCTGAAGGAACAAGTCAGCCNCAACAGCCTGTTACATCTGGACATAGTGAACAAGAGCAGCTTGGGTTTCGTCAATCAGGAAAGAGAATCCTGCCTTGGGGTCTGTGAGAGTGCTGACACCACTTGGATCCTTCTGCTGGTCAAACCAACCATCATTGACTAGTTTCACACACTGGTCTGACACCTGCACTGCATGCACAACANTATTGACATTCCACAGCATGAACGTCCGGCAGCAGGCCTGCACCATCAATCATTCTGCACATATACTATACATTATATATACTTTAATCTGATGATTCTTACAACAACTACATGTCCACCGGCGTTCTGAATAACAGCACGACATCTTAGTTTACCCAAACCACAGACAGGACAGCATGCAAAATTGGGGATTTTTACTTGCAGCGTCAGCGCAACAGACACAGCTACTGACAGAGTTGAGCANTCATAGCAAACATGTTGCTGGCAAATGTGACAGGTGACCAGGGCATCATAAATGTTGAGCAAAGTAGAATACAGCAGTTTGGGTCATGGAGCGTGGTTGGGCAAGGTCTACAATGGATTGTCTAGCGCATGCTGGAACAAGGCTGATGTGTAAGTGGTGCATGTGAAGAACGCATGCTGTGTCGACTNATGCAAACGCTGCTAACGGCTCCCACGCTCTGCTGACAGTGAGGCCACTACTGCTGCAGGTGTCCTGGCAGATTCTTTGCAGAGATGGAGGTGGCCTTGGTTGTAGCACATCTGTTGACTGCTTTTGACCCTAGCTTATGCAGTGCCAGAAGTTCATCTGGCAGCCAGCAGCACAAGCAACAAGCTCAAGTTGCTGCATGCCAGTCGGTCGTCAGGGAACAACCATTCACTNCTTGCACCCAGCTGAACTCCAATGTTCCATGAGGCTGCTTTGGAGTAAGTGGCTGTCAACTGCAAGCATGATGCACTGCGTTTCATGAAAGACACAGCTGTTTCTTTCTAGCAGGGGCAGGACATGGCTGTGTGGCACAAACCTTGCATTGAGATTTCAAGGGACAGCACCAAACCNCTTTCTGAGACTGCAAACATCAAGGCCACTCACGAAGCAAGGCAGGTGCACTGTGAAGGGCGCATGCATGTATCAGCCCTCCCAAGCTGTGTGCAAATGCAAGGTCAGAAANCAGCGGCCTGTACACTATGCGTGACATGGCAAAAATAAGCAATCAGGCACTATGTCGTCAGACGCACTGCCAAGGCCACCAAATCCTGGGGTGGTAGTTGCAGCATGCCAGTGCATTGACGAACACTAGGGTGTATGACACCCTTGTCATGGATTTGCTCAAATTTCTTTGCAGCAGTGTAGAGGCAGCGCATAACCCTGACGAGACTCCTGACCAAAATCTGTAAGGAGGCTGATGCAGACTGTGAGCAGCAGGCACTGCTGGTGCACCATTCCATCTGCAGCAAATTTGAGGAAAGACGTGTCAGTCCCAGGGGGTCAGAGTGGCTGGCTGGGGGTTACCTGCAGGGGGTTGAGGATGCGCAGGAAGCTGCGGCGCAGGGTGTGGCCCAACATGGGGCCGCTTTTGGTGTTCACAAACACCAGCAGGGGCTTGCTGCGAGGAGGCACATCCNTGTGCCTACAGGACGATTTGTAACGCCACTGTGACGGTTTGGTCAGGTGCCCACTGTCATCACAGACTCAGGTGTCCTGAGCAGAATTGGTAAATAAAAACTAGGTGTTACTGCTTTCACTCGTGCATGATCAGTGGGCGCATAGCTACTTGATAAGTTTATTTCAAGTTAGTTTACACGCTTGTCAGCCAGTGCTAGATGCGTATGGCAGCAATCCGGTGCCTGCATGCAACAACTTGAGCATCCTCTAGACCATGTGTTCTCCCTCACAGATACCAGGCAACACGAGCAAGATTGTTGCACTTCAGATGAGGGCAATCAATGAGCGTTTTACTTGAAGGACAACTCCCCTCTGAAAAACACAGGCCTTATGATAAACACTTAGGCAGCCTCCCTCCAGCCACACGCCTTGCATGGCCAAGGCACCTCAACCGCCTACACTGTATCTGCTTGTCAGCATACACCATGTCACAGCGTTTGAACACANCAACCTGCAGCGCCACAGCAGTAGGAGATAAAGACCAGCAGGAGTGGATGTAAGCACTGAGTGTAAGCAGCATATCAAGAGCAGCTTGACAACCTTCCCTCAACGAAAAAGACGAACAAGAAAGCAGCATCCCCTTGCACGCGGACTTCTGGGGTCTGTGTCTGAATGTCACATGTCTGTAGCGCTGCTTGGGAGTGCTTCTACTGGGCAGCCACAGAATTTGGGGTTTCGGGTTTAGATCATTGAGCTAGCAAGGGGATTGTGTGACATCTCAGCCTGTGCCTTCCAAGCATTACTCTGTGCACAGCACAGTTTGGAAAGTGCAAGAAAGGGTCAAAGACTTGTTCTCTCGGCCAGTTGAAAGAGGGCTAACATGTATCAGCGCATGGCAGGGAGGAAGCATGACCACAGTCGCACAATTGGGCATCTGCAAAAGCCAGCGCAAGGCTTCGCACCTCTGCCTGAGACATGAGCTGTGCGAAGCCCTCATCAGCGTCCATCAACTCATCATATGTCCCCTGCTCCTCAATGTGCCCATCTTGCATGTACAGGATGTGGTCTGCCCCGCTCACGAACTGCAGCTGATTAGTGATCAGCACCCTGGTCTTGCTCTTCAGCACTCCTGTCAGGCAAGTGTTGTAGACCTCCCTTGCAACCTGCATTTAGATGCAGCTGATTAGCAATCAGCCCTCTGGTCTTGGGTTTCAGGGCCCCTGACAGGCAAGTGTTGTACACCCCCCTTGCAAGCTGCATATAGATGCAGCTTATGCACCCTGGTCCTGCCCTTCAGCACTCCCGTCAGGCAAGTGCTTTTACATGGAAGGCTACTCTGACTAAACCCTAAACCCTATTAAACCCTAAACCCTAAAGTAAACCCTAAACCCTAAAATCCAAATGTCAAGCAAGGCAGAGCCCAGAAGTGTATGGAACATGCAGCCTGGCAAGGGTCTCCACGCATGTCTATGCATGCACACAACAGCAGCATNACATGACATTGCTATTGAGGTGACTGTCAGCTGGGAATTGTTGTGTCACCCACAATATCTGCATCACGTCAATGCGCTTATGTCAAGGTGTTCGGGCTCAGCATGTGCGCTTGTGTGTTGTCACATACTGAGTGCTCACATTGAGTTACATTGAAGCTGGTGACACATAATAGGCGGAGATCACTGGTGATGTGTAGGTGTGCTGCAGCTGTTAGATGCATTTGCAATGGGATTTATGTTGCATGCGCAAGGATGTGTAACAAGCCTGCTCAACCTACATCAAAACCTACAGCTTAGCTGTACCTGTGCTGCAGATATACTCTGGGGGACTGGACAACAATATCAATGTATGGGACTTGCGAAAAGGAGAGCAGTCCATGACATTAGCTGGGCATACTGATAGCGTCACAGGCCTTTGTCTGAACACTGAAGGCACCCATCTTCTCAGTAACGCAGCTGACAACTCGCTGCGAAGTTGGGATTTACGGCCTTTTGCCCCTGCCAACAGATGCGAAAAAATCTACACAGGGCATCAGCATAACTACGAGAGGAACCTTCTGAGGTGTGACTGGTCAGCAGACGGGACAAAGGTATGCTGGCTGCTGGTTGCTTCATAGCAACATGAACTGTGCAAATTGTCGTTATTACTTTGCATGGCTCCAGCACAGCAGAGCATTGTATCTCCATGGTGTGCCTTTGGCACCTTTGCTAACAATTTGTCTTTGCTGAGGAAGCAGTAGCTTCCTATATTTTGTGGCTAGTGTGATTGTACATGATGCTCATGATGCGATGAGGTACACACAAGCTCCCTGCAGTTCTGCAAGTGTGCCTCGCATGGTGGACAATGCTATTGATTGCCATTGTGCTCAATATACCGTTTAGCAATCTTCATATACGTTCTCGTGTGAATGTGCAGATCACAGCAGGAAGCGCAGACAGGATGGTCTATGTATGGAGTGCCAGCACTAGGCAAATTGAGTATAAATTGCCAGGACACCTTGGGTCTGCTAATGATGCTGTGTTCCATCCCAAAGAGCCAATTGTTGCATCTGGAGCTAGCGACAAACAGATCTACCTTGGAGAATTGTCGCAATGGTCATGAATTGTTCAGCCTGTAGGCTTCCATTGATCTATCATATGGCGATTGCAGTGCGCATTGCCATATGTCTGGTCCATGTTGCATCATGCTATGCAATGTGCTGCAAGCCCACAATGCAATGGTCCACAAGAGCTGCCACTGCAACGTGAGTTCAATGGCTTCACTCCTATGTATAAAGTGATCCGTGCATGTCTCAGCAACGAGCAGCATTATCAACCAGGTGTATGTGGCGTATATGAAAGCAGTGGCAACGCTTGTAGGCAGCAGGTGTGGCTTGCGCCTAAGTCAAGGATGCTGAGTGTATCCCCTATAAATCATTGTGGTAAATGTATCTTGGGCACACTTTCTTTTCTCTGCCGTTTTGGGCCCTACTCCCTAGTGGCCATCTTATATACCATTATCTCCCCTAATGGCATATAGATAACATGCACAATTGCACGGATGGCGTTTGACACAAATGCCTGTATACTGTGTAAAGCGTACAGTGAAGTCAGACAATGGTNTTGGCCAGGCCCCCATCTGTGACACGTCTGGGAAGTAGCAAGGGCTTGCGAGGGCAGTTGCCTGCAGGAGCACATTGGGTACCTGAAGATGTTCCTGTCCCTTTTTCGGGTGCTGTCCACTGGCAAACATGGCCTTATGATGAATGTCTTCGGCAGCCCTGTTTTGCTCGTGCCTCTACTAGCAACATTCAGGTCAGTTTCCCCTTGCCATTTCATGCTGCGACTGTGGAACTCTGGGTGCAACTAGGCATTGTTGACCAGTCTCTGATGAGGTTCATGAATATTGAAGATAGCATAGCCAGGTCCTTTGGCCCTGCACACTGCATTGAGACAGTGCAGATCTGGTTGCCGTAACTTTCACCATATAACCAGCATGACCTCCCTGACCTCAAGCTAGTGACATTGCATATGGGACCAGTTGCACCAGGCCTCATTGTTGTCTTGCATGTCCTTACTCAAACCCAGGTGTGTGCTTGGTGCAGGGGATAACGAGTGCGGNTTTCCCTACTACACATGGAACTTGACGTGTGGCCTTGATGACAAAGGTATCATGTACCTGCCTGACTTGCTCAAAACAAGAACACAAAACAAGCACAATTGCAACGTACCCATGCTTGGTATGGTCTTCCACAGGTCAGGGTGCAGTGTACACGTATGATCCTGTTGGCAATTTTGAGCGGGTTGGCTACTCTTGCCAGGTATGTCGGGCTGCAGCTACACATTCCACAAAGCCGTGTTCACCAGCTTGCCCAACGTGTGAACCATGACATGCTCTGATAGTGCATGTCCATGCAGGGCTCTGGTAAAGACCTGATTCAGCCAGTCCTGGACAATCAGCTCAAGGCTGCCAGCCCTCTCCTTGTACCCCCTCAGGTGCGCCCCCTTGATGACCTTATTTGTGCAGTCAAGTGTGCAGCAGTACGTAGTGATGGCATTGATCTTGGTCAACATGCTAGTGGTCAAGAAGCTCGGNAACGTTCTTTGATTGTCCCATCATCACATGCTTGCCTAGCCTACCTTGCCTTCCACCTGTCCAGGCAGCAATCTCGATTGCACTGTTGAAGTTTCCCTGAGGCAACTGTTTGCACACATAAATGCTTGCCCGGCATTGCACTCTGCATCTTTGTTTCCTTAGCATCTTCATCTTGTAAGCCCAGCATTGCTAGAGGTGGTTGTAACAGTCATGTGACACAATGTCATTGCAGACAGTGATTTCATCATGCCATGTGTGGGCAAGACTCACCAATGCAAGCACAGCTGCCCATCCGCTGATATCCTAAGCCTAAAGAGGGGCGCAAATATGATGTTTTGACACTGCCTGTCACCAAAGGGATGCGCACACTGGATGATGCTCTCCAAGCATTCTTCTTTGGCTTCACAGCAGAACATGGCAGAAGGGNATGCCAAAATCAGCCATCCACTCAGTGTTCATGTCTGACATGGCTATAAGCATCCAGCAATGCTTATTTGATGGTTGACAGGATATGTGTTTGTGCAACCAAAGCTAGTGCGAAATCATGCCCTTATTGCATGATGCGCTACGTAGGCAGGAAGACGAAGTATGCCTACTTGGGAATAATGGAGTGGAACGGAGAGGAGCCAGTCTTTGTTGGCATTTCCAAGCTGGACCTGGATGCTCAGGATAAAGTCACAGCTGTTGTGAACACCATCATGTATGGTGATGGGGTTGTCGGGGGCGAAGCATTCTTTGTACACAACCAACAAACCCCTGCTGATTGCAATGGTAAGCAATCATGCTATGATTTGCATGTTGGGATCTGGTGAGTGTCATGCTTGCAAGTTGTCTCACATCCTATGGAGGCGTGCCGTTCTGCACTGTCTGCCCCACAACTAGTAATGATGCTCACTGCTTTGCCTCTATACATGGCGTGACGTATTGCTTACAGGAACGTGTGTATTGCAACTGTAGCAGGGTAGTAGTCTCGGTATGTACGTGTCATGTCTTGGCAGGGCCTCGGCTTTACAGTTGTCTCTACACAATCATCAGTCTTGCACGAGCAGCTGTTGCTGGTAGCCAGCTCTGCCATTCCAGTGAGTTACAATGCATCCAACCCTGTTGTGGTGTCCATGGTCTGCTGCCAAAGGTGCTCAAACTTGACTCACATGTGTTTGCCGATGCAGTATTATACAATACAGTGCGCATCCCAGTCAGACTTGCTGCACCACTCCAGTGAATTTCCCATGTGTGTGTTTTGGTGCACCTTAGTGCACCATCACGTGATCTCAATCAACTCTACACGGATGATATAATGCTGTCTCTCTCGGAGGTGAGGATGATGGTCACACAAGATCTGNGTCACAAGGCGATGATGAACATATGCCAAGGCAGTGCCAGGAGCGAAACCAGTCAGCTGATCACAAACAGAGTGTGCAAAGTGCGGCTTGCTTCCCCATGCATCTGCCAGCCCCAGCCATTGGCGGTCCTGGCCTCCTTCATTGCATCTCATTGGCATGATTGTTTGACAACAGTCACCCAGACTGGCCTCAGCAGACAACAACTGCCATTGCGACTGCTACAAGGGAGTTTGTTTGGTGGCAACAACACATGAATTTTTTCTGTATGCAAGTTCAGGTGTACCCTCACGCTCTGCGCTCATGCTCACAGTTTGTGTATTTGGTGACTACTATGCCGAGTCACGTTCAGGGGCATTAACTTCCTGAGCATTAGCTGGCGTAGTATTGCAGTCCAAAACAGCAGCAGTATAGCCACGGACAGTACCTGAATCAAGCACAGCAAGCAATCGCTGCTTTGAGAGGTTACCTGAAGGGATGAGTACTTGCCATGAGCCATGAGAGCAGCCTCCTCCATCTCAGCCACCTGCCTTGCCTTCACAGCCTCCTGCGATTGGCATGCAAAGCATCACCGATTAATCGTTCCTAAAGTGAGTCTGAGCTCTAAAGCATATGTGTCTATAGCAGTGTTGCTAAAGAGCCAGAGGTACTGAAGTAAGCGTGTTGGCAGCACAGTACCCTTGCATCCTACAAATGCAGGGTAGAAAGCTTGCATATGCACTGCACAAATGACATAAATAATACAAAACACACTGACCATGCAGTACACTGCATGCTGCCCCTTTTGTCGTCTGATGCACCTGCGTCAGGGCACGCAGAGGAGGACTACACAGTCTGAGTGGCCGCCAGCGTCACACCATGAACTCATAGCAAAGCACAGCTGTAGTGCAATACAGGTAGCTGCAAACTTACCGCTGGGCATGATGAAACATGCATAAGCAGATGCAAATCAGCTTGCAGCCAGTACAAATGTCACAGCACGGCTTGGCAACACATCAGCAACGTGCTCTTGTTCACACCAATTGCAATAGAGGGGAGCCTGTGAGCAAACCTTGTCACGCCGCTGCTGAAGCTCCAGCTGCTGAGCACGTAGCAGATCCTCCTGCTGGCGTGCCAGAGCATGCAAGCCTCCATGGGCTTCGCCCTGCAGCAGCTTGCTCTCCATGCCTNACTTGGATGACAAACACAAACTGTGCCTTGCAGTC
Source organism: Trebouxia gelatinosa (assembly GCA_000818905.1). Classification (NCBI taxonomy): domain Eukaryota; kingdom Viridiplantae; phylum Chlorophyta; class Trebouxiophyceae; order Trebouxiales; family Trebouxiaceae; genus Trebouxia; species Trebouxia gelatinosa. The sequence goes on from KN805367.1 coordinate 2,116,843, forward strand.
CCTGTGCAAAACATGGATTCCATGAGCAAGAACCATGCTACCCCTGACTGAGCTATTTGCATCAGTCCAGGCATAGAAGCCTGTGGTCAGCTGGCAAGTTATGCCACCACGGTTCTTACAGCAGGCAGATGACCCATACACCAAGCTGCCACTTCAGATTGTTGCATGTTGTCTTGGGCATTCCACAAGAAGCACCATTCAACATTTACATGGACCATGTGCAATGTGCAGGGCATTTCAGCCCATCACATAAAAACCTACCAGGCGCAACACAAACAAACTGTCTTCCAATTGCTAGGCAGTACAGCATGAAGACATGTTGACAGGGAAGCTGCTGACCTGATGGCAGGCAGGAAGCGGGACACATTGAAGATGCGGTCCTCTGAAGCCACCAGCTCTGTTGTCAACAACTCAAAGTAGGGTGCTTCTGACCTGATCTTCTTGTTGTCCTGTAGGCAAATGCCACTAGCAAGAGCTTGCACAAACAGGCGCTGTTGATGACACAGTGATCTGTCTGAAGCGCTGTGAAGCTTATGATAAGTGACCGTTAGTGAACATGACTGCAGTGGGTGCGAAATGAGTAGCAGCATATTTGTGACAAGGTCTTGAACATAGGCAGACAACCAAATGCCTCGCATTGAAAAAGCAGTGCACTGTGCATTGGCTGAGATCTGTATTAGCGCAAAGCTGCTGCGTGATGCTTACTCTGAGATAGTTGGTGCCCCTGACTTTGAAGTTGGCGACGCCAGGGTCTCGCCAGAACTTTGTGTCTAGTGTGTAGCTTCGCTGCTGTGATGCAGCGTGCTTGCGGCTGGACCTGTTGGCATGCACACAGCTCATCAGCAAGATGCAACTGGCGTCATGCACCGTACAACACAGGAACCATACTGTATGTGCGCAAGCTCATGAACACAAAGCAACGATTTGGGCTGCCTCGAGAGCCTGAAAATGCATGTGTGAAAATGGCAAAAACAACTGTCATCATGATTACGTGACACTGTGTGATTCAACATCGGCAATTGCATTGCAAAAAATCCTTCTTAGTGCTGCTTTGGTCTGTACAGACAGCTAATTCTAGGCTTGAAAAGGTGCTTGTGCAGTCTTGATGCCCACAGGTGCANTGAGCTGCATGAGCTATCGAAAGCATTGCATATATGTTTGTACTCTATTTCATCCTATATATGTATGTGTGTATATATATATGTATCCTATATATACTTTAGCTTGTTGCTCAGGGAAGAGTTCAGGGCAGCGTCAGATCCTGGCTGGCGTGGGATGACCTTGGTGTGATGCTATACAACATCATGGGCAATCGCTGGTGCGGAAACATTGGAAGGCCGCACAAGTCCAACGGCATCTTCATCATTGCAGACTTACAGGTATTGCTTGTCTTGCTGCAATGGCATTAGTGGTGGTAGTAAAACATCTTGACAGCATGTGTGTTGAGCCATGGGAAGCATGATCTTGTGCATCGTTGAAGGGAATGATAGCTGTGTGGGCTCAAGTATCATCATATGCAAGCATTGCTATCATGGTCTTGCAANGCAGCCTGGCCAGCGGGCCTGACCTCTTGCCATTCTCTGGCTCCTTAGGAGCATAGTTGGCAGGCGCCTTGTATCCAATGAACTTCAGGACATCCTCAAGGTAGAAATCCTGCATGTGTATGCATGTGTAATGCTGGATGTTGTAAATGCCATGGTGCACATCATGACATAGGCCTGCCAGCTCCACGTGGTAACAAGCTGCAGAATGGTGCTTGGAATGTCTCTTTGAGCTGAAGCATTATGAGTCATCCTTTGGCGTGGTTTTCGAAATGGGGCGGGACCATCAAAGGGGGAGTAGCCTCTGCCTGGCAGCTTCTCCCGTGCACAGGGTGTGCTGNTTTAGCTGATCCCAGACTGACTTGTTGATTTGCACAATCTGCCAGCCTAGTGCAGCAAGGAGCTGTTGACGGTATGCAGCTCGCCCTGTCAGCAAGGTGGCAAACTGCCTGTTTCCCCATGTGGGTGCAATGCTACACAGCAGCTTGTTCGCCTGGGGTGGCGAGAGGGAGTCGATGTGGAGTTGGCAGGTAAACTGACCAGCTGAACACCAAGCTGTGATGCCTCTGCAAACATGTTGTAAAGTTGACCAGCATGGTGTCAGGCCTTACGCTGCAACTTGCACTCATGTGGNAACACAGAACGAATGGTCACAGCAAGACAGACACTAGTGCTTGTCACAGCTGAATAGAAGTGCTCAGGCAGCCAGAGCCGTGAGTCATGTACCTTGACATTGCCATCATCTGACCCACTACAGAGTAGAGGGGGCCCTCGCCGCAAGGGGTAGCAGCTGTTGACAAAGTTGTCATGCTCTGTCATCTTTTTGGTCTGCTCTCCGGTGGATGCATCCCACACACGTACTGATTTGTCTGGGGATGCTGACAGCAGCTTTTCGCCATCTTGTGTCCAGTGCACATCCAGCACTGCATTCTTATGACCTTTCAGCACCATGAAGTTCTCGCACTCCCCGTACACTCGCCAGAGAAAAATGTTTTTATCGTGTGAACACGAAGCGAGAATGTTGCCCTCTGGGTTAAACTTTACACCAAACACCTCTCCTTCATGTCCTCCGAGCAGCATGATAGGAGCCAGCAGGCCAGACGTCCGTCTTGGGGCCTGTACGTGACGCTCCATTGTGCATGCCAGCGATTACTGATGCACCCAGCACAAGGGGTGTCTTGACCGACAACAGGTGCAGATCAAGCAGCAACATCTGGTTTCGACAGAGGCTGGGAGCTTACCGCAGACTGTTGTGGCGCCGGCGCAAGTTCCGTCTNCCTCCCATCAAGGGCTGGGGCAGAAATTCGCCTTGCGCCCCCGTGTGCTTGCCAGATGCCCCAATGGCAAAGCTGGCCAGAAACAGCACAGGCAGCGGCAAGAATATGTACAGATTACATGACAGCAAGTGAAGACTGACCGCAGGGTTGCTGACAGCTGGGTACAGGGCCTGCCATGCTGAGCTTGTGGTGTCGGTTGGCAGGCAGTAGCCTATGTATGGACTTGTGGCATACTCTGAGTAGAGGGCTGGACCATCTGCTGCGGTGCTGCTGACATGGGTGTTCATGTTGACATATATGTAGCCTGCATCCGCGCATCATGTGAGCCAGGAGCAGACTGTGGGCATGCAATGAGTCAAGTTGCTGCTTGTGTTGATCACTCTGTGTATGTGCAGCTGCCACATTAGAGGTGACCTGCAATGTGCATGTTGGTGCACGGGAGCTGTAGCAAGCCATGTATGTCACTCACTATATGGTACAACATGTTTGCTGTTGTACACAGCACAGCATGATGTAATGCACTTACTACAGACATGAGCAGCTTGATTAGCTGATGATATAAACAGGCATGTGCAGCCAACAGGCAAGTGTAAGTATGAATCAAGCTGTACAAGCACTATGAGGGGGTGCTGAAGAGCTATGCTGTTGCAGCACTTATGCACTTGTTGTCAGTGGCAAGGTGGGCGGCAAAAGAGTGACATGACTGAGCTCAAAATGACCCAAAACAAAACAAGCAATACATTGCGAGCCCAAGGCAGCACATCCGGAGAATGACATAAACGGCACTGGTTGAGTTGTTGTACTGACCAGCTTGAGGGCAGGTTGTTACACAGTAGCTGTCTGACAAGTTGGTGGCTGAGGGCCACCAGAGGTAGCCCTGGCCTTTTCCTGAGCCAAAGCTGCTGCCACACAGCATATGTGCCGTNAACATACCTTTATCTGTGACTCATGCTCAGATGTTGTGGTATGCATGCTGGCCTGCAGCTAGGTTTGCACAATATGATTCACCCTTGTCCAGGCAGATCACAATTGCATTCCGATTTCAACCCTTGCTTGCGTTCATTTTGAGGCTCAGCCTTGTTGTGACTGAGAGTCAATGCTGCATGTGGTTGTTGCTGCAGAGTCTGCAGGGATCACCTTGTGTTCAGAATCTGTGCTTGCTTTTGCATGCTGCGTGTGCCGTGCACAGTGCCTGCCAACAAATGCTTGCATATGGTTGATTTCCAATGTTCCAGTTCATCAAGATGGGACCAGCTGCAACTGTCTGCTGCTCAAACAGCAGCCAAGAGCTCTTAATGATGTTCGTGCTTAGCGTTGAGCTAATGTTATGTTAGCGCTCAGTTAGGTTGTGTCATGATGTCAAAGTGCTTGTCACACATACAGGTGCTGTCAAGATCAACACATCAAAACTGAAACACTGTTATACATATCTATCGCACTAGCGTTGTGTGTTGTACCAAGCGCAGTGGAGTCATATGACGGATGCACAGCACGTCCAGTCATCAAGCTCAAGAATGTGTGCATACAGGCCGTATACAGAATTGGAGGGTGTCCATGTTACTGCTGACCCTGATCATCAACGCTCCCTTGCTACCATGGGTGCTACGCGTCACAGGCCTGAACAAAGGTGAGTGACTATACTCTACTATAAACATTGTTCACACAGGCGATACTGGTGAAGCCAGCATCTGTAAGCATAGGATGCACCTCTTTTCAGTTCAGTCTCCGACTGGGGCTGAAAAGTCACCTATATAGTAAGTCATGCATGCATCAGGTGTGTGTAACTGTATAGCATTGACGCATTATGCATTTATGCTGTCTCATGCTGCATTCAGGCATACACCAGCTGCGAATTGCAATGCATGGCACTGGCAGCAGTTCTGTCAAGAGGTGGGTGCGCGATGTGACATTGCACTGTTTCACCTGTGGCTGCCAGCGAGCGCGGACACAATCAAGATTGGCATGTCAGCATGGTCAGAGAGGTGACTTTTGTGTGCAGTTTTGCCAGTTCGAGTGCGCATGCGGCGCAAAGCTGTCAGGTCCATTGTGATCCACACCNTCAGCAAAAATTTCTAACTAGCATGGCGTATGTGCCGTGGCATGACATGAGCCTGCTCTTGCACTACCTGTCAATGTGCTCACCAGCTTCACCCTTGTGGGCTCACTTTGTTCAACAGCCGTATTTGGTGGATCTCCCTCAAATTGGACCACCATGCATAGCAGCTGGCATCATGCAAAGCAGTGGTAGATGCAGCTTTGAGAGTATGTGTGACGCAAGAAATTCACTTATAGACCATCAAACTGAGCGGTCTTGATGCACAGATGGTCCTGAGAGTCCCACCTATAGCCAAAGCCCTCTTTCCTCAAGGCCGCCTCAGTGGCCATAAACAACTGCTGCAGCGTGGGGAAAGCATAGAAGGCCAGATCAGGCACTGTTGAAACCTTCTCTTCACCGAGGTCTCCTGCCTCTGCTTTGGTCAGACCCGCNTCTTCCAGGAAAGGCAGCATATTGCTGACTCGCGGCGGCAGGCACGCAACACTCAGCCGTCATTGCAGTCATCAGGTGCAAATGACACAAGGCACCACATGCACTTCTGCTCAGAGCTTTGATCACATTCCTATCGTCCTTGTAATGCGTGATTGTGTTGTCACAGTCCAAGCCTTGTTGGCACTACACAACAGCACGTCAAATGCAGCCTTGGCTGGGACTCAGATTGTCGCACTATTCACCATGCTGGAGAGCACAAATACTTGACAGAAGGCTGTGTGCAATCTCAGCTTGCTATGCAGCACGCTCACAATTGCTATGATCTCTATGCATTTCTTTTTTAGACTGAGTACTTTACAATTCTGAGGTGCACACAACTGCCTGGCCAATGCCGCTGACACACACGCATGCATACAAGAGAGGCTGAGCATCTGCTGTGCATACAGGAAGTGAGGATAGGCAAAGACAGGCAGCTAGCCTGCTGGCTGAGGCTCGTGCCCTGACAGACATGCCCTCTCTAGCTTCCGGTCAAGCCTTGCTCATCAAGGACACCATCATGCAGAACACCTTTGTATGCCAGCCTCAGCAACGCAACATTCATGGCCGCATGTTTGGCGGCTTCCTCATGAGGTGGGACATGGCACTACCATCTGATCTTGGACAGCACGCTGTGGCAGTCCTCATCATGAACGTGGTGCTGACCCTGCGTGGGCTGCATGCTGACGCACAGTTGAGCAGAGCTACACGCAGACTGTCCTTTGCTGATTGTTGGAGAGGCGCATGCAATCAAACCCCATTGCTGGGGTCACCGTCAGGGCCCATGAGGCTCAACATCAGGAAATTCGTGAAAATGTAGTCCAGTAATATGACTGTGTATGCTGTCTGGGGTGCCTGCCTGGCAGATCGGGACACACAGCTGCACCTAGGCATGCACAGCATGTGCATGTGTTTGAACNTGTCATGCAGTGCAAAATCGACACGCTGAAACTTAGAAAACAGAAGTGACTTTGAAGTGGCTTTGAAGTGGCTTCACAGTGACAGAAGCAACATCAGCTGCGTATTGCGGCCACAAAGCAAATCTGTGCCGTTTGTCATGTCATCGGCAAAATCACAACGCAACCAGGTCTCCAAAGTTGCCCGCCAGCCAAGGTGCATGAAGGTGGAGGTCAAGAAAATGAAACAGCTAGTTAGGGCTGTACAAAACCTTTCCTCACAAAGTGCATCAGGCGCAAGATCTTCACAAGCAAGGANCAGACGCTTGTGGCTTGGCTTAGCATCCTCGGTTATTCAGTGACCTACTGCAACACTATTTGTACCTGAAGCTGCTTAGCAGATTCTAAAGGACCCCCTTTATTTGTTGTGCTGAGGGTGCCACCATGGCTCAGAAATTGCAAGGCAGACAGAGCAAATTGCAAGCTGCTCGGACATGGCCAAAGTGAACGTTGCTGCTGTCTCAAATGAGCAACATCTCAAGTGATGCTTGTAACTCGTTTTGGCTTTGTCGATTGGTGCCATCAGATGACGTGCAATGACAACACTAGCTATGTTTCAACTGTGCATCTGCCAAAGCTCTCTGCATGACTACATAGCGTCAATACCTGTTGTAGTTGCAATCATGCCCGAGACAGTGTCAGACAAATATCATGCAGTCTTTAGCCGCTCGCGTCAAGAGAGTGCAGGCGTCTAGACACCAAGTGCAGGTGGTCAGCTGGTGACACTTTTGCCTTTGGGCAAAAGCTTACTGATGATGTCATGCTGTGTAGTCACTGAATGTCAAAGTCCTGGATACTGTGTCAAATGGGGTTGTTCGTGCGGTACCACAATGTGCTGGTCTCGGAGCACCATCAGGGCAGACTGCGTGCGAAATCTTTTGTTTCACAGTCTGCAGCCCTACTGTGCTGATACTTGAACTTTTGCTTTGAATCAACTCAGGTGGTAGGAGTGCCGTGATTTCTCTATGTTTGGTTTATTCAGGTTTCACTGATGCTACATGGCAAACATAACTGCCACACAAGGTGCTCTTGTTAAAAGCTTCGGTACAGGGTAAGTAAGAATCGTCACTACTTCACTCGCAACAATAAGTTATGTTCCAGCAAAATCAGTAGCACAGAGGGCAAGTCAACACCGCACCCTGGACAACAAGCACATCTTGTCTGTACAAAAATTCAAGCATCACTTAAGAACGCCTACAGAGCAGGCTACAACTTGGACACCCAGTCTAACAAGATCCTGTCAACCTCAGCAGGCTGCTCATCATGTGGACAATGCCCTGCCTGAATCCCAACTCTATCAGCTTTTGGGTAATACTTCTTCACTCTAGCAGCACTGCCAGGCCCAATCCAGGGATCCAAGTCCCCCCACAGTAACAACAAGGGCATCTTGTTCTCGAGTTTATTGAGCAAAGCATTTACACTTGCACCACCACCTGTAATACCAGAGTCACCGCCAATGACACGGTAGAACACTTCTGCAGCATTTGGATCTTCTGCAGCTTTGACTATTGACTTGACCAGATCATCATCAACATTGGTCTTGTCTATGTACACCTGCAATCAGCCAAATGGCCATGAGCATGAGGCAAACTCGCAGCACCAGTCAGCTGTATGTGCATGCAGGGGANCGTTTGATTGACAGCATCTTTCACTGATTGCATTCATTGCAATCGCATTTTATCTCCAGTAGATCTTGACCGTTTAATCTGACAAATACCCAAGGAAGCTGGCTTTGAATGTGCATGCAAGATGTGTCAGTAGCCATTTGCTTGGGAGGACTGCCAACAATTTATTGAAGCATGACCAGGCCCAAAAAATGTCACATACCACTGAAGTGATTTTGTTCTGTATCACAACACAAAACAAGACCTCGCCTGAAATAGGGACTACAGTGGCAGATGCTCCCGGATGCCAACAAAATTAAAAGTCACAGTGCTGATAAAATTGAGCTCATGGGTTGTTCAACCTGGCTGCTGTTGCAACCCTCTGACAGGTCAGTGAACCAAAAAGCAAGTGTCAGTACAAGCTGCGCTGTCTGTCTACTGCACCACAACCTTTCCGTTCATGCCTGCTCCCTGGTGGGGCTCACAGTAGTATGAGTATGAGCCGGGCTTGGAGAACTTTGATGTAACCTTCTGTCCTGGGGCGTTCAAGTAGTCCTCGTGGGACAGGCTGTTGACATCAGCACCCTCCTGTGGAAAGGTAAAAGTGTTGTGATCGTAAGCAAAACCGAGCTAGCAAAGACAGCTGCAGCGTGCAACAGAGACACTTACTGGGATCTCATCCTCGTCGAAGACCACGTTGTGTGGGAACCCGACGTTGTTCACCCAGGTGACGCTCTCGCCAGCCTTGATGGTGACAGTCTGGGGGTCAAACTCAAGTCCACCACCGTCCTTGCCGGCCTTAACAGTGGCTGCCTGTGCACTCAAGGCTAGGCCAAGAGCGGCCAAACTGAGTCCAGTGNATGCTGCATTCAATCAAGCCACTGGACTTGGTGCTATGAAGGTGCTATGACATGACAAGCAAGCTGAGTACAGATTGCAGTGCGGTGTTCATCACAGATGTTAGGATGGCATAAACTTTACACCAAATGAGGGTCAGGGACCCCAGGTGGGGGGCCTTGCTAACAGTTGCGACTACTGTCAAGCCTTGCGTCATTTCTTACATGTTGTGACCAGTAATTTGAAAGGTGTGACCACTTCATGACATCTGTATGTCAGCATGATCAGCAAGATAGCAGAATGAGCACGCAGGCATTCAGCTCACAAACTCAAATGTGTACAACTTGCAAGACAGAGGTTCTCACCAGCATGTTTTTCCAGCGTCTGATACTTGTAGATACCTGTACACTTGTGCGTTGTGTCATTAGCAGGAATGTTACCTTGCAAGCTTCAAGCAGCTTCAAACTGAACAGCAGTTTTGATCACACACCAACAGCACAACTTGTGACTGCAGCATGTGCTGACCCCTCGCACACTTTGGGATCAAACAGCACCTAGGATCATACGCAAAAGGCAGGAACCTTACCTTACCAGGCATGAGGGCAGCATGAGCAGCCCCCTCGCACACTCTCACACGCTGCTGGTGTNTGGCATGCTAGAAAAAAGTCAGAGGCATCTGCTGCCACTGCAGCAGGGTCCTCCAGCGGTCCAAGGTGCCCCAGATGCTCAAACCTGCATAACAACAATAAAATAAGACATGCAATGATAACATTACCAAGACAAGCGAAAGGTGCAAACTTGATAGCCGTGAAACACGTACAAGAATCGACATCTGCACAGTATTGTGGCAACCTCTTAATAGCCAAGCTCCAGGTCTAGCAAGGGCATTGGTGCAGATCCTTGTGTGCAATGGACAACTCTTGGATTATTGACTTTGGATTATACGACGCTTCACTGCCATCAGCCCCATTGTCTGGCATTCAACATTTAGTGCTGCACACCTTTTGAGCTTGGCATCTGGAAAGCGGTTGACTTGAGCAGCAGCCCCCGTAACCAGGAAGTCCATGTTGCCTGATGGGGAACCCACCGCTAGTCTGACTGGGCATTGAATCTGTGGGACCTGATCCCAGACTTGACTGTTGGAATATGACCCAGCATCGTGAAACCATCTTGCTTCATTTGCAGGATGGCATGCTAATGTAAAAGAACCGTCTGCAATGTATGCAAGCACTTGTCACTCAAATGCAGTTTGCAAGTAGCCTTGAACACTCCACGCAGCAAATCGTCAACTCCCTGATTGAGTCCCGCATACTGAGCACAAGACCAGTCAGGCATTGCGGTTCTGCCCAGCAGGGCATGCAACAAGTGTTGTATGCATATGCATTCTGACACTCACAAAAAGTACCTTTGCTGCATATGCTGCGCTTCTTGAAAATGCCTGGGCAAGGTAGTGTCAGAATCGTTCTGCCAATGGAGTCACGCAATGTATGCCAGGACAGTCACATGCACTTTCACAAGCAGAATTCACTTTGTACTGCTTGACTAGATGCTGCAGACAGTCCTGTTCTGTGACGCTTGTGTGCAGTGCACAAACAACTCAGCTGACGAATCTGAGCACAGCTGGTGCTTATTCATGTACATGCAAGCATTATCAAGCCTGGCTGTCAACAGTGGAAGGACACAAAGGATCCATATTTATTGACACTAGGACAACAAGATGGCTGTCAACAAGCTGAGACGCCCGTCAGAACCGCAAAGTTGCAGGCAGTCAACTCAACCCCTTTGCAAGCAGCTCATGGTGTGTTATGAAACCCACCTTTGTTTTCTGTGAAATTGTTGTCCAAATAGGCTTGCCAGGCGTCTGCGTGGAAGCTGGCAAAAGGCGGTCGTGTCCTGTACCGCCTCTCCACATCTTGTTTGTTGCCAAACGTGGCTTTGCGACGCAGTGCAGCATCCCTCAGAGCTGTGTATGCTTTACTGGCTTCACTACAACCAACAGTAGACTTTGCAGATCATGCTAAGCAAACAGCTCTTGCTGCGTTGGACGCTATAAGTGCCAGCTTTGTAGTTCCTGTGCCGTCAAGATGCAAGTGCACGCCTTGACAGCATGACATGACATAGACAAGCTTCCATTCCGGTCAAGAGCACGTAAGAATCGCCACCTGACTGCTAATGGACTACTTGCGGGCAATCGTCCTGCAACACCATTTCGCCTGCTAGACAAGACATCCTGTGAACCTTGAGAGCTTGCCTTTGTCATAGCAAAGAGGCTGCACATACTCCTGTGTGCAATGCTGGACATACATGTGCATGAAGTCACCTGCACTGGAGATGCAAGCCATTGCCATATAAGTGTTTTGGGCATTTGCACAGCTTGCGCGGTCACACTCATTGCTTGCAGTCAGCCTGTATGCTTGCCAGGCATGACTGTTGTCTACCGTACAAGTCACAGAGCATTGCATGCAAGCTGTGCGGCCATGAGCAGCCAAGACCGGTGATGCTGATGTGAACTTGGACATGGTGCAAACTGCCCCCGTGAAGAGTTAAGCAGGCCAGCATTGCAGCCACGCACCTAGTGCTGTGTTGCATATAAAGTGAGCATTCCACAGCATTTTGCTGCTAAGCTTCAGGACCAAGCAACCATACCTGTGATAGGTGGTGGCAATCTTGGTTCCTAGCAGTACAGGAGTGCTGCCAACAGTCTGCTTGATGATCCAGCTGCCTTGAGGCACACTAGGTATGAGCTTCAGCATGGAGTGCCGTTTCTGGTTGGCTGCTGAGTCACTAAGACTCCCTTCCACGAACCTGCACAGCCGTATGCAATGAGGAGGTTGAGTGGAGTTGACACATGCTGCAGCAGACAGCCTGCNTCCCTTAGGTGTTGTATGCTCTCCGTCAGTAGCTGTTGACCCTCTGGGTTCCCTGTACAGCGCAACAGATGAGAGGACACAAGAGCCGGAACACATACGCATGCATGACAAGCGCATGTGCATGGCAACATTCAAATTGGCAAAAGCAGGGTGCTGCTGCATCAAGTTTGGTGTCATGTCTCACATTGAGGGTGATACAATCACCAACATGAGACCTGAACTATATTGACCATACTTGTCAACAATGCGGCCTTGGTCAGCAAAGCTCCAAATGCAGCCAACATCACTGTATGTCACTGTATGAGAGGTTGACAGCAACAAGCAGGATATGCTCAGCATCTTGGCACAGGAGGTCGTGGCAAATTCAGAGTCAGAAGCAAAACCTGTGCCTGTGGGGGCCTGGGGCTGGCTGGGAGGGGCTGAGTCAGGGGGCCCTTGCAACACATTGCCAAACAAGGCACCTGTAGCTCTGTCAGCAACATCATGGTTCCCAGATATGCTTGGCTCATCTGCAATCTGCAGCAGACATCTCTGCCAGTGTGATTGATACCAGGGCACGCTGACAGTCAGCTTGCTTGAACCAAAGGACCATGTACAGGTGATGGGCGTTTACATAGTGTAGTAGCAATAGTGGTGCCCCAATTCACAAATGCTACTCACATTTGTGTAAACCATGTTTGACATGTAGTCAGTAGGAAGGCACACACCATAACACAGCCTATAAGTTGCAAGGGCTGTGCACATACACGACAGGTGGCAGTGTTCAATTTGTTTGCGTCTGGGCTTGGCACAGGACTCGTGTGTGTACCTGCTTGGCATTGCTTGATCTAGAAGGGCAAAGGCAGTTGGAACGGCCCCGGGAGTCCAGCAGCACCAGGGCACTTCCCAGAAGGCTGTCTCCAACAGCAGCAGCTGACACCCCTGATTTACCTGCAAGCATCAGGTCGTGCATTCCACATCCCGGCGCTGCTTGATATGCTTGCTGCATCAGACCATAAAGTGGAGATATAGCAGTGACCTCAAGCTCAGTTCACAGGAGCGGCTGTTGGGCACCAATGCATGAGGTAGCCCAGCAGATGCAAATCAGCACTATACATAAGCCACTGTTAGGAAGTCTGTGGCACAAGGCTCTGTGCGTGAGGAGTCAATGGTGTGAGAATGTGTACTCCCACCAAACAGATCTCAAACAGCACAGAACAGTCAGCTCATGTTGACGAGGTACACAAAACACAAGAGGCCACTTGTCATAAATGAACTAGCTTGGTAAGCTAGAGTCTGTGCAGCTTGCAAGTGGTTGGCTCTGCCTCAAATGACACGAGCATAGGCCTGTGAGCCTGTATTATGATTCCCATCTGGACAGTATAAGCGTGCAGCAGCTGCAGGCTGAGCCAGATGCTGNTGACCGGGTCCGCTCCGACATCTGTTCCGGAACGGGAAGGCGAACGTCGCTTCTCCATCGTATTGAGTACCATATCGCACGGCTGTGCGTAGCAATCAACCTAGTCACCCGTTTGTCGTTGTATACAGCTCGCTGGCGGCACGTGCGTGCCACAAGCCTGGCTGTGAATCTTGTCGCTGTTCATAGAAGTTAAATTTGGCTGTCGACCTCGCTGTCATATTGCAATCTCAGCAAAGCTCGCTTCTTGCCGGGTATCGGCACATCCTACATTGTATGCACCTTGCTGTCTTCGCATACCTGTTGTTATATGCACCCTTGGCAGCCTTGACAGCTGCACCAGCCTCAGGTCCTGCCTTGCCTTTCTTGGCGGCAGCAGGCGTCTGAGCTGAAGTGGATCCTGGCTGTGGCTGTATCTGCTGCTTGCTCAACNTCCCGATCCGCCTAAGGCAGACGTAGCTTGGTGTGATCGACTCACGACTGTTGCAAATCACGCCAAATGCCAGACATGCGTTTCCTTCTGCTTCCGATCACTAGGAAGAAGCTTGTGCTGCAATGTCCGGCGGTTGCAAGCTCATGCGTAGAACGCGGAACGTCCAAGGGCATCGCGTCTGCACCCGAGCTACTGCTGTGCTTAGGTGCGAAGCCTACTTGCGAAGCTGCGTTTGTGTTGAATGTGCGAAGCCCCCGCTCGGAGGAATAGCATGCGTTATGCATGATGCATATCAACGCTTTGCCTTGTTCGCAGGACCTGCTACACAGCGTCTTTGCATCCTCCGCCGATACGCACTTGCGCAATACTACAGTCCGCGGGTCTATAGCCACCTGCAGTGCTCGTCACAAAACAGCAGCTCATAAAAGTGTTACCCTCAGCGCTTAAGTTTGTGACAACCTTTCCGGATTTCTCACAACAGTGCTGAATCCCGATCCTCGGGAAAATCTATATACCAGCCGTAGTTCGGCCTTCAACGTGGTGGTGCGGCAACACAGTAGTGCAGAACCCTGATGATCATACGACTGCGCTCTCGGTAACTCTAGTGTTGAGCGACATATATCACACCACAGAGCCACTTAGTCTCGACATAATGTTGCAGAGACGGGCTAGAGCGCATAGACATTGATGCTGGTGGTACTGTCGGCACTCTACGCCAGCAAGTCAGCTCTGCTTTGAACCTCCCACGAGAAGATGTGACACTGTCAAAGGACCAGAAATTGGTGTGGCGCTCATCTGACCTGCTGTTAGTGTGTGTGCTGCTGCTAAATGCATTGACACCATGCAGCTTCTGTCCAAGACACCACACCAGTTCAAAGACCTGAGTAATAACAAAGTACGCCTGAAACAAGCAGGAATTGATCACGGAGAAATGGTCAGTACGCTCTGCAGCAGCTTACACCTCAGTTCATGTGCATATGCATGTGGACTGACCTGACTGCGTGAATTGTGACGATGAAGCTGGATTTTTTAATGTATAGCTGCGATGAGGGCTGTGCTCTGTGGACCTATGTGCACATATGTCTGTGCCCACAGTATCGCGTGCGGAAAATGGACGTGACATCTTGCAGCAGAGGATCTGCTGCTATGTTCTGCTGGGTGCAGCCTGTTGCTGCCGTGGTGACCTGGGACAAGTGAGCTCACCTCGAGGCAGATGCATGATACAGTACACAGGAGAATGCGTTTAGGGTTGAATGCACTGGCGCCAAGACGGCACTCGACGCATTGCGCACCGGCCACTTAGGTGCCCTGCACACCATGAATACATGACACCATATTATTAACACACTCTGCTTGCCAGGACGGCAAGCGTCAACACAAGTCGTTGTGTTAGCATCCGTTGAGATCGGCAGGATCTGCTGACTTGCACCGATTCTGCTGTTGACGATTGGCGGAGCGGAATCAGCTGTGCGACACACATCGCTTAGATCGCGTGCCGTCAAGCGTGTGCGCATGGGGTTTCTCGATTCCAAGCCACCTGCTTCAGCGAAGATTGATGCCGAACCAGTAGAGGATATAGATTTCATGGAGGAAGATGTGACAGAGGACATCGAGGAGGAGCTGCCCGATAGACAGGAATATGATGGACCTCGAGCTTGGGAGGAAGTGGAGGATACAGAGTCGCAGAGGATGTCCCTAAACATTGCTACTCATGCAGTACCTTCAAACGATTCTGGNAGCAAGCAGTAAGTTCCTGTGCCAATCTGATGTACTGTCAAGCTTTGCAGACGCGAGCAAATACTTACGAGCCTGGCTACGATCTGAACAGGACTGAGCCCCCGCAGCGGGACCNCTCCGCGTGTTCCGAAGCTGTTTGGCCGCACGGTTTGGCTGATTGCTGCTCAGCGTGATCACTCTCATCTGCCAGCTGCTCGGCGGTCCATTCACTTGTCGGCAGCAGCGAGCACGTCAGGGCAGCAGCTGACTGCTGAAAGTGTCGATGCCGAACGAATAGATCATGATATACAGACGACGTACCCTTTGTCGGAAGATGATCTCCACAGCTACCGAGACAAGGGNTTGCAGTTGCTGCGCTGAGTGGGGAGGGCCTCTAGCTAACTCAGCTAAACAGTTGGCTGAATAGCCTGTTGGAGCCTTGTACATGACATCGCAAACCANGCCTGACATGGCATATGACCATCACAGTCAAGCCAAAACCTGCTGTTCCCGTTGCCACAGACACAGCAGATAAGTGGGCCAGCTCAGTGTAGCAAAGCATGTCACAGAATGGCACACAGCACGCCACACACATGGCAAGGAAGCACAGCGCAAGATAACAGCACAGCAAAGCGCAGCACCTGCATCTGAGGAATAGCAGCCAGCTGAGCCTGTGCAGTGGCCAGGCTCCTTACCAACACACGCCGTTCCTGCTCAACCCGCAACAATGCCTCATGTGTAGTGCTGGCATGGCGTATGAGAGCCTCTGCAATAGGCCCAGGCAAGCTCTGCACAGCTTCTCTCAGCTGGTTAAGATCAGCTGCTAGCTGTTGGCTGGGGCCGCAGGGTCAATGTTTGGAAGGATGCCCTCAGCAATAAGCAGCAGTCCCCCTACATGAGCCATACTGTGCAGGGCGGCCAGCTCAGAGACTTCCACTTCTGTCCTTATGAGGTATGTGTGCTGCTGCTGCCAGAGTCTTTGGGTCTGGAATGTGCAAGATTGTATATGTCACCTTCATGTCCACATTGTGTTTATCACAGTGTGGTTGTGCATGACCATGTCAGGGGCAGTGGCTTAGGGTCGAGAACCCAAGAATTTCGTATGACATCTTGGTCCATAGTTTTGCGGCAGATACATGTATGCACGCTGCCACACACTCAATGATGCACAATACAGATTTGACACAAACCCCCAACAATGTTTCCTGAGGCACGTGTCAAGTATATGCGCGTGTGTCCAGGATGTGGTTGCTGTGGGGCACAGTGGGGGCATCTCAACAATGCTGGTGCCTGGATCTGGGGAGCCCAACTTTGACAGCTACGTGGCGGACCCCTTCCAGGGGCGCAAGGCCAGGCAGGAGCAGGAAGTGCANTGTGCGAGAACTAATTCTGGCATCCCATTCATGGCCATGCTCACACTGCCATGTCACAATCTGNATATCAGCTGGCGTCTCATTGTCACCTGAGCAGTTGAGCTGTCCTGGATACAGCTTGGTTTGTGCAGGCTGGTGTGGAACAGGATATGGGCAGTCCTCTCAGACTTCTTTGTGACTGTGTGTTGCCACCAGAACTTGAACATTGCCATCTATGCTGTGGACAGCTTGCGTCAGCTGGCCATGAAGTTTCTAGAAAGGGATGAGCTGGCCAACTACAGCTTCCAGAATGACTTCATGAAACCATTTGTCATTGTCATGCGGCAAAGCAAGGCTGTGGAGATCAGGGAGCTCATCATCAGGTCAGGCACATAACAATCACCCAACCAGGCAGTACGGCAGTGCTGTTTTCACTGACACTTTTCTGCGTATTTCTGTTGCTTGGATTACTCTGCATCAGAAACGTGTGGGTGATGCATTTGAAAGTTTTCCAGTTACAGAGCTGGGTCTTCACGCTAGGCAATGTGACATTAGCACTTGCTGTTGGGCAGGTGTGTTTCCCAGATGGTGCTGGCACGAGTGGGCAATGTCAAGTCAGGCTGGAAGTCAATGTTCATGGTCTTCACGACAGCAGCAGGAGATGAGCAGCCTACCATAGTGCGCCTGGCCTTTGACACCATTGAGAAGATTGTGCGGGAGCACTTTGACTTCATCACTGAGACAGAGATCACCACCTTCACAGACTGCGTCAACTGCCTGATTGCCTTCACCAACAACCCCCACAGCATTGACGTCTCTTTGAACGCCATTGCCTTCCTGCGCTTCTGTGCAATGAAGCTGGCGGAAGGAGCCATTGGTGAGCCCTCCTTCATTGGCCCTGCCTTGCAGTTGCCCCTGTCCTGCAGTTGCCCCTGTTCTGCACTTGCCCCTGCCTTGCATGCGCCCCTGCCCTGCAGCAGGAACGGCAAGCTTACCTTTGTCAAGTTTGCAGCAGTAGCGGATCATTTGTTGCTGCATTGTTGTCCACATATTGTTGCATGTGCTGTATGTACCTAAGGAAGCGCTCAAACATGGGGTGGCTAGCTTGCAACTGCTGCCTTTGCACTGCTCCTGCAAGCTGTGTGCATGCCTCAGAGTATAGGCCAAGCCCTAAGCCCCGCACTTAGCCACCACCTAGAGTGTGTATGCTATTGCCTGACGGCATGGAAATCTCACTTGGGACCAAGTCAGACACGTAGCTGCCTCAGGTCTTGGTCATATGGGTTCCACATGCAGAAGTGATCATGCCTGTGTGTGCCACACAGGTGATGTGGAAGTTGAGTTGCCTGAAGGGACACCGGACTTCAACACAGACAACAATCGGATACGCCCCTCTGCTGGGGAGCCTGATCAGGACACTTGGGCTGCCAGCAGTCAACGGGTCAGCTCAGAGGGAGGCCGCCTCGCCCCCATCGCTGAAGCCAGAAGCCAGGAGTCCATCACCCTTGCTGATGGTGCACATCAGCTGGNATCCGCACGAACGCGTCGCCATGTCTTGTTGAAGCAGCCCGATACAGGCAGCAGCTGCTGCAATTTTGGTCGTGTGCGTGTCAGGTGCTGTAGCAAGCAACCAGACAGAGTGTTGACCGAAACAGCACAGCCCAGTAAGAAGGCTGCAGTGGCATCACGTCAATCAGTGTTACAAAGTTGCAGTNAGTCTGAGGGAGGTGAGCTGAGTGAGGCTGCTGAACACTGCCAGGGACTCTGCTTGTATGGGATCCTCAACTGGGAAGTCTAAGCGTAGGGTCTGCAACAGGTGGCAGCCTTGCTCAGGGTCTGTGTGCAGGTAGCCTGCTTGCAGATTGAGGCTCTGAAGGTTGGTGAGGGCTGTGAAGTGGGGCAGCCCTTTGGCAAGCTCTGTACAGTAGGACAGCTGAAGGTGTGCAAGGTTGCCTAAGAAGGGGAGCATCTCTGTGAGCTCCAGTGTCAGGCTTGTGTCAGTGAGGGCGAGATCAATGCGGGACTGTAATCTGTTGAGCGTCATTATCCATTGCGGCAGCAGAACAAACTGCGGAAGCGAGATGAGCTGTAGCTGACTGAGGCGCCCAAAGCCTGATATGACCTGGGAGTCGATTGCATCGCTATTGACACGGCCGAGCTTCAAATGCTGGATGTTTGGGAAGCTGGATGCAATCTGCTGCAGCTGGTCTGTGGTAGCTTTGCTGCTGGGACTGACTTGCTGAACAGCTTTGTCGCAAGCATTTCGCCAGTATCTGTTCACCAGTCGTGCCTTGTACACATGCTCTGGCGCGAGTGATGTCACAATCTGCTGCAGGGCATGGAAGCTGTGGCTGCCCCAGTCAGCGTCGCGACAGCAGGCACCCTGCATCTGTACACACAGTGATAAGCTCACACTTTTTGCAGAAGCGTAATGGCACCGACACAGATACGGTATCGTATTTGGCATTTTAGAATGATGCGTACCTTACGACACGATAAGCAGGGCTCTATGTTGCTCATGCTGTGAAGCTTTGCCCACGCGGCCCACTCCAAAAGTAGGGCTTTCGCTTCGAGCACTGCTCCTGTTAATGTCACAAACTACGGTATGCACATCTAAGACCACGAGCGCGCTTGCGGATTGAAAGATGGCGCTAGCAGCAGAGCTGCAAGCATGCAGCCGGGCATGTCGTCATGCAGCGTACAGGTCAGCGTCACGGGGTTCAAGGTGTGTGTGCGAAGCTGCATGCACTGTACAGAAAAAACTGTNGAGGGTCTGCTTGAGCCCACATGGGAGGACAGGCTCACTGTCAAGCAGGCTCACTCTGTGCTGGCTGGGCGCAGCAGCCCTCAGCAGTCACAGCCCGCACAGCAAGCAAGGGCCAGGCCCAGCTTTGGTGACTGGGGCTGGAGCAATCCCAGGGACAGCAATGCTCAGTCAAGCAGCAAACGCCAGGTAACACCTCTGATGCAGGCTGTCTCTTCATTTGCAGCAGGGAACTAGCCCAGCAGATCTTAGTAAAACCAGTGCTGTATCATCAAATGCCGTGGAAGCAAACATGCTGTCTGTATATGTGCATTGTGTAAACCCAAGTGTCCATGTACCCTTAGCTGCTTGCTTAGGCCAGAAACGCCAGAAATGCGACAAACAGGCTGTTTGTCACATGTGGGGAAAGTGATCTACGAAGCCATGCACTCAGCATGATTGTGTACTTGTGATGCAGCTGTTGGGGAACAGTCCTTTTTCTGTGAGCATGCAGCGTTTGTGACTCGTTGTGATTATTGCAGGATGAGGATGAAGAGTCACAGGAAGCTTCCACATCAGGCAGGGATGCAGAGCCTCAGGGTTTTGGTCTGAACCCCATACTCCTAGCACTGGCAGCTGCATATGTGCTTCCTGGACCCCTGGCACCTCTTGTTGCCTTGTCGCTCCCCTTTTGGCTTGGTGGCAGAAAGCGGTCCAGGCGGTCAAGGCAAGGAAGGCAACCTGCATCCTACAGTCAGAGAGATGCAGCACGGGATGGTGCCCAGCAGGATGAGGAGGAAGACTGGATGTCAGGCAATCAGAAGCAACAGCAGGGAGGTTTTGGCTTCAGTGACTCACCCGCTCAGGACGCTGTGAGAGATGTTTCAGNGAGTTTCGTCGAGCAGGACTCCACCTTGTACAAAACCTTGGTGATGGCCACAGCTTTGGCACTGCACGCTGGAAACAGGTCAGTCTCAGCTGTATGCATCAACACATTGCTTGCATGCAGTCACCTGCATGCTTGCACCCTGTACAACAACATGCAATGCCTGTGAAGGGGGTGCAACCTGCTAAGCGTGCTGAGTCTGGAGTGTGCCAGCTTACTCAGCTTGGACGCCACTTTCTGCACACAGCTGATCAGCTTGATGTTGGGAAGAGCCCTTACAGCAGCCCGCATGCTACAGTTGCTTGTGCTGAGCGTGTGCTCTGGTTTGGACCCATGTATGCCTTTGACAGCGTTTTTGCCACAGCTCACACTGCTAGACCTATCTTATACCAACATTCAGGTGCGAGCTCAGTCATCAGGTGTGTTGCATTTGGTCCACACTTGAGGTTGAGGCTCGTGGAATAGGCAGACAAGCAAGTTGCACAGAACATGTGCTTGGTTTCTTNAAGGCAGGCTTAGGACGGGCAAGCTGATGCGCCAGATGCAGTGCTTAATGATGTTTGTATACTTGTGGTTTGGCAGGACAGACAGAATGATGCCAAAGTCTGCAGCAGTCAAGCTTTGCTGCGCATGTCTGCCGCAGGTCAGTGTAGCAACAAAAAACGCGAGGACACACAGCAGCTTCCACCGTGTGGCACAGCCCAACTCTGTGTTGACTGTCAGCAACACCGTTTTTCCAGAGATTTGCGCCGCTAAAGCAAGTGTTGCTGCACACTAGAGGTGTGACAGGAGCATAATATGCGACATGAGCTGTGCCCACCCTATGCCTAGATTCATGTCCAGGCTCTGTGTGCATAAGATTTGTCGAATGCTGAAGAAACTTAATCTCCAACAGCTTTGTTAAAGGCCTTTGCTTGCCATGCTCAGACATGCTAAACAAGCCTTGAGCATGCAGGCTCAGGGATTCATCTCCTCCACCTTCTGCAATCTTTGGCGTTCAAGCTCTTTGTGTTCAGCAGCTGCACTATATGTGTACGCTGCGACTCAGAGAATGGCTTGTTCAGCTCCGGGCATGNGCATGGCACAAAGGTTCACCCAAAATGCAGACTTGCTAGTGACAGATCAACTCCCAAGGTGCCGAGACTATAGTGTGTCAGACTACAGTGTGTCAGGGGTGCACTATATGCAAGAGCTACTGATGTGTGGCTTACTAAAACCAACAGGGGTGTCAATGAGCAGCAACTCCTGCCGTGCTGCATGTGACTACTTTTGTCACATGGAGAAAACTGCATAATCTGCCTGAGAGAGCAGATTGGATACACAGCACACTGCACATGCATGCAGTGCAGGTAATGATGTGCAGGCTCTCCAATCTATAGCTGCACTACAAAATGCCGCATGAACACCAAATCTGTCATCCCAGCATACAGCAAAAGAGATTAAAAAGAGAGTAAAACAGATTCAAAGATTACAGATTAAAAGAGATTACCGCAATGGTGCCTGCTGGGCAGTNTCTGCTGGAAGACCCAAGAATGGTCTACCCATTGGCAACTCAGCAAAACATGGACGTTGCTAGCTCAAGCCAGCAACCAGGTCAGGCTGCACAGCAGTGCCAAGCAAGGCCTGCTCATCTGAGCATTGCTGTCAGCCAGCTTCAGCCTCAAAGTTTCAACACCCTGGCAGACGTGACGGTCAAGCTCAGTAGTGTGGAGCAGGAGCTTGGTGCAGCTGGTGNAAGTGCTTGTATTGCAACAATGCATGTGCTCCCTGAAATACAACATAGGATAATGGTGCTTGATACAGCGTATCCACCAGTTACGCGCTGCACAATGTTTGGGGTTGTTGTAACATCCTCACGCCAATATCAGGAGGTACCCAGGATGCCTGATCTTGCCATGAGGCAGTCAAGTCTATGACTGCCTGGCGGCAGTGCAGTATGTGCAATCATGCAACACCGCACACTATGCACTGCAAAGCTGTAAGGTGAGAAGCTCAGCAAAGGGTTGGTGAGCTGGTATGCGCTGTGAATTACGTCATGTGCCTGCATGCAATTCAATATATGGTGCATGATGTCTGCATCCACTACCGGCCCTTGCATATGGCAATGCCCAACACATTTTTTACTGTGAAAAGGTGCATGGACATGAAGTGCAGCGTGAGTAAGCACAGATGTAGCACACCAATGTCACGAAGTACACTGAGTAATGTCCCTTGCACAGCAACTGGCATGCATAGCTGAGCTGCATTACTGACCGTCATGGGCCACATTTCTATCATTGCCCACTTCATCAGCCCAGTCTTCTTGCTCTTGTGAGGCTGTGTATGCCGATGGCAATCCAGGTTCAGCACAAATATTGCATTTAGCGCCTCCTCATATGCAGCATCGGCCTCTTCCATTCCACCTGAGAAAGCCGCACACTTGCATGAGTATACAGCTGAAATGAACTGCAGCCCAATAAGCCGGCAAGGCAGTCAGGGGAAAGTCCACAGCAGCTATAAGCCATCATCTCACAACCAACAGTTGGACCAGACTAATGCTGCGAAATGACGACAGCAGGAATGCAGCAGCAGCGGCGCGCAGACCACACAATGCAGCAGATGGCTTATATGTGATGCCTAGGCAGGTAGACATCAACGACTGCTACCTTCCTCATGAGCTATAGAAAGGTATAGCTCATAAGGAACCTATGAGCTCCTCCTCATCAAAAGCTGACCCATAACATCCAGCTATTGCAGCAAGTCAAGGTGCCAGATGCAAAGCTGAGGTGGCAAGCAGGGNAACCAATGCCAGCGCAGATGACATGTGCGCTGCAACAGGTGTCTAGCATGAAAGCACAGGAAACCACCAATGTTGCTGTGCAGTGCAGAGTGGTATGTGCAGCCCACATCAACTGTGCCAATCACTTGTCAATGCCAACAGGCGTTTAACATTTTGAGTCTTCAGTTACTGTGTCAAGAGTCAACATGAAGCTGGTGAAGTATGTCAAAAGCAGCTACCAGCTCTACAGGGTAAAGGCTTTGCGACTCTGATTGCAAACAGTCACTGCATCCCAAGTTGTGCAGAACATCTCCTGTGCTGGTTAGCAAACTACCTTGAGCTTGGCTTGTGCAGCACTAAGCTCAGCTAATTCCTTCCAGATGACAGCTGTCACAGCGGCATGATCATTCTCCTTGTCCTCTTCGCCTTCTGCCTGCTCGCCTTCTGGAGTCCTTATTGACGCCGCAGCCTCAACCTCTTGATTGTGTGCAGCTGAGCCAGATGTCACTGGTCGGCCTGCGCATTCACAGACATCAGTCAGGCTGTCCAACACAGCAGCAGCATGATNTCTAATAGTGTCTGGCAGGTACTGATAAATGTCTGGGCCAACGACATTGCTGTCGAAGGTGCAGTATTGCAGCGGCAAAACCCTCATAGCAGCGAACATGATTTTTATATCCCTTCGCTGAATGTCGTCATCACAGGCCTGATCAACAAACGTGAGCCTTGTCACGTTGACGAGACCGCTTTGTCTTGATTTGTCACACAACCAGAGAAGTTGGCGATGAAAAAACCCCCGCCCATCACCTCTCCAACGAAAATGGAGGTGACACGGTCGAGCAGCTCTGCACAGGGNCACCATTGAGCCACATGCCAACTGCAGCTCAGCACCCAGAGGCAGAGTCTGATACCAATCACAGCCGCAACATGGTGACAACCTCCTCCAGCCCTGGCTTTGTTGCAGAGGCTGTGGTGTCAGATGCCGTCAGCTCACTGCCCAGCGCTAACGCTCACGAGTCAACACCTAATGCTCAGGCAGGTTCCTCAATCATGCGTGTGACAGCAGACAAAGCAGTGCAGCAAGCAGCAGACCAGTTGCGATCAGGCTCACAAGATGAGGTCAATGGCAACCCTTGCCATGTCTATGAGGCTACGCTTGACACAGCAGGCATTGACATCCACACCCCCAGCAGGTATGCCCGTACCTGTGCATAAGCTGTACAGGCAAGTGCATGTTGTTCATCACTTGTCCCTCCTACTATCTGCTTCCTGGTTTTTGTGCCTGTGTGAGCAAAGCCGCGCTGTTGCCAATCAATCCTCACAGCTGATGCAGCTTTTGCTGAGCAGGACATCAACATTTCACGCCCAGCTGCGCAGGGCATTCCTCAATGTTGTCCTGACACATGAAGTCTACTGTACATGCAGCATGGTCATCAAATTTGTCATAGTGGGCACCTTTATCAAGACGCAGTTGCTGCAGCATTGTATCTTGGATTTGATGCTTTCGTTCAGTGTAGAGTGCAATCTGTAGCTTGTGTGATTACTGGGTTAGCAACATGCATCAACTTGATGAAGAAGCCAAGGTTGTATGCAGGGGTAGCAGAGGTAAGGCAGGCTGGAGCTGCCGCATGAGCCGTTGGCTGGTCTGTGTAGCTGCTGGTGTGGGCGGCCTTCTTNAGCGCAGCATCGCAGACGAGCCTAGGTTAAGACGACCAGGTGACCCATATTCAGTGCTGTGGTGTGCAATGCACAGAGTGATGAGACTTGTTTGCAGGAGCGGAGTAAGAGGCAAGGCAGGAAAGTGAGTTTTTGCAGTCTAGTCAGCACAGGACNAGTGTGGGCATTGTAGTCACCTTGTGGCCTGGCTTGAGCATTACAGGGGCTGCACGAGGCTTCTCTTTACTTGGTGTGTTGGCATACAGGCGCTCATTGCTGGGGACACGCGGAAGGGTGGCACTGTCCCGACTCAAGGGAGGCCGGCCTGCCTGGGGAGACAAGGGCCCTGCTTGTTCTACAGGCACACACTGCATGTCTTACCCACGAATCGACTCCTGCTTGATCTGTTGGGCTGCATCATTGATGTTGCTAAGAAGGGCAGGAAGCTTGTTGACAGCAAGGCATGCAGTGTCACCATCAACCAGTTTTGCTGAGGGGACTGTGAGGGCTGCAATGTACGCTGTACGATGGCCAATTGTGATTGCTATGATGAGACTGAGGCTGATAGGCAAGAAGCAACACAGGCACATCACAAGCAAGTTCTAGCCAAAAACACGGTGCCCGCTGCTGATTCATGCTGCTACTAGCATTGCAATAAAACAAATGTTGATGCTGTTACATATGCATGTGGGTAGCAGCAGGCCATGCAGGGTAGGTCCTGGAGACTTGCATGCTTGTGCAAAATGATGCAAAATCCAGTCAGCTGAATTTTCCAGACAAACATAGCATACAGTGGTGTGCACAGCAGTGTGCAGTGCCTGACTAGGTGAGCCTGTCTCTATCAAAACAAGCTGTGACTGCAAATTCCCACATCATGCTGGACAGCCAGNAGTCTGCTGCGGGGATGCTCAATACAGCTGTAGCTGCAGGCTGGTGAATTGGCAGGTGATCATGGTGCTAATTTCCTCAACTGCCTGTGGGATGTGCTTGAACAGCTATTGTGTGCTAGCGATCCCAAAATATGTCATGTTTGATGCAACTGCAGCTGTAGTCAGGGTGCAGGTGCTGGCAAGATGTAGCACCTTGCCCTGCTCACGGTTCTCAGCCTCCTTCAGCAGGCGCTCCTTCTTCTCCTTGCGTGCCTCAGGTCTGTACTTGAGCAGCAGCTTGAACAAGGTAGCTGCTGTGTTCTTGTCCAAGGTCTTTGTAAACCTGGTCAGCGCAGGGGGGACCTTAAGACGCTGTCCTAGAACCCTTCGTTGCCTTTGGATTCTGACATATCTTGGCCACTTGACTAGCCTGTGCAGGTCCTTCTTTGGTGGTGGAACACCTGCTACACCTGTACAACAGTACAGCTGGCTGAGCAAGCAATGTCTTGGCTGCTTAGATGAGCTCTGCTCTGCAATGTATTTACTGCCTGATTATGCGAGCAGCACGAGCGTGGAGGCTCACCAAAGGTCTTGGGGCGCTTCTCATACAATGGGTTGACTGGCTTTGCTGGAGCATTGCTCTTTCTGATGCCAACGGGTGCAGCTGCTACACGCCGCTTTGGAGCCTACAAGTACGAGCGGAAGGTCAAAATCACTGATTGAAGCTTTTGATACACAAAGTGGCCAATGGCCGACGGTGCTCGAACATAACAGCAGTGAAGTTTCATCTGCCTAACAACACAAGCTACCGCGGAACGCTGGGTGACGCTCACAACAGAGATTGCTGTCCATCATGCGACGGCCTAGGACTTACCATCTTTCCTGCTCCACCTGCACAGTGCCGCACTGTGCACTGGAAAAGGACTAACTAAGCCCGCTTCAGGTATTGCAGTACTCGGCGGCGCTTTAGATTAGCATCTTCTTCACTGCATGTGCGAAGCCTGGGACTATGGGACATGTACATGTATTGAGGAAGCCTTCTCATGTGGTATCGCTGTCGCTGGGGTGCATCCTTGCAGGTGCGTGTTTGGCAGACCAGCCACAAGCCTGCATGCGCTGGTCCCAACGCCTGTACCTCATGTAGCAAGTTGACACCAGTAAAGTCGTAAATGCTGATCATGATTAGGGGTCCTGATATGCATATGAGTTGTGGGTGC
This sequence comes from Trebouxia gelatinosa, assembly GCA_000818905.1. Classification (NCBI taxonomy): domain Eukaryota; kingdom Viridiplantae; phylum Chlorophyta; class Trebouxiophyceae; order Trebouxiales; family Trebouxiaceae; genus Trebouxia; species Trebouxia gelatinosa. The sequence continues at coordinate 2,143,478 of KN805367.1, forward strand.
TGAGTAAGCAGCACACCAGTCATACCTACGCCAGTGGGAAACAGCTAGTGCCAATCCACGAGCAAACGATTACAGCTTCCGATATCACCACGTCTTGTGACAGGTCAGCATTTTGTGGACCTCAGTCTAACACAGAGACACACACACATGTATTGCTGNTAGAGCAAACTAGTCCAATGACTAGCTTCATGTTGCCCTTTATGCCAATCTGCATGCGGCCCTACGAAAAGTAAGCTATGCACAATCGCAATATGTGTGGCGTGCGCAACGACTTGGAGTCCGCCCATCGAAGGCACCTGTCCCATGTACGACGCTTGAATGCCAATCGTACAATCAGTGTCCAAGACGGCAGTAGCAATGGGCACGTGAGCAGGCAAGAAGCCAGTGCAGCAGGCGAAAAGCGCTGACCGTAGTCAACATGCAGAAGCTGAGCACAACCCTTGGCGGCATCTTCCGTCATAATGGCTACTGCATCTCCTGTCGGAGCTGCAAGCACTGCGGAGAGCCACTGTGAGCATGCAGGGCGCAGCCAAGCTTTCAACCTTCCGTGTGTGCTGCCAAACCGTTTTTGGCATCGCTATCCTGTATTGCTGCAAGGGCACTGCAACAGCTCAAGTCCTGCTGAACNCGGCAGCTGGCAGCTCTGCAAGTCTGCACCCCACTGGGGCCTTCTGGAGGTAGCCCTCCCTGTCAGCCCTGTCACTGCCCTGCACATACCAGCACAAGGCTCATCTAATGACAAGACAGGGAGAAGAATGCGAGCGTCGTGACACACACCATTCAGATAGATAGCTGCACTCAGAGAGCTGTCCACAGAAGACCAAACAAAATGAAGGCATGCCTTTGACCATTGCTGTCGCAGTCACAAATATGCAGGCAGCGTTCCTGTCACTGACCCACAACTTCAAGTCCAAATTAGCCTCTACATAGCAGGAAAACGGTATGTCTTTGAACATTGGGGTTGCACTTGGTCGTGTGCAGGCAGACTTCCCGTCACTGACATGCACAATCCAAACACAGAGAAGGCAGCAAAGACCAGTCACTACCGGTCTCTCATGCACCAGAAGGCTTGCCGTTTTGGCCAAGCTTAGCAAAGCATCAACATGCAGCTTGTGCTGTAACTCCCACCTGCTGATTATATGCTGGCAGGGTTCACGTGCTGCTGCCATGCATGCTGTTTGTTAATNAGCTGTGGATTGTGTTGCATGCCGTCCTGTAGTCAGATTGAGAGTGTAGGTTTGGTCTTCAGCCCCTGTTGCTCGTTGCTTTGCTTGCTTTCCGCACAAGCTGTACAGAGTCCACACAAGTGCAGGTGGAACTTGGCACACATCGGTTCTGATTTGCTTGCAGTGTGGCATCAAAGTGGCAACATTACATGCAGCAACAGCCCTGAGCTCATGCAAGGACACAAGTTGCTCTTGCCCCTCACACTCAGGGCTGTTGAGGCCCAAGAGGCTACTNGCGGCAATAACTTCAAAAGGCTTCTCACCCACACTGGCAGAGGCATGTGTGTTCAGGCTCCCGCCCCAGCTGGGGTTGCGCAGGGCATGGTGCAGACTCACCATGCCTGCAGGACATGTCATGGGCTGTTGATCCAGTTGATTTTTCTTCAATCCTTTGCTATTTTCATCATGTATCATTGTTGTTTACTTGGAACAATCCAATTGAGACTGGATTGGCACCTGTGCCGCAAGCTCTCTGAGCCCTTGCTCGGGTGGGATCATACACTCTGCAGTGTAAGCAGTTGGCTGAGGGATGCATGATTAGCTTGGGCATGGTGCACTAGAAACTGCATGCCTTATGTCGCAGCACCACCAGCCTTGGACACAAGTGGGTAGCCCAGCTGATACGTGATCGCTATCGGCTGCTGTCAACACAGTATGCAAATGTACATTCCAGCATACAGCACAAGGCTTCACCTCCGTCAGCCAATGCTGGCAAGCGGCGCCAGAGCTCTTTCTCCAGCATGCTATGCAGCGCCTCCAGGTTGCTGCTGTGGTAGACGCTGAAAAAGTTGCTGCTTTGGGCAGTCAGCATGCTCCTCAGGCTTACACATTCAACGCCACTGAACGCTTCTCCTGCTGATAGAATCTTCTGTGCCCACTCCAGCACCTGCACAAGTACCAAGCTAACTTTGCAGCTTTGGTATACACGAACCGCTTGGAAACAAATCAATATTTGATGTGGTATGTACTGGGGAAAATAAGTGCTGCCATTGCTTACCCCCACAGCATTGGGATGCTGACTCATGATCTGCTACACCTCGAGGCTGCCACTGTAGCTGCAACACTCTGCTGGTGGTGACAAACTGTGGTCCGTGTACATAGACCGGCTGTGACAAGCATCAAGCTTGGACTTGGGTGTACACCTGTAATGTGCTTGTTCAATCATTGTGTGAGGTCTTCAACCAATGGATGATGTGAATCAGGACGTGACTCACTCATGTGTGCGAGCGTAGTGACTGCAGCTCGCAGAGTCAGCATGGATACCTGAACATGACAAATTGCATGAGAACAACACCTGCTTGCCAAGTCTGCCTGTTCCAGGTATGTTACATGCCCAACCTGTTACCAAGAAATGAACAAGTAGGTTGACCACAATGTGGCAGTGTGCTGGTGACGTTAACAGCCAAACACGCAAATCTGATTAGAGTGCGGTTCACAGCGTGTGCTTGCTGGTTCAGCTTGTACCAACAGCAACTTCTGCATTTTATTGCAATGCAGTCAAGGTGCCACCACGCTGTCAGACGTAAGGGCCCCCGTCAGATGGCATGCAATATGAGTCTTGAGCTGATGACTGCTAATGGTGTTACTTTTTTCCCCCTAGCCACAGAAAGTATGCTCAGATGCTGATCATGCAGACATACATCAGTCATATGCAGCTGATGCTGAGGCCTGAAGCTGCAGACTTAAGGTTGGACGAACCACCACAAATGTTGGTCAGAAGACTCTGAACACACAATCAGAGGTCATAAATGCCAACATCCTGCAAGGAGGGCCACACGAACCCTGCAGAGTTGCAGTGTGCAAACCTGCAGAAAATGGTCCCCCTCAAAGGCTGAGGATGAAGACAACAAGGCAATGATNTGGTTGTTTTCGCCTATTCCCTCATGCGGCACCACAAGGACACAGGTGTTGTCAGTGGAGCTCTATGAACAACCAGTTGCCATGCTCAGGCTTCACATGAGGAATGTGACTATGATATCAGCCAGCATCAGCCAGCATGCCGTGGCTGATGCTGAGTCGTGCAAGTTGTAACAACAACAAGGCTGTGAGTCAGGAAACACTTGTCAACAGAGCCTCATGCTACCCTATGTCTGAGGCCATTTTAGACCAAGCTGATAGGTAACAAACAGCATTTGCTCCTTGTAAGCAAGCCTCCCAACAAAGATAGACATTGCCGACATAGTCAGCACACAGAAGTGTGTCACTTCTACACTCTAGCCTGTGCGGAGGATACCAACCTTTTGCCAACAAGCCGAGCCGGGTCTCTGTCCTTGACGTCAAACACAAACAGGGAGCCGTCCACCCCAGCAGCAAACAGCACAGCATCGTCATGGGTGAGCATTAGCTGAGCAATGGCTACCCCACAGCAGCGGAACTCCTGGAACTCCCCATTCAAGGGGTACTTGTAAGCTCGGATGCAGCCTGTCTCTGTTCCGGCAANCTCTTTCTGATTTTGCTACATGGGTTCAACACCCAACTGTTGTTTCGGCTCCCATAAACATGACCATAGTCTGCTATTTATCAATAGTGAATCATGTAGTGCATTTTGCCAGGCCTGATGTCTGATAAAGATGGGTTTTTTTGGGGTTTTTAAGATAAACATCGGGCATGCCAAGGCAGCTTCTAAGCCATAGTGTGAACACCATCAAAAGCCATCAGAGCTTGTCACACTTACTGCATGTGTACATCAACACTATGTGATATTTTGACCCAGGAGCAATGTTTTCTGCAGTGTATTGGAGGAAGGCATGCTTGGGCTTTGGAGCTTGATAGTGTGTGAGCGTAGAGAGACAACTCTGCCACAGCAGCTGCAATATTCCAAGCTCTGTCCCCCAACTAGCCTGTGTCAAGTGTGACATGGCCTCAGCATCTAGTTTGTCACACAATGAGAGCTCAAACAAGCGTGGCCAATTCCCAAACACAAGCTGCTGTACAGCAGCAGCATCAAGCTGGTTGTTGCAGAGCTTCAGTTTCTCCAAGTAAGGCCATTGCCCTGTGGCTAGTTGCGCCGTCTCTAAGGCACCAAGCTTGCTGTTGTGTATAATCAAGGTATCCAAGTTTGGCCAGGGGACTGAGACCAGTTGTGCAATGCCTGCTATGCTGACCTTGCTATGGCTGATGCTCAACGCTCAAATCATGCTCCAGGTTGGCTCATGTAGGTATGCTAGCATAGCAGGATAAAGCTGATGCTGCATNCCCAGATGTAATTTTGGATCAGACTGGATCATCCCCTGTGCTGCTCTAACACAAAGCGACCCCTTATGCATGTTGGAGCATACGCACTCCGCAGGCAGTTGGCCAAACATGGAAAGCAGGCTCCTGATCCTGGTTGCGATGCAAGGCATGAGGCTAGATAGCACTACAGGAGATGTTGCGGGCTGGCGCCATGTAGGCATATGCACATGCACACATGTGTGCATTCACTAAGGGCATGGGCTGCCACAGATCAGCCTTCAACATGGCATGTGCGCGCTTGAGTATAGCCAGTTGTCACACAATCACTCAACAGTCTGACATAGGCAAGTATGAACCGGATCCCAAGACAGCAATCATCTTCAAGCAATGCAACCGTCTGACGTGGGCAATAGGTTGCTCCTCATACGGCTGCCACTCCCAACAAAATATTTACTTAATCACGTTGCCAGTACCATGAGCCACGTGACCAATGACGCTGCTGTGCTGCATCTATTGCACCTCANCCATCTTGTTGGCCTCCATCTAAAGCCAGCCAGGGCTCATACCTCCCCACCTCAGCCTGCATGCCAACAGCAAGTCTTATGCTGACCTGCGTCTGGAATCAATGAAAGGATTTGGCGGTTATGTACATGCGCCTACCCATATGAATTCTACAGGTTGCACAGTCTGGTATATGGTTTCGGGTGGTGTAAGCAGCAAGTGTGCCCCAGTACTCCCCAGAGCAATCTCCGTGCACACAATATGTGTATTTGAGTGGGGTAGCAGTCTGCCCACAAACACGACCATGCACAGTTCTGCCACGTAACAACAATTTCAGATCCAGCAGCAGCTTATGGGGAGCACCTGGCGAAGCAATCTCAGATTGAGTCATGATCACACCTGGTGATGCCCCTCGGGTGCTAATGGCGGGTCCCACCAGGACGTGCTGGTAGAAGCGAACTCGCTGTCCACTTCATCAAGTCTCTTTGCATGTCTCATGACTACCAGGGTCTGCATTGCACGCATTATCAGCGGTGCCGTGCGGATCTCCCGATTCTCGGGAATGACACTCTCGGAAGTCTCGGAAGGTAGTAACGCCCCATAACGCCCTGAATAACGCCTGCAGGCACTACTTGCAGCTTGTTGTCGCTTGTCGCTTCAGCCCAGGTGCATTGTCCCGAACACAACAAGCCAGCATGGCCGAAAGTGTAGGGCACACTTGTAACATATGCCTCGATACCTTGGGCGCCAATGGGGGCGTGTCGACGTTGCTTTGTGGTACGTGTTTCGACACCACCTGCTGTTGGGCCCGAAACTGTATACAACCGTGCGCAAAGTCACAGCCTCTGTCACACAGTAATGTCGCAGACGTACTACCTGCAAAAAGTTTTGCTCTGCACAGGGCACCCCTTCTGTCGAGAATGCTTGTCGAGGTGGCAGGCAACAAGCCATCTTTGTCCCGTCTGCCGAGCAGACCAGCGGACCTTGTCAGGNTCACGACCAAGGTAAGTACTTTCAGCCGACTCAAGGTGCTTTTGCGATGGTAATGTGATCTCAAGAACCGTTGAGTGACCCTGATCCAGTCATGCTGCCTAGCATTTGCCACAGCATGCTCAGCATTCACCTCAGACCAATTAGGTAATGCAGCAGCACTACTATGGTAAAGTGTTGTAAGTGCGTGCTTGCAACAACGCAGCGACATAAGTTTAACTCAGGTACAACCCTTGCGTGAACTTTGGATAGCACACTTGCAGCAATGGTTCGCGGCAAGCGCGGCAGAGCGGACGCTCCGGATGATCTGGCACAGCAAGAAACGGCAGAAGCGAAACGCACACGACGTGCCGCTAATGTTGCAGATCAGGTGGATGATGGTGCGGCTGCAGAGCCGGGGCCTGTCAACGGGCTCGACCGGCGAGAGGTCATGGCGGATGTGGCCCGAAGGTAGGTGTAGCTCACCAAAGCTAGTGTACGCACATTAGCACTTGAAATCTGCAAAATCGGGCATGGTGTGATTCGAGCACGGCTATTTCAGCAAGTTCTATTGCAAGCCCGTGCGCTGCAATAGTCTGCGGCTTCCTGACCTTTCCCTCCCGACACATAGAGCTGCATGCTGACCCGCACCTATATGTGTGCAGGCGTGCTGCGCATTTTGCCAACTATGCTGGAGATGATGATGAAGAAGCTGACCTGAAAGCTAAAGCTGTGAGTATCGCTTGCAACTGTATGCATGCACTCTGTGCCTGTACAACAGCTGATCAGGTTGCTTGTCCTGGCAGGCAAGAACCTTGGGGCCATGGTCAAGCGCAAGAGAACTGGTGGAAGCCAGATCAGCAGCTGTAGCAGCTAGNTGTGAATAAGTCAAGCTCTTGTTGGTGCCATCGATCAGTAGCCATCCAGGAAGAATGCATGCATCAGTAGACTGCCTTGCGTATGGCATGGCANGGCTGCACTTCTGCACTCAGCAAAGGTCTGCCCATGCAAGCAAACACAAGAAACACCATGCCAAGGCAAAGCACTCCATTCAGGGAAAAGCATATGATATCATCATGACGGTTTTTGCAGCATAATTTATGATGAATTTATGATCATGATTGGCATCACGCATGGCATAGCTTACCAGTTTGCACACATGTCAAGCCAACTTTTTGCAATCCGTCAAAGATGTGGTCTGCATCGTCCAGGGTGACGCCCCGCAGCTGAATGTTGGCTCTGGTGGTGATATCTAGGCAGCCCTTCTCGCCGTACTTCCTCACACATTGCCCCAGAAATCGGCTTTGCTCTGCTGTCAGCTCACCATTGGGCACCTGCTAACCATGGTTGTGTCAGTATCAGTTAGGGTCAATAGTATAGGTTCATCAAATGATGAGACATCGTCAGGGAAGATTAGGTCAGATGGTATTCACGAGATTGTGTGATGACACACCAAGCTAATGCAGATTTGAGGTGCTTGTTTTCTCTGCTGTCAGCCTGTCAGGAGGCACTGGGCACCAATTTGAACCTTGCAGTCGAAGGGAAGTTATTGTGAAGGTAGAGTGTAGCACAAGCCCCAGTACAAAACTGTCTCCTCCTCAAAAGGCTTCTGATAGCTTTTGCAAAGTCTTCCATACAGCAGGCAGGCTTGTTGGTAGACCACATAATTGATCAGTNACAAGAGCATGTCAATGCAGAAGCTAGCCAATGTACTGAGCTTGTGTCAAGATCTGCAGCTCTAGATATAGAATTCGTGCTCGGGGCTCATTGCATGGTGAATAAATGCAAAGCTCACAAAGCATGTTGCTTAGGCTGCGCTGAGTTTGCATGGGAGTGCTCGAGCTTCAAGATGAGGCGCTGGCAGGAGTCAGGTGTGCGTTGAGTGCATGCACAGCATGCAATGCAAGAAAGTGACATACTTGGCAATCCTGCAACAGGCGGAAAGTGCCAGGCAGTTGCCCTATATGATGGCCTTGTTGTTCAACATGGTGCAGTAGCGCAGACGTGACAGTCGAATCATACAGCAGAACTTGCTGCTGTGCTGCGCACGCAAAGCAATGCAACGTTTGCAAGACAGGACTGATGCTGCAATGTGGCATCATGACTTAGCAAACCAGTGACTCTAACATCATTAGGCAGCATCTAAACACTTTACAGACACACAGATTGTCACCAGCACCAGTCCCATTTGAGAGCACATGCTTTGCTAAGTCCATGGGACTGCCACAGGTTTGACTTTGACGTGGAGGCCAGCAGCGTACCAACTTTGCCGGCATCCTTTTTGCGAAGAGATCAGGTGCCAGCTACATTAGCAGCTTCCAGGGAAGCTTTGGGGATAGCTGGCATTCCTGATGCAACAAACGCCACAGAATCACCACCAGTGGTTGCCCCCAGCAGCAGACAGCTACGCCCCCTTGCACTGCGCTCTGACNTGGCTGATGACCCGGCCAGAGCCTCGTATCGCTGTTGTTTCTCATTCATCATTCCTGTTCTTCACCATGTCATGCTTTGGGCACCACGCCTCAACAGCGGTCCAGGTAAAGCGTGGCCTGGTGTTTCCTTTGTTGGCTGTCGGTCAGTGTGACTGTATGTCCCTTGCCAGTTGGGCGTTCATGTACTGACTTAGCATGTGCGCTGGCTTTTCTCTTGAGGCACAGCAACTCCTGTGATTATGACTTGGCATGTGCCACCTCAGCTCCCACTGCTGCCCAGTAGCATAACTTTATGCTCACTGCTACTGTCCAGCCAAAAGCATACAGGCTGTCAACTTTTGATTTGTGCTGTTGTACAATGGGGCGTACTTCCNGTTGCAGCATCTGACAGCAATGCAGCGGCACATGTCAAGATCAATGCTGTATGCTGTCATGCACCAAGACAGCAATATGTGTGTGAATGTTGCAGTGGCAGGAAGACTTGCAGGCCTATGAACATAGCATGCCAGGTCATCAACTTGCCACTGCTGTGTGCTTACTAACACTGCCAGCGCACAAAGAGGGACAAGCATAGGAGAGATCACCAATTTGCAGAAAGCATGAGACTGATGGCTTCCTGGTTTTGCAGCATTCCACAGCATNGCAAAGTGGCACCAGTGCACCTGAGCAAGTGGAAGAAGCTGGACTCAAGGATCTGTCCTGACAAACTGGCTGCAATCTTCAAGCAATTGACGGTGTTGAGCACCGAGTGCTTGCCCCTGCAGCAGCGTCATGGAATTTCAATGTGCTCAGCCTCATGCACCTGGCAAGCTTGAGAGCGGAGACCATTCTGGCAAAACAGAACCACAGTATTGACAGCTTGTTGCTGCTATTGTTAAATCCAGTCGTAATAGCAATTGAGCGCATGCGTCAATAGTCAAGCCTAAACAATGTGTCGGACAAGCTCAGCAATCTCACAGAATGTGAAACGATCTTGCAAATCTTGCTATGTACCGTACTGCAAGAGCGAAAAGCATCTGCTCTGGCAAAACCGTTGAAAAAGATTTGAGCAAAGGGATACCTGCAAAAGTGTTTAGCATNCATGCGTCGCCGTACCTGCTCCATAATGCCCGACATTCTGACAAACTGATTTGTGCGTTGATTGAGCAAACTTAGCTGTGTATGAGGTGTTACACAGCGCACGAAAGAAATGCGAATGTCGGAAGTGAGGGTTTTGCACACGCAAGCATAAAACCGGGAAGCTGGACAGGGCATCAATCGGTTTCTTATCCGCATACGTTAGTCATTTGCAACGCCTGGCAGATGCCGTGCAGCTAATACAATCAGTCATGCGTAACGAGTGAGCATGAAGTTTGACAGGCTACTGCGTTAACAATCATGCATGAGAGAGAGAGAGAGATGATTACANGCTTACAATACTGTGCTGAGACCAAACCTTGTCACAATTATCAGGACTGTGTCAGCCTGCACTGCTTCTCTCATGCAGGTGTTGGATGAGATTGGCATTGACATCTCATCAAACCTAGCTGCTGCGCCTCGGCAAAAGGTTGCACAGCGGCAGCAGACGCAGGAAGAAGCCAGCACAAGCAAAGAAGACGCAGAGGCAGATGACTTACTAGCTAGATTAGCTGCTTTGAAATGACACAAGCATTGTAGCTTGCTCTGTCCTGCAGGTGTGTATACCATGCTTTCTATTTGAGTTGGTATGTAGTCGCATCCAATGAAGCACAATTGTTTAACAGCAGAAGATCAGTGTTCTTGAAATGCGTCAAGAGATATCAAGCAGTACAGCAAGTTCAACTTGCTATCACTCTAATGAATAGACAGTGTTGAGGTCAACATTCCCGAGCACCCAGCTGGCAAACAACTCATGTCAGGAGATAGGGTCTGTCAGCTGCTGGTCAACAGCTTCATGTCCCCTGCTACTGGCCATAAAAATGCAGTACAAACATTTCAGCCAGTTGTCAAATGTATCAACACAATACATAGACCATCACTGACGCACTCTCTGCACAAGCCCCAATCAAGAAGAGCTTGTGCATCTCAGCCGCGACACACATGTACTTCTGTTCCTACACATTGTCTGTGTTGCTGCTTTGCACAGCGGTTGCTGTGGTGTTCTGTGGCCTAGCATGCCGACGGCGCAGGGACTCATGCTCCTGCTTGGTGGCACGCAAGAAGTCATTGGCGCCCTCCACCTCCTCAGCATGCACTTGATCATGCTCTGCCATCCTCTGCAGCACCCAGAACAGCTGCTGTTGAGTCACCATGTAGCAGACTATCTGTCTGCTCAGGAACACTGTATGCAAATTGAGCAATATGCAGTTGCTTGNCTCTACAGTCAACATTGATGTTAATGTGGCTGCCCACAGGTTGTTGTGCAGGCAATCAGGTCAATGCACATGCACAATGTTCATGGCCCTGTTCATGGCCCGCACATGCATATGTCTGAGCACAGTCTGATCTTGATCAAGCTGAGTTTGGCTGTTGAGCTTAAGCTTGTGCAGCTGTGTGGGAGGAGGGTGGAAACTTGCATAGCTGTGACAGATTGCATGCGCTCTCGTCAGTGCAAGCCTTACCATGAAGTCAACCACANCTTTCAGGCTTGCCACACAGAGGAATGTCTGACATTGCATACCTGAAAGCTCGGGCACACCAGAAGTATCAAGATGCACATGCCAGGAAGAGCATTAGTCTGCGTAACACTCAGCCTCGGCCACAGCAGGACTCTCCTGATGAGCTGCAGCTTCTGCCTGACATGGCTGNGACACTGGGCTGATCAAGGAGGGCTGGCAAGATCGTGCCCCCAACAAGGCAGTGGTTTCAGAGTCGCATGTCGCCATTGTCAGCCGGAAAGGCAACCCAAAGAATGTGAAGACATGGGATGACTTGATCAGGCAAGCTGGATCCAATCATGCAACCTGCGTAATGACCAGCCACAATGGCACAAATATAAGCTATGTCGTATGTGCAGGAGGGTGGTATACATACATTCATTAATGTCATCAGTCCCAAAGTTTATATATATGTCTTTCCAGTATATGCACACATATCTTTGGTTGCAAGCTGTGTACAAAATATATGTGAATCTCTATATGTCTGCAAGCCGCANAGCTAAATAATGTACGTGTACACAGTTATCAGCCTGTCATGCAGCAAATTGAAGAAAGAAACAAATGACCGCAGGAATAGCATCAGCTCAGACAATGCAAGGCGTCCTCTGCTGTCAGTCACTTCAACCACAAACAGTCACAAGGAGGTTGACTACATGGGCCGTCTCACCATATATAGGCCACCAATNCTCCCTCCATGTTCACAGACAATGCTCTGTGGTGCAGTGCACAACGGTGGTCCATGTTCACAGGTTTGCTATGTAAGGATCCACACAACAGTACCTAGGCTACCAATCGGAATGTATAAAATTCTGTAAGACCATTGTGACATTACATGTCTGTGCACACAGGACTATTGGAGGATGCGCCGTTGCACTGCCACCTCTGGTGCCTATTATAGCCTGACACCTGACTAAAATGTTCAGCACAGTCAGAGTGACAAGTCATGCAACAACATGCTTGACTGGACTCTTGCACACAAACATATTGCCTGTAACATATGTGATCTTCCCAATGTCTCCTGCAGAGTCGATGGGTCACCTAATCACCTATAACTCATTATGAAGGGGACCTTGGCACGACAATTGCAATCTGCAACTGCCTGCAAAAAATTTTCCGAGGCAGTTCCGCAGCTGTCCCTGCTATACACACTCCGCCTTCGTGGGCGCCCNTTCTCATAGCAAGCAAGTGCGTCATGATAAGTTGACACCTGCTCAACAGCAGCACAGGTGTGATGTGACAAATGCCTGCACATTACACATGCCACTGTTGCCGTATTTGTGGAGTAATGCTGATGTTAGAAGGTCTGGCTTTGCAAACAGGCCATAGAGACCATGATTGAGGATGCTAAGGCTGCTGGGCTACCCCCGGTCATGTCTGCATACACCAGCCTCATCAAGGCTTTTGGCATGAACAGCAGCTTGGTTGATGTGAGGCGCATCATGGTGGAGATGAAGGAAGACGGTGTGGAAGCTAATCAGCTGCACTACAGGGCTGCCATTGTGGCGCATGGCCAAGCAGGCAGACCATTGGAGGCACAGGTGACAGCTCACAATGCTTTGACATTGTGCTTTGCTGCTTTACCGTGAGTTTTTGAATTTATGCTCTAATGTGATCCTGTGCTGCTTAAGCACATACCTGGATGTTGCTCGTGTGTTCTTGTGGTGCTTGGACACATACCTGCATTTTGTCGTGATCGACATTGAAGTATGCATGGTGCAGCGGTCATTGATGGCTGCACCAACAGCGTCGAGCTATGCCTACATGTGCAATTTGCAGTCTGCCACATAAGCAGTGTCTAATGATCTGCTGTGTGTGCAATTGACTTCTGCACCTCGCATTGCGCTCCAAATTGCCTCAGNGCTTCCTCATCTGGGGATGGGGACCGGCTGTTGCCCTCGTCAAGGGCTGCAAGTGGGCCCAGCTCTTGCAGAGCATCCTCAAATTTGTTGACGAGGTTCTGCACTGTTTGTGCCCAACCCTGCAGCTGCTTGATCTCCTGCTCCCGGTNTGACTGGGTGCAGTTGTGCACCTGTCATAACAGCAACTGCTGAACTTGCTTCAGGCTGGGATGTATGGCTATCAGCAGCAGCACCAGCACTGCCTGTTGGCATTGTCAGTGTTTGAGCGGCTGCAGGTTGGGTTTCCGGTTGACCACGAGCAGCAGCAGCAGCAGTCTTATCATGCATACAATGCAGCCAAAACCACTTGTGGACTCAGGGAAGCCAAAGGCTGAGTTGTCTGTAGGATGCCAGAAGACCGTTGCCGCTTGGTGCGCTTTCCAGTTTTACCACGCCGTTCATGGTTCCATCGCTCTTTCAGCTCCTTGTATGCTGCCAGGTCTGCATAGCCATGTCCACTGGCAGGATCCCTGTACCGTGCTGGCTTGCCAGTGATGATACATGTCGTCTTGGCTGCTGGTGTTGGTGCTGTTGAGGGCAACATGTGAGGTGGTGGCAACATGTTGATGACTTCCATCATGCTCTGCACAGCAACCGTACAGACATAAGATGTATGCCATCTGGTACACCCAGTCAACAGCAGAGCTGCAGGCCCTTCTCAGGNAATCTGCATTGCCACCTGGCGTTGCAATTGATCCTCATTGCAGATGGTGCTCTGCCCATTTGGGTGTTTCTGTACGCTGGGATTGCCGTTCAGTCCTGCTTTAGCTATGCTTTGTTGCAAGCGCAGCAATCCAAGGCATAAGTCATGCTGGATGCAAGGTCGTGCTTTATGCTACAAGGCAATGTGCTCTGCAGGATGTGGTGACCAGGGAGGGCAAGCTACTGTTCCTGTACAAGCGCCCAGGGCAGCGGGTGATTGTAGATGCTTCAGGCCGCCTCATTGTGCGCCCCACCCACATTGAAGCTCATGTGCAGAGGGACACTGCAGGTATATGCTGCACGCCATCATCATTGACATGTGCTTGACGAAGTTCTCTTGCACACTGGGTGGCGAGTTGGCAACATGTGTCGCTGGTCAGGATGTGTGCTCTTACACTGCGAATTCCCATGGCAGAAAACATGTTCATGCAATTGTTTGAGAAATTTGCAGCCAGCAAACCAAGTATACCTCAGACTGTGTGATTTTGCACTTACGTATAAGCCGGAAGATCCTTTGTGGTATCAACATTGCACTCAACAGTGTTGCCATGCGATGCAGGCCAGAGCATGAAGCATCACCTNGCTCCCACATTTTGTGCCATCAGCAAGTGGGCACGTTGATGCCCATTCTGTGGAGAGAGAAAGGTGGGTGCAAGATGGTAGCTGCATTATCTGCTGCAAAAGGTTGAAGAGCGTGTGGAGATTCACCTGTCCTGCGCACATTGTGGTATGGGTTTCTCGCTTTAGCAAGCTGTGCCAATGGGGTTTGTAAACAGTGTGTGCAATCTTCCAACAGCCCTGCACTGCTTGTTCAGCTGCTGTTTCTGTCTTGTAGAACTTGCTGCACATTCCATCAGGCACATGTTGCAGATCTGCAATGACTGTGCAAGCTGCATGCAGGTCATTGATGNACAGCATAGCAGTTAGGAATGCTCTGCACATGTGTTTGTTCTGCATTTGTTGACACGCTGGGTGTTGCCTGTGCTGGAATGTGCATGGCACGTTGCAGCGTGATCCCGAGATGACACAGAAACAACGTGGCGTTTGCTGATTGTACTTGGTATGTTATGATGCATGGATGACTGGGTGGCTTTCAACGAGTGATCATTGCCTGATCAATGTGAGCAAATTATTGTTGACGGGCTTGACAGAGCTGCAGGCAGAAATGAGTGCAAAGATGAGTAAGCTACAGAAGGAGAAAGATTTCCTAGCACAAACGAGTGAAAGTCTGCTGCGCAACCAGGACGACTACCGCAAACAGCTTGCGACAGAACAGGCGGCTGGTAAAAGCAAGGATGAGCAAATCAAAGACCTGACAGATCAGGTAGCTAGCATGACAGCACTTGCAAAGCCCCTAGTGCTACCAGGCATATGCACAGATTCTCCTGGATTGGCATTGCACCAGGATATGCGGTGATGTATTTGTGAGCTGTAAGCATGTATGCGCATGGATATGCGCGACTACATTGCCTCTTGAATGCAACGCAGTGATGGTCACACTGGTTACTATGGTGCAGGTGAGAGACTTGATGGTCTATCTTGAGGCACAGCAGCATATGCAGTCAGGCAGTGAGATGTCGCAGGGGACCATACTGCCTATCCCTGAGACTGCAGCCATGCCTAAGCGCAAGGGTACCAGGTCCAAGAAGTAGTAGTGCAGTGATTGTACATTGTGTGTACAATATTTTGTACAATAAATGCAGATACAGTGGCATGACACATCTGTACAATATGAGACTTATTTTGGTATACTTAAAGCATTACTGACAGTGTCAGAAGCTGCTGTAAGTCCTGTTNTTGTATGACTTAAGGCAGGATGAGACAGACCCGGCATTTGATGTTCATTTCGAGCAGCAGCTGCATGCAGCGTGCAGCCCTCTGTGCAAACAGATGCTCCTGGCTCTGGCTGGTGTCCTCCACATGCATGCTAGTAGCTTCAGTGGGCATCAGGCTTTGCGGGCCAGCCTTGCCAGACATTTGCTCAGCAGCTGCTTGCAGGTTTTCCACACAGATGCTGCATCAAACAGAACAGCTCGTGCCGTACGGTTGGCTGTTGGCTCATCAAGTGTCACAATCTTAGTAGTCTAGGTGTGCCCATGTCCAAGCTTGATGAAAATACAGCAGTCACTGTTGGCAAGGTCTGTGTCCCACATATGAGCCTGTCATCGGGTCCAAAGTAGAGCACTCAGGAGGCCACACAGGGCAAGGCTGTCTTAGCTACAGAAGAGCTAAGTCAGGCACAAAGGCATACACACCAGTAACAATCACATCGTTGATGATTGCTGCTTCAGGTCCAACAGATGCTGAACAAGCTTACCGGACAAAGTCTGCACAGTGGGGCTTGGAGANTTTAAGGTACATCCGGCTGAGCTTCCTAGTCAGGCGCCGTGGGCAACGTTGCTGAGAAAACAACGTCGGCTTGCGCTGCAGTTGGCGTACTTTGCCGCATGGCCTACCCTTGGGACTGCAGTGATGTATGCTTGCATACCACGAAATGACCGATTGGTGGAGGTATACAACCATTCTGCTCAGTGTCTTCATTTGTCAGCATTGGCCACAGACTGTCATTCGTGGCTGCCTTGCTGCAGTGTTTCTGTATTTCTGCACCATCCCCATCTTTGCAGCAATGTAAGATGCGGCTGCATGCAGGATATGAAAAGGCATGGCTTAGTGGATGATAAAAGCCTTCAAGAGGCACATAGGCAGAGTGTGCTGCAAATGCAACACATACAAGGCGCTGCTGCTAGGCCTGATGCAACCCAGCCCGCTGCATCAGGCCGGTGAAAATCTGCACATCAACGTACTGTAGTGTACCATCAAGAACTGAATGCAAGTCATGGCAGCATGGCCATTTGTACCTTGCTCCATGTCTGCACTGTGTCCTTGCCTGCCGTAGCAGTATTCACAATGGCATCCATATGCCCTTTTACACGCTTCTGCAAGCTTCCAGCTTTAGCACAATTGTGTTTGCTTTTCAGATTCTGTGCCAAAATGCTGCTGTGCAGCGCTTTNCATGATGCACTGTGGCACTTGTTTGTAGTGGTGGTTGTTGGCGTGTAAAGAAGTGGAGTATGCTACCTATCTTCCTCAAGCCGTTGTACGCTATATTAAATGTGGGGAACGACAGAATTTCGCTTTGTCCTTCAGATTTCGTCTCAGACGTGACTGTGCCTCCACTTTTACAAGTCTAGAATGTTGGGTAAATGTGTTTTGTACATTAGCAGGGCATTGTCTGGTCCACTACTGTTGCTGTCGTTACTATGCTACCTTGAGCAGAACTTTCTGCATGCATTTGTGCATGTTGTGCATCTACAATGCGTGTTTCGAAATGCACACTATCCCTGATCAACTACGGTTCAATGGGCAGAACTGCAGTGCTTACACAGACGGGGCAAATCTTTGCAGTCATTCTCAATCTATAGGTCACTATCCATTTGTCAAGGTGCACTGCCTACGGTACTAATTCTACTGCTTGCCACCGGCAGGCCTAGGATGAAGTCTAAGTCAGCGGGATCACTAACAGAAGTGTGTATCTGTTTGTGGTGGATGCAATGCAAAAGTAATCATGCTGGCTTCAAGTCAGAGCTTCTCCGACCACGTTGTGCAGTACACAACTTGGTTTCTGCCCTCAAACGGCAAGGTAGCTACCTTGATGCAGGAACTTCGAGACTGCAAGTAGTCTATAAGCTGTTCATACTTCCTTACCCAAGTGCCATTAGACAGACGTCTGTGAGGGAACTCAGCAGGGTAGACACAACAGGGCACCATTGCAAAAGGTCTACGCATCCTCTGTGCAAAGTCAATAATTGGCTCTGCAGCCTGCGTCCAGAGGCGATTGTTNCTTTGCTGCCGTACTTATGTCACACACTGCAGACGCACAGTGTCAGCATCATTGGAGCACGCTACAAATCTAGTCAATCACATGGCACGTTCCACAATGTAGCACGCCATGCTCACNAGCCCAGATGATCAAACGGTGCTGGCACATGCCGTGCTGTTGCTTGCTATACCAATTCACGTCTGAGCTCTTGAAGTGCTTGCTTACTTGCATACATTAGGGTTTAGGGTTTAATGTTTAGGGTTTAGGGTTGTAGGGGTTTAGGGTCTGTCTGGTGTTGCAACACAACCAGCATGTCTCGCTTCAGCATTCCAACATACGCCGGGCAAGTGTAAGCTCCAGCATGTGTTTCGATTGCAACAGCAAAGACTCATGCAAGGCACAAACGCACCGCTGTGCTGACTTGTCAAAGGGAGCGTCTGTGTGGTGAAGGTTTGAGGCTGAGTTGAGGGACAGCTCAGAGCATGACGCTAGGCAGCGTGAAGCTGAGGCTGCAGACCTGACAGCCAAGGCTGATGCAGTGCGCAAGCGGCGGGATGAGATGGCTGCTGCGCAAGAGGCTGCCATACAGGCCCGCCACCAGCTGGTGCTTGACAACTTGCAAGCAGGGCAAGAGCTCAAGGTATGTTGGCTTGCATGAGTGCCAAAGAAACAAAGATCAACTCGACGCCGGTAGGCGTTGGTTATGGGAGGCCNGTCTTGTGATCTTTGACCAGCTTGCGCAGCTAACCGCAGCTTGCGCAGATTGCATGATGCTGGTGTTATTGCAACAGTGACAAGTAGGCGACGTCCCTCTGAGGCTACTTGTTTGCTTTCAGGAGCTTCAGCGATTGCAGAAGCTGATTCAGCTTCCCAGCATTCCAGAAGCTCTAAAAGAGAAGTTCAGCAAGTTTGATGATCAGCTCAATCCAACACATGACCGAGAGGGCACGGAGCTTGACAGCAAGGTATATCGCTTCAACCATCTGCTGTGCAAGCCAGTACTCAGATTCATGCTTTGTTCTCTGACACTTGTTGTCTCCGTGAGGTTACTGTGTGCATTTACCAGGTCAAAGTGCAACTTTCATGCGATTCACAATCACAGATGGCAACAGACCTTGCTGCAGGATGCAATCATATGTCGCACAAACAACAGTCCTAGCAGGATGCACCCCCGGGCTCATGATGCATGCTTGTGGCAGGACTTGACAGTCTCCTCAGCTGTGGTGTTGCTTGCAGGCTGCAGNAAGGTGGCTATGGGTAGAGCCTGCAGGGCTGACTAGCGGGGATTGGGGAAGCTTTTGTGGGGATGGGGAGGCACAGCTGCTTTTGCTTGCACTGCTGACTGCCTCTGGGGATGCTGGTACTTTGCACGGTGACTTAGGCATCGCAGCAGCGGGAATGGACCTCTTAGCAGGAAGCCGCCTTGGCATGCTGCTATTTCTGGCAAATATGACACGGTCATTGTTTTGCACAAGGGCAGGATGTGATGACGGCGGAGGATCAGGCTTGCAAGGGCTTAGCCCACTCATGAGCTCATCCAGCATTGAAGACTTGGCACCTTCAACTNAGCACCATATCAGCACAGTGAGTAGTATGTGCTGCAGCTCAGTTCCCCACTGACAGCAGGTTTGGCAGCATTCTCAAGCAGCCTGCATGTGACTGTAGCAAGCTGCACTTCAACAGAGCACCTGGTGATTGCACACCTGTCTCAATCGTGAAAGGCTGTTGCATGTCATTCACACTCCTGGGCACTGTGCAGTTGGGGCGAACATTGAGCCGAGCAGGCACAGCCTCGCCAATTGCCGCACCCAGGGCTGCATCTGCTACCCCCATGCCCCAGGCTAGTGCTGCCAAGAGACGGCTGGTACAAATTGCCACTGCTGTCGGTCCTCAAGCACAACACCAACTACCCAAGGTCAGAGTCCAGGGTCTATATGTGCTGAAGTGTGTTTGGCATTACTGGACATCACGACACAATTGTTGGGCTTGGCCTACCAGATGATATGCTCACCGCACACTTGCTTGTGCCAACACACACCGCCATGGCAAACATTGCAACAGGGCGGACTCTGCCTGGCAGGCTGATGCAGCTGTCCGTGTACAAGACAGGCGTGATGCAGCTGACCATTGCAGGCCCAATCGTGCAATGCCTGACTTGGGGCTATTTTGTTGCAGCCCAGCTCAGCACCAAAGGCCAATGCAGCACCGAAAGCCAAACCAGCAGGCAGTGGTGTGCTGCCCCGCAAAGCAGTCAGCAACCCTAGACAAGCAATAACCCTAGGACCCAAGATACAAAACCCTGATGGTAGCTTGCGGATGACAAGGACTATGAGCATGGCTGCTGGAAATTCTTTATCGGCATCAGAGTTCTTGAATGCATTGCCATCCCAAAAGACAGATTTGATTCCAGTGGAGCAGGCACAACAAGCAGACAGCCAGCACAACATCAGTCATGCCGTCTCCAACGCTCGTACAGGGTTACAGGATGTAGGTAAGCTGCTGATGCGCCAACCCTCACTTCACCCTGCTGTGNGTGTATGCCACTTTGCAACTTGGCTAACACAGATTTGAAAGGCTGCTGCCAGCGTAACTTGAGGTAGGTTGCAAAGTGGCGCCTGCAACGTGTGTGTCTCCTTCCAAAGATTCTTCACTGTCAGCTGACAGATAGGCTCAATCACGGCAAACTCATGTACATGAAGCAAGTCTGTGCAAGCTGGTCCATAGTGAANTCCCACGGCAGCTGCAAACAACATGCCACCTTTGCATTGGTATTCAGCACTCATTTCATGGCTTGCTACCTCATAGGCAGCATTTAGGCGAGGCAGCAACCGCGCTGGGCCCCAGCTTGCGGCCTGCTGCTGGAGGTGGCAGCTCAACCGGCATTGCACCCATCAAGGCTGCTCTGCAGCGCCTCATCAGGCGTGGCATTGCCGTCAATGAGGCTACTCAGACACCGCCTGAACAGGTTGGAGANCGCAGCGTGTAGCCATACTGTGATGCAACATGTTGCAGCACTTGCAGCAGATTTGGTGTGTGCTGGTACCTTCACAAATCTTTGAAAGGTTGACAATCACACCATGACCACATTTTACGCATCACTTGAGTCCATCACCATATGTGCTAAACTTGTTGGCTATTGATGCAAATGGCGTTCCTGCTCATGCGTCAGATGTCAGGATGCAGCTACACTTTCTGTTGCAACGCTGTCCTGGTCTATCCAGACACAGCTGCCAGCAAGCAGACAAGCTAAAGGCCTGCATAACTNATGTGTACCATTCATGCTTCTTGTAGTATGAAAGAGTCTGTGAAGTTTATTACAGCGAGTTGCAAGGTAGATGCCTCACACGCCCCTCACCCATTCGCCACGCTTTGTACACATAGCTGCTTCAGTGTGGGTCCAGCTTGTTATGCTGCACTGCAAGAGTTGCTCAGCAGCTTTTGTATTTATGCTGGCGGTGAGGCTAGGGTTGAAACACCGGTCTGTAGCAACGTTGCACTGGGACAGCTGTGTTAGTGCAGTGTTTCGATTTGTGTACCTGCTGAAAGAAGTGCATTCCTATACATTGTATGCTGGTCAGTGTATGCCCATGGAACACAATGCACAACTAGCTGGCGTGCTGNCAACTTTGCTCAGACTTGGCATCGGCACAGCAGCACATGCCACCTTGGAACTGATCCACGGTGGGCACCTCTACTGCTTGTTGAAGCTTTGCCAAGCCACTCCCCAAATACACATGTCTAGGTCATAATTGATGGCTGTTGATATATATGTGCAATAAGTCATCCAGAGATGTAGCACGTGTCAACGTTATACACTGACAATCACAGTACTGGCACACTATACTTGTAAATGGTAATGCCACCAAGGGCCACCTGCCTGTTGGACTTGATCTCCAAGGGTCCACTCCAGGTGGCTCTGCGCAGTAGGCTTCGCAGCACCAGCTCAAAGTTTTGGGGTACCCTCAAACCCATTGAGGCCCTCCTTTGCAGTGCATAGCCCAGCGCAGTCCAGCCTGGAGAAAGAGGAAATGCTTTGTCAAAGGGCACGTCAACGCTGACGACGGTCCAGACTAGAGCCCTGCTTTGCGGTTGTAGCCCATAGCTATCAACTGCCAAGTCGAAGAAAGTGGTACATCAAAGAACATGATAATGATGACAGTCCAACCATGACTTGTTTGCGGTGCATANGCTCACCTTCTGGAGAAGGAGCACGAGGTCTTCCAGCAACAGGGTCTGGCTGTGCAGCATTAAGGCCTGGGGCAGTTTGAGGAGGCCCTGCACGCAGCATATGGATTGAAGGCTAGGGCATGCTGAAATGGCCCTGCAACTATGCTNGCATCACCAGAAGCGGCCAGACACCAGGTTGAAGGACTCACCAGGACAACACACAGCTGCATCAGGGATTTCCTGTCTGCTTGGGATCCCCAGCCGCAGCCCAGGGGGTCTGCTGTCTGCCTCCTCAATGGCTGCACCACCTGTACAATCAGACATGAGCAAGGCACTGCGCCTCAAAAAATGATCATCATGTGTACAATGAATGCATAGCTCCCCCAGATGTGAGTGCTGTCATAATATGGCAGCAGGCTGTCGCTGTTATTCATGTGTCGCACCTGTCTTGACATGTTGAGTGGCTTTCAGGACAAAGTAGTTTCGAGTTTGCTACATTGCATGGAATATGGCTTTGCTCCGCCAAGTTTGTGCTGTGCTGCATTGCGGCAATATGACNAAGCTTACCAGATTGGTGCAAGTATAACATGAGCCAGTCGATTCATTCTAAAGCTTGTCAGCAGCAAGGAACTAAGCACTGTAGTGTCATACAAGAGTGGATAAGCGACCCACAGCTGTTCACAAGCAGCCTTTGTCAAACAGCTTACGGTCACGCCTGATCGTACAGGCCACAAGCTTCCACCAGGTTGCATGACTTCCAGCAGCGTGAAGCTGCTTGTTACCTTGGCGGAGTCAGTGTGATGTTGATTGACATGCCACCGAGAGCATACTGCTATGCTGTCTGTGTCATGAGAAGCGCTGATATGCAGCTCAGCAGATCAGCGTTCAGGAATAGTCAACACACTCAAGTAGGCCAGTCAGTAACAAGCCACTTTGCACTCCCATCAAGAATTTGTTCAAGCGTAAACTGCGCTTTTTGCATCTGGCTACAGTCCAGCACAATACACTTAGTCCGCTTAGGATGCCAAACAAGCACAGGACATGCATTCCCTACTTGCTTCACTGCTGCAACATACTGTCTCTGCCATGCAACACTTGCTAGCATGTGTAGTTCAGCTACAACAAACTTTGTCCTCTTGTCCCGTCTGAAGTTCCTCCTAAGCTGAGCAAACTGCCTCAAAAAGCTCTTGCATATCCTCCTGTTGGCTGCAGATGATGCATCGCCTTCCAAATGACTGTGATGCAGCCTCGAATCAACCAAGTGTTCCCTTCTCACCATCATCATCACCAGGAACTTGCCAGTATCTTTAGCAGCATGACTTCTGTGGTCCATGATGGCTGCCTCTGAATCCAGTTTCCACAAGGTCTGTAAAAACCTGCACAGCAGCTCCACATTGTGCTCNCCACTTGAAGACATACAGAAACAGGACGCCCATGGCCAGGCTGACAAGTGCACTGATTGCCAGCCAAGCTGCTGCCTTGCTCATGAAGTCTGACACGCTGAAGTCTTGTGCTGGATCTTTGTGTGGGGATGTGAACAGCTTCTGGCCGACGGGACAGTGGTCTGGATTGTTCAGGCCCTGTTCGCTAGTAAGCAGCGCAAAGCTGCGATTCCTGCGTTTGGTGCCAGCGTGTGAAGTCAAGCTTGAAGGGCAGGAAGCAGAAAGCAGCGCTGCGGCTGAATGGGACACCAGGCGTTCAACACTGCACACACCTGTGGGCTGCGCTGTATATACCACCCACAGTCGTGATTGCCAATGCTCCAGCGTAGAGCAGTCCCCAAAAGACATCGTGTCTCGGTCGGTCATCGTAGACGAAGTGGCCACTGACTAGATGTTCGTCGCTTGACATGCCGGCGGTGTACTGAGTACCTGCTTCACTGGGAGTGTGCAGCAAGGGCACAAGTCGCTGGGCTGATCCAACTGTGAACGAGGACTGCAGACGCTTCCGAGCTTCCGGAAGTTTGTAACGCTTGCTACCATTTTGACCCACATGGCAAGACACATGCTAAGAGCACATAAACGGACATGAGGTGGCAATACAATTTGCTTGGACGCTCACAACTCTGCAAGTACCTAACGTGCAGTGCTGACATAACCAGGAAAACTCTTACACACACCAGCTATGGGAGGGTACGAACTTCCCGACCAGAAGGGCCGAGTAGCGATTGTTACCGGCAGCAACAGTGGTATCGGATATGAAGCCGCAAAAGCCCTCGCTTGTAAAGGCGCGCGTGTCATCATAGCTGCTCGACGGGAAGATGCTTGCNAGGCCATGTCTGTTGCTGTATGTTGTGTTGCACGAAGCAGCTGCAGATGAGATACAACTGTATACCAACTTGGGCGTCACACCATGATCAACAAGCGCAACACATTGTCACAGCCATAGTGACCACAACAAAGCAGGTTGCGCCTCAAGATTCTCCAGTCACATTCACTGTAGCCACACAGGTAGAGACATGAGAGGCGGTGCTCACGCTTTGTTGGTGAGCAGTACAGCAAGAAAAGGTACTNGAGTTCAGGTTATAGGACCCAGGCAAGCTGGAAAGTCTACCATGCTTGCATGCCTCTCTGACCACTTCATCCAGAACCCGACAGGTGTCAAGCTGTCACATGGCATCACACGCCTCGAGACTGTCGGCATACACTTGAGCAAGCTCACACCAATGGTATGCTTACTAAGACTTTGCAAATGTAATGCACACATTCTTTCAGAAGAAATGACTACACTAGCTGTTCAGGCGTCACATAGTGATGAATCTAGGTTAGCTCAAGCCTTCTTACGTATGCATGCAAATATACTGCTTCCTTGTTTATGCATGCAAATGTACTGCCTCCTTATGTATGCATGCAAATGTACTGCTTCCTTCAAAGCAGATTGTAAGCTGCAAGCAGTGTGTGTGACAAGCCTGCTAGTTTTGGCTTGATGAGCGTTGTGTCTGTTACAGGATCCAGCTGGCTTCCTGCACTGGTTCCACACTGCCTTGCGCATACAGCTGGGAGATGCCATACAACCTCCGCAAGTCCTAACTGCAGGCCCAGGTGCAGTCAGACAGGTGCAGGAGGACCTTCTGCAGGTTTTGAAATTCAACCCTGGTGACCCCCATGCTTTGGTCATCTTAGTGGATGGGGCAGCAGCCATGGTACGTGCAACTTGCAGCATGATGTTTTCAAGTCAAAAGGGAACCATTAGACAGCATTGCCATGGTCGTCAGAGCGCTTGATGNTCAAGAGTTGTTCGGCAAGCTTTCAGCCTGCTGGTTGTGCCTCCTGTTGCATGATTTGCACCCTCCGCCAGTGGGACAGATGATGGTTCATGTTGAAAGTTGTTGTCATGAGGTTGCTGTTTTGAGACATGTTCTGGTATTTAGTACTGTTAGTTCATACTAAGGAGCCATTAGGCAACTTTGCCTGCCTGTGAGACAAGTTGTGTCATGTTTGTAGGCTTCTCGGGGGGTCTTTAAGGAGATCAATGCCAGATTTCCTGCCCTTCCTTTCACATTCAGGGAGCTAGAGACAGAGAAGGCTAGCAGCCATCGCATGGGCATCAAAGAGTGCCTCAATCATGGCTTGCTACATCCATACCCAGTGCTATATGAGAAGTCTGGTGACATAGTTGCCCAATTCAAGGCTACTGTGCTGTTGATGCCCAATGGATCTGACAGGTATGTTTTGCTGCATCTGTCAGAATGTCGTGACTTCGTCACATAGGTGTGCATCTCCAGCCTGACTGTTGGCTGCATTTTGCAAGGTCCAAGCAACAGATGAGTGGCGTTGTGATGCCAAGTTGGATTCCAGAAAACTTCAAAGATAGTTTGTGCATGGATTCAAAGTCCTAGCAACACAAAAGTGCATTTACACTCAGTGATCTGCAGGATCACAAGTGCGCCTTTGCAAGACATCAAGTCTGAGAAACAGGTGGCAGACGATGATGTCAAGGCGCTGTTGGCAAGCAGTCTGAAGTCAAAGAAGAAGAACAAGAAAAANCAGACCTCCGTGCTTCAGAGTTATGCAGGTTGCATGCGATGCACCAAGACGGGTACAGTCCAGTCGTGTCATCACATGGGCCCACATGGCCAATCCAGCTGCCATATCCTGAATGGCCCATTTCAGACAGCCTGGCCAGGCTAGCCAAGCCCACCCTTGCAGCAGCAGAGGAGTATGCAAGGACAATTAGACCACCTCTACAAAGGTGTTTGTCTGATTGTTGTTGCGTATTCTTCGGCTGCTGCAAGGGCTGACTCAACTAGCCTGGCCAGGTTATCTGAAATGGACCATTCAGGATATCGCAGCTGAAAGAAGGTGCTGTAATGAAGGGCTGCTAGGATATCTGGGACGTGATGGAACTTGACAGTGACCTCATGTTTCGAGTCTTGTGTGCTGCCGATAATAACTGCCGCAATGTNGAATCCCCGTTCAAGTGCATAGCTTCTGTGCCTGTGACTACCGCCTATTCTGCTGCTGCTCCAGCCCCACAACAGACTGTTGCTAATGCTGCATCAGATNACCAGCAAGTGGAACAACATGGCTCCCATGCCGTGAATGTAGAATATCTGCGTCTCCTAGTCCAGCTTGTGCAGGGGTTTTGTCAGGTACAACATCAGCAAAGTCAAAAGGCCGGGATTGCAGGTTCAAGTTCTGCAGACTGCTAACAACCTCACCAGGTGATGTATGTTGAGACGTGATGGGCTGCACAGCTGTGCTACCGCTNCACAAAGGGCTGAGGATTTCTATGCAGAGCACAAGGGCAAGTCTTTTTTCCAGACATTGGTGAACTTCATGAGCAGCGGACCAATATATGCCCTGGTTTTGGCCAAGCCAAATGCGATCAAGGAGTGGCGAGCACTCATGGGGCCAACCAACTCACTCACTGCAAGAGCGGAAAAGCCTAAAAGGTGTTGAATGCATGTCTTACTACATGACAAGCTCCAACATAAGCCATTTGTGCATGCAAAGCAAGGATTGGACATTGTTGAGCTGGCAACCTGCACTGTGGCTATGCTGACAAATGGTGCTACTCTGTGCTGCAGTTTGCGGGCGCTGTATGGTACAGACGGGACCAAGAACGCGACGCATGGATCAGACTCCCCTGCCAGCGCAGCCAGAGAAATCCGCTTCTTCTTCCCACACCTTAGTCAGGTTGAGCCCAAGCTGTAATCATGAACCGTGTCAGGCAACTAGGCTGCTACTACTGCATCACCATGAGCATTGCTGTCGTGCTCATGGAACTTTGCACTCAAGTACACGCCTTCATGAATTTGATGCCTTCCTACCAACAGCAATTTGACAGGGCAGGATCCGAACAGGCAGCTGTTCTTGAAGGGCTTCAGCTGACTTTGCTGTACAAAAAATGTTGGCTGGTTCCCAGTGACACAAATTTATCGTAAGATCTATGCAACGGACAGGCAGCTGTGATAGCTGCATGCAGAACAGTGTGCATGAGCGACGGTACAACTGCGTGGCACAGCACTTTTGCAACATTACAGCATTCAATTGGTTTGCCTTCAGCATTTCATCCTTCTCATCAGCATGCATACAGGCATGGGCTGCTCAGGGTCACTTTGGACATTTGCAATTCAGTACTGCTTGGCTGTATTCTTGAGCAGCTTCTGCACATTTGCACTTCCATCGTCACCAAACCAGGCACAGCTTACTTTTGGCACCGGTGACAACCCCCTCCCCCACCCCCCTCTTCAGCAGCNGCGGAGGAGATATGCCAGCTTATCGAAGTGCACGGTTTCACCATCGTGTCTAAGCAGAAGCTGCAGGTACTGAGATTGCTTGTTAATGGTCCATTTGCTGTCAGCATGTGCATTGTCTCAGGCGCTTGTGTCACACTCTCACCAACTTTACATGGCTTGACAGGCTGTTCACTTAGCCAACACACACTTTGCCAAGATATCTTTGCACAAAGAAAGCTTGCCTGGTGCAGCTCACACCACAAAGGGCTNAAGCAACAAGCACATACTCTACATGGACTTTGGCCAGCAGTAGTACCAATATGCTGCAATAACATGCTGGTGTTACAGGAAATCCTGTTCTAATCCCCATGAGTTGCTCGCCCACGCTGGATCTGGACAGTGAAACGACCATTCCCCACATGAGTAACTTCGAGCATGTAACCACAATGGCACTATATCTGTGGGATACCCTGGTGGTATCAAATCTGGACAGTTCAGACACATTGCATCTTGCAACTCAAGCGGGACTTGCAGTTCAGAACCTGTGGGGTGCACCCTGTGCTTTGCATGCCGGCTAGATGTGCATGCTGGCTCTTGTACCTCAGCATTNGTGTTGTCAGGGAGCTGAAAAGCCTGGGACCAGTTGTCTGTACCAGCAAGTGCAATTTGCCGAGGGCATGTCGATTTTGGCCAGTTGTTGCGGCGTGCTCTGTTAGTGCAAGGCAAGGTCAAAATGGTCTGCTGCTTGTACCAAGAATGAGAAGACATACGTGTGTGAATAACAGGGTGACTACTGAATGTGTAACAGATACGTGGTCATCGTATCTTTGCATTTCCTGATTGATGTGCATGGCGTTGACGGCAGGGTGCATTTGCACATGCACTCGTGCATCACAGCACAGCAGCAGCTGCATGTGGAAAATTGGCCAGCAAATATCATGTAATGAGTGATCTCATCTACACATCACACAGCATGCGCAGTGTATACAAAACTGACAGCGACANGTTTGCAGCTGCAGGAGTGTTTCCAGTAAAGCTTGGGCGTGCAAAGATCCCAGAATCTTCATCCTGTACCCATGCAACAGATTTAAAATAAGTGACAGACTCCACTTCAATGCAAGCATGTTGCAGGAGCAAGTCGATCCTTGTGGTGCACTGGTGCAAACTATGCATAAAATCTAAAAGCTGATGAGCGAGACTGCTGCAGTCGCTTGAGTACATGGGCTGTATATGGGTGGCAGCAGCAATGACATTCGCGGCAGAGAAAGCGTTAGTGTGATGTCAGCACTGGCCTTAGGTGCAGCATATTCCAGATGTGCTGAAGATATGGACTGCATAGAAGGCCACTATTGTTGCACTGGCAGCTCTAAAACTCACTGCACAACCAAGCATAGCAGCAGCACAATCATCACCCCTCTGCAGGTGTAGCAGCACGCTATTGCCAGAAGAATGTTGCATGCGGACCCGACACCTCAGCACATTGGTGTTGCACATGTTTGATCAGGTGAAGGGCGTATGCAGCAGAAGTGGAACTGCAATGTGCCATACCTGGACATAAATGTCTGTGAGGTCCAGCCGGCCATCATTGTCTGAGGCTATGAGAAATTCACAGCCATCCATCTTGATGGCATGGTAGCCTTCGCTGACCATCTGTTGGCTCGTCTGTCCTGCAGAACATGAGATGTCCAGACTGGATCTTAATGTGGTCACCATGCTGACTACTGATATACATGCCCAGGATGAGCTGTGCAGCACATGTCTGGTTGGGGNGTACTGTAGCAGCTAAACCACATTCAAGCCAGCAGTCCAAAAGAGCTGTGTTGTAGCAAACAGACCACATCAACTCCAGCAGAAGCTGCGTCGCATACCTGAACCCCACAACATCCTCTCCATACTTGCGCCAATATTCAAACTTCTCGGGGGTGACCTGCTGCTTGACTGTAAGATNATTTGTGGAGCAGGCGCTAGCAGAGCGCCTTGCTTTGGGTTTCCACGAGGGGATTGTGCAGGGTGCTGCTGATCCCCAGGGGATCAGCAATGTGCTGTGGTCCCTGGCATTTCTTGGTTATGCCCCACCTACACACATGCTAGATGATCTCCAGGTGTTGGATGTCCATCAGAATGCATGTTGTGACTGCACCTTGGCCACTCCTGANAAAGCTAGTCCTGCAATCTGAATACCGCAGTATATCAACCGCGGCTTGATAAGGTCCAGCTGCCCCGTCTGATCCTGTGGGATAGCTGCAGCACAATCAATGTGTCACACAACAATTCTTTGCATGACGTGTGGTGAATTGGCAAGGCCATGAGCGTGCTGCATGCTTTGGCCCTTCTGAACAATAGACTACGTGAGCATGATCGGTCTTGAACTGTAGGTGATAGTTGCTGCATGGCATGAGGAGCTAATGCACAGTCGGTGCACCTTGTGTGACGCTGAAAAGGCTGGAAAGAGGCTGGTAAATGCCAGTGACAAGCATCATGATGCTGAACAAGTGNACGATAGCTAGGCGGCGGGCTGATGTCAAATGCAAAGCACACATGCCATCGCAGGACATCTGCAATCCTAAAATGTCTGCTGGGATGCATGATTAATCCTTTGAACTCACTACATAGCCCTAAGCTCAGAGGCAGAGGCAAGTGCGTACCTGAATGCATTCCTGCCAAGCATGAGCTCTTTGCATGTCCCTGCCCACCTGCTGCTGTGCATGAAGCCTGATGTTTGCAAGCACCATGCCTTCATCACCTGCAGCATCACATAAGGTTTCAACAATAACAGCCTGTACTGGATTGTTGCTTCTGTCAATGACAAATACATATATGCATACTCATCTTGCCTATACTGCAGGTACTGCTGCTCAAGGGCCAAGCGGTGGAATATAACCTGCCCTCTGTTCATGTCTCAGTGCGATGCTGGTATTCACTGCACAGTCTGGTGTTGCCTCACACAGCTTGATGGCAACATCAGCCAATCCTGGCCAAACTGCTAGACAGTAAGAAATTGCAATGTACTGCAAGTTTCTTGAAACACTTTGTCAATGTGCCAGTAGACAACAAATGTTTGAACGCTGCAGATTGCATGATAGCATGACCATCACATCAGAACACACCTGCTATCCGCTGATGATGCTCTGCAGACACTTCTTGATTGAGGGGCGTCATATTCACATCTGGAATGCCTACCATAGCACATGCATCCTTCAGATCCTGCACAGCACATGGACCATGACAGGCTGCTGGAGCAACAGCTCCTAAAACATGTCACAGTTGTGTACAGCAATAGACAGTGCAGCACNTGTAGACTGTTGCAAGTAGCTGACAAGTCTGCTGCTGGGTTTTGCAACCGCAAGCTAACCTGACTGTTGTTGGCTCGGGAGTGCTCTCTTGCAGGCAGTGCTGCGCCCCAAAGTTCTGCATCATGGATCAGAACAAGAAAGAATGCTTGATTGGGTCAAACAGGTCATCTTAGTAAGGGCATTGCCATCCAAGCATTGCTTTGGCTGCAACTCTTGGTCTGATTAATGATTGAGTGAACGTTATGTTGCTGATGCAAACCACCCCTTCTTTCTTTATGGGATGATACACTGCTTTGCTAACAGATTGTCATGATCTTCGTCAACGTGACTGCCATTTTTCGTGCACAGTCAGCTGTGAAACGAGAGTCTGCAGGTTGCAATCCTTATCTAGATGACGGATCTTTATCTAGGTGACAGGATCTTCTTCTGGTGTGTTGTTGGGCAAAATGGACGGAAAGGCGAAACACTCGAGCGTCATGACTCATGGCAGAAAAAGTAAAGTATCTAGCGCGGATGTCATAGGCGCACTGGCAAACGGGGCAGCTATACGGCACCATCAGCGTGAATTACCAGTGACCTAGTGTGTTTTGTACATCTTGAGTTGCAGCCACCATATCGAGTCTTGCGGCGTTTGCCCGCTCTACATACCTACGAACAGAGGAATTGCTCGATTCCTGAGAGCTGCAAATACCGGCAGTAGCGACAGAGATCCTCACATTGGAACTGCATTGGCCTTGAGCNTGTGTATGACATTGTCTCTGTTGACAATACTGTGTTGCTCGAGTCTGTGTCATGCCCACTCCTGCTCAGCAGCTCGCAACGAGTTGCACTTTGTATTCAGGTGTAGACTTGATACGTTTGTTGGTGCAGTCTATTGCATGTGCAGCTGTGTGTACGTCAGGATGGCAAGTCTGCATGACTAGCACAACCTGTCGGCTACATACATGTAGCTGACAAGTGCTTCACATCCGATGCTTCCCCTCTCTCAGCCTGCTAGTCATCTGTGTACCAGATTAATCAGATGCTCAGGGAGCATACTCCTGCTGTTACGTGCCATAGCCTCAAGTGAGTATATGAGGAACATAACAGGCTCATACGAGGTGGCAGACCCAGCATGTCCATGGTCAGTGGCATGCTGCCTGAGCCGCTGAGGAGAATGAGAATTAAACACGTTGAGATAACTTTGGGACTTCCCAGTACTTTGAAGCAGTACTCGAGTCCGACTGAGCAGACCTTTGTGGCTCGCTCGACCAAAGCTTGCTCTGATTGCACACTGAGAGTGCATATCGTGAGGGGGGAGGGATCGGACTGTCAGGTTATGTACAAGGCGCCCGGACATGCATTAGAGAGCGCCAAGGGTCCTACAAAGGCAAGTCTGGCGGCAGAGAAGGATGAAATTGCGAAGAGGTTCGCTGGGGCCCTTATTATCAGAACCGATGGCCCTATACGCGCACCAGTGGTCACTTTGCAAGGCGAAAAAGCCAACTTATACAACGTCATCGAAAAGCATTTGCGGCCCGAAGTTGTCGTCGGAGCCGAGCGCTTTTGGAAACTCATACGCTCTATGTACAACCCTAACCTTGACACANGTTCAGCACGGCTATCTTGAGCAAGCGCAGGATGTGTTTCTGGAAAGCATGAGGATTGACACTAACCAGCCTGCACCAAACGGTGGGCAGCATGTCTCTATCTCTTTGTCTCTATGCTATTGTGTGTCTCTTGAGTCCATGCATCAAATGTATATAACCA
Organism: Trebouxia gelatinosa; assembly: GCA_000818905.1. NCBI lineage: Eukaryota > Viridiplantae > Chlorophyta > Trebouxiophyceae > Trebouxiales > Trebouxiaceae > Trebouxia > Trebouxia gelatinosa. The sequence continues at coordinate 2,175,704 of KN805367.1, forward strand.
TAGGAGGGCATGCTGTTCTCTACAGAGCGCGATGGCATGAGCGAATCAACAGCAATTGCCAAGCACCATCATGCATGTCTTGTCCATGTCTGTTTACGCTGACAGCCATCATTGTTGTGGCATACAAACCAGCCAGTCAGAGTTTGCTAATGCTGCAGACCTGGGACCATTGAGACGCATACCCCATTTAGTGGGGACTGGCACAGCTTTGACTGCCAGTGCAAAGTTCATGCTGTTTTGCACCTCAAATTCAGCTTGGCACTTGGCTGTATGCTCTTGTCGCCACAGGTAAAATGACAACGAGAGGGGAGCAGGTGTTATGGCAGCAGCAGTACCTCAACTGCTGCAGTGAGCTGGNGCCGGTAAGTTTGTCAGCCCCTTACGTGATCTCCCATCTGCCTGCAGCAGCGCCCGGCGCGCTTGTGCATACTGCAGTGTGAACAACTGCTTGTGCAACAGTCATGACCTACTATCGCAGCGGCCGACACCAGGCACCCTGCTGCATATACTATTCGATGTCGGCCTTGCCTCCTGTCGTCTTGCAGACGCAGTGCGCTGAGGCAATAGCTGCTTTGCAGGCCAAAGCCCGTCTCCATCCAATTTGAATCCGTCCCCGGAACAGGTTGCAGCAACATCTGCTCCGCCATCAAGCGAAACTGGGCCCTTTTTCTCGTGCATCGACCTGACTAGCGAGGAGACTGGCTTTCTNGGGATGCTGCCCAAGCCAGAGTTGCAGAGCTGGAAGGGCAAGTAGAAGCCATGATTGAGCAGATTGGGTCCACGGCTGACGAGGCTGTTGTCAGTCTGGAAGGGGATGTTGCCAAGTTGACAGCACAGCTGCATGCTGCGGAGGCNCTCAGAAGTGCATCACATGTGTGTCTGTAGGGAGGCTTTTAATCTACAGAGGTCTCAAGTTGAAGAGTGGTACTGCCAGTTCCTACTGGATGATGCTCTCACAGACGTCGACTCTGCGTCGCTGGATGCTGCATGTTGCATTCTTCCAGGTGACAGACATGATTCAACCGTCATGCAAGACTGCGTCAGGTTAGCTTTGCATGGGCTTGCCTGCAGGCAGCTGAGTTGTNCTTCTCATGGCTATGTTGCCACTAAGCAATTGAGAAGGACCAACAGCTATCCAGCAACCTGCCTGCCCAAGCAGATGACAAACCACACACAACACAATCAAGCGGCACTGCAGGACACTGCTGTGGAACTGGCAGCNTGCAGAGCCTACAGTCATGACTTTTTCATAGCGCCATGCACAGCGCAAAAACTCAGTCTGCTCCAGCCTGAAACTAGCATTGCCTGGGGAACATTGCAACAAAATGAGCTTTGCACAATTTGCAACTCAATGGTCCATAGCCAANAGGCGTACTGGGATGTCTTCCATGCCACCCATGTTGTTGGAAATGAGGACTTGGGGTGTGTCAAAGGTTTGCCCCTGGATGGCTGCCAGCTCCTGCACAGTTACCTGCCCACTGGCCTCCGCCTGACTCACAATCTGCACGCATCACACCGATGGTCACTTCCTGCAATACCTGTAAACTTCCTGACAATGACCAGATTAGGCACAACCTGAGCACATCACAATCGGAATCACCTTCTTGCAAAGCTCATCAAGTTCCTGCAAAGTAGTATGAATGACTGATCTGGCTCCAGCATGATCAATCAACACAGGCCTGAATGCTTTGACCTGTGCGTTGGACATAAGGCATGCAGCTCATTTGCTTACTGCATAGGAGAAGGGCAGTCCCCCTGCTCAAGGGCCAGTATGCACACCAGCAAGACTGAGTGACGATGAATGGGCAGTGCTGCCTCATCTGCAACAGAGCCTCCAGCTGTTGCTTTAAGGGGTGCCAAGTCGGCTTTGCTAGCCCAAAGAGACCGACAACTGAGGGCTCTTGGTTTCTCATGCAACTCAGTAACACTGTGAGCCACATGCATTGTCATGCTAAACACCTTCATTGGTTCAACGGCCATCATCACTGTGTTGACGATGCAGCAAAATGCAACACCAGCTCAGCTCAGCATATTGTTGAACGCAGCTGTAGCATCAGTATGGTGCCTTTGTGAAGCCCGAAACACACAGCTTGCTGTGTACCCCAAACGCTGACAGTGTGGTGCAGGGACTGACCTGCCAGGGAGCAACGCCAGCGGCNTCTGGCTTCTCATGTCTGTTGAACTTGAGGTTCATGTAAGTACATGGCAGGCAGCTTAGTTGGCAAGCTGAGATCAACATTTTTCATTGATTTCGCATTTGCGGCACTCAAGAGATCCACATGTGCTAATACGGCGTTTGGATTACTGGGACGCAGACCAATACCTACCTGGGCTTCAACCTGGCTCAAGTTCCATCACTTCATCAGTCAGTCAGTCACTCAGCCATTCAATCAGTCAAAAGCCAGCAGCATATAGCAGGACACCTTCAGCTGCACAGCAACACTGTGCNCGCCTTCTTGCTTTTGTCCATAGACAATTGCCGCAGGCGCCATGCTCGTTGGTAGTGATGTTGCTGCAGCTACTGTAAGGGTCCGTGTGGGTTCTGATATAGGACGCCATTCATCTACTTCCGAGCTGTCTTCCCTGCTGTCATACACTAGCACTCTTTGTCGGCCAGGCACAGTCTGAGGACTGGGTGCTGCTTGGATGGCATCAGCTGGTGCGCTGAGGCATGTCTGATGACTGCTATTGAAGGCAAGCAGCTCATTCAGTCCCAAGTCATCTCTTGCTGACGCGGATGCCTTAGTCAGCTGCACAGAGCATTCACGCTGCTTTTGTGGCTGGCCATGTGAAAGTCCATGTGATGCTCCATGTGATACTTCATGCGGATAGTGAGATGGCTTTGCGTTATCTGAATAATCAATGGCACCACCATCTGCCCCTGCTGCTGTGTTGATGCCCTGCAAGTGCTNTCGACCCCCATATAGTGTCTACTAGGCCTGTCTTCAGCAGTGAACACCAGTTCTTGTACATGCGTACCGTAGATTGAGGGTACACAAGGGTTCCTGGCACAGATCAGGCAGAGGCCACCTGACAGCAGCGTCCATGTGGCAAACATGCGGGCCACCAGCTCATTGGCTGCAGTCAAGAAAGAGGCTCAAAAGGGCACCAACAACTACTGCTAGTGTGTCAAATGTTTGTGCCATCTTTTCTGCTCGGGAATAACAGCTATGCTTCGTATGTGCGACAAGTTCACTGCAGCTACCTTGATATGGNTTGAACCTCTCTTCACACTGTTGGTCTGAAGGGCTCACTCCATCAACTGATGCATGTTGACAGCTCAACTTTCAGCAAACTTCAGTTCANTGGGCATCAGCTGCAAGGAAGAGGGGCAGCAGCTGGCTGTCTGGCACCTCTGCCAAAGTGCCATACATGTATGACACCAGCAGCTGCAGGATAGGTCCCGGAATTGCATTTAGCTCAATCTCCTGAGCACTTGTCTCTTGCATCCCACACTGCATGACACATGCCCTGCTCAACAGCCTGCAGCGGCTACACATTACGACATTCAACTGCTTGTGCTGGACTGTTCAGATGTTAGATAGAAAGACAATCTGTTCAAGTGTTGAACAGAAAGACAGGCAGCTGGTGTGCTACACTAACATAAGCCTGTGTCAATCTAGCTCTTGCACGTGTCACGTATGTGTGTATGTCCAAGGCAGTGCAATGTTGCTGTCATACACACCACAAAGAGGGCAAGTCTGTGGTGTGACAAGTGTCTGATGCAAATGCCCACAATGACGCAACAGCAAGTACAGCAAGCAGATGGCAGACCTGGAGCATAGCTGCTAGGGAAGGGGAGTGAGCAGCTAGCACCACCTTGTGTGCNTGCCACAGGTGTCCGTCTGGATCAACACTGTCTGCATAAGCCACAGCTGCAATCAGTGTGTGCATGACATGCAGCATGCTCTGCCAAGATGCACAAGCTACTCTTTCTGCGCCGACCTTGTCTGACATGTTTGAGCATTTGCAGTGACGTACAACTCTTGCTGCAGCTGCCATTCACTGGCTGGACCTGGTTTCATATGTAGTATACCCGACATTTGAAGCAGTGAACCCTGGCATCCCCAAGTGAGCAAGCTGTGCTACATGCTTGGTTCAGTCTGTGTGCTTTCCATAGGTGCACCTGAAACGAGGAAGAAAAAGCAACCTCTGCCTCTGGACCTAGGTAGGGTCGCAAAGCAGTGCAATTACAGATATGCAGCATGATGCATGACCGAGCGCATNGTGCGAGCATAAGCTCACCAGCACGCTGCATTGACCAGAGTTGGTGAGCATGTTGATGAAGACTTCATTTGCCAGGATGTCCAGCTTCTTCTGATCCTCCCCCTGAACTGTTGTCAAGACAGTGAGCTTGGTGATCCATACAAGCAGACAGCTGCCACAGCCTCTGACTCATGCACCTGGACATTGGCGCTGCCGGCAAGTCCCAGCAGACCAGCCAACCCTGCCTATGATAGCAAGGAGGATGTCAGCTTAGACTGTTCTGTGTCAGGGTTTTCCTGTGGACACTGTAAACTTACCTTGCGAACAGCAGAAGCCACAAACTTGCATGCTACTGAGATGGATCCCAACAGAATGGACAGGTTGCCCTTGGCGTGAGGCTGGAGCTTGCGCTGCTGATCAACAATCCACCTTACCAAAGTCTGCGGATCTGTTCTTGTTACATCGTTGTGCTGGGGATTCACGTCAGCCATAGTTCAATAAGACGCGCAGCGCTGGCGAGACCTACAGGCTGTGCAGAGCTGAGCTAATCGTANTTTGGCCTGCAGGTGGCACTATTCTGTGATTTGCATGGCCATTCCCGGAAGCATGGTGCCTTCATGTATGGCTGCCAGCAGTCCACTCCACCTGCCACTCAGGTTTGCCGTGCTGACTCACTGCCGTTTCTCAGTGCATGAAGCACAAGCAGCTGTATACAAAGCACCACAGATTGTACAGAGAGGCTGTGCTTATGACATAGGTGGTTTGCATCTGCAGCACAACTGCCTGTGCATTTGCGACTNCACCTGTCTTTTCTTATCAACAGGTTGACACTGGAATGGACCATATCTATCAAAACAAAAGCATGCAAGCCAGTCTGCACTAACGTGTCCTAGCAATGGCTTCAAAACTAGTCTATTTACAAATGTCTTGAAAACACAGACACCCTTGACCAAACCCCGCTGATACAAGTAGCCTGGGTTCTCGTCACAATTACTGCCATATCTTAGGGTTACGCCAAGAGGGGCAGCCTCTGAATGACCACAATGCCAGAAGTTGCCATTCCTCTCTGAGTGCAATGCAGCTGAGGTGACTGGCAGGTCAATCATGACCTCATGGTTGTCACCATAGTTGGACCATTTGGCATTCACTATGTAGATTGCTTGTTGCAGCCATTGTGCCTCTGTGCCAACTGCTGTGCATGAACCTCCCCNGGGGTGTGGCTTGGGTGCCGAAATGGCATGTATATCACTGCACTGCTTCAGTGACTGCCTGGGTTGCCTCACAACCTATAAGACAATAACTACAGGTTTACTCTGTAACTGCAATGGGCCGTAAGATTACGCCAAAGTTCGGGAACAGAAAGAAAGTGGATCTTGATACTGCTGAATTCAATCAGCTCTTGGACGACATCGTAAGTTATGCACATGGCGAGGAGCGGAAGATTGCAGCAAGGCTCACAGCGAAAATTGAAGCTCAAGAACAGGCCTCAGGTGAAGCAGCCAAAAATCGAAGAGAGCAAAGCAAGAAGGAACATGCAGAAGCAGCTCGGCNCAGAGTATGCTGCAGAGGTGAGCAGCAAAGATGCCATTGATGAAGCGCGCCTCAGGCAGCTGCTGCGGGAAGTAGACCTGGAGACCCTGGTGGACCGGGAAGGCAGTTTAGGCTCTGAAGTGAACTGGGGTGAAGTGTTGAGCCTTGGGGAGCAGCAGCGCTTGGGGATGGCCCGCCTGTTCTATCACAAGCCTCGCTTTGCAATCCTGGACGAGTGCACAAGTGGAGTCACGGTAAGGCTGACTCACACTCTGTATATGCAAAAGGACTCTGACGTGCAGTGGTGGGTCAGCACATTGGACAGCATTGACTTGTATTGGCGTAGTAGAAAGAGCAAACTTTGGAAAGCAATGTGGCTGTGCGCCAGGCACACAGCAAAGTGCACGTTGAATCACACATTGACCTTCTCCATGCATATCGCATGCAGGGATGCTTTTGAGCATGTGCAAAGCAGAGAATTTCTTGCTGCTGCATGACGTTACACAAGTGCCTGTCTGCATGCCTGAAGCAAACGCCAAGAATCAGCGGTCACTGCAAGTTCTAAAATAGAGATCATCAAGAGGTGCACTTGGCGTGGATGAACACATACTGGACATGTTGCGCTCGAGTCGACTGTTGTTGGCTGAAGGTGGACATGGAGGAANTAGGCTCCAACAAATGTTTCACAAAGTCAGACACTCGAGTGTGTAATTGTTTGGCTGCTTGGCAGTGAGTTGCGTCACATGTAATTCACTGTGCTGTGCGAAGCCAGGCTGAAAACATGTCCTGAGCTCGAGCAGAAGAATTCCATGCCAGTAATGTTAGCCTGCATGTCAGGTTCAGTAGCATAGGCAAATTGGGTTGACAATTTTGGTCAATTCCTGCGTATAATTCGCGTTTATGATTGCATTTCAATCGCAATCGCGTGCAAGCATACTGTCCTCCCTGCTTACATACCTCCACTCGCTTGCTTGAACAACTCCCAACACCGCTTACCAAGCCTTGACGTTGTTCTTACTTCTGCCTTAGCAGAATTTGACAACTGCTACTCTTTTACACTGACCGATCACGCAAGTTCTCGGTACTGGCATGGTCGTTTCTNTTACTGTTCCCAAATTTTGCCTTTAAAGCTTGGCATGTCCTGCTGCTCAATTTACCTGTAGTTTTGGTTTGGTATGTTTTGGTATGCAGCTTCGACGTCTGCAACGCTGCTTCTCATGTGACATGCTAGCTCTTGATATGCTAAACAGCTTGTCAATGATGATTGTGCACTGCTTCAAGTTTGGATTACTTAAATGAGTAGCGCTAGCATGCTGCAACACAGAGCTGCTCACNAGGGCACCATCTGCCAATCTCTTGAGGCATCAAGGCACACCAGACATACACCTGTAGCAAGCAGTCAGCCATTCTGAGTCATGTCTGGGAATTGCAATGTGCATGTGACCCTGATAAATGATCATGGATGTCGCAAGTGTACCTGATCTCATCAGCACCCAAGAATGTGACAATGGTTGTTCAAGCATCATCCAGCAAAACATGGCTGCTTCACTGCCTAGCTTCATGCTGTTTACGAGCCCACCTGGATCATCTGGCTGACACTAGTAGGAATGCCGGACCAGCACAGCAAGCTGTGCACATGTCGGGACTTTTTTGATGCTCAAGTTCAAGCCATGAACAAGACCACATGCACACTCCCTTGCAACTTTCCAACTCACCCACTCTGGTAGGCTGCTGAAGTGACGGCTGCTGCTGTTTCAGTGGGGCCTGAGCCTCAGGAGGGAGGGAAGCGTTCAGGGCATCACAAGAGGACAGGAAATGGTGCCAGCTGTCAGCAGTCACCTCTGGNGTCTTGCTCCTGCATATGACACCAGCGACACATCATAAGTATCAATGACACGAGTATCAGTGACAGCGAGTTGCAAGTACACATGCTTTGTGCTACATGTTGATTGGCCAGACTTGCTACACTTGCTGCACCACGACATGCAGCATGCAACTCTCAGCTGACATGCAGCGCCACCAGCCGTCNTGCTTTGCCATGTCGAATGTCAAGCACAACATCACAAAAGGTATGGTTATGCAGTCATGTGTGGCTTGGATGGCGCGCCATGCTTTGCTTGTGTGGCCCACAAAGGCTTTCGCTCAACTGCCGGATGCCACTGTGTCTCACACAAGGACAAAGGTCAGTTCTTGCACCCATACCCATGCATGCTACCAAGTCTTGCTCTGAACCTGAATGNCACGTGACAAAGCATATGTGCTTGACTCTTGCATGTGTAAGTCAAGGTGGTCAGCAGCGCACAACAAAGGACAATGCTGCAGGCATTGATGAAGCAACTGCTGCCAACTTGGCAGTCGTCCATCCTGTCTTCCAGCTACTGGAGGCTTCAAGCATATGGTCAGTACCAAGAAGAGGCGACCAAGTTGTGTTCCAGGCAAGTACTGAAGCAGCTGCCAGTCAGCTCAGAAGCATGTCATATATTAAGCTTGGCATCAAAGGCCAGTTTGACCTTCACCTCTTTCCANCGCTGACTCGTCGCTGCCCGTCGGGCTGGATGACCGTGCGGCATAGTTGCCTGAAGCCCAGGCTTCCCGCAAGTTGTCTCTACCTCTTTCACTTTGTTGTCGGTCTTTGATGTGAGGTTTGGAAGCTTTGCCCTTAGGCCGAGGCATTTTCACCCTATGCTGGGTAGCCCCGTCTCCCTGTTTTGTGTCGTGAAGACTGCAAGAGCAGGTGGAGAGCACACAGGTTTCGGAGCACCATGAGCAATTTTCGTCCCAGTCGTGCTCAGGATGTGCTGTGATGGCTTGCTCACACCCAGCTAAGTGTACAAACATACACCGCAGTTCCTGCAGAAATGCCAACAGGCCGTCGGCTTCGACCTCCCAGGTAGGTCAGGTCTGTTTTGGGGCACTACAGTACTAGAACTTCTGATCAGGCTTTCAAATTAGTCTACATACCGCAGATGTTGCGCATGCATGCGAGTCAAACGATGCATTTAGTCGTTGTTCTCAAGCTGCTTTGACCAGATCAGGCATTCTGTTTCAGCACTCAGAATATTTGCNCGGCTGGCCCAAAATCTTCTTCTTCTGGACAATGCAATGCATGAGCCTTGCAAGTGCAGATGTGGAAGTATGCAGCAGATCAAGCTGAGCAGATGGNTCCTTGCATTGTTCAGCATACGCCTCACTTGGCATGGCAAGGTACTAGCAAGGATGCCTGCCTCAGATACTAGATTGCACCAACTCTGTCAAACAGGGAGGTAAGGTCGGCATATAATCCTGCAAGCAAGCACAATCATGCCTTGTGCACACCTCAGCAAGGATCCCAAGAGCGGGCCTGGTTCTGGCAAAGCATCTAACTGCCCTTGCCTGCTGAAATCTGCATTTGCTTTACTACAGGCATAGACCTGGTGGCATAGTGCATTGACACCAGGCAACTGCATGAAAAGCAGGCAATGTCTTCCAAAAAGCACAGTAACAGAGTGTTACACTCTGTGCTTGACGCTGGTCCTATGTACAAGTCATATATTGGTGTGGTACGCAGGCTTACTATAAGTTGTCTTATGTGGACAAGCAAGTCAACAATCCAGAGCAGCGCATCTGTGAGGACATCCCCAAGTTCACAAAAGGCTTGTCGGAGCTAGCTGGAGAGTGGACTAACGCCATCATAGACGCTGGCTTCTATGCCTGGCAGCTCCGCTCCTATTCAGGCTCCCACAAATACACTGCTGCCATTCTGGCCTATGTCATTGGTGCTGGAGGCTTGACTGGTGTTCTGGCACCCAACTTTGGCAAACTGTTCAAGCGACAGCAGGAAAATGAAGGTAGATTTGTCATGACTGACATTGTGCTGATCATGTTGAGCTGGCTTGATGNCTGAGCAATGGAAAGCAGCAACACCAAATTGTACGGAGAGGTGTCCACAACTGCATGCCAACAATGTGGCAGGTGCAGCAATCAAACAGAATTCANCCCACAAGTGTCATGCCGCATGCTGAGCTGAAGCTAGGCAGGTACAAAGCACTCCGCGGCATATTCACACTGACACTGTCTGAATACAAAGCTATGTCGCTGAGGCTGCTGCGGAGGCACCACCTTGAAGACACTGAGGATGACGCCTGAGATACGTTTGCCCAACTGTGACATTAATTTTGCTGCAGCAAGCACTACACTGATANCCGCGCTGCAGCAGGGGGGCGAGAGGGATTATGAGCAGGGGGGTACCCTGACCGGTGTGCAGAACTTGCACACAAAGGATTATGAGGAGGAGACNTCAGATGGCAAGTTGCAAGTGACCAGGGCAAGAAGAGCCTGAAGCTGTACAGCATGGACGCCTTGCCGACTTGGCAAAATCCCCAAAGCGATGCACATGCAGGGTCATGCTGCATGTGTGCACAAATGCCAAGCAAAAGGTTTGTGTTGAGTTTCTTTTGCAGGAAGAGATGTCCACTGCAGCAGCGTGGTTGTGTCTGCATGTTGTCATGCAGTGCAGTGCATCNTGCCCACAGACGCCTTTCTGCTCAAAGAAGTCCAAAAGAATCCAGAAGGCTGGGGTGAGCTCCTGAAACCAGCTTCACACCAGTGCAACTCAGCTTGCGTAATTTCACATGCACATTTGTTGCGTGCAAGACACAGACAGCAATCTGAACTTTTCAAGGCTACTTTGTGCATTCATGATTTTGTGTTGTGCATTTGTAACTTGCAGATGCATCGGCAGTGTGCATGGGCTGCGCATTGACAAGCTGCATTGCACANTCAGCAGACCAAGCCTGCCCATCCCGTTTTCTTTTGGCCTCTTCAACCTGGACAAAATCTCGGGTCAGGCTTCCGCCAGAACCATCGCCAAAACATATTTCATGATGCCCAGACACAGCAGAAATCCCACGCGCCTTGGCATTTCATGCTGCGCATTTTGTCATGCAGCGATGGCAGGCCCCAGGCATCATGTCAAGTCGAGGCAGGCGAGATGGCACGGTTGACCAGGGGCCAGGAACAGGACATAAGTACAGCTCATCAAGTATCTGTGAATTGAATTCTGTCCTCCAGTTCATGCATGAACGCTGCAGCCTCAAGGTGTGTAACACACATGCAGGCAGCACATCCTTTATTCCTCAGAGTAGCAAACCCTGGACTCTAAACCCTCAAATAAGGGTTTAAAGTTTAGGGTTTAGATATGAGTGAAGCATGTGAAGCATTGCTACAGGCTCACACTGAGCAGCAGACATGGTCTGGCATGTAGGGTTTAGGGTTTCCTCTAGAGCACAGCATGGCTAGCGGCGGTAGGCTTCACACTTACTGTTGCAAGAACGCCAGCTGCTTGATCGCCTCCCATGACGCTGATGCGGGCATTGGGCCACATGTACAGGAAGTTGGGGCTATAGGCTCCCCCACACATGCCATNCTCAGAGCACAACCACGCGTGATCTTCAATCTCTTAAACTCAGGACATAGGCTGGACATAATGCTTCTGGGCGGTGTACATTCACATTCATCATGGCAGAGGAGCACACCTGGAAGACNTGTAGTGACAACGCATGCTGCTAGGCGGCTACCTTCAAAGACTGCCCAGACAAGCCAAAAGGAAGTAGACTGCAGCCCCATAGTAGTCATCATCTGTCTCANAGGGAGGTGTCCTCATCCTCCACATGAGGCTGTGCATCTGCCATGGTGATGTCTTCAGGCACAGGAACGATGTCGTCCAGCAAATCAGCTGCAGGCACACACAGCAGGCTGTCNCTGATTTTACTCTTCTTCTTCATCATCAGACAGTGCATGACAGCAGTGTGGGGGCTGGCTCTTCTGTGCATCACAAGCTGGAGTCGTCTGTGCAGAGCAGTTGCTGTGTACCAGCTAAGACAGACTTGCATTGCTGCAGATNAGTCACCAGCATCAAAGCGTCACAGCTCAGCTTGGCTCTAGCAAATTGCAAATGGTGCTGTAAGGCCGTTTTGGTACACCAGCAGCAATCAAAGTGCTGGTGTCATACCTGAAGCGTGATAGAAGGACAGCCAACACAGCCCGCAGCTCAGCAATGGCCAGGCTCTGGCCGATGCAGTTGCGGGGCCCATTGCTGAAGGGGTTCCAGCTGGCCGCCAGGGCATGCCGGTTTCCCTTCATTGTGGCATCAGGGAACCCTGAAGACACCAGAAAAGTCATGTTGTCAACACAATGTGTCTTGTGCCTGAAAAAAGTTGAACATCAACTGCAGCTCTTATCTATCACTGCCATCTGCATGCTGTTTGCTCGACTGTCGCAAGCAGATTCCCTCCTGTACATGAGCACATACACCAGTGGGTCATGTTGATGACAGAGCTGTGCTGCAGTTTCAGCAAGTGCAGCCTGACAGCGTTCAGCAAGACTCCAAGCAGAATCCTGGGCAGCAACAGGAGTCATCACCAGGTCAAAATCTGGCTGGCATCGACCCCGCTGAGCTGCCAAGTCACCCAGATACTCAGGCTGTGGCAGACACGGCAGCTCTCAATGATCCAGCTGTATCTAGTGCCTCAGCAAGTACTGAACAGACGTTGCTGCCACAACAGCAGGAAAGAAAGAGTGCTACTGGTGAAACAGAAAGCACTGCTGGCTCTGAAGCCAGTGCAAATGCTGATGAGACAACACAGACAACATCTGATGATAAGCAGCAGGTNCTGCATGCCATGGCACAGCTGGCGCTTGCAAGTCAACGCTACTGCATAGGAAGGAAGACGGCAAACAGACTCTGCCGTAGCGGTTCAGACGCTTACCTCAGCAAACGCAAATTGGTCAGCCGCAGCTTGGCGGCAGACTGCATGATAATGGCCGTGTGTGATGGCGGCACAACCTGTACAACGTTTACAACAGAACGACTGTCATATAAACGGCAGTCAAGTTTGAACTCATCTGACAAGTCATTTACATGCATTTCAAATTGTGCTTTCAGCAAGCATCCTGGCAGTACCTACACAGAGGCCAAAGTTTACGCGTTGACCCTTGCGCAGGCATGCGTATTGACTAGCACCCCACAGGCATGTAATGTCCAACAGGCATCTATTGGCATGCAATGCCAAAGTGCTTGCGCTTCATGCTGGTACACACAGGTGCAAACCTGTCAAACATGCACAGTCATTGCCAGACCAGTACACTCAGCAAATCTTCAAAAGTACGTGCAACACACGCAGTCCATTAGACTATTTGTATAGCTTGCACAACTTCATCAAGCATGCGGAGGTCCTCTTCATAAGCATCTGACAAAGCATGAACAGTGCTTCGGCCCAGATCACAAAACATGATCTTACTATCGTGCAACAACAGGTTCCTGTGATGGATGTCACCATGACTGACATGCAGGTTGTGCATTGCTTGCAGTCCTTGTTTGGCAGTGTCTAGCACTGGCAAGCTCAGTCTGTTGCAGTTTGTTATGTTGCATCCTGCCCAATGCGTGATGACTGCCAAACACCCTGTATGAACCATCTGTCCAAAGGAATGCAAAGAAGGAACAATTTGGCCCTGAAGCTCAGACAGTGCATTGAATGCCTTGAGCTCATTGACAAACATGTGGACAGCTGCTTCATCACGAGGGTTGAAAACTTTCATGACCAGCATATCTGTGCCTAGATGGTGTGCCTGCACAAGACAGCGCCTTCAAAGACCGTGAAGATTGCAAAGCATGACCATTTCAATCAGGTCAACGCATGGCTTGAGCTGCATATGACATACCTTCATGACCCTGACAACTGCATTGCTGCCAAGGCATTCCATGGTGAGAGTTGGATCGCCAAATGAAATCCAACAAAGCTCAGAAATCGCATCTGCAAAGTCTGCAAATGGTCCAGCTGGTAGACNTCAGATTAGTTAGTGTCCAGGAGGATCTCACTCATCAGAAAGTGTATGCCCAAGCATTGTCAGCAGAATGCAGCAGGCGACAGGAGCTCAATGACAACTTGCAAGCACAGCTGCAAAGACAGCAGCAACACAACACCAAGCTTGACAAGCAGATAGCAGAAGCAGCTGCCAGAACTACTGATTTACAGGTGAGCAAAAGGCCGTGCGGCATGACAGACGCCTCAACACAGACGCAGTAATGACTGCTATGTNTGCTATTGATCAGCGTCACAAAACCATGAAGTAAAGAAGTGAACTCGCGCCAGCTGCAGACGTCATGCCGTAATGCTCACCATTTTTTGGTTTCCTGCAATCAGACCTGCACTGACTTTTGTGCAATGCACTCTTCTTCGGGTCATGCAGCCCATAAGCAGCACTGCATCATGCACGTTTCCAGGCAGAAGAGTCATGCAGAGACAGCCATATCATTGTATAGTGCATTCACGCATTGTCCAGAGCCCACGGTGTTGAGCACAAGGCATGCAGCAAAACTGTTTGCAGTACAAAGTTTGCCCGTGCCTTGATGGGGTTGTCAGGACTACTCCAAACATTTGCATGTTGTCCTGCCTGCCGGACTGCGGCGCTCCGCTCAGCTGCAGATTTGGGGCCGCTTCCAAACAGCCCTTGGCAGGGCAGCAGGTGCCCTNTGTACCTGTCCTGTGCAGTTAACTCAGACACTAGACTTCACTAGGGAAGCATTTTTCAAGTAGCATATACTGGGGTTGCCTTAGCATCCCTAGCTCATGCAAGAGCCTGCCACATTGCGCTTCTGCAATGGGCATGAGATCACCGTAGACTGCAGCAGCTGTTCACAAGCACGTGCATTATGTAGACCACAGCAGACACTGCGCAGCCGCTTAGCTATGAGCATGCCTTTCAAGCCACTGTTTGGCTTGTCAAAGACAGACAGTCAGCTGTAAGCCAAGGTATTGAGTTTTGTGTGCAACCTCATGATCACATCTGCTAGCTTCCTTAGCAGGTATGCAGCGGTACGCTATGCCCTGCTACATACATCCTGAGGTGTATGCACAGAGCCTGCTGCTGTACGCACATCATGCGCTTCTGAGCAGCCTGCAAGAAATCATTGCTATAATCTTGTTGAAGCACAATGGATTTATTGAATGGTGAAAGGTACACTATTTGTACATCGACAGCATTCATCTAGCCTAGTGCTAAGACACGCAGCACTCCCAGCTGTGCAGGACTGCAACACACTCCAACACACAACGTGTGCACTCAAGTCAGGTAAACACATACCTACCAAATACCCAGTGCAAGTGCTCATCTTGTACGAAAGGGCAAAAGCAGGACACAGCAAGCAATTGCGCAGATGATAAACGTCTGATTGCAGCCTCAGCCAAATTCTCCAGCTTTGGGCCCCAGATCTTGCTTGTCAAAACGGTCTTCATCATAAAACGTTGCAGAGACAGTGCGGCCACCGAAGAATCTGCCTCCAAGGTCTACCACTGACTGCAAGCGTGTCGAGACCGGTCAATCAGGTTACCCAACAAAAGCTGTAAACACACATGAGCAACGTGTACGCATTGTTGACACGTGACTTGAGTACAGTGTGCCCGCATACGTTTGAAAGCAGGCTAGCAGCAGTTTGTCACAGTGACAAGCNGTGTGCACTTCAGATGTGTTTGCTTTTCTAGCCTAACCAACCCCAATCTTGTAGTTCAGACTAGCATCTGTGGCAACTCCTTGCAACAGCGTCATGTGACAAGTGATGTCAGTTGACGCCTTGATCTGCTGCTGTACAATCAAGCAAGTTTTGGCTGCAGCTTGCCTTGCCATTGGCATTGCAGCATCAAACTCTGACAAATCATGCAGCCTGTCTGTAGTGTAGACTAGCACAGCTAACCAGTGAATGTGTCCCAGGCGCACGCAGCTCTGTGTCAGTGAATGTCCCAATACAGTATGCATCCTACTGCAAAGCGCAGCATGTTCTACAAGCAATGGCTACCCTCATTTGCAGCCAATGTCGAAACCACTTGTCACCATCTGTCCCTGACAATATGCATAAGCAGCAAAGACTAGCAGCAACAGCNGGCAGTGTTTGATTTGTTGCAAAACCACTACCCTGAAAGGTACCACACAATGTGCCAGCATCAGCGAATTGTGCTGTCCATATGTGGAACTGTTGACCCCGCTTATGTCCACAAGCTGCTTCTAATCTTTCCAACGCATGGCTATTGTCAACTTGTACCCATGTTGCTCATTGCTCTCATACCTGTGTTGTTCAGGCTTGCAAAGCTGTGGATGTATGAAGCCCCGACCATGTTCTGGGGACTGTGGCAGCTTGTGAGCCCTTTCATTGACCCTGAAACCAAGGACAAGGTCGTCTTTGTCAGCAGCAAGACAGCTATCAAAGAGTTTCAGGAAGCCATTGACCCCTCGGTCAGTATACCTCCGCTTCACGCTGCATGTCATGCAGTGCTGCCACCACTGTATGTTCATTGTGATGCTGTTTGTAGTCATCATCTGTCTCAGCAGCTTGTGATTGCTGTCAGTTGCATGGTGCAAGGAGACATCTCAGTAGCTCTGCCTGCTGCTTGCCATGATCAGTAAACAAGCTGATCAAATGTGTTTGGAAGTTTCAACTGGCTTTACCAAAGTTTGATTTCAGTGCTGTGCTTATGCAGGTGCTGCCAAAAGCATATGGAGGTGAAGCTGAGCTCATACCTGTGCAAGACTATGTAAAGCAGCACCTGTTGACTGCAACATCAAATGCTTCAGCTGGGACACAGTCATAAAATACGTCACCTGATGTATGATTATGTTCTGCGCGCTCGTGTTGCAAGCTTGAGCAAGGTGTTCTGATCCACGTCAATTTGGCTTGGCATGTCATTGGAAAAGGTGGACTTGATGCATGACTGCATCAGCGCAAGCATGTGCTAGCATGCCGTGGTGACAGAGGTATCGTTGCATGCTGCATGTGTTCGTCAATCTGAGCTATTCCAGCGGCTTTGCGCATCTTGATGTATTTGTTAGCATGTTGGTCTCCTGAGTGTGTGCTTGATGCTGGTGAACTTAGATTGCAGGTGTGTGTCGCGCAAAATATGTCAAGCTGGTCTTACTGTGACAACAGCGTGGTTGTAGGCGTGAAGTAGCCTGTCACATTTTTTTTGCAGCAAAGCAGGCATGTCAGTCACAGATGGCGTGCCTGTGTCTCTGTTGTCGTTATAGGATCATTTCTTGCTATTTGGTGTGTGTTCGTTGTTGGGATCCGCAGCGGTNACTTGCTATGTAAACAGCGCCCTGCAATGCCTGTACATGATTCCTGCCTTTCGCTCTGCAATGTATCAAGTTGCCTCACCTTCAGCTGATGACATCATTGTCAGTCATATCAGGTTTGCTGGCTACATCTGTGTGCAGCGTCTTTGCGGCTCATGGTGTCCTAAGAGAGCTAATTGTTGCTTCCTTGTTGCAGGCACTTGTTTGCAGATTTGCAATGCGGTCCTCGATTCAGTGCAGATCCTCGGTCGTTTGCTCAAGCACTGAATCTGGATCACACCGTACAACAGGTCAGTGCACAAATAGCTACTCTNCGCTCACACTTGGGGAGGATTGGGCGTAGGTCAGTACAGGCTGAGGTCATGTGGTTGGTATGTATGTAAGTTGTTCAGCTTTAACTTCACAAAGTCTCAATACTTGCAGCAATCACGCCCAATGCTATCATTGAGTAACAAGTTGCAAATGATCAAATGATTACAGTACCTCTTTCTGTAGCGGAATATATAGATTAATAATATAGATTCCCTGTGTTGATAACTGATGCTGAGTTATACCTGAAGCTGTACCTCATTGATCACACATTGCACAGCATGCACAACACAAGTGCACCAANCTTCTTGACTTGAGTTACAAATGGACCCATAAAATCCACATCCACATGTACTGCAGGCGTTTGGACCAAATGTTTGATGCACAATACTAACTGGCAGTCGTATGAGGGCAGAAAAGAAATTTACCTGGCATTTCCCATTTTGGCATTTTGAAACCTTTGGCATTGCCATGAAATTTTGACAAGAAGTTTTGTGCCCCNGCTGCTTGGTGGCACCCAAAGTGATAGCATTGAAGGCATGAGAGTCACTATCCCAAAAAGGTTTTCCTGCTTGAGGAACTGCCTCTCCCGCATCAGGATAGACATTGATCAGGAGTCAGTGATAGACGTGACAGGTACTTGTGCTTCACAGTTGGCATGGACAACTGTGTGTTGCTGCAACAGCATATGGTTGTGAGAATGCGAGACACCAGCTCCACCTTTGCAGGTGAGACAGGCTTGGAGCTTGAACAAGGGGTTGTCTGTCAGGCATGCACGCTACATGTTGTGCAATCTGAGCTTATGGCGCTGAACAGGCCATGTCAATGGATTTTGCAGACTGGATGAGCAAGCATTGAAGCATACCTATAATGCATGTTATCATCTGCGATAACAACATGGAAGTGACCAGAGTTGTCAGCTTGGGCTTCCTCCAGGGCACACTGCAGTGCCCTCATGCTCTGCTTCCGAGCCAACTGCGAGCCACATGCATGCGGTATGCTGAAAGCGTGAAGCGGAGGGCTACGCTGTGCTGTGCATACACAGCTGNGTTGACCTGCCATCCCATACCTGAATGTTAGAGAAACATCCCATACCTGAGTTGTTAGAGCAACATTCCATACCTGAGTTATTAAAGAAACAAGCGCTCTGTCTCCTTGCAACAGGCCACAGCCATCATCATGCATTGCCAAGCTGCTGTGGCAGTCATACNCAGACAGTCATTATGACAGTCATATATATCCTTGTCAGACCACCAAGTTGTATCATTGGCTGCAAATGTAGGTGCTGTCCTCACGTCGCCTGGGTCATGTGCCCAAGCCTTGTCATACAGCATAGGCTTCAGCGCAAGCTCGATTGCCATCATGCTGTTGTGTGAGGGCGTGGAGCNCCTGCAACCCCAATGTATGTTAGTACTGCAGGCCATATACTGTCTTCTTCCCCTTTTCCTTTACCCTTTCCTCCTTCGCTCCCCTATCAGGTGTGAGTGTGTGCAAGCAATCTGGTATAGCAACAGAGGATGCGTGAATGCATACGTGCTATGCGTCTGGGATTGACAAGCAGTGCCAGCTGAGACAATTGTTGTGCAACACAAACATGAAAGGCAAAAGCTGTGTGGTACCTAATCAATGTCGTACCTGTTCTACACTTCTGTGCAAGGCCGAAATCAATGAGCCGGACCTGGTCCCAGAGGGCTGCCTGACCGGTCTGAAGCATCACGTTGTTGCTGGAGATGTCAAGGTGGGCATNGCTACTCTAACACCATCCTCAATGCATGCTTTCAATGACAGGTGACATGTAATCATAGACAGCAGAATGATCCTGATCGTAAATAAGCGTGTGTGGCACTTGCAGGATGGTCAAGAGTTCCTGAAGCTGCTCCTGAGCTTACTTGAAAGCAAACTCAGTCTATCTGGTCAACCGGTGAGAGCAAATCTGCAGGATGTATAGCACTAGCTTATAACTTGACTGTTCACTGCTGCCTGCAGTCAATTGTCAGCCTTGTTCCTGACTTGTTCAGAGGAAGCTACATCTACAGGACTGTCTGCCAGGTAAGCTGCTTGCAGAAACCCAATCAACAGGGCTCATGCAGGAAGAACAGTCAAGCTTGCCGGGCTTTGATGTGACATGTCTTGTGGTATGCGCATGACGCTTCACCGCAAGTATCTCAACAGGCATCTCCTTCCAAGCTTTGGCTATTCCACAGCACCTGAGTTTGGTTGTGTGGTGTGTGCGTAGGTCTGTANGTGCATGTGGGGAGTCAGGCGCCTGCCGAAATCAGGACAGAGGTAATCCCATGCAGCAACAGAATGCCCCATAAAGTTGTGTCAATGAAGCACCAACATACTAAGTGGGTAAGTTCAGCATGAGAAAGTACAGCTTGCAGAAGTCAATTCCAGACGAGAAAGGTCATGCAGCAATGCAGCAGCCAGCTGTCCATCACACTGCAAGTACAATGCTGTACATGCAGTCCCTTGGACCTACCAGTAGAAGGAGTATGTAAACCTGCACAACAGCAGGCTACGGTACAGCAAAAGCCAACTCAAGTGCAAGGAGCCTGTTGAAAGGCCTGCTTACATTCCCATTTGCTGCAGTGTTTTGTTGGACTGAGCTGACCGAATCACTTGGCCCATCATTGCCAGGAGCTTGGCGGCTTGACAGCGCCTGACTAGACAATGACTGCCCATTGACAGTGTGAGCATCCGAAGCCTGGCTTGTCGAGGTTTGACTGTTGCTGTCCAGGCGCNTGCTGCTGCTACCAAGGTGTTTCTAGAGCCGGAGTGCCAGTACATCAGGGTGAGCTTTCAACACTGCAAACTGCTGCTGTCACTAGATGGATCCGTTTCATTAGAGGCCTCACATTTAAAACAACAAATCGTCTAGATCCTCTGCTGATCCTAGATCTGACCACCGGTGCTCATGAGGCTAACAAACCCACCAATGCTTCCAGTGTGGTGCTCAAGCAAGCCACCTAATGCTCTGCAGTTGTCAAGTGCAGTCGATGAAGTTGATGAGTCCAGGACTGCCCACTCGAGCAGGAAATGTGGGTTGCATCAGACCAGTCTCAGGCTGGGCTGCGCATGTAGGCTTCTGCTTGACTTGACTTCTGGAAGGAATCAGTTGCAGCACATGACTCAACTCACTGCACTGCTGTGCAGCCCGAGTCNGTGAGAGTGCTCTTTGCATGGCACAGTGTGCCACCAAACCTTGCGCCCATCAGGCCAATGCTCAACCAAATTTTGCTGCCATGCATACACTGAGGATCTGATGCCCAACCCCTTTGCAACACAGGCTGCAAGTGTCTGAACATCTGTGGATGTACAGGTCGCACAATGTTCTTGCGTGCTCAGTGGCCTGCTGAACAGCTCCTGTCGCAGGCAGCAAGGTAAGCTAGCACATCATGTCTGCAACACTCCATGTTCAGCAGTCTAGCAAAGTCAGGGATATGGGACAAATAAGCAGGAGGGCTACNGGGTGGCAACAGGAGCGGGTCATCAAGCTCGACAATAGACAAAAGAGCAAGGTTATTCTGGTGCTTCCAGAGGATCCAGAGCATCACTTGAGAAGGGTGCGAATGTTTGATGACTTCCTACAGAACTGACTTGCAGTCAGAGCTACTTTGACATTTGTCAAGTAATATCTGCTGTATACTGCCTGCTGCTGGCAAGCACCATGTCTTGAAACCCGCTGTAACTGCCTCAGGTGAACAGCATCTGCAGCATGCTAGAGGACAAGCTGGGTCTTTGCACAGGCTGGCTTTTGAGTGGATCCTGGCAGGTGACACCCGGCGGCATGGACTAGGCTGTCTGGCAACCTCACTTACCTTGCAACTTTGCACGCAAATGCTTCTGATGGCGATGTTATTCAGGTCTAAGCTGTGTTACCATCTATCATGTTGTCTGCTCAGGCATGAGCACATGCAACCTGTGGCANCAGGACAGGTAGCCATACATATGCTGGTCAGTTTGCGTCAAAGGGCTTCACAAGCAATCGCATATTGCCCCCAGGTGGACTTCACTTGCACATCATGCAANGAGTGTGCAGTTATCACAGCAAAATTTTGTGGGATCTGACAGCAAACCAACCTTGAAGGCCAAAACTGTCTGAGAGGACGTCCCAGGCAGGGCTGGCCTGGGCTGGCCCCTGTGCAGCAGGGGCAAGCGGGTGGGNACTGGCCCATTCTTACAAGAGTCTTCCTGTTCTGCAGTCCAACGTCTGCCTGCACCACTAACAGCGGCTGCACAGATGAAAAGGAATGTCAGCGGTAATCCATTTGCAGAGCCGGATGACTTTTTGGAAGACCCCAGTGATCTGTATGCACAGCCACGGTCAGCCAACATGGCATCTCAAGAGCAGCACATGCAGGCAAGCCAGTACATGAAAGGGTTTCTAGGTCCACAGCCTGCGCCGCAGATTTCCAAACAGTCTACACATACTGTTGCTGGAGCAACAGATGCAGATGACATGTGGCACTCCGNGAGTCAGCCTTGGCAGCTCAACTACAGGTATGCCGGATGTGTGACATATGTGCATACACTGTTGTTGGAAGCTCATCTGCAGACAGCTGCAACATACTGCCTGCCTGCAGTCTGTCTGTCTGTGCATGCACNCACCGTCATGGCCAGCAAGGGCGCAGATGGCAGAATTGCTATCACTGCAGAAGCTGCACACGCTCCTAAGCAAGCTTCAGCAACTCTTGCAAGTCAAGAAGGTGCATCAGCACTGCCTAAGCCACAACTGCCAGTCAAAATCGCAGCTGTGACACCCTTACCCACCTCACAGCCATCTGCACATACATCTTTGCCTTCACCTGCTGCAGTGGCCACAGCATCACCTCCATCTGCAGCCACCACATCACCACATGGCACCCCTCCCTCGACATCAACCAACAGGCCAACAGCTGTTCTTTCTGATGCTGCACCGGCTCCAATCAACAACAATGCCCATTTCCCGGCCTTGCCGGAGATAGCGCCTCCAACCCCCAAGGCCACCAGCACCTCAACAGCAGTGTCAGCAGCAGCCAGTGACAGNTTTGGGGTTGTGCAGGCCAAGAGATGTACAGGAAACGCAAATCAATTGGAACAAGCAAGTTGATACATGCGTGCAGCAGATGCACCTACCCATCCAGCTCTACCAGAAGCTGATTGAGTGTCATCCGCATGTACTGTTGGTCTTTGCTATTCCTCTTGCCACCAATTGCATCCACCTCATCAATGAAAACAATGCATGGCGATGCTTTCTTGGCAGCTGTGAACAGATCTCTGACTCTCCTAGCTCCAACACCAACAAACATCTCCTCGANCAGCCACAGGCTTGAATTTGTCTGCAGCGCTGCAGCAATGCACCATTTGTAGGTGTATGAGACGNCAGACAATTCGCACATTGCTTCCATGCAGTCTACGTAGATGTAAAATCACATCTCAACCCCATCTACAATCAACACAGGCAATCTGATTGCAACGAATCACACAATACTGCACACCACTGCCACACAGCTATAGCAGCATGCACACACNATCCCCAACCATATGTCAAGGAGCATAATGAGCCCAAACTTGAATTCTCACCTGAGTGGCCGTTGGAGTGCCCATTGGTGGCCCCCACCCCAACTTGGCCCCCCTCAGAGCTGCTGCTCAGTGTGTCACTGCCATCTGAAGCCTCCTCCTGTGATGATGAAATGAAGGTGCCGTCGTGCGTGATGTGGCTGCTGTGGATGGGCAGCACCNGATCCTCCATGCATTGCGGCAGTGCCCAACAGCAATCACGCAGCAGCAAGCAGCTGAGGAGAGCGTACAGCTTGCTTACAGACTCAGACAGCAAGCAGCTCAAGCTGACACAGACGCAGCATCACAGGACTCTGCCATGCACAGCAACAGGTCACCCACACAGTCACAGGTGTTAGGGGCTGCTTCAGTCCCACACACTCCAGAGCTGACTGTTGGCCTTCAAACACCTACAGATCCCAGGCTAGCAGCACAGTCCCCATCATTTCAGCATAGCACAGGGCTTTCTGACATGCAGGCTGTCAGTGGCATGCTNATCCACATTTTAGAGACCCTTGTTAAGGTGATTTTTGCAATGTGACAACAAGATATCTGGGCACCGGTGTCTGTTCTTGACTGCAGACACCAGTCATACCCCAGTTGAGTAACATGACAAGCATATTGATGACAGACCAGTTGCTAGAAGAGAGGCTGCTGTACCTTGACAGGGGAGGAGAAATGGAGCTCTCGCACATGCCCAAAAGCAGAATGGCGGGTCCAGCTTGACAGCTTCACCTGAGTGTCCCCTCTTGACTCATGAAACTGCTGTAGGAATGTGGCCTGCAAAGGTGACAGGGCTACCTGAGTAGGCTGTGCTGCAGGTAAAGGTCACCGAGGCATTCTTGCCTGGTTAGACAGGGCGTGAAACCCTGAGACAGCATTGTGCATGCATGCATGAAGGCANTTAGAGGGTGCAGCTGCTTGACTATCTCGTTTTCGTTGCTGTAGCATTTTTAATTCTTCTGAGATCTCGCCAGACTGCTGGGAGCTGGAAGCACGCTGCAAAGGCGCTCAGTGCTTATTTGCTGCTTACTGAAAGCTGACTAGTCTTGCCTGCACAAAAAGGTTGCAGCTCACATCTGCAGATCGGCTGCTGTCTTTGGCGGGGGGCGTATCTGGGACTACAAGCTGCTCTGACTCCTGTGTTTTCAAGCTATCCCGCGACCGCTCCTCTGCTCGACACCTTTGTGTGTGCCGGTGCGATCCACGCTGGTGGCCAATGGCCGCAGAACACAGTTCACGATGGCGCGTTTGCAAGGGCCGACAGTAGACGTGCTGCCGACAGGCTGACGCCATCACCATGCTCTGTTGTACCTGTCCGGACAGCNTTGACAAATGCCAGCGACGATTCATTGACAAGATGTGTCTGCTGCAGATTTGTGGTGTTGGTGTGTGGGACACTGGTGTACAGCAGGGGAGATGAATTACAGAATGCTAAGGCACATGCTGAGATGCAAGCTGCAGCTGAAGAANCCTCGCTTCTGTTGACTGTGATAACAGTGACACTTGTGTTGCGTAGTCTGTCCCTCATCCTGATACTTACTTCTCTGTCATTGTCCCTGTTGATTTGCTAAGCAATCTGTTGTAAGGCAAACCAGCTCGGGAATCAGGTTAGCTTTGAGGTGACAGGCAGTCAATTTTGGACCCTACGTTCAGCCCAAAGTCAACAGTGTGTATATTAGCAGCGCTGGAATGGGCTCTTCCCAAGAAAGGGAATGGGCTCTTTGGGATGGGCTCTTCCCTTTCTTGTATAAGCTTGCACTAGGCTCGTTTTGACCATTGTCAGCCAAGCATTGTATGAATGCTCATGCGAGTCAAGTCTCACTGTCGTGACTGGTGTCACAAGCTCTGCTATGGCTGCTCCCACAATCAGTCTTGCAATCAGTGGTTGACATGGTGCAGCGCAGTGACTTGTCATGGCTGTGTGTGCAGTCAAGGCGAGCTGGGCCGGTAGTGCTAGCTGGGCACCCCGCCAGGGAACCCTCCCACCAAGCCTTGCAAGCCATGTTCCAACAGGCAAGTCTTCATCATGGGCTTCTGCTATCGTTTGCTGTGTCTGACACTGCAGCTGCGTTGCACAGTGAGGTGCACACTATCATGTCATGTGGGCATCCTGAACAGCTCTGCGCTGTGCGACGTTTTCCAATGCGACGATTTCCACCGCTGTACCTTTGGCTTGCAGTCTGTGGCAGGTCAAATTTCACAGGCTTGGTCCTTTATGGCTCGCTTTGACAACGTTATGCTTGTTGTACAGGGTCAAGCAGGAATGCAACAGTCTAGTCCAAAAGCAAAGCTAGGTACAGCATTGAGCAGCAGCCCAGCAGCCTCGCCNGAGTCTGAAATTGCAGGGTGTATTGGCGCCGTACAAGTTGCCTTCGTTTCTGGGGACCGCGAGCCAGTGTACAGGGAACGGTTTGCTTTTCTGTCCAGAAATAATAGGTTAATTCACTACAGCACCAATTGCCAGAGATATGACCCCAAAACCATACCGCTAAGGTATGGTCTGTACAGCAAGCTAAAGCCCTAACAAAAGTGAGTCACTCAAATTTGACTTGACAATCAGGACGCCATGACACTTCTTGATTTTCAGGGGACTTGANCGTGGAGTACATGCCTGCACGGCACGCAGGCATCCCTCCACCATTCATCATGCGCTGCTGTTCGTTGCTTGAAACAGGTTTATGACTGAGCTTGAGCAACAGATTCAAAGCTGGCTCAAGGCATGGCAGGAGGCACCAGAATCAAGCAAGCAAGAAACGGTAGCAAAGGCAGAGTATGACCGATTGTCGGCGTTACAAGCCAAAGCTGGTAAGCTGACTTCTTGCTGGTGTACAGCAGTGTTGATCCATGAACCATATGACAATGGCAGATAGTTTGGCAGATAGCCTGCTATTTTGCTTAGCTTGTCAGTATGGGGCAATGAGCCCAGCGCCTTCCGTCAGTATGAACAATGCCAGCCTAGTTACAGCCNTAAATTTTCAAGAAATTCAGGAGACACGCGGAACGTACGCGTATACGTTGAGCGTCTCAGCTATCATTCCGCTGTACATGTAGGCAGCAAAAATAGCTCAGCAGCAGCTTGCATCAGCGCCAACGATGGTCTGCATTGCTTATCAGGTGTGCGTACCATCCTCCTCGACATCTTTTGCCCAAACAAGGGTTCCAGCGCCCGCGTTTCTCAGACAAAGATCAGAACACAAATATCTCGTTTGCGCTCGCTATGCACAGGTTGGCTGCGACCTATGGCCTCTGTTACCCATGCAACGATCAGGCAAACTTTGAGACTGAGGACATGTCTGCAGCGCAGGTCCGCACAGCCAGCACTACAACCCAATCACAAGTGCTGACCGACAGGGAAGAACACAACCGCGTCCAAGCCAGGCTTTTTGGTGCAAACGCCGTACAACGGTTGACAGACATACCAAAAGCAGTAGTTCCAGTAAGCGAACCACGTCCTTGCGCCCAACTCAGACAGTGACTCCTTGCCGAAAACGCCTGTCATCAACAGCAGTTTATGATTGCAGAGGTTGGAGAGAATCNCAAGAGCACCTACAGCTTGCTGCACGTTGATTGTTTAGAGAGCAAACGCAAAGCACACTGACTTCACTGTAGGCAGTGCATGGTGCAGACAACTAGTAACGTCCATTTTGAAGAGGACCTGGTTGAGGGTCCAAAACTTTTAGAAGCAGTCAAGCAATGTGAAGACGCAGCCTGCAACAAGGTGTTACCGATGAGTTGCGGCGGAGGGCGCGCGCTCCCCAGCTCACAGAGCGCTGCCTGAGCTTGCGCCCACCAGTGGTGCTCGTGGGCTCAATGCCATTTGGTGATCTGCCCTGACGCTGCCGGCTGCTAGTACCCATGCTGCTGCTCGCCTGCTGGTGCTGCTGAGACTGCTCTGGGCTCTCCAGNAGCCGCCTTCCAGTGTCCAGTCCAACATGGTCAACAGCTCACTTTTTGCAGTATGCAACATTTTATGCTGTCAGCTTGTCAGTGTTGTCTGACGTGGTCCCGCATCTGACGTATGCACCAGCCTGTTCACACTGCATAGCGCTACAAAGCAGCATCGTAGACTAGCTTGAAACACTTGTTCAGTACAGCATTGATACAGGTCGCTGTGATGTCCCAGCATTGTCCTGAATGTTGCCCAGACTGGCAAGGCACACTAGCCATGTCTGCAATGCAGGAGTAAGAAGGCAGTGGAGTGTGGTGTATGCGATGCCAGTCTTGGAGGAGATGACACAAGCTACTTTCATCATCGGCGCAGCTAGTTGTCAGCACATGTGGATTTGCCATGTATGCCACCTGCTCAGGCACATATTTGAGCGGCCTGCTGATGCTGAGACTTCTGCAGCCATGGTACAGGGTATGCAACAAGAAGGCTTGAATATGCAAATGAAGTGTGTGAGTGCCGTCTGGTGTACCTCATGTTGTACGGCAACCCTATTCAGCACCATCAGGCTTGCCATCAAGCAACATGTTGCCATGGTAGAAAGACTACATGTGGTGATGCTGCAGGCAAACTGTCCCGCACTCACTGACCTTGTTGTAACATGAATTATGTTGCTTGATGCCATATGACATGCAAAAGCTTTACCCCGTTACAGTTAGCCAGCAGCAGCAGTGATGTAGGTGTGCTGCATCATCAGATGCTTATATGGCCTGTCAAAGTTGGTTGATCAGCAGAAACCACCATCAGTCATCTGGCTTTCACGACAAGCCTGTATTGGAGCTAGTGATTGTGCTTATGAGTGCGTCACAGGACTTTCACAATGTAACTGCAATGCGATCGCAAAGGACTACTAGCATTGCTGCTGACCAGCCACAACACCTTGAGCAGCATAAGGTGGAAACACTTGCAAAAGGCACTCCTTAGCCAAAAACCTTTGTAGCAGCTGGCCACAACCCCGTACCCCTTTCACGTAGGCNGCCAACCCAGGGGTTGCCTGTTCAGGCCGCACCAGATCAGGCATTACTTGAGGCAGGTCAGGCCAGTGATGCTGACGGAAGTACAGTTGAT
The DNA here is from genome assembly GCA_000818905.1 of Trebouxia gelatinosa. Taxonomy (NCBI): domain Eukaryota; kingdom Viridiplantae; phylum Chlorophyta; class Trebouxiophyceae; order Trebouxiales; family Trebouxiaceae; genus Trebouxia; species Trebouxia gelatinosa. The sequence goes on from KN805367.1 coordinate 2,203,407, forward strand.
GCAGAAGGGGAAGAAGGGTTTGCTCTTCCAGCAGACTTGCTGGACGACGATGGGGATGATCTTGATGATGCCGATGGGGTTCAATCAGCCTCAGACGACGAAGCTGCAGATGCAGAAGGCACTTCACCAGAGGCAGCAGATGCTTCAGTAGCTGATGAGTCAGCATCTGACAGGGCTGAGGACGACACAGCAGCTGTGGATGATGCAAGTAGCCAGNAAGCAGAAGGTCTCATATCTGCCTCTGCTAGAAAGCGCAGCAGGGAGGAACAGGCTGTCAAGGATGACAGGAAAGCCCCTAGGACAGAGCACAAGAGCGATGTCAAGGATGACAGGAGAGCATCCAGAACAGAGCACAAAACTGATGCTAAAGATGACAGGAAAGCACCCAGGTCAGAACATAAGACTGATGGGGCAAAGGATGACAGGCGGGCTCCTAAAACAGAGCAGAAAGCTGACAGCAGGCCAGCACACAGAGACAGGGTGCAGGCCACAGATAGGGANTTCATGTGACCAGAAACTTACCTGCCATTGAGCCTGCTTTTACATGTCCAGGTTTGGCTGGGGCAGCTGCAGCAGCCCTCTTGCCCTTGCCCTTGTTCTTGACCTCAGATTTGGGGCTTGCTTCAGCTTGCCCTTCTTGGTCTTCTTCCTGACTGCCTCCCAAGCTCACCTACATGAGCAGCAAAATTTGGCAGAGTCATTGACTCACACACACAGATGCAACCAATGGCAGGTCTGCCTTGCACAGGTAGCGACAGCNCTCTGGCTGATGCATGTTGTGAGTTGTGCCAGTGTTAAATGCGTGTAGTTATGCAACCCTGGAAATGGCCAATGCAGGCAATTGCAGCACATGACATCAACAACAGGGGTGGCACATGCATACTGCATTAATGCAGCCCAAGAGTGGCTATATTCTGGGCTGAATCAGGGTGATGCATCACATCTTTATCAAGTATGAAATCACCTGGCTGTTCTTTGAGGGCATCATCTTGTTGAGACTTCTCAGGTGACACCGAGGCCGCTTCCTGGACCTGTTCTGCAGCAGCCCTTTGCCCGTGGGGCTGTTCTGCGTTAGCCTGCTGAGGTTCAGGCGAAGGCGACGGCTGCTGGCTTTCCTCCCATACCTCTTCTGTGACTTCTTCCCCTTTATCATTGATGGTTGTTTTCATGATCTTCCTTCGTTTGGGACCATCTGCAGCGTGCGCAGCACAACATGTCCTATGACCATGTGAGTGTGAACATGTGTGAGGCATTCATGTGACNGATCATGTGTGTGACGCGCATGACTGCATGCCGCCACACCTGATCAAGTGTTGTTGTCAGGAACACAACCGTTGTCACAGACAGTCAATGATGCATCTGCTGACTGTCATGCATGGCTAGGGCCTGAGATCACAGTCAAGCTGATGCATTCTGTCTGACATGCGCAGTCAGCGCAGGCTTGCCAATGTGCTAGGCATGCAATCAGGCGGCAGTCTTGAGGGCAGAAAGCACAGCCCAGCTAGCATCGTGACAAAGGCCTTAGGGCCTTAGGGCTTGTGGTGAAGGGCCAGTTGCAGTGAGCTTACCTGTGCCAGCAGGACCTTCCGNCCAGCATTGAAGCAAGCTTTGCAAGGCAAGCAGGAAGTGAGCAATCACTGGCAAGGCGGCCTCTTGCATCTGTCCAGGAGGGACACCACGCAGCACTGGGGCGACAGACATCAAAGCACGGCAGTAAGCAACAACCAGGTACATGCAGACACAATGCTGTCATAGCCAAGCAGTCATGATCATGTGAGGCAGATCAGTNTCAGGAGCAGAGCTTCAGCAAGCTGCTGGGCCGGTGACTGATGACCAGGAGGCAATGTTACAACTGCCCATCAGCAATCCAAACAATGTAGGCGACACAACCCCTGCTGCAACATCCTCAGACAGCATGCAGTCCCGTGATGCNAGTGTTTGTCTGTGCATCAATTGCACATGTTTCAAGAGACAGCATGTCAATTCCAGACAAGATGCAAGTGCCGTAATCACATTCAGCCTTCAGGGCCTGCAGCAGAACAGCAGCCAGTCTGTGCATGTGTGTGTCAGTTACACATCTGGTAAGAGACAGCATGTCAATGCCAGACAAGGTGCAAAAGCTGCAGGGTCTGCCACAAAACAGCAGCCAGTCTGTGCAAGTGTTTGTCTGTGCATCAATTGCACATGTTTCAAGAGACAGCATGTCAATTCCAGACAAGATGCAAGTGCCGTAATCACATTCAGCCTTCAGGGCCTGCAACAGAACAGCAGCCGGTCTGTGCATGTGTGTGTCAGCTAAACACCTTGCAACAGACAGCATGTTGATTCCACACAACAAGATGCAAATGGCATGATGTAACTGGCTGGAAATGAGAGGTGTACATGCCCACCTGGGGCACAGGGTGACACATCAACTGAAACATGACTTCCCACAAAGGCACTATGCCGCTCTCTTCTTCAAGTGATCTGATCCAGCTCACAACCTGGCCATCTGCTGCATCTCGCATCACCTACAGCATGGGCGGATCTCATACAACCCCTCGAGCTTCACATGCCAGCGTGTCAAACCTTGTGCTGCATCCGTATGTGCAGACATGCACACTGTTTGAAGCGAAAGCTGCTGCTTCATGAACGACGGTTCTCTGGCCATGGATAGCAAACCTGTGCGCTGGAGCAGTGGTCCAAAGCTTATGCATGGCACAAACACAAGGGAAACAATCAGACATATGTGATTCGCTACAAGGATCATGGTGCTGCCTCTGTCAAGCAAGCATTTCCATGTTGTGCAACTTGCAAGCCAACACCCACGACACCAGCTGCAGATCAAAGGTGAGGGTATGCACAGCACACCAACNGTTCTTCCTGGTGGGCGTGTCATCTGGAGGTCTGCAGCAGAGGTGCCCCCCTATGCCAAACTGATCGCTGATGCTGGCTTCAAGGTCAAGTGCCTTCAGCAGGCAAAGACTGGCTACATGGACCGTGTCAACATGTACAGCAGCTTCTGGGTGGCTGAGNAGTGCTGAGTGTTTGCAGAGGGTGTACAGCATTGTGCACAGCACTTGCAGGCTGCTGTGTGGAGGCCAAAGCAGCGGCTTTGCAAGGTGATACATATGTTGGCGGCAGCTCTGACAGGTCAGGGATACATGAAGGCCTGCACATGCAGCAGGGGTCAACATACAACAACAATCGCTCAAAGTTCCAAGCTGCATTGCTGAGAAAAAGCAGAAAAAGCATACAACAGCCCAGGCAATGCATTGTCTACGTGGACAAGGCCAACAAAGCACCCTGCGTGACTGCATAGGAAAGGTCATGGAAGTGACATAGGTGCTGGGCAGCCCTGCTGTTGTGAAGAAGACTGTGACATGCAGTCTGTACAGGACTGTGCACCAGGAATGCTTTTGCTGAGGGCTGAAGGGCAGGTGTGTAAGCATGTGCAGATACGACCAATCTGGTGTAGGCTTCAGTGCAGACAGGACATCTCGATCACCTGTAGCCTCTGTCTCTCATGACTGCATCAATGTCACTCAAGCTTCTGCCTGTGTCATACTGCACCTGTAAAGCAGGCGCTTCTGAAGTAAGCATGCCCAAGTCAGTGCCTTCATACAGCACAGCCGGTGAGCTGCACAGCTGTCCCACTTCCTCATGCTCTTCTTGACTTGCCAATGCAACTGCTTCAGCATGATCTGCGGCTGCACTCAGGCCAGACTGCTGCAGTGCTTGCTGTGCAGGTTGGAATGGGACCTCTGCTGCAGTTTGCATACAACTTGAAGGCGCTGCAGACAAGACACCATGCTGCTGCTGCTGCTGCTGCTGCTGCTCAGCGCACTTGCTGCTGGCCTTGCCTGCACTATCAACAGGATCTTTATGCACTGCACTTGGACTGTCATTTTGCTGCGGCTGCTGCTGATCATGGCTGCTTAGTGCCTTGGCAACAGGTGCAACAGGACTGGTGGCTTCTGCAGGTAAGCCAACCTGCTGCTGCTGCTGCTCTGCTGCTGCTGCTGATGCTGCTGCTGTTGCTGCTGCTGTTGCTGTGATGCTGCTGGATGTGCTGTTGCTGCAACAGCCAAGGCTTGGCGGGGCTTGCGGATCATCGACACGGCAGCCTTGACTGCGCAAGTTGTCAGCAATGTCAAGCATCACAGCATACAGTGCCAGGAGCTCCTGCCCTAGCTCTTCTGCTTCAGCAGCATCCGGCGGAGGCAAAGCAGCTACCTGCAAACCAGCCTCACATTTTTGAGTGTAGCTCAGTGAAGGGCATGATTTTATGGCACAGCTGTGTTGCAGAGTTGCAGCTNTATCTCAAGTTTGTCTTGGTGCCAACCATGTTGACAACACTGCCGTCTCTTCTTGCAAACAGATGTTGAGTGACATTGCCAAACTCTGGTGGAAATCTCATGGCACAAGCACTTGACAATTTGTGAGGTCTTTGCATAGCAAGAGAGTGATCATTATTNAAACCTCTGATGGCAGGCCGTTGTTATCTGTCGAGTCTGCTACAATAATGCGGAAGGTGACATCAGGATCTTGCAGCTTGATGGGGCCCTGCACAACAGCGAGCACGCTGAGCAAGCGATCTCAAGGCCCTGTCATCTCACTTCGCGGGGCGGGTGTGATGGCATATGTAAGCATCAGCAAAGCGAGCTGTGTTTACCGAGAATCCTAGGAAGTTAAACGTTTCCATGATCTCTAGCTGCTGCTGGTGTTTGATGACCTTACCCCAGCCATCAACAACCAACTTGAAGGAGGTCTGTGGTGAGCTCCAAGGTTGCTTGAGGTGANAACAGGGCATGGGCGTATTTAGCTGATTCCTGCGCACAGCAGGAGGGCCCTAACAACAAGGCCCAATGTTATCTGGACTGGATGTGTATGCTTGCACGCTGCCAGAGGCCGCACCACTGACTCGTAGAAGCAGAAGCCAAACTTTGGGCGCCCGTCTGTACTTGCCTCAGGCAAGCTAATGCGCGCTACAGGTCCAGCCTGAAGTCACGGTGTTTATTGACTGTTCCTTGATGTGTTGGGAACGCTGCTGTTATAATTGCGACAAGTGCATAGCAACACTCACCTGAACNTGCAACATCTTGAGGGAAACAAGATGTGCATGCTCTGACTGAAGAGATGTTCACAATGAGCAAAAGATGTTGCATGCTTCACGCCCTTGCTGATATCTTTAGAACACCGCCTGATGTGTCCTTTCATGTAGGCATCAAGTTCCTGGTGGACCTTCGGGCTGATGTGCGTGCCGCCATCAAGCAGTCTCCCAGAACTGCAGGACCCCTAAGAGCCCTAGATCGACATCTCAGGCAGGGCTTTGCCTGCTTCTGCCCTGTCCTGTAATGCCCTTGCCCTGGGCCCTGCCCTGCTTTGCCCCCTGCTTTGCTGCTGCCCTGCCCTGCTCAACCCCACAGCCCCCACTTCACAGCATAATCTGCAATCAAACCTTGATGTCTAGTCAGGGGGAGCATAAGGACGCTGTACAGCTACCCAATTTTTCACAACAACCACATCATAATGGCTCCAACATCAGCATTTTGCCCTTGTGGTCCCCAAAGCAATGTAAACATTGTGAGTGAGGGTCAGCCCGTTTGTTGCAGGGGATCACTGGCAACATGGTTCAGTGTGGGGCTGCTTCATCTGCAAGCTATACGCTGGGATGGCAGCCCTCCCAGCCTGCTGGAGAAGGTCATGGCTTATGAAGCCGTCCATCCTTTCCAGGTGATGACCCCACAAATGTCCTCACATATGTAACGCTGCCATGTTGAGAATCACTGGCTCTACACATGCATCCTGTGCAATGTATATGGTTGNCCTGGCGTTCCACTTGGCGCATTAAGGCCTCTGCCTGATCATTTTGGCTGGTCATGATGTAGCACACACACAGGTTGGCCAGAACAATGGCTGGCACATTGAGCAGCTGGTCCAGCTTGCTTTGCACCAAAGGTTCATAATACTCTGCTGCCTCCTTGAATCTGCCATCTACACAGGCACAGCTACATAGCATGAGATCTGGGCCAAAGTCTGAGCACACTGTGTGACCATGCACCAACTGAATGCAAGGCAGTTGAAGGTCATGCATGCAAAGGTGCAAGCATCAGCTTGTATGCCACTGCTGAGTGAGCGCTTGGGTCTATGGTCATTAGTGCTGATGGCGCCCTGAAATGTGGCAATGAGTGGCTATTGCAATTCCAGGCGGCCCTCAAGTCATGTCAGACAGTACAAAATGCATGATGTGCTGTTGAAATACATACACAGCGTAAAGTTCAGCTAGTGTCCATGCTGAAGCCACTGCAGCAATCTACAACCTCACTGCAAATCAAAAGATGATGGAGGCAGGGAGAGGGAGGGCAAGGTGAGCTAGTTGAAATAGAAGACTTGAAATTAAGGGGTAAGCTCTCAGGGATGCAGCATGTTGGTGTGCATCATACCGCCTTGCATGAAGTGGGCATGGGCTGAGTTCAGCTTCCAGGCTTCATGCTCACTGCAGAAGTCAGCGCTCTGCTGCAGAATGGACTGCANCGCCAAATGTCAATAGGATAGCTGCTGCAGCCTTGTGCCCTGTTGCTGTTTGCGTGTGCAGTCTGGCAATGGTCAACATGCTTTACATGGCGCCAGAGCAGCTTGTCTGCACCAGGCAATGTTGTCTTTGAACATTTGATATTGTCATTCACGTCATTCTACAGGAACCACTGGTTTCACATGCTGGCAATCATCAACATTTATGTTTGCTGGATGCATACGGGGGCCTCAGACTGGTCTTCTCGCATGCGACCGAAGGCCACAAGTTCTGATGCACTCAAGCCCAATCATCCCTTGAGCAAGAATTTGACACAAGTGCACTGCACATGTACATAGGCGTGCTGTCAAGGACCTTCACAATGCTATTGCAGCAAGGTTGCAAGCACTTCCATATGAGGTGATCAAGATCATCCACAGCTGTCCAAACTTTGCAGCCCTGATCATCGCTTGTATCATCATCAGCATCACCACAAGGTGCCTGCTGTTTGACATGACCAGGCAATGCTCATGCAGGTATGGGTCCTTGATGCACTGCCTGGCGAGGTCAGAACAGGCGGGCAAGAAACCCAAGACCATCCCAGAACCCTCATAGCTCATTTGCGCCAAATCCCGCTGCCGCTGCCAAACAGAACAGCACTGCAGAACAATCTGCTGGATGCTGGCTTCTCCCTGACAGTGGCGCGCTGGGCTAGCACAAACCTGCAACCCCTCGACGGGGATCACAGGTCAAAGTCTGCCTCAGTGTTGTACAGTCCTGTGTTATGTTCAAGTGTTGGTGTAATGCTTGTTCTCAGTGTCACGCACTGGAGTTCTCTCTGCTCTAATTTGTGACAGCCTTTGTGTTGCAACTGAACGCTGAGGTCAGTCTTAGGTTGGCATGCCTGCAATGTTGTGAAGATGACAATTACACTGTCTGGAACATGCATTCGGTGAGCAGCTCCTGTGTTGCACGACGCACAACAAGCAGACCTGCTGTGTATTTGATGGCGGTTGCATGCGAACACTACATGGCTCACATCTTAAAGCGTTTTTCCCATTTTGTCCTTGCTGTGCAGACAGCTGGTGTGGGGTCTCGACCTGAATGGCATCTCAGACATGTATGAGTCCTATGAGACTGCCAACCTTTGGTCGTTCATCACCAACACACCGGAGGGCTTGAGAGTCAACTTTGTGAAGGCGGAGCACAGCACCTTTGCGCTTGGTTGCCATAGCCTCAGGTAAGCTGCGCCATGACTATACACACAAGAGCGAGTACTACAGCTTGCGTGTCCGTGGGCAGACTCCTTTCCTCAGTTGCTACATCTAGACCGTCAACTACATGCGTGGATGTTGCAGTGCCAGTCTTGACCCAAATCCCCAACTCCAAGTCCAACGAGGAGGCCGTCACAGGCTTGCTGCAGCTTGCCCACGATTGCCAGGCTGCTTATGGACAGGCTGCAGAGAAGGCAAGTGATGCANCGCCTAGATGTTGAGTACAAGCTTACAGGGCTGCAGCTATATGGCAATAAGAACCAATTTGAGAGTTGCTGCTTGCTTGCACTGTTGCAAAGTCGTTTCTTGTGATGAGGTCTATTAGCACTGCATTGCTGGTCACTGCTGCATTGTTGCCACTACTGTCGCTGTGCTCGACATTCGGCCAACCGCCGTTTTGCACGGCCAAAGTTGCAGGGCGCATATACGCGAACTGCTCTCTGTGCATGTCAGCGATTTTTCAGGGGAATCGCTGACGGGACCTGCTTTGCGCTTCACGTCGCAGCTTGACAAGATTGCAAGGTCTCGGTTAAGGTTGCGTTGTGTACCGAGGCTCCCCAGGTTGAAGCGTCAAAGGAGTCAAGCCTGCGAACTAGCACCGTGGTCCCCTCGACTTTGACATACGCTTTTGAGGTCTGCAGATGAACTCCCAGTGATCTTAGGTCAGACAAGGGCAAGCTTGTGCAGCTNTTAATATGTCCAAATTCTTCCATTGCTTTGTTGTGTCTTTCATTGCTCTGTTGTGCTTCTCTGACTTGTTGCCTGCACACCATGAATTTGCTGCTCTGTTGCTGGTGAACCAAACATGAGTGTTATGCACAAGGTGCAAAAAGATGTGCATGTGGTTATATAGGCGTTGAGCTTTGATGCAAGTTGCATTGGGTTTCAATGGCTGGTACGCATNGACAGTATATGCAGTGTACTGTGACAAGCTGTATGCACATGGACAACCATATACCATATACCATATACCAGAAGCTTGTAGAGTTCAGTGAGTGTGATGCATCATGCAGGTCACGCAGTCCTCTTCTCTTTACAACTGCAGATTAGTCAATAATGTGTGTGCTTTTCCAAAGAAGCACAAAGCCCATGTGCCCTGCATCAGTGAATGTCCAGAACACCTTCAGCAGTGAAGCAACCGCAGCCTGGTTCGTCTCGTCCAATGCAGCGTCCACCTGCAGCACGACATGAGCACTGCTCGAGTGCCAGTGCTGTGTTGAGCAGCATAACAGCAGACAGACTGCCAAGCTCAAGCTGATGCAGCTTGAACACTTGCAGAATGTGGCACTCTGATCTTCACATGGTTCTGAACTTGTGATGGCTGGAGCTCAGTTCAGTAACAATACAATGATGCACAGAACGTGAAAACACACCTTCCATGCCCAAATTGGGAGTTCGACATGATGTTGGACAATGCAAGCGTGATTGCATCCTGATTGGCTGCATGAGCTGAGATTAGTACTGACATGTATGCGATGCACACAACAACATAAGGAACAGTGCATTACCTCATCCATCAAGAACAGGGAGTTGTGTGCTCCAGCTGTTGCAGCCTGCGAGCAGTCACTGGTAGTCAGGCACCTGGGTGATGTACAAGCCAGCCTGTATGAGCTGTGAGTGAGGCCCCATGCACAGCTGGTAGAGTAGAAATAGCTGTCAAGTCAAACGGGGCATTGCCTTGGCTGCATATGGTGCACATTGTAGTCAGAACAACATGGGAGGCCAGGGCAAGCCAGCTGCAAGGTACATGAGAAGGCTCCAAACGGTCTGCTACAGAATGTGGCTCACAAGCAGTGCAAGCCAGCATGTGGAGCAGACTTTGTTGTTTTGCATGCATCAGACCATCCAGTGGGTGCAGTATTGGTAGATTTCCACACAAAACCAGGAGCAGTGTGGGCATAGTAATCCTTGAGTGTCTGGCATCTCAAGACGAAAAAATGTGCATTGTGCCAGGAATGACTAACAAAGGGGTAGTGCTGACAGATGACAAAACCAAGCTTCAACACTCTGGGTGAAACAACAACTGTACTATCACGAGAGCAATAGCGGCGTGGATCACGCGTTCACTGTCGACAACATTCAACATTCAACATTGTCCAACTGAATGTTGATTGGACATTCAATTCAACCATCAAGACATCAGCACGACAACAGCAAGCTGCTGACTGCAAGCATGAAGGCCAACCAGACTGATGCGCAATCCCCGTCCAACTGCCGGCCCAGGCGGTTATGCCATGCTGCCTCTGCAATGCCGCCGTCAGGTATGCAGCATGCCAAAGACGCATCACAATAGAAGCAACACAGATACATTGACCTACTGCAAGAATGAAGGCCAAACAGGTGAGTGTACGCTCCCCGCCTGATAGCCGGCCCAGGCTGTTCTGCCATGTTGCTGTTGCAGTGGCGCTGCCAGATTTGCAACGATACCAGAAGCTCACCCCCGCATGCACTTTTCCGCCCACTCTGGCAATCTTCACTTCCTGTACAGCCGACGAATTGCAGTGACAATATTTTGCTTTAGAAAGCCTGATGAAAACGGTTTACAGCTTTTCCGTGGCCTGTTGACACACATCTGTGGTTGACANCTGCCCGGCAAACAACTCAGGAACTCTGGTTGCGTTTATTTACACTATTGTCAAGCAAGCACCACAAGTCATGATGGTCAGACTTTGAGCCTAGACAAGCAAATTCGAGAGCGCCTGCATGCAGATTTGTGCACAAAACTGCATACTTTTCCTTCAAAGAATGTATACAACTCCTTTCTCTTGGATGCAAGTGCTGCTAAGACATTTCGTATATCACGCAGGCATGAAGCAGTTTGCTCTCTGGTTGCACAAACGGTAACATTCATAAGTGGCACCCTGCTCGCAAGACTTGGTATTCCTTTGATGCAGGCGTTACTCAGGGCGTGCCTCGTTACATCCGTCCCATCTGCACTGCGCGTGATGGTGCATGACGACGTCCGTACGTCTCTCTTTTTCCTCCCAACAGGACGCTCGACTTGTCTTGTATGCTGGCTTTGGTGTGAGTCCTGTCGTCATGTTCATATGTGTCAACTGTAACGCATCTACAGCACTGACCCCTCTTCAAGTGCCCAGTTGTACTGTTGATGCGCAACGCGCTGCGTGCATCAGTGGCGTATAAATTGCTACAATAGCAAGCATGTCAGTAACAAAGCCTGCAGATTGTCTGGGGCAGGCTGTGCAAGTCAAAGTTGATGCCAACACACTTATGACGAATGGTATCTCCCAGATTACATCTAATTGTAGATCTATGTCACTTATTCACCCTCACACCAAGAGCCTTGAAAGTTCCAGTCAGACATTGGAGGCATCTCAAGGATGCAGCTGTTTGCAGGCCAGCATGCACTAGCAATNAGATCAGTCTGGTATGCGTTGGTGGGGGGTGGGGCCAGCTTGTAGTCACTTGGCAGCATGTGTATGTGGCCCATGCAAAGTTTTGCATTGTAAGGAGGCACCGTGATGTTGGGAAGATTGACATATCAGGCAGCATCACTGACCTTTAGTGACTGAACATGCCCATGACAAGGTTTTTTTGGCAATTGCGTCAGTTTGTGAGTGTGTATACCAGCCTTACCTCACCTCAGGACTTATGATGCATGCACTTCCTCATATATGGCTCACCATCTGATAGCACGAGACACTCAAGCCAGACGAACTGTTTGTGCTGAAGACTCTGTGCGCATCTCCAAAGAGGCTCACAGTTTACTTTGCACAGCATGCTTGCACTTGCTAGGTGCCATTGCTATTGCAGGTCAATTTTGCGCTGCAAACCGAAGCCTGTCGGCACAGGGTCCATGTCGNGTGAGTGAAGGCAGCAATGTATCAGCCACAGAGTACACTGCAGCAACAGGTAATTTGTGCATAATGGTAGCTATGCTGCCGGCTATGCATTGAGGGGACAGACTACTGCACTTGACGTTGCATGATCAGATGTGGGTACTTTGTCTGACAGATGCATTCCAGTACTTTAAACTGGTTTCACATTAGTAGTGGATAGCGCTGTAAGGTGAAGCCATTCGCAACTTGCCTCAGTGTCTATTTGCAGCATGTGGATTTCAAAGGCTGGTGCAAGAAAGACCAGAGCAGCTTGNATGTAAATGTATACAGCATGCTTGCTAGACAGGCAAGGCTGAAATTGATGAACTACCTGGGACTGACAGGAGCTGTGCTGTGCTGCTTGCGGCNAAGCCACTGCAGTACACTGCACAGGTCTAGATGAAGACATTGAGTCCTTGAGTGTGCTGGAACCTATGCAATCTATCAAGACTTGGATCAGCATGTCAGCAAAGTGGCAAGAAAGCAAACTCCTCAACCAGCTTGCTCCCAACCTGGAGAAATTGCAACTTGAGTTCAACATCCCTTGCAAGACTGGTAACTTACCTGTTCATAAAATATTATTAGGCTCAGCTTTGCAATCTGTAGATGTGACATGTNGGACCTGATGCAGGCTTTCGCTGTCACACGTGTAGCTACTGTTGGCTGATTGAGCAGAGATGTCAATTGTATCACAGTAGTTGCCAGAGTCCAGCTGCTCAGGAGGCTGTTCAGTGTCATCTAAGGAGCTGTCGGCTAACAGGAGCAGATTCAAAAAGACATCTGTGGACTGAGGCTGCTGCGGCTGCCGGTCAATGGATGCAACCTGCATACATTCGCATGGCTCAGGCAGCAGTGCAATTAGGCAAGATACATGATTCAAAACTGGCTGGATCAGGGCAGTAGAGCAGCAGTGTATGCTGTGCTTGCTGTGTTGCCAATGTGATCAGTATTGTGGCGGTGAGTGAAAGACAACCATTCCTGCATTTCGATGAAGGTGCTGGCCACAGTCAGCTAACTATTATGACATTAAGACACCCCTTTTCTGAGAGATAAGGTGCAGTTGAGACAGTTCAAACTGAGAGCTCAGGCTGGGAGTCAGCAAGCCTGGTCTCTCACCGATCNGCTATCGCCACTCAACAGCCTCTACAATAACAGTAACGATATGAATGCAGCTGTTGCTGTTGACTTTTTGTAAGCCAATGCTTGGGATGCTAAACAACCTGGCCCTGAAGAGAACTGCAGTCCAACGGGACAATCTAACACGAGCGCAGGGTGTCATTGCAGCATGTTAGGCAACGTTTTGCGGCAATCTGCAATACATTTCGGCAGACAGTGCGTTACCGGAACGGTATCAGCTGGAGGCTTGCACAGCCTGCATCAAACGCCACCAAGCTTGCTGGTTAGCCTGTTGAGCTTCAGTCATGCAGCATACGCTCAACAATGCAGCCAGACTTCACAGGGCCCAGTGTACCGTTGCCAATCGGCTGGTAAGGGCATAAGAAGACGGTTGCACCTTGCACTGGCAGGAGTTAAAGCTATTCTGAATCNTAGTGCTGTTGCTTCGTTGTAGGACACCTCTAGATGTGTTGCGTGTGGACACAGAAGACAGGCAGCATCGCTTTGCTGTGTGTGTGGCTTCCTACGGCTACATGGGAGACCTGATGAAAGACAGTGAGAGGTTGCGCTGGATGGGCCCCGCTCGCTACAACATAGCGGGCGCCATCACGCTGTTTCAGGGCAGGGTTTACTCNAGCGTGCAGCTCAGTGACTGGTGGTGAAGTCGTGAAGCAGCAGCCTGCAGGGTGTACTGCTGCTGTGCTCTGGTGACCTGCCGATGCTTGGGAGTACCTAGCAGACTATCCAATACGCTGCCTGCATCGCTGCTAGCCCGAGAGCAGGGCTGTGACAGTTGTGAGCGACCTAAACCTCGTGAGTCCTGCAAGTTTAGCTGTACCTTGCGAAGCTAGGTTCAAGAGAGGCAACGAGAACAGCCCTTTGCAACGCACCAGAACATTTGGATGTGCAGCTTTTGTTCTGCCGTCCCNTGTACTGACAGGCAAAAGCTATGCTGGGGCTGTGGCATACTACCAAGAGTGTGGCTGGTCAGTGAGCCAGTATCTGAGGGTGCAGCGCAATTCCACTGTTTTGTTGTCACTCATCACAGGCTGATCACGATTGCCTTACCCCTGTCAAACAATCTGCTGCAGAGTGCCAAGTACATGTCAACAAGCAAGCCCAACAACACATCTTATACTATCACACCGCATGTTGAACCGTCAACAGCATGTGTGGAAATTCATTTGCAACCTGGCTGCACAGTTGGCGCATTACAACACTTGTTTGACATTTCCTGTTTACAACACAACAACGGAAACAAGAGGCTTGCCTGCCCAAGCGTGATCACAGCCACAACAGACTTGCCAGCTCCATTGGGCTGACCCACAGCGTCGATGATGAGANCTTGCGGCACTGATTACAGCCAAAGAACAAATCGACCTCCGGATTTCCAGAGGCAGTTCTTGGGTCCTCAGACTCAATGACCTGAGGACAACAAGTGTGATTCCTGATTTCACCGCATCTGCAAGGCTTGCCCCCATTTGCAACATCGTAATCATCCGTAGCAGCATTGTCATCCTTGGCAGGACACCCTGTGCACTCTACAAACAACACAGAAAAACCTGTGTGCAGAAACTATGAATTATGAGCTGCCACTTTGATATGTCAAAACCAAACTCAGGCAGGTCAACAAGTTGTATATGGCCTTAGCAAAAAAATAGGCTGCACAAGCGTGTATGCAAGGACTCATGTCAATTGGCAATCCAGTTTGTGTCATTATAAGGTGAGGTCTGATGACTCATGCACGACTTGAAAACATACCTAGATGTATGGGTTCAGGTGGTTGATGCACCTTGCCAGTGTGCTTATCTGCAGACAACACAAGCCCTTGATGACACAGCACATAGGCGTCTTCACTGAGCACAAGCTGCCATGTGATGCTAGCAACACTGAANGGAAGCAACCAATTGACCGGGACATTGCCAAATTCCTGGGGCAACATGACCAGCATGGCTGTTGCTGACTTTGGCAACAACAATCTTGATGGGCAGGCGCCGGGCTCATGGGGACAGTGGACAAGCCTGCGGGGATTAAGACTTACTGCGAACTTTTTCAAGGGGCCGCTGCCTGCCGAGTGGGGCCAGTGGGACATTGTAGAACAGCTTCAGCTAGGTCAGCTCATTAGCACTGCATTCAACTTGGCAACAGAGCTGGCGAGCAGCATCGGTCTGAATGTACAGCTGGATTGCCTCTCATCACATAAAGGCTCATCCCATGTGCAGCAGTCACACTTGCCATTTTGGCTGTGGTGCATCTCAGAGCAAACGCAGCATCATGTCTGTGCACTCACTGCTTTTCACGTGCTGGTAATGCCAGGTGTGCGCCCTTATGCATATCAAATGCCAGCAAGTCGTGCACTTGCCAAAGGCGCTTGTCAAAGACACAAACAGGTTGTCCTGTCAGGGTGCAAGCATGCATGTGTGATTTGGCACGATGACTGTGTAGGAGGGAACATGTTCACGGGAACAGTGCCCAGCAGTTGGAGTGGCATGCTGATGCTACAGGACCTAGAGCTGCAGTACAACTGCGCTCTGTGCGGAGCCCTCCCACGCTTCCCCTTGCAGGTGCTGTGNTATGATTGCGCACTGGCTATGCAGGCTGGTGCTGGCTACCAGCAGGCATATAGGGGGCCTCATGGAGGAGCCCGGAGGGTACACTGCAACTCCTGATGCACTGCGCAGCGTCACTGCTGCCGCCCAAGCTATTGCCTGGGAGGATTGGATCCCTGTAGAGGGCGGTGCCCAGTATGCACAAGGTACAGTGTGCCCTCATGCCAAGGTTTCTCCTGGTGTGTTTGCTGCTTCGGCACCTGCTGGCTCTGCTGATGTGGCTACAGCTGAAGCTTGCGTACAATCACCTGCCATATGAGTTGTGCCCTTGCACTGCGATGCATGGGCGATCAAGTGTAGACAGAGTTTGTGACAAAGGTGTACGNATGTTTGCAGCTCATCTGATGACAGTTTGCACTCAACAGGTTGCCTGATCACATGCTTGTATGCTACGCAAATGCACACATCTGTTGCAGACCCAGATGGTACATGCACCTGTTTTGTCAGTGTCGTTTCTTTTCCTGTGTGTGACCTTCTGTCTGTCTGCACACACCAAGTCTGTCAGTGTCTTTCCTTCGGTGTGTGTGTGTGTCTTACATGTCTGTCTGTGCGCACACAGGGCTTCAGAGAGCAAACGCAGCACTGGCCAGTTCAGCCTATTGACCTGGCCATTGCCTGGCTGAAGAAGCAGANGTCCGTTGTGGCAGCGACATATTTAATTCAATTCACATGGAACGTACAAACGAAATTTGATCGTGCACTGACAAATTCAGTCGTACGGAATTTTGCAGCCTAAAGGTAACTTGAAGATGGTGATCATGTGCCATCGTCCGAAGGTTGACAGGCTAGCAATGAGCCTTATTAAAGCTAATGTTCCCAATCTGAAACTGAAATAAACGAACAACGGATTGTTTGTCACAACTTGCACGAGGCCTGTCGAACACTGCAGCAACGTGGACCACCATTGCATGTATGTATATGCTGACTGCACAGTCGTACGTACCAATGCATGCGGCAGTCGTACGAACCAGCTGATCGAAAGTTGCACAACTACTTCACCATGTATGCTATACGCGAGCATCAAGCTNATTGTTCTTGAGCACTGACGGAACACATAGTGTTCTCTACTCGTTTCCTGTGACACCTGTGGTAGCAGAAGTGCCACTGCACTGCATGCACTTGTTGTGCTATTCTTCAATCACGCAGAAACACAGAGGCACTGGCATGGGAATTATGAAGGAGCAGCTTGAATGAAGCTGCTTGAATGCTGACAGAGCTGCACTGACTGCAAACATCACATTCCAGTGTTGACAAAATGTTTGCATGTATCGCTCATCACACACCACAACGCCACTGCAGCACTGTTGGCTTTGGCAAAGCTGGATCTGATTTGCAGGGTGAACTTCCACAANAGCTGAGTCACAGCAGTCCCTAGAGCAATGCGCTACTACTGCTTGCAGGACAACCTGACCCCAACANGGTTTACGCTGCCCGAGCTTGTTGCCGCTAAGATGACAATTGAACATGTATCATACGAGTGCCATGTGAGCTTTGCAGGGCATCGGCTCAGACTTTACTCTGACAACGGGCCTCTGACGCTGCAGAGTGGTGGCCTTTACAGGCTTTCAGCATGGGCAAGCATGCCAGGCATGACTAGTGTGGGCAGGGAGCACAGCAAGTTTCTGGCGGCAACATTACCTCAATGCAAGGCAGTTCTGTACGGCACNACCCCAACATCTGCCAATCCACATGCGTGTTGCAGATGCTTCCAAGGGTTGCCAACAGTCAAGCAACACATTGCCTTGCCTGCACATCGCTGCACAAGCAGAAAGGCTTTGAGCAGTATGATGCTGTGCATGCTGTGGTGGTTGTTACTATCTCCAGGAAGTCGTCCTTGCCAAATGCGATGAGGCTCAAATGGACTCCCAGCAACAGTAAAGCCCAGCTAACTGCAGACTTGACTAAGGTAAGCTTTGTGCGTATGAGGTCAGAAGTGGTAGAAATGCTTTTTTTTTTTTNGCAATCAGGCTCTGCTCAATCATTTATGCCCTATTAGTGTAGATCATGGACACTGTCGTACAGAAGCTTGCAGTGAGCTGGTATTGAAGCACGAGTGACTAAGATCCATGTATCAGGCTATGTAGGTGCTGTACAGTATAGCCTGGCAAGGCGCTTGTGACACTTGACAAGCGCTGCCAGGCAACTGCTGATAACCAGCTCGCATGTGTGTGTGTGTGTCTGTCGTGGNGCTTAGTGCATTAAATAGCATCCACTCGCAGCATCAGCAAGCAGGACATTCCCTTCAGGCAACAGCCTCAAACACACACGCACCGCAGCACCAGCCACACTTGCAGAACATTGCTGCTGCTCCTGGCACGGCCTCACCTTCACTTCAATTGTCACAAGCTCAGCCCATGTGCTACCCCTCTCAGGTCAGGGCGCCTCAGCTTACACCCTCAAGCAGCGCTATTGCACAGCATGATTCCAACAGAAATGAAGACGGCTTCCATGCACAGGATATGGNCAAAAGCACGACATCACGAAGCAAAAGTAAGGAGCTGCTGCTGCGCTGGATCAATTGGGAATCGGTTTGACTCAGCACCTGCAGCCATCGCTAGTCGGTGACACACTTGCGGGAAACAACGGCAAGAAGATATTGTCGAAACCAAACGGAGTAACGCTCGATCAATCATTCAGTTAGGGCCCGATAATCACAGGCGAAGCCGATTTTGTTCGTCCGCCCTGGGAGCAAGGACGATCTGCAGATCAGGACCCTTCATTACATTCAGCAAGCTTTGGTGTTGCGCAACCAGCATGTGTAGCAAGCTGCAGCTCTGCNCCATTGCGGCAACACGGAAGCCTGTGCTATCGGTACACTGACACCAACACGCGGCGACACCGTGTAGCAACACACTGTCAGGCACANATGACCTTACAGGAGGTGATCATTGGAGGTAGCATAGGGGTGACATTGGGAGAGGCAGGGACAGCTTGCTTCACAGTTGAGAACGCAGGGGCACTTGAAGTAGAGTATGAGATCCGAGAGTCTGCTGAGGTAGATCTGCTGCTAGTCTGACATCACATGCCTGTTTGTGAGGCACGGCTGTGCGCCTGTGCTGTACTCACCACTCTGCTTGCTTGCTGTCACAGCTTACACATGCACTGTGTTGTTGACAGCCCGACTAACAAGTGCGAGTGTTTCAATTCAGTTCAATGACTAGATGTCAAGGTTGAACTTGTGATGCCGCTCACCTGCAACCTGCCTAATGAGCCAATTGGCTAAGTCTCATGGCTTGCATAGTTGAGGCTCCTGAACCCAGTGTGGTCGACCACCTACATTGCTTGTTCATGACATCAAGAGCATTTCTCAGTTGCATATCAAACTACTCTACCAAGGCTGAGCGTTTGAGGTCAGTTGCTAAGATCAAAGGCGTGTGGTGAATGACAGCCAATGCTGTGTGGTGCACTGCAGAGCCTGCCTGCCTTGCCCTCTGGCTCTGACACTACAGCTGATGCCAAGACCGGGATGAGTCTTGTTTTGGGTCCCCTACATGTGGGCCCTGTCAGAGGGTGTGTACGGGGCTACAGCAGGACCAAGGTCACAGCTGCATTTACACCTGCAGCAGTTGGCATGGTGCAGCGTCAGGTCATTTTGACCTTCAGGCAAGGCTCTCCAGCTGATGACATGCAGATTACAATTTTGTTGTGCCCAGAGCAGCAGGTTGCAATGACACATGGGCACATCCCCTCTTCACCATCCGTCCATCTTCATCACCAGTAGGGTAGAAGTCACAGCAACGAAACTGTGTTACATGCTGTTTTGGCATGTAACAAGCTGNAACTGTTCATAGAGGGGGCGAGGGGATGTTTGCCTTTTCTGAGACAGCACAGTCGACGCAATGCCTGGATGTTATTGTCATACCACTGTGCTTCTGCATATGTGAAAACTCAGCAAACTAGCAGATGGCTGTCTGAATGATCATTGGCAGTGCTGAAACAATGCTGTTGTTCTTGGCAGCCTGGGCCCCTCTTTGATGCTTGGAACGACAGGTGTGATAAGCAGATACAGCTTACGTCAGGCTTGCTTGGGGTGTCAAAACAAAATGATTGTGACAGCAGCCTAGACCACGAGCATGCTATGCCCTGCATTGCATACACCAAGGTGCAAAACAGTTGTGTGACGCGACCTGCATATGGTACCCTGCATGAGCTCACATGATANGAGTGCCTGCAGAGAGATACCAGGGTATCAAAAAAAAATTGGTACATGTTGCTTAGCACACTTGTACGGCCTGTTGTGTTAGACTTACAACATGACTATTGCATATGCTTGTTGACTTGTCTGTGAGCTGCTTTGTTGTCTGCTTTCGCTCTTTNATGAACATGGGAAACCGCAGCTGCGGTCACCTCGGTCAAGCTTTTACTCACCTTCTGCCGCACAGCTCAACGTTCCTATATCTCCAGGTGCGGTGTTGCTTGCCGACAGAACATGGACCGAGCACTTGCATGTGATCTTGCGACTGCTAGTTCCAGCGGTGCGGCGCAAACTTTTCGACCTCAAACTAGGCTCAGGAAAGGCTCATTTCCGCGACCTCGTGCCGGGTTTGTGGCGCCGCGCAAGCTCACAGGTTTGTGCTATGAATCATTGTTGCATTAGCGCTAAAAAACTGTGTCTGAACTTGCTTGCTGTGTGGACAGGGCCCGTGCCCGTCCGAGTTCCACCTTGCCAAGTGACTAACACTGGCGAGGAGATGCTTGACCCGGAGTTGTATGACTTTGACCCTGATATAATAGAAACATCCCAGTATCAGATACCCTACCCAGAGAGAGGTCCCCTGGAACGACAGATTGAGCTGAGATACGAGGAAGCGCTGTTTGAGGATGACGAAACCTTTGATGAGCACCATACAAACTATTGGTTCACAGAACCTCCTGGTATGCACAGTGTTTAGCTCGAGCTGATGTCAAGCTCACGACTCTCCACACACTGCTGTACCCAAGCAAAAACCTGGTTTTCCAGGTGGCTGGAATCAAGAGCCAAGGAGATTGCGGAAAGCAACAATTGTGCCCAATGTTGATGCAACAGCATTGCATCTTGGAGACGGANTGGTGCTGACAATGCACATGTACCATGCCTTGAAGTGTGTACTGTGGGCGAACATTACACTACTGGTTGACGGGTGATGCTGACTCTGCCTCAGCAAGATGTGGCTGTCAGGAGTGGTGTTGGCACTGTGCTTTCAATCAAACACGTCGCATGTTGACACCAATGCTTTGTATGTAAGTTACAAGCTCATTGAAACTTTGACACAGGTGACTTGCTGCAAGTCAGGACTGCTCCTAAGTTCTGTTGACCTGACGTCCGCCCATAGCCTCTTGCTTTGTGACATACAATGCTGCTATGTACACCATCAACCCCGCTGAGTGATGCTACCACAGGGCCCAACAAGGCATTCTGAGAGCAGCACACATGACTGCGTTGTGCACTGCTGCCTTGCGCTGAGTGCCATACCTGTCGGCGGCTGATAGCAGCATTGGTGGCTGCTCCAAAGACAGCTCTGTCTGCATCTGCCAAGCAGTTCCAAGTCTGGTAGAAGGCCTGCCTGCCAATCATCACCCCTTCAAGCTCACGGTCCTCTGCTGCACATGCCGCTTGATTGTCTCTGTCATCAGCATGTCCAGTGGGCAGACCTGCATGCAGAGTGTTGTTGCTGTGGTCGTGATGTACTTGGCCTTCACACTGTTGCAAAGTCAAAGAGAGTTGCTCGCTTCCCACAGTGATGCCACAGCGGCAGTTACATCCGCTTGAGTGGTCCAAAGTGCGCACTTACGCTGCTTGTGCACAGCAAAGACTTGTGGACTGGTTTGCATGAGACTTTTGCATTGCTGTGGTCAGACTGCTGTTGAGTCAGCATGCTGATATAATCACGCTGCTTTTGATGGGTACTGCATATGATCATACTGGCATACACTAGATGCACGTACTGTGTGTGATTACTGTGAGATCTGCCAGACTTCACGCTACACAACCACCTTGTTGTGATGCTACAGAAAGGTGTTGCATGGCTGCTTACAGGAAGCAACAGATTGATCACATTGCTGTCATGCATCAAATCTCTGCACTGCTGCTATGCTACAACCCCATGGTTGCTGTTGGAGCATGCTGGTCCACAGGGTAGCACTTGGAGTTCACGTTGTGTTCCTATCATGCAAAAACAAACATGCCAGACTGTGACTGCACAGTGTCCCCTTGTTGCTTACCTGCTGCACTTGTGACCACATCGTGATTGCTTTGCTGAGCGTCACTTAGGGCCGTGCCTGCACCGCCACTGTCAGGCAAACCACCTCTGTGCCGAGCTGCTTTCTCTGCAGTCCTCTCTTTTGCTGCAGCCTCTTGCGGTTGTGGTGATGGTGGACCTTTCTGTGGTTTAGCTTCAGGCAGTAACTGGCTGGGATCATGATGTTCAGCAGAAGCTGTGTTTATGGGTCCAGCTGTTTGCTGGGTCAAACCTGGTTGCAGCTGCTGATTCTGCTGATGGCTTCTGAAGTCATCAACGGGAGTGTGGTTTGTTTCGATGGTTGCTGAATGATGACTGACAGTCGGTCTCTCCGCTGCATTGTCAGCTTCGTGCTGACTGCCAGCTGGAACAGACTGACTAGGTCCATGGCTGTGACTCACACCAGACACTTCATCAAGGCTGTGATGGCCATTGAGCTGTGCAGCAGCAGCTGACTGATCCTGTCTTGCATTGTCTGTCACAGTCACTGCATGATTGCTTTTCTGAGGTGCATGGTGTGAAGGAGTCGCAGGCGTGTTTTGCCGGTGTTGCAGGATTGCTGCTGCTTCGTGACAGCTCTGCACCACTCCATTGAGGCTGAACTGCAAATGGGGAAAGTCTCNTTGCTGTATTTCATGCTGTATGTTGCAGTATTTATGTAATTGTCATGCATCACATACTACTCATTTCCATATACTGATGGGATTAGCTACCTTGTTGTCTGGTGACTTGTCACCTTGTAAATTGTGTGCTTGAGTGCACTTGTTAGCTGATGCTGCAGTGCTTGTCATTACATATTGTTTCACCGTGCCTGACTGCACTGGTCTTGTGTGCTATATGCACCTTGACTTACAGGGCAGCCATCTGATGAATTGTTACAATTTGTCTGATGGACTGTCACCCAAACTGTACAGAGCAGGAACCTGTGTGGACATTGGTGAATTCTATATATGTGCAATTGTGCATACTTGTTGCAGTACCTCCCTTGACACTTGAGCTTGGCTGACCATGCAAGCTCAGCACTGTACTGACTGTAGCATCCCAATGCTGTAACGGCTTATCTTACTGTAAACACTGGCTACTGTGAGTTGGCACGCTGCCAAATTACATGCATTGCTTGCGGGCCGGCACGTCACCGTATGCCTATATAGTATTCTTGGAACACCACTCGTGTAATCATCTGCACGCCTCCTACTTGGAAACCCTGCTGCTACACTGCATGACATTTGTATGCTGGAGTGCATCTGGATTGCCCTTTTGTGTGCGTTTTGCGCTGTGTTTGCATCTCTGCTGCATGTAGGCTCCAGTCTAGGATAAGCAGGACTGATGTATGGTAGCAGTCAACAACCTGCCTGCTTTGTACAAACAGCTTTCTAGAAGACACTGCTTCCATGTTGATGGCCTAGGATCGTGTGAACCCGAGCATGATGTGAAAAGCAGAAATTGACACTGCGATACAGGTGGGATGCTATGTTCCTCAGCGCCAGCTCAAGCTTTGTCAGCATGCCCTCCCAATGCAAGACAAGCTCGCGATGCAGAGCTGTGTGCCCAAGCCAAGTCAGGTAGGCCAGAGATCCTTGCTTGCAGCATTACCAATGATATGACCATCCCTGCATGCAACACTTTGCGATACCNTGGCTACTGTGAGTTGGCACGCTGCCAAATTACATGCATTGCTTGCGGGCCGGCACGTCACCGTATGCCTATATAGTATTCTTGGAACACCACTCGTGTAATCATCTGCACGCCTCCTACTTGGAAACCCTGCTGCTACACTGCATGACATTTGTATGCTGGAGTGCATCTGGATTGCCCTTTTGTGTGCGTNGTGGGGGGTCTATGAGCGGGGGTAGAAGAGGGGCACTGGGTTTCTGAGAAAGTCCTGGATCAATGTTGCTGCTGCTTCTATACAAAATTGCTGGCTTCTGCAGCCTCTGAAACTCNTGTCATGATAGCACATGCCTGAGCATCTGTAGCATGGTTTTCTTGCAGAAGCCGTATGCATGGCAAACCGCAAGGTTTGAGGAACTGCCTCACCTGAGTCATTCAGATGTGGCAGCAGTCATCAAAGCAATAGGCGCACCTGAGTGTGTTGATTGTTGATGAGACTAAAAGTGGCATGCAGCTGCTGCTGTAACTGCAGGTTGGTGGCCTCCTTCTCATCCAGCTGTTGCCTCAAGTCATCAGCTGTAACCTCATTCACGTCACGCCACCACTCCGCCTGTCACACTCACACAACTCTTCAGCAAGATCGCAGTAGTGCTATTGAACAAGCACGCTTGCTTTGCAGGACTGGGCCTTCGGNCCACATGTCCATCCATGCAACGCCTTACATTGGAAGCAACTCAATGCCAGGCAACAAGGCGATATGCAGAGCATGAGCCATTGTAGAGCACACATGGCTAAAGCTGGCAAGAGTTGCTGTGCAGGCATTGCAGGGGTGTCATGAGCACAACAATGAACATAGCCTCATTGCTGACAGGCAACAGCACTAGTGATGGGTGCTGGTGTCGGTGCATTGCACAATGCGTCAGCTAGCAAAGGTTCCCTGTGCCCTGTGTGTGCAGGTGCTGCAGTAAACGCGGNATCATTGATGGGTGGTGTGTAGTTTTGCAGAATCTAGTACGGCACAACAGAGACCTGCACTGCAGTCCATGCTTGGCAAGCTGGCAGTAAAATGGGGCAAGGTGTGGCATGTTTTGTCCCAGTACTCTGGGGCAGCGGTCAGGCTGCATCTGGCGCTTTTCTACTTCTATGGTTTATACTACCACTGGTCAAAAAGAGCAACAGGTAAACATGTGCAGCACATTGAGTGTTGTTGCTGAAGAAGTCGTTGCTCTGCTGCCATTGTACCTGGCATGAGCACTTCACTGCATGAAATGGCCGCCTTGACTCACCCGCACCCCGCTACATGTGGCAAAAACATCTTTGTGGTTGGGATCTATGAAGTTGAAGTTCACACACCAGATTGGATGACTCTGATGTTGTTCAGTCAAGCTGCAAGAAAGACAGTGGGCTGTTGCATGACAATGTAAGCTGACAACAGACGTTATGTCGCAATTGTAGGTACACCTGTATTTTTCTTCGTAGTTCCAATGGCCTTCTGTTGCAGGCATGACCCTGCTGCATGCAGATTGGTGAAGGGGTGCAACTTGCTACCGTTGTAGCGTCTCGCGAGGAACCGTGTACTTCGGCCCTCGCGGTCGGTGCTTCCGATTTGGCGTCACAAATTCTTGAAACGCAAAAAAGGCAAGTGCTAAAGCGGGAGCGCCGATAACGGCTGTGAGAATATAACGTCTCGGCGCAAACGTCAGCACAAGGACCACTGCAGCGAAAACCAAGGGAAACCAATTTTTGGACATCGCCTATGCAGCTCACATGCNGTTCCCTTACTCTGGCGCAGTCTGGATTCATGTAGCACCTGTGCTTGCATGCACATCATTGATGNTGTTTCATCTTGACATCTGTTACGTTTTGGGGAAAAAGAACTTGTAACACATCCCTGCAGGGGTTGCTGCCCCCAAAGGCTCGTCTATTGCTGGCCAATGGGNTCTGGCTGCTGTAATCAAGCAAAGGCAGCCCCAATCTGCGGCGCAGGTGTATGAGCCCAGGGTTTGCCAGGGCATTGTGTGCAGCCTGTGTAGCCTGATCAGGCAGCTCAGCTGTGCTGGGAATCAACACTGCAGTCTGGCCTGGNTACCTGTAGATGCTGTAGCTGTGTCACTTGCTGCTGCAGCCTCTGCTCCTTGTGGTCAAGTTCCTGCTTCAGAGTATTGAGGCTGATATCCTCTGCCTGCTTGTCTTGCTTGCCTCGCATAATCTCAGTTTTCCACCTTAGCAACCAGGCTATGAGTTGCAGAATTGCAGCATTCAATGATGTTGTGGGTCTAGCCACCAAACATGGCCATGTGATGCCTGTGTGCAATNATGGCAAGCATGCTATTGCCGTGGACTACCCTAACCATATCTGCCATGCCTGCTACAACAGGCAACACAGCTAAGGCTTTGTTGTCTCACTGAAGCGTATGACAGGTCCTTAGCTAAAAGAGGCGGAAAAGCTTCTTCAATGCGTACAAGTCTATAGCCTCACTAACATCCATTGCCACGAGGTCAGCACATGTACTGTGCTTCTCAGCAAGCNACCACATTTCGGCAGTTACTTAGTGGCACTCTGAAACGCTTCTTCTGTGACTGGTTAAGCCGCACTGCTGGCTGAGCACAGCTAGAATTGACTTGTGCAGGTTGCTACAGACTACCAATATATGCACCTTGAATGTGACGCCATGCACGGCCATGCAGCTTCAGGGCTTCCACAAACAAGCCGTGCTCGTGATCAGTCCACCGTTCTCGCTGTTTTGTTATCGTATAAGGCTTGCGAACCTGCACGCATCCGCTGTCAATCTTTGCCCATACGCGACAAGCTGTGGAGGTCCAAAGTTGGCAAAAGCGCCTTCAGTTACAGGCAGCTGCCGGACGGTATGAACGTGACTGGAGAAACCTAGCGAGCGTACTTTTACGAGGTGTTTGCCCCCGACGCAGCCTGTCTCATCCCTTTCAGNGGTCCAGGGTGTCATTGGCCAGCATGAAAGCATCAATGCTTGTGCCCCTTCTGCGGCCCTTCAATTGAGGCACTTCGCTGTGTGCAGCGCTACACTCACAATGTGCAGTATCTCCCAATCTCAAGCATCAGATTCAGTGTGATGGCTTGATGCTCAGGACTCTGACCACCTTGCTTGTTCAAATGCAGACAGCACAGTCTCTGGACATCAGGGTGTTTGAGTTTCAAGAGTTTGCCAAAGTGGGGTCAGCAAACCCCTCCCCTGCTGTACCCCCCTCACCTNACATCAATATGTGTATGTTTTCAGGTGGTTCAGCAACCGTGCCTGAGGGTGCGGTACATGTGGAGTTGTGTGAAGGACGAATGGGGAGCACCAAGCTGGAGGAAGCCACTGTTGATGCCAATCTTGATAGCCAGCAAAGATTCACCTTTACCTGTCACCTAGTCCCAACCAGCAACCGCCAAAGTGGCTATGTGCACTTGGATGGCTCCATGCCTGTGGTACTTGACTGGATGCCAGCTGTGCAGGTAGNACCCAAAGCTACCTGCCTGACAGTATCGTCAGGGTGCTTGCAGACTGCCCATCCAGTGTTGCCGCAAATGTGTCTTGTTTGGAAGCTGGGTGACGTGCCGCATCAGCTGCACCTAAAGCCCTCCTGCCAGCCCACCTCTGCTCTGCCTAGCCTCGCAAATTTCCGTCCTTGTCTCTGGAAAAACAACCAGTAGCAGGTCTTTCCCCCTCACTTCACAGTGTACTCTATGCTGACATGTGCTTGCATCTTCAGCAAACACAATCCTCTGCTTGCTGCAGATGGCAGGCCCAGGCTGACCAGAGCTGGTCTGGCACAGCAGCTGTCAAGACCACGCCTGAGATCCAGCATCTTGGCATATGCTCAAGAAGTCACACTTGTGAGGACGTTCACATCTGATGGGCATCCAGCCGAGCAGCTTGTGAGACCATGCACAGGTGCTGTGCTTCTACTGAAGCAAACACACTTGGTGGTGGTCAATGATCACATGCAAACGCTGTTAGAGCTGCAACTGCGAGGTAAGCNCACACATATCTGAGCTATGTTGCCCTTGATTGTGGGCTAGCATGAGGTCTCTCCCAGTAAAGCCTGAACATATTGGTGTCATGCGCACAATTAGTCAAGGTCTTCAAATTCCAAGAAGATCCCAAATTGTCGTCTAAAGTGTCTCAAACTAGCAGGAGTACCATTAACGCTGACGCGCCAACAGCTGCTGCCATGCTGCATAGTGGTCCTGNATTATAAGTCACTTGCAGTACTTGTAAGCTCATGGCTGGCAGTTTTCTTGGTGCATTTGGTTTGACATGCATGCCACACTGCAAGAGCCTCCTCACAACAGCGTCGCAGCCCAACTTGGAAGCGTTACAGCATGATAGACGTTTGCCTGCACATGAGAGCATCAACACCTGCACAAATGTCAGTGTGGTTCAAAATCAATTTGATTGCACCAGCAAGTACAATATCAGCTTCAAACAAAGGGACAGGCTGTCAAAGACTGCATACACTAGCATCCTTTGCGCTAGGCCATTGATTATGGTCGAAGCCAGCAGCACGCACATCTGAGCAACATGCACACCTGAGCAATGGTAGGCAGCAACACGNCAGGTGCAATTTTGCACACAAGACTCACTGATAAGTGCACAGTGCTTACATTGCCATCACGGTATACATCAAATGCACGTCTTGGGTAGACACTAGTAGTCATGACAAACCCGACCGGTATATTCAATGGTCAGCCCTACAGCTATGGTCTGCAGCAGAATCAGAACTAGCAGAATCAGCTCTCACAGCAGTATCAAACACTTTTGTATCTCAAGCAGAAGAGACAGGCATAAAACAATAAAGTTTAGGGGCCACAAGACCCTTGCAATGACTGTGAAGCAGGACTCCTGACATGGAGCTCTCTGCACTTACATCTTAACAAATCTAATGTACAAAACGCTGTATCACCCGGGCAATGATCTGCGGCTTGCCATTACCTGATGCATTGTACAGCAATCCCTCAGTATTATTGCCTCAACCACATGGCATAATTTGCCTGCTGGGTACTGCTTGTACAGTACCAGTCAAAAAGGTAGCACTGGCTACACAAGCCATGGCACACTCTGACAGCTCTGTCTCACGATACAAGTATACATAGCAGACATCACACTCAGCTTGCAAAAATGTTTTGAGGTTGAGACTGGTGCCCGTAAGTTGGGTGCAGCCTCAAGCCTTAGTCATGGGACTGCCCTGCGCATCACGCAACCACCTGGAATATAAATTGCATGCATGCAGCCTCTTGTACAGCAAAGTGTCAAAAACAATATTGTCTGAAAGGGCATTGACTGTGCAGGCATGAAGCTGTGCTTTGCATGCACATGGCAGGGGTGGCGTAAAGCTGTCCATGTGTTCAGCTAAAACAGAGCTGATTTGCTTGCTGTAATGCTGAACATTGCACAGCATAACAGTTTAGTGTGACAGCATGTGCCAGCAGGAATTATGAAGCAGTCACAGCTGTGTACAGGGCCTTTGCTGTAGCAGTTCCAATAGATCTGCAATTGCGTCATGGTGTTTGTACCTGATGGCATCCAGCATGCTGCAGCTTCAGGAGCTGTTCATTTGCAGCCCTGAGCTTCACATTCTCATTCATGAGCTCATTGACACGCACTGCCAAGGCCTCACATTCTGCTTGCTTTCTAAGACGAGACCTGCGAGCTGACTCTCGGTTGGATTGCTTACGCCTTTGTCTCTTGACTTCTCTCTCATCCTGCAACAGCATAGACATTTGGAAACAAGGTTTGTCTGACAGGCTGATTGCCACATTGCCTGTGGTGCAAGCAACATGGCTTGCAGAACTTTCAGGAACTTTCCTGCACTGTAGCAATGCTTACAGATACGCTCTGAACAAGCGCCACCAGGATTGCTAGCATACGCTACTGGTCCCAGTATATACATATACCCAGGAGCAGTGCACGAAAGCGGTGTGACAAGAAGAGCAACACTCCAGATTGCCTCCTTCACAAATTTTGTCAAGGGGATCACAAGCCTTTTTGGATGCAAGCAGACCTGGAGGTCTCCAGAATCAGCGCGCTCCAAATCCTCCTCAGAGTTGGAGCGGACCCAGTAGTCCCCAGTGTTCCGTGNTCCAGCTTTTAGCCCTGTCAGAGTCGCAGTTGGTACCTTATTTGTATCGCAAAGGGAGTTGAGCTGGACACTCATTACAACCTCATGCACAAGGGAAGCAATGTGCCATGTGCTGCGCAGCATTATGCAATGCATTGATCACCAGCGCTGAGAATTCTTGCAAGTCAGCTTTTGAAGCTAGTCAGAAGACAACTTCTGGTACATACCAGCAAAAATGTTGTTTATGGTATGCAAAAGAAGAGTATTGTCAACAGCAATTTGTTACATGCAGCCCTGCTGATTGTGCATGTTGTTCACTCTNCAAATACAGGAAGTGCATGGACTACATCTACACCTGCCCTAAACGCACCACTGTGCTCAATCTTGCAAGGTCAGTGACGGCATTCTGCCAGCACAAAGACAACAGGCTCAAACGGGTGTCTGCTTCCCCTTGGGGGATGCGTATGCTGAATCACTAGTGTGTTCCCACAAAGTCATGAATGGCAGCCTAGCAGCCATCAGCCACAAATCGTGACAACTAATTTGCTGTAATTGTCACCCCGAACAGCCTGGGTGCTGTCTCAGGGTTTGTTGATGTTGATGGCAATGCGTATACATGGGGCTACGGAGCCTTCTGGCNATCAATCCTGTTCACAACGTTCAGCAATGTTCATGCATATGTACATAAATTGACATATGGGATGACTGGTGCCTGCCATATAGGCAGACATCTGGCCTACAATCATACAGTGCCGTTGACGAACACTGTTTCACTGCAAACATGCTTAGCATACGCTGTGACTCCATACCTCATAGATTGTTGGCTGCACGCCCCAGAAGTCATCATCTGTGTCAAAGTATGCTTCAAATCCTGCAGCCATGCACAGATGGACAAAGTGCAGTTGTCTTTAAAAACCGCAGTTTGCAGTGACGCGTTTACCACCCTGTCATTGCAGTGCTGAGGCTGTTTGTCAACTGCAAGCTGCAGCTAGGCTCATCATCACAAGGATCAGATCTGCACAGCCAGACTGCGCAGCTACAGAAAGATAACATGCTGCTCTTTTGGTTATGCAATGCAGGGCGTCCTACTTGGTACTGCATCTGCCCAGACTGCCACTTTGCATGTATGTGCATTGACGCAGACATGGGCACACATACAGATGCAAACAGGACCTGGCAATACCTTACTACTTTACTACTCATAAATAATACTACTCATGTGTGCCCAAATGACTGTAAATTGTTCAAGGAGCTGGGCACATGACACAGACAAGATGTCAAGTGTGACACATGCCAGGAGCATGTACAAACAGTCATTCAGTATCCAGCACACGCATAGGGATGTTGCTGATGGAGCAGCAGCAAGTCACGTGCTTACAGGAACAGGGTCTATGTATACAAGGTGTAAGCCATATGCAGCTGGCACAGGCTAGGCAAAACAGCAAAGCATGAATTCGCAATAGCGTCGGGCCCCTTGTGCAGCCGCTGTGTGGAGTACGTGACGCGTATGTACACTTGGCATTGGCTGTCAGATCCAGTGGAAGGAAAACACCAAATCAGCGGCCGAGCTCCGTAAGCGAGGGAATGTGCATGAACCGTGAATGTGCAGAATTGAAGGCAGTACCTAGGTCAGNCGTAAGGGGAAGGCCTCAGAGAGTGAGGTGCTGACTGATTTGGCTGGGCTAAACATCACAAAAATCTGGTACCATTTAGGATCTGATAGGCTTGCATGAGGCAGCTGATNCGCTTGTCAGAGACTACATAAATGCTCATGGCATGGTGACTCATAGCACCTATGTCATGAGTGTATGCTATGCAGAGGACGGCAAGCAGTAGAACCTGCCTTAGCATTTTGTCATTACTGCTTCTGTATAGAACTGTTGTAGCTGGTTGTGTTCAGCAGCTCTGTTTAGCTTGGGATTGGGATTCGGTATGCACATTCTACATGTCCGAGAGTTTGCTAAGCGTATCTTTGCGGATCTACGCCATTGCATCCTTCCATACAGACAATGAAACCATGGCCATTTGTAAATATATATTTGTATATATGTGCTGCTGGTGTAAAGCCGTGTAAGCAGCTCCTGGAAAAGCTGATTAAATATGCATACATCAGTTTGCCATATACACTCACACCTGCAAAATCACAGAATGCACAACAGAGAGTCTTCAACAATGCGTCTGTCAGCTGAGGCCTGCAGGCCTATTTAAATNTCTGTCCATACTTGCGCCACCTGCCAACGCATGAAACATGCTGACAACTTCTGCAGCCGCCGTCAGCATTAAGCTAATCCATCATCGATCAAATTTTTGAGCTAGAATTGCAGTGAGGATAAGGGCTTGCAGTTTGCCAGGATTTTTGGGCTCGCAAGGCAACAAGCTAGGCCTTGCTTGGGCTGCTGCTTGCGTTCACCAACTATCTGTTGTGGTACCTGGGTTCTGTTGAGGCACGCAAGAGGCAAGCACATATATGCGCCTGTGTTCACACACAGGCAACATGCAATGATATGCACAATTTNCCCAGGCAAGCATGACATGTAGGACGAGCCTGCAGATGGACTGTGCAAGGAGCAAACGCAGATAAGCAGCGGTCCTGACCTCCTGAACACAAACTGGGACAATCATGCAGTGCGCATGACGGAGCTTACCGTTGGGTCCAAATGCAAAGTTGTGGGCAATGGACTGAAGAAGAACCTCCAGAGTGAAGGCTGCAGTGAAGAAGTAGTTGGCCCGGATAATCTGCATGGTACAGTCAATACATTGGCAATGCCTTCTGATGCACAGTTGGCATTGCATGTACAGCACGCTGTTTGCAGCTGTACAGTGTCCAACTCAATCTGAGCATCACAGGCCATACCATGTGGCCTTACAACATGGCAAGCCGCATGCTCATTTGCTGTGAAGCAAGGCATGTGAGACCTGTGGCAATCGTGTATCTTCCCATTGATTTCAGAACACAGAACACAGACACTGCAAGCGGTGACNCAGACTTTGTATCTTTAGGCTGTTGTCTTCCCAGTCAATCCCTTCTGCCTCATCTTAATCCTTTGTTTGCTTATTTGCATTTGCAAAACTTGACAGGCCTGGCGTGAATTGCCAGGCAAATGGCTTGCTGCAAGGCGCATTGTGTCCGTCTGGATACTGGTGTCTAGCATCAGGACAACAGCATAACCTCCATGNGGTGCCTGCTGGTGAGCTCCATGGCATGCTGGTCACTCAAACCTGAGCTGCAGCGCAATTTGTTTGCAGAGGTCATCAACTCTAGTGCACCTGTGCATTCCTGCAGTCTGTGGGGTGATGCTCGGCACTGAAATGAGCATATGTGTGCAGGATCCTGAAGCGTTTGAGACAGATGGGGGCTGGAACTTCTTGGATATGGAAGGTGATGATGAGGAGGAAGAGGAGGACGAGTAGATCAGATCAGCAAGTGTTGCTATCAGCTTGTTGCATGCTTGAATTTGATGCTCCTGTGTAAAGTGATCTCTTTCTCCTTAGGGGCTAAAACTGTTGCGTTCAGAGGCCTGTGCTTGCACTCACACAAGCCAAGCTTNTGACGCGCTCAGGTGATGCGCCTGGAAGCAGCGCTCGACACCGTCTCGACGTTCTGCCAGACCGATGCTGCGTATCGCCAAAACCCTATTTCAGTGTCGGAACTGGGGAACTTGACTGACAGCGAGACCCTTGCCTCTTCTTCCTTAAGAGCCGCCCAAACGCCTGAAGTGCTCAACGCAAACTCCCTTGAATCCCGGAGGAGATACAGCAAGCCTTTGTCTGCATATTGCCAGCATGGTATGTAACGAAATGCTGCTGCAAGTAGNATGACTTGTGAACTGACATCTAACGCACAAACGGTGTGCAGGCGCTACGTGTGAGCTCGTGCAAAACGTGAGCATACAGTTTATGTTGCTGTCGTGTTTGCGCCGGACTTTGACTTTGCCTTAAAGGCTGTAACGACACTGTGCTTCAAAGTGTGGTAGCACACAACTTGACACAGCTCGCTGAGCAGCTTGTGCAGCCTGCTATTGGTTCTGCAGAAACAATGCTGAGTCGCAGCTTCTCCTTCTGTAGAATGTTGAGCAGCGGCTCCCTTGAAAGACGTCTGTCGACANCCCGTGCCTGTTCACTGGGAGTCAACTAACGGCACCTGGGTCAAAACCACTAGTTCAAATCCAGCTTCCCCGGGCACACCAATCAGGCTGCCCTCAAGTACCTCCCCTGGTGCAGCAGCATCAGCTTCAGGTATCCCCTTACTCTCCAAAGCACAAAATCACTTATTCATCAGGTTGTAGACTCTGTTGCCTCATGTGCACTAGTCTTGTCTGGAGGNATTCACTGGGCGAACTGAAAGCACTGGGTGATGTACGAATTCAGCACAGTCTGCGGAGTTACACTCATGCATGGATGAGCTGCATACAACCAACTAGCTGAACTCACGAGCACGGCACCGAAGGTTTCAAAGGCTTCCTCTCCGTCCTGGCCAAACTCGAATTCATTGTCGTCGACAATGCTCACGACATAGTCAAAGACTATGTCATCTCCCTTTGTGCCGACAACATCCTCAACAATTCGACGAGTAGACAGCGGTGCAGGCATGCTACAGCCGCGAGATCTCCCACACTGCCCTCACGGCTGTACGTGTCAGATGCAGGGGTATGCGCAGTGACAACTGTACTGTGTTACAAAGGGTCCCTTGTAGGCCCTTTGCCTAGCGAGCTCGTTGGCCTATACAAACTTATACAACAAGGCAATGCGCAGCTCACAGCTGCTTGGTGATCGACGCGCAGCCTGATCGATGCAGATGCACTCCCGCAGGCTGGTGCTGTTCCCGTTGAGTCTGTTGACCTAGCAACGCAGTAGGGCTGTTCAGCTGATGCATGCAAAATTTTGTAGTCACTGCCAGTCAAGCATAGTCGGCAACTGTACTCAGCTGCGCAGTGTACTGATATGACTTCGTAGCCGAGACACACAAATCTGCGCTCTGCGTGCGACGGGTCAGCGCAAGCAAGATGATACGCACGCCCTTGACTTGCAGCTCAGATGTTGTGCAATCACATGCATAGCATCTTGACCACCTGAGCAAACCAACCACCACAGCGGTTTCGGTCATCATGCGTCGTTCAGGCGCCATCAAGTATTACGCATCATTGCTTCGGCGGTCCTATGTGGCAGACACCAAGGTGATTTGTCAGTCACAGCAGACTCACCTGCTGTATACATGCGCTGCAGGATAGTGTGACTTCGCATTACAACTGAAACAAGAATGTGGTTGCAGCAGGACGTTGCCTCAGAGACTGAAGCCACAGCATTGCAAAGCATAACAGGCAATTTTGCATCCAAGCTGACAGCAGATTCAGCTACCGCAGCAGGCGTCAAGCATTTTGGAACCAATGATGGCCAGAACAGAGTCATGTCCACTTCAAAGTCCCCTGGCAACCATGGGTATCCACCAACAGCAGGAGCATCATCCTCTGGCAAGAAGCNGACCATGTTGTCAGTATGCCTACGATCGCAAATCGCGCTACACGCAACAGCGGTGATCCGTAAGATGCTTTGACCCCACACCTCTTCGAAAGGCGCTCTCCGTGACTCTGACTACGACAACGGAACTGCAGTGACTCTGACTACTCGTCTTCTTCATCTGTTTCTGTGCGAATNCCTGCGGAAGACCCAGATCAGCTGAGCGGACCTACCTTGAAAATTTGGACCTAGCTCTGTGATTTTTTGCAGAATCTCTGCTAGCAGTTGGTAGCCGGTCTTGCGCAGCCCAGGTGCGCGATGGCTAGTACGCCCTCTCGCAGCGAAAACTGCAGTCATTCCTAACGTGACGCGCTGACTCAAGTACAGGTGCAGCTTTTGGACCCAATTGTCACATTCAGCTTGCGCAGGCCCGTCTGCAGCAGCACAGCTTTTCGACGCAAACTCCGCAGCGCACAACTTACGAGCCTTTGACTGCTTACCCATGATGATCAGCAGATTCGAGTCACGCTGACGCGTCGTACGGCGCGGGAGCTCGATCAAGCTTTGCAGGAGGATTCATGGCCCGTCCAGAGTAGCGGTGATTTCTGAAACTCTGCCAAAGACGCTACTTTCTCAGGGAAACACAAAGTTCTCAACGCGGTGCGCTCCCCTCGACGGCCCTTTGCACATTGCAGTTGGGGCGTTCATAAGGGCCTTGATCGGTGGGGCCCTCAGCAGATCCCAACTATCGCTGTATGTGTTACCTAAACAAGCGATTTCAGAGCGCTGACGAGGTCAGATTGCAACACATTGCTCCTGTATTGATAGATCTCTATCATCGTGCTGCCAATTTGCAAACGACCAAGGCTGCCANAAATTACAGACTAAGGCGAGAAAGCAACATTTACGCGTAAGGCCTAGGCTGCAACAGGTTGCCTTTGTTCCTGCTCTGACTCCTCTGTCTCGGGCTCTACCCATCTGTCATGCTCCTGCACATCAAGACACCATAGATCACAATCCCTGAAGCCATTGACAATTTGCTTTCCATGCTCACAAACACACAGGAAGCGTACAAGGCAGACGCATCGAGGACTGCGTGCTACATGTCAAAGACAGACAGCAATACGCAGCTGGGTTGCACAGAGACACACTGCACTGAGCAGAACAGACTCTCATTGACCTGTTATGCTGCAGCAACACCTGTNAACATTAGTCACAAAATCACATGAGTCTTGCGATGATGTGTCGTAAAATTACCCAAACCGGGCTCAGGCAAGGACAGCTAGGTAGCTGCAACCCCCGGAGTGTGCTTGCGGAAATGAGTTGCAAGTCGCGACGTGTTCTGGTCAACGCAGCGNACCGGCAGACTGTTCCGTAGCTGACTCAGAGCATCAACGTCCGTTGATGATCTTGGCAGCCATTGCGACGACATGGGTACGCCTAGCGAGCCTGTAGACCAGCCCGACAATATGTCAGACGTTTGGGTACACCACCAGCTGCACTGGCTGCAAGCAGGTAGCGTTGCATGTCCCGGCAGGGTGCCATGCTATGCGTGCTGTGTTTCAGCATGCAAATGTTCGATCGTTTCCCGGGCCAACCTCGAGAAATCGCTTCTCGTCGGGCTCCGAAACGCGCATCGGGGTGAACCTCGTTCTGGTCAGGAATATTATCGGGCAGCTGTGCANTGCTTCCAGTTGCAGCTGAAGCCAAAATGCACTTGTCAAACACGGCACCCATGCTGGTTGTGTCAACACACATGCGGCATTAGCAGTGCCCTCATTGCCATGCATGGCTGCAATAAGGAAGGATGGGCAACTTGCCTCCAACCAGGTGAGTCGTCATCCTCAATATCGCTATAGTTATCAAGGCCTGCGTGCTGATGCGGAGGTTCACAGTCTTCAGCTGTTAGGCTTGCACTGACAGGCCTAGCCCAACTGCAACAGGCACAGGCATGCTGATTGAGNAACCCATTGCCTCTTGCAGACAGCATGAGGTGGGGGCTGCCTGCAAAGCTGCTGCCACTCGGGTGCTGCACAGTAGGTGTGGATGTCTGAGGGCTGGGCAAGGTGTCCCAGTCTATGTCGTCCCTACGAGAGGACAGCTTATTGACCTGGCCAGTCACTTTCCTGATACACATTCCTGATATCAGGAACGATATAGATATACATTTCTTGTTTCAATGCAGCAGAAACTTCTGGCACATTTCTGGCAATTGCTGCTGCTGTTGCTGCTGCCGCNTGTAGATCCAAAGCCTCACTGTCTATTTTGATAGCCTGCTCATCCTGCTTGACAGGACTTGACGAAGCTTTGAATCTTCAGCTAGCACCTCCACAGTCAGAGAATGCCAGAATGCGGGCAGAAGCCACCGCTAGAGACTTGGCAAATGTCAACACATCAGACAGAGTCATGAACCTTGACCAGAAGCTAAGGTCTATGCATGGCCTCAGTGCAGAACTCCGCACCNGAGTGAAGCCACCCCTGTGGGCGAGGCAAACGTTAAACTAAATGCATGTTCTGGTGACGGTGCAAAATTACAAAAGCGACACATGTTGTACCCACTTGCAAAGATCAGCACACTCGATTGCGTGTGTGGGCAGTCAGTCAACCTATCTATGTTGCAGCAACCATATATATATCCAGCATGATGTGTATCAGTCTGACCAGTGCTACTGGTGAGTGTGATGTATGTGGCCAGACTTGAGGGAACGTGTCTGAAGTTTGCCCCTGGCTGTGAGCAATACGGATGTGTAGTTGTCAGCTTGGTCAAGACAATGCGCAAATCATAGGTGGCTTCTNCATGCTGCTATTGTGACTCACCATGACTGCACACATGAGTGCATAGCAAAGCAGGTTTTTGATAAGCCTGAGATCTGCCTTTGTTCTGGGGCTGAGTGGTACTTGCTTGTACAATGTAAGCAGTGAGGTCCGTGGACAGCAGTGAGTAGCAAGGGTGAGCTAGACCGCACAAGTCTGTGAACTCTCTCCGTTGAGATAGGCTTAGCAAAGCAATGTCAAGAGTACCAAAGTTGACAGCCTGTGCAGTATCCCTGATACAGAAGAGGCGGCCAACAGCTTTGCAACGGCGGTCAAGCACAATTGCAACCCAAGCGTGCTCACAAAACAGGCAAACGCAAGAGCGACATCGCGTGCCATGCTCGATGCGTGCGCTAGTTCTGCGGAAGACGGGCCCATTGCTGTGGCAGACAAGAATATGTGTCTGACGACCCCATCCTCCGTAGCTTGACCTAACCAGTCGAACGGCATGTCACAAGTATGGCAAGCCTGCGAGATGCATAGACAGCGCGGACTGCTTGCTGTCATTGCGACAATACTTTGCAGCCTGTTGCAGCAGTCCGCTGCAGCTCTCATCCCTGGTCAGCATGCCCAAGGTGCTGAGCGTACACTTGGAAGTCCTGCACTGCAAAGATCNACCAGAAGACTGTTGATTTGCTGCCAGCTGCTGTGGCATGTCATCATCACGCACTGTTTTGATCACCTGCACCCATTCAGCAATGATGGGCCAGCGGCAGCACCGTTTGTGCTTGTCAGATCGACAACACACTGTTGTGTCCACAGACTGAATCACCATTTGCAGCGCAGTCATGCTCACATGCACAGTACAACGCGNTGCTGGCTAATTGAAGATATATACAACCCCTGTCTGTCTGCCGTTTGTAGGAGACGACGGTTACTAGGCATCAAGATGAGGATGTTGGCTTGTCAGAGGTGGCAGCTGTGAACACACGAACACCGCTCTCCCCAGAAGTGCAAGCCATGAATGCTGGCCTCCGGGAAGCCTCCAGCATGCTGCTCAAAACTCTGCCTGTCACCCGCCAGCGCCGGAAAAAGATCAAAGAAGGTACTACATGTTGCTGATGGGTACTTTGAATAGCCATGTCATTGCAGCTGCATGTTGTACTTCTGTGGGCCAAAAACAACAAATTGTAACATGTAATGTAACAACATTACGACATGTAATGTAACATGTAATGTAACGTCATTACAACATGTAATGTAGCATGTAATATAACAACAACTTGTATTGCTCATGGGTAGCAATGATTGATTGAGCTGCTTGGCAACAATGCTGTCTTGATGCTCACTGCAAATTTTGGCAAACAAAGCGTGGCATATGCTGGAAGGGCAGCAGATGCTAGTTTGGCTGAACCCAGTAGGTCAGCACAGTCAGCCCTGAAGAGCTTTGACAGAGATTCGTGTTGGCAAAAGTGGGTAGAAGAATGGTCAGCTGCATTGGCAGTTCTGCTTCTCCTTTTCTCCCAGTGTCATCCTGCTTGGCAGCATGACACGGTCCAACTTGTGCCTCAGTCAACATGGCAGCAGTGTATCTGTGTCGCTCGCGGTCTCATATGCAGCCATTCCTTGTAGCAGTTCCTTGGTGTGGCTTTTCAGACAATTGTGGACACTTGTGGTTTGAATCTGGTGGTACAAACAGCGGGCTTCATAGAGGCATGCCAACACATGTGTGTGAGGCTCGCTGTAGGTGCCACCATTCCAACAACTGTGTTACGCGCAGTTGTGAGATGCAACTTTGAGCAACTGTAGCATGGTACTGTAACAGGATGTACTACCTATACAGCGTTGGCAGTACTTGTCAGGGCATGCACCAGCTTGTGTAAGCCATGCACCACGTGACTGTGGCAAAACAAATGTGAGACTGACTGTACCACTGAATAATCGCTGCATCGAGCTTTCCTCGACAGAGCGAGAAATGCAATGTATTGTTACCTAATAATGGCTGCAGCGTCCTTCCTTGACAGAGTGAGCAAATGCAATATACTATAAGTGCTGTCAGGTGGCATTCACCACCTTTGCATTCCAGATATCTCTTGCTGATACTAAGATGATAGCAAACTGCAGTTGCTGATACTAAGACTTTAGCAACTTGCAGTTGTGACATGACTTGTTGTGTGATGCTGCAGGTTTGAAAGCTCTGGACCCAGCTTCCTACAGCTTCAAGCAACAGTTGCATCAGATTGTCAGTGACACTCTGGACGCCATCCCAGGCAATCTGTTAGATCTTGAACTGGGGATGCCTGAATCCCAGCTCAAGTCTGGGGACCACTCCAAATCCCCACAAAATCCTCAGGAGGCAGAGCAGGCACAGCAGCCAATGGAGNGTTCTGCTTGTGCCTGTCAATTCTGGTGGCACATGCCGTTGCAGCAAGTCTCAGCTCGTCTGGTGTCAACACTGATGATCTGAAACAAACTGTTCGCAGGCACCCAGTCAGATTTCTGTGCATAATCTCCCAGCCGTGACATCTTTCTTGTTTGTTTGCCGTATATCTGCTCTCATGCTTCACCTGGTGCCTGTATTGCACTTGGGAAGCCTGGTCTAGAAAGGATGCACGAGTTCTATTTGCACTGCAAATNGTCCTATGTGATGCGTGTACACAATGTGAAGATGAGCCATGCTGTCATTCGAACAAAAGGCACACGACACAATTGCTGTACCAGGAATCACGGCTCGTTGGTATGCTAGAGATAGTGGGACATCTCAAAAGCGGCATGAATGCTGCATCGCATGATAGCTAGGCAAGTGTGAGCAATCCAGCTAGGCCAGGTCTACCAGCCTCAGGAGATGCCTCTACCCTGATCACAAGCCAGAGCAGCTGACTGGGACTTTGGTCGGGCCCTTGACTGGCAGATGCTGATGTAGGATCATCCTTCAAGAGGCCACTGGACTCGAGCTCAGACATGAAGCTTGCCAACTGCATACGCTGATGCATGCTAAGATTGAGAAGGACTGCCAGCTAGTGATTGTGCTGCATAGCATAAGCACTGTTATGGTGTTGATTGGGGAGCATGACTTACAAATACGCAATCCACGCAGCTTGGTCTTCAGCTGATAAGTGCGACAGAAATGCAGTAACTCAATGAGGCATACTGCTCATGATGGTGGCTTCACCAAGACCTATGAGCTGTTAATGCAATGGTGCTATGAGATACAGTTTCTTTCCTGTTCTGTTTCAGGTATTGGAATTGCAACCCAGCGTGATATGCAGCACCATGCTGCACAGAAACCTGCTTGTGTCAGAAACAGTTGTGCAGAAGTGCGTCATGGACTGCTATGGATCGTACTTCTGTATCAAGCTCATCACCCTCAGATGTTGCTGCTGCAGTGGCTTGAGGTGCCGAGGCTGCATCTACTGGTGGCCTTGTCGTGTCAGCTGCCGAGAGCATGCCTGTACGAGGACTTGGTGGCTCTGATCCGTCCTCTGAAGCTGAGTCTTCGTGCCTACAGGTGACTTACATGATCAGGACTTTGTGTGCCGGTTGCGTTTGCCAAGATCAGTGCCAAACTTACTCATAGCCAAGGATAGATGCTAGAGGATTTGCAGATACGGTGTCAACCGCGCCGTTCGTATGCAGTGGCGATGTGTCAGCTTGCGCGGAGGGTTGAGAATCGAAAAACAGAGTCTTCGTCTTCCCAGCGAACGCTCTAGCAGCGGCTTGCGCGGCAGCCTTGATGCGCGCCTCTGCATAGCTACACTCTCTTGATGCACTGTGGTGGCGGTTTCAAGGTACACATTAATGCAAAACACCTTCTCGTTCTTTCTTAGCTTGAGCTGCAGCAGCGATCGGGTCTGACGCCTGCTGTGCAGAGTCAGTTTGACAAACTACTTAGTGCATGCTATGCTGAGCAAGAGTGCAGCCACTTTGTGCCACACCATTTCCCCTTGCTGTGCCAGATGAGTCTCATGCCTTACGGTGAGCAGATGTCACTCACTTCCCTCTGTCTGACAGCAGACATGACGTGCAGCTCACCATTTGCCTGCCCCATGCAAATGCAGCCTGAATTGTTACATGTCAAGGAGCACAATGCGGTTTGCATCTTTCTGCTTTGGGCTCTCCTGATGTTTCAATGCTGGATTTGGCGATCTGTGCATGTGCTGTTGACTTGAGCACACAGACAAACCTTCANACCGGCACTGTGTCCTCGCGTTCTGGAAAAATTATCAGTGCGACAACATCTGCTGTATTGGGGTTGCATGCTTTGCATGCACAGCTTTCAATTAGCTTTGTATAGTTTTGAGTTTGGCAAAACCCGGAAAACAGAAAGGCGGGCATTGACGAGTGCGTTTCCAAAACACTTTCATCCCAAGACATCATGCAGACATGTGCAGCAGTGTTTGCAATGCTCAAGAAGGGCATCAACAAGTGCATTCACGGTGCTGAAATGGTTGTGGGCAAGAGAACTGCAGCATGCAAAGTAGGGCATAAGGACAATGGTTGCTGCAGGCAGTTTGGCGCCTTATGGGTGTGTGAGAATGAATGCATCCATGCTGCTCAAATGCTGCTGGGCAAAAGGACTGCAGCGTGCAGCATAGGTGACAGAAATAATGTTTGCTGCAGGCAGGATGGGTGTCCCTTGGTGTGCATCGACAAGTGCATCGACGTGGCTGAGATGGTCCTGGGGAAGAAACTGCA
This sequence comes from Trebouxia gelatinosa, assembly GCA_000818905.1. Taxonomy (NCBI): domain Eukaryota; kingdom Viridiplantae; phylum Chlorophyta; class Trebouxiophyceae; order Trebouxiales; family Trebouxiaceae; genus Trebouxia; species Trebouxia gelatinosa. Next base: position 2,245,551 of record KN805367.1, read on the forward strand.
GCATGCAATTTAGGTAACACGGGTGATGTTTGCTGCAGGCGGTTTGGGTGATGCACACAAATGCATCCATGCTGCTGAGATGGTTCTGGGCAAGAGAGCTGCAGCATGCGACACAGGTAACAAGGATGAGATATGCTGCAGGCGGTTTGGGTCTCCCTGGGTGTGCATAAACAAGTGCATTCACGTTGCTGAGACGGTCCTGGGTAAGAGAGCTTCAGCCACCAGCCAAGGCTTTGCTGCCAAGTTGGTAGCTTTAGCAGAGCCTGCTGAANTCTTGGGCGATTACTCCTGGCCTGAGTACCCTCCATTCACCTTTGCTCCAGACTACTACACACTTTACAGCCTGGATTACAATCTCTTCAGCGTGCGTAATGACAGCTTTGTTGCTGGAATGGCCCGGTCAGGCAACTACTCCTTCACCATTGGCACTGTTGGCTCAATCAACATGCCTGGAGATCTGCTAGGCACGCTCTCACAGACGCTGGACAGCTGTGACTCACCCTCGGAGGGTGTTGCCCCCACCTGCACCCTCTCTTTCTACCTTCTATCATCCCCGGAAGACCAGGTACACCCCTGCCTTTGTGCATGTGTAGCTGAGCCATGCACGGCAGGGTGACTGTCATGCGTACACGCACTGCTGCAGCTGCTGCTCATCCAGACAGTCTGCCAGTGCCAGGTGCAGGTCATGAACCTGATGCCCACGAAGTCGCCCAGCGACCAGCAAGTGGGAGGAAGCTTCCTTCAGCATGTCACAGTTGCCGAGTGCTGTGATCTGCAGCAAGGCAGGAAACAGTGGCCGACATTGTGCAGGGCGTAAAGGACATACATGCAGCATTGACATGGGGGACTGCCAGCATATAACTCCCCAAGCATATGTTGAGGGATTTGCAGCTAAAGCATAACATTTGCAGGGTATTTGATGATGCGTTGCTGCAGCTGAACAAAGCANAGTTAGGACTTGATATGTATAGACTGCTATGTGGAGGCAATACTTCATGTTAGTTGGGAAGTGGCGGTAGGGCACAAGGCTGTGTTTGCACAGGAAGCAACAATGCTGCAGTGCAGACCAGCTCCAGGATGAGCATTGTGTCAACTGTTTGCAGATGACTTTGGTGGTGTTCAGTGCAACAAGAGGCAGCCCAGTGTCTCTGACCTGTGCTGATTGCTGTAATCCTAACAAATGCCTAGTATATGGAGTGACGTGATGACACTGCAGAAGTCTAGAGCAATATGTAGCAGGCTGGCAAGGCTGTGTGCATTGACATAGGTCACGCAATAGTGCCTCACCCACTGCAGCACCTGGAGGGCCATCCCCCAATATAGGGTTGCTACTGACTTCAGAGTTGCTTGTAGCATTGACCACAAGGCGCACCGGTCCTCCAGCACTAGTCTCAGACCCTCCACTGACAACCGCACCCTTGCCAGTGGCAGATGGAGTAGGCTGCAGCAAGTCTCAGGTATACAAGGGTTCGAGGCGAGGTCAGACGTTCAGTGCAAGAGCTTTACCTGTTCTATCGGTGCAGGGCCTTTGCCGTTCACATTGACTGATATTTGGCAGCCCATCGCTTTGACACTGGAACCTCCTCACCCCAGTCCTTCCCCTTTGCTCGAAGGCTCGCTCACGTCATAGCAACAGCATGAAGGACCGTCACAAAAACTTTGATTGCAAGCCTTTGCGGCAACGCACCTAGATGCAAGACGCGTTTGACAGGGTGTGAAAACGAACTCGTGAGATCGCAATGTGGGTGTCGTTGTGACAGATGCCAGACGAAATTTCGTACATTAGTAAGGCCTTCTGCAAAATCAGTCAGCCTGCTCTCGACGTGCTGCGTGCATGCTGCTCCCGGCCATGCACAGCTACNACAGGCTTCTTGCAACGGCCTGCCATACACTGTTGGTCGCTACTACTGCATAGATCTAGGTGCGAAACGCAACTCGTTTTGAAGTCTGGTCGCTGGTGTGACTGGCTTGCCGCACCAGTAGCTACTTGTTTTGTACGACAAGATACTTACTTGCATGCGCTGCCGCGCGGCGCGACGTGAATTGTGCGTCCAACTTCTGTTGTCGTTCGTGCATCTTGAATCTGCATTGTAAAGCGTGTTGGCCTCGATTGCCTGGGCATGCCGTCACCTCGAGATGCACAGCGATGAACATGCAGTGCTCAAGTTACTTATGGTGATGGGCCAGTATGTCGACACACTTGCCCTGCGCATATTAAATGCATACCTGCAGGCAAAGTATGCTTCACNGGCCTGTAGCACTGAAACTTTAGTCTCACAGCAGCACTGCTGACCTTGGAAAGGACTTCCTTGGGTAGCACCGTCTTGCTGCCCTTGTTGAGCTTGACGGCAACCTGGCGCAGGGGGGTTTGGCTGCCCCACATGCGCTGCCCCACCATCTTGCACAGGGCCAGGGACTTGTCAGTCAGGCCAGCCCAGCCCCGCTTCAAGCAGATCTCAAAGAGGCACCGCATCAGCCTGCCCGCTGACTGTGTGACGTACACCATGTCACTGCTCAGTGCCAGGCCCTCCAACTTGAGCTGGGACACATATGCCTGCACCACACAAGGAATGGGATAATGGAACGCTCATATCATGAAGACGCAGTTGCTTTAGGAGTTTGTTTGCAATGTCAGGGATTCAGATTGCATGGTGAAGACACTGACTCAGTGAAATGGAATTCTGCTGAAGAAGGCTTGTGTGCAGTTTGTTGCCCATGCAACAAAGATCCCAGCAATGAAAATCAAATTTGTATCAGCAGCAGGCAAGTTGCAGCCATGTCATGCCTGCCGCTGTTGCATTTGTGTACCACTTGTGTACCACTTGTGAACTACTTGCAGCCTGTGATGCATACAATTCATTGAATGTTAGTATTACGCATTGCATTTGAAGCTAACTGCATGCATGCTTAGAATTATGCGCAATTGTGATTTCATGCTGCATTCTAAGCTAGATTGCATGCAACAGCAGTACAGTATGACAAGNGGATCCCTGGCCTTTGTTTCGATTTCAGTCTTAGACGTTTCACCACAGACAATGCACCGTCCCAGCGGTCTTCAAATCTTGACATCGTTCGTTCATTCATTGTTCATTTTTTGACTACGTCCTGACACGTGCGAAACTATCGTTCATACTGAATAGTCTTATTCCCCCTCCCCTTGCCTAAGTCAGACAGGGCACAGGCACGACAGTACCCCCGACGAGGTATGCATATGCAGTACGCGACTACGGCTGTGCGCGCTATTATTCGCGAGGGTCAGGTGACGTGCTCGTGGTGAGCCACGTTGAGCCGCGCATACCTGCGTTTACCTGACCGAGACGCGCAATGAAAAAATGGTTCCGACGCTTGTCGTCCAAAGACTTGAAGCCGCTCAGCCCACACGACCTTGCAAACTACAATGCCGGAAATCCGTCGTCGCAAGGCAGAGGAGCCCATAATGCAGTGAACCCCACTTTTCAAGCTGACCCACCGAACGGTGCAGCCCCGCAGCAGCGCAACCTGAANGACCAGTGCTGACCTGAAACGCCTCTGGGAGCTGCTTTGTGACGCCTTTAGCAATCTCACGCAACTCTCTGAGGGGCCTGTTGGCCTGAATGCGCCCCAGGGCTCCTGAAAGGGCCCCAACAGGGGCTTGCTGTTGATCGTTGTATTGCGTGGGCAAAGACACCTGCACAGCATGGCTCATCTTAATGTACCACACAATGCTTTATGATGCCTCACAATGCATGGATACCTCGTCATGGACAGCTCTGCCATACTGAGTATGCTATGCAGCTGCATACAAGCTGCTGATGCTGTATTGTACATCTGAGCTGCACATGTTCCTGCAGAAAGCGGGCGGCTGTACCTGCTGGTTGTCATTGAGGATGACTATCATGTTCTTGTCCAAGAAGCCAGCATGGTTCATAGCCTCATAGGCCATGCCACCAGTGATGGCTCCGTCACCAATGACCGCAATGCAATGGTTCTTGCGCCCCTGCACGCAAAGTGTTGTCACTACACCTGCTTGACGCCAAGTGAGTGTAGTACAGCAATGCAGTAGGCAGTGGCTTACGTAAATGCCTAGCAACGCAGCATCCCACATGCATCAATGGTTTACAGTGCAGACTGCTTCAGAGATTCTGCTGATGCAGATATAAGTCCAGCAAGTTTACTGGCTGACCTTGAAGTCACGGGCAACTGCCATGCCCAGGGCAGAGGAGATAGAGGTGGAACTGTGCCCTGCTCCAAAGGGGTCATATTCACTCTCTGCTCTGTTTGTGAACCCTGCAGATGCAGTCAGGTATATGCANTCAACACACACCACACTGCACTGGACAACATTTACAAACAGCAAATACAGCAGAAAGCCGACGCTCTTGGATCTAAGGTGCTAAAAACAGAAATTTCGAAGGTTAAACAGCAAGTCAGAATGAAGGAAGATCAGGTGCTGCACTACAGCCGGATTTCGGATCTTCTGGAGCAAAGAGCAGAGCTAGATGAAACAGATAAGCGATACCTTGCTGAGACACAGCAACGAAGTACAGCTGCCAAAGTCACTCTCACCGGCCTCATGAAAGAACTAGTCAGCCTGCAGTCTCTGGTGGAACTGGCCAACAGAGAGCTTGTGCAATTTAGAGAAAACCTCGTCATGCAGCTATCGTACAGAACAGGCTGAACACATGAAATAGGTAGAGACTGCTGTGAAGATTGGTCTGACATCAGTTGGTTGATGCCAATCTACACCAAACACCCTGCCTGTGAGACTCTGCACGTGCTAGGATCCTGTCCATGTTATCAACTGCTACTTCATCAGCATGAAGTGTGCTGTACTGCGTGATGTGCTGACGTATCAGGCAAACCCTGGACCAGATTGCAGCAGCCAGGCATGTCAAGGTGTCTTTGTTTGCATTACTAGCGTGGATTCCACTCTAGGTCAATGCAGCTGTGTTGCTCATTTCCACACTATACTGCATTATTACTGTAACAGTGGTAACGCATCAGCTACATTCAGTTGTGACCTCACTAGGTGATAGCTTATTTGTGAGGTGATGAGCACCGACCCAAACACATTTTTAGATTCAGCTTTCCTGAGAGGTCGATCAATCGTGTGGGATGACTGGTTGGGATCAACTGACTGTTGCCACTTTAGCCATGTTGTGTTAGGCCTGACCCCTTGCCATTACTGTAACTTGTAAAATGCACTATATTCAAGACCTGTGTGTAATCTGGATTGGTATCCACACGAAAGCAGTGCTGAAAACCAGACAACGGCATACTAATGTCTTGCTGCGCACTGCCACGCATTCGTGGTGTTCATGGAGTGCACCAGGCAGTGTTGCTAGGCAGAAACGAGCTGCACGTGCAGTCAAGCGTGGCAGAAGTGAACACAAGCTGGTTTGTATAGTGTGACTCTGAATATCACCATGTCTACGGCTGGTTAGCAACTTAGCATTGCCGCATTGTATACAAAACACTTGGAGCTGTCTCTAAGGCAGTGCTCAACTGATAAGGACAACATAGCATAGCAACTGCAAGCTAACCATGTTGCAAACTTTAAGCCAATGCGCCAATGTGGACTGGTAGCATTGTTGTTATGCCAGCTGCTCATCAGCTGTACAAACAGGTCTGTCATTTTGGTCAATGAAACTCCAGCAGATTGGCACATCTCCAGCTTCACAACCATGCTATTGATATCTCGCTGTGCATCAAGTAGAGCATGTTGTGCTGATCACAATATACATATGTATGGTTACTGTGCTATATCTGAGCTTCTATTGTAGATCTGAACTTTTTTCCTGGTCGCTTCCATAGGTCATATGTCTTCAGAGGCTCTGCCACATCTGGCTCAGGAACACACTGAGGTGTCTGACAAATCTCAGGCGGAGGCTGCCCGCTGCCCTCAAACAACGTCAATATCATCTGCATCACTCACTTGATTGCACTTGCATATTGCTGCAGCTTGGTGTTTCCAGAAGCAGCTTGTGCGATGCAGCTTGGCACAAAGGCATGTNCCTCACATGTTGCTGTAAAAAACAGATGCCTTGTCAGTGACATTGTTGTGGAAAGCGGTGCCTTGCCAGTGACACGTGCCAGGTTACCTGTAGCAAGCGAGGCAGCAGTGGGGACACCATCAACTCTCTGATTACTCTTTCTCTACATTCAGCCAGGCCAGGCCCGCCCAGCTTCAAACACTTCTCCACAACATTGGAGCTGAACTTCTGCTGAGCCAGCTCAGGGTAATGGTCATACAGCTGCCTCATGATGGTCGCTGTGGCCTCCACATGCCCCAGCTCCAACACATACTGGACTACATAATTGCCAAACGGGTCCTGCAAACCCGAAGAGGGTTTAGAACAGCATTATGCACAATGCAGCTTGTTTACGTGCATGGTGATCTGCAGTAATTTGCTGCAGCAGGAGTAAGTTGCATAGCAAGCCAGTGAAATGTGTAAATACAGGCCTGCTCAGCGATGTCAGCATGTGGGTAGATATATTGGCTGGCAATGCAATAATGCGAGTTGCACACGATGAGAGCCATCCTATACAGCCGCTGCTGCATGGCTGGGGATGAACAGTTTGCCTGCTACACTGCCAGTTGAGCAACTGCGATCAGACCTGCCTCAAACAGCTAAGGCTCACCTGACTAAGTGGCAGAGCATTGGCAGCAATCTCTGCAACCAGCAGCTTCTTCTGGACAGGGGTAGCAAAGTCAATGCAGCGCTGCAAGACACAGCAGCCATGGCGGTGGGTGGCAATCTCCATGGTGTGGGCGCATGCTGCATCGTACACAAACTGGCTGTCCTCGGGGCCCAATCGCTGCAGGCATCTTTGGATGACANTGCTGTCTAGGAGCACACAGCAGGGCAGAGGCCATAATTGGAAATGCTGCTGGAATCCAGAATGGCATGAAGCGCATGTTACGACATGCTTGTAGTAGTAGTGAAAACAATGCTGCACCTGCATGGTAGGTAGCAGCAGGTCCATTACAGCCAGCCATAGCATTACGCACTCGCTGTTGCAGGTCTTTGAACTACATGATCTTTTGCATGAGATTAGCATGGTCCCAATGAAGGACCCAACCAGGTCGCTGAAGCACAGCAGGTCTCACCTGGGCTCTGGTCATGATACTTGTACAGGGAATCGACAGCTGAAAGGTAGTCCTGCTGGTGCAGAGCATGGGAGTGTCTCAGCAGNCGTCTGGTTCCACACCACACCACATGCAAGCGTTTTTACGCAGGTTTGGTGTCCTTGAGGGTCACGAGGTGTTCATGGCAGCAGAGTCAAAGGAGCAAGCTGGCAAGAAGCAGAAGGTATCTCAACNAGCCAGTCTCCAGCAGCCCTACAGCCACTCTTGATGCTGAGTGCGGAGGTGCGAATTCTCCGAGAACTTGCACTCGCCTATTAGCTCAGAGACTCACCACAAAGACCCTGCCATGATAGCCTGTGTTCTCACCGGTCGTGTCTGCAAGCTACGCTCGTAAGCATGCCAGCAATTAGTAAGCGCTTGAGCCGACATGACGCCACAGGGCAGTGCGCAGCAGATGCAGGTATCAACGAACACTGCAGGAGCAGATGGCGCTGATCAGATCGTCTGTAACGCCTTCAGGCTGAAACGCTTGGACTACCCGCTCAACAGCAAGCTGCCCATAGCAAAAGATGATGTGCATGTTCACAACGCATTGCTCACAAAGTTATGCCGATAGTTGTACATGCTGCTTTCATGTCTTGTAACACAGTCTCTGCACATCATGATCAGACAGTTGCAGTTGTGCAGTAGTAACTGCATTCAGATACAAAATACCGATCCTCACATCTGCTCTTGTTATTTTGCGAGGGCAATTCAACGAGTGTCAACTACACATGCAAGGCCTGGCAACAAGCATTGTACCTGGTAGCTGTGTGTGGCCACTACAGGTGAAGGTCTGCAACTGATCAGATCATCCTTGCAGGACACAACTGCTGAGAGTACAAGTCCTGAGACCAAGCGCAAGTGTGATATTCAGCTTATGCATCTTGCCAGTGGCATACTTCCTACAAAGGAAGGTGGCCAGGCAGCAATTCGCATACGCTGTATGTGAGTACCAAGTTGTGTGCGCAGGACGTACTGATTCTGGACGCTTTAGTGTTTGGGCTTCAGTGAGCACCAGCATGTAGCTGGCCTACGTTTGTGTACAGATAGATGTCAATGCCATGCACTCTGTTGGTCTTGGCTGGCTTGTATCCCTCAATAGGAAAGGCAAATGAGACCACTCTTGTGCCTCTTTGCATCTTGCTTTTCAACCTGTCGATGACATAGGTGTTGCCTCTAGCGCTCAGGTACAGCGTTATCACTGTGGCCTCCTGCACTGAGGCAACCAGTGCATCCTGCTCATACACCTGCACAAGCTTTTCTACACCAGCTGCTTGGACTGCTTGTTCTGCCTCTTGGACTAGACCTCGCTGCAACTCAAAGCCGACACCCCTGGCTCCTCGCTGCGCTGCTGCAATCAACAGCCTAGCATCACCACACCCTATGTCATAAANGGCAGTCATGCGCACCAGGTGGTGGGCAGCGAGCATGGCAGGGGCTGTACTGGGGGTTGGTGTTGTGCCCAGCCAGGCTCATTGCAGGGCTTGCCTGAGTTTTAGGTCTGCAGTTTCGCTGATCCGTGTCCCCAGAGAGGGATNCATGCTGGCTCTTGGTTCCTGGTTCCTTCTGTCCTTGATTGCCCAGTTTGTCCTTTGCGGTTTTGCGGATATCAGCTCATGTTAGCACAGTAAATATGACTGCTATGGCTGATATGACTGCTTTTGTTCTTGTGGATCTGGTCCTGGTAATCAGGTAACACTGTAGCAAGTAGTGTGGACAGAAGCTTGCACTCATTGGTGCTCAGACGTCTGTCCATTGTATTGTGGTGTTGTTGGACCCTCGGCAGTTGGTATTCCTGTTTGATTCTCCTATAAAGTTTTTGCATATATGAAAACCCAGACCGAGCATGTTTGCTGCAGGTCATGCAAGCTTATCACATGAGCCCTGTGCCTCAACCCGGGCAAGAGTTTGAGTTCTGCCCAGACCCGAGTCTGCAGCCGGTGCACTTCCTGCGGAGCCGCAGTTCAGAGGGGCTGACAGCGCGCTATGTGCATGGTGCAGCGGAAGCTGCCATCATGGCGGAAGCTGGGGAGGGGCTGCTGTGCAACTACAGCCTGAAGGCCCTGCCAAGCCACAGCCCCTGATGCTCTGAAGTAATGCAGGCCAAAGCTGCCCTGCAGTGACACTGAGTAAGAATTAAACGACTGCAAACATCAGCACACCAGGTCCTACATACCCTGAGAGCATCATGAGCAAATTGGTAACTCGTATAGACGGTGTAACTAGTATTGTACAAGTAGTATAGATAACAGGGACTAGCTGAGGTCAGACAACAGATACACACTTCACTCAAATGTAGGATCAATTATGCTAGTTATCATACTGAGCATAATGTCTAACGTTGGTCTGTGCAGCTAGCACATCTGTGACATGGTCACTTCCAGATGGACGACGGATGCTGATTCACTTTTTATGTAGGTGTGCCAGCTACGGGTGTCAATGCACGTGGAGTGCGCTGGCAGATCATCAATGGCATGCAACAGAGATGCAGACTCTGTACACATTGCAAGCATGTATGCATGTATATGCAGGGCAAAAAAGGGAAGCCGTGTCTGAAAGCAGCTTGCATTGCTCACCAGTTGCATTGCAGCATGACTGAGGCCAGAACAACACCATAGAATGAGCATATACTGTTTGGCACTGTTTGGCTCTAGCTGCCTACCCAAATGCAAAACCTGTGTTCAAGTAACGTATTGCTGCCATACTGTGTGTTCTGCAGCAGAATTTGGGAGTCCATGACATTTGCAGGAATAGTGCCATGGCATGTATCAGGCTCATGCACCACACATCCAGCAAGAAAGCCTTGCAATGTTGTCAACACCTCAAGCACCATATAGTATCAGGCACCATGCATGTGTGCATAAAAGCAATGTCTGCATCTTGCTGTACACACACGACATGACGCAGCAAGTGTGGTACAGTGTAGTACAGCATTACCTGAAAGGATGAGACAGTGTCGTGTGTCACCTTGTTTGGAGCTACAGCGCTGTGTTGGGGCCCTTGGTTGGCAGTGTTGTCTGATTCCGCCTTGGGACGTGCCTGCAAACCATCATGATACCAGCACATTGCGTCACAGGGGTTTGAAGAGATGCAACACTTGGGCAGGTATTGCATACACAAAGCAGCATGGACGCTCTCAACGTATGCAACAAGGCAATGTTGGCTGACCAGTTTGGGCTGACTGTCAAAGTTGAATATGCCTGAATCCTGCCAAGAAATGTAAGGTAAGTAAATCAGCTTGCAGTCCAGCTTAAGATCAAAGATTTTTACAGCATACATCATTGAGGAAGAGTAGCAGTTGGCAAATGTGCAGGCCTGATGTGTCAATGCCAGCANTCATGTATGCACTGTACAACATTCCACATTGCACACCCTCTGGAAAACTTTGCATAGTAAGTCTCGGTCCCATTTGCCATGTTCAGTCTGGGAATGCTGCCAACAACCTTGCTGTCACAATGGTATCACAGTGGCATGACATGTGTGACTCAAGTGCTGCTCAGCTCATGTAAGGCTGAAGGCAGCACTATGCTGCAGATGGCAGCACACATTTTGGGACAGGAATGTGTGCCTGCCCATGCCAATAATGTAACAGGCAGTGTCTGCAATTGCTGTTGCCAGGTCATTGCAGACGCTGTGGTATGGCAAGGCAAGGGGCCCATACCCCTTCTTGGCATTGGGGGCAGCTGCTGAGGCAGCCCAGGAGTCCTGCTTGGGTGCCAGGCCCTTGGCTGCGGGGCGCGCAACCCCCACTGGCTTCACTGCTGCATGTGATGCAGCACACTTACAGGATCTCAACACACGAGTCATTGGTCAGCACAAACCTCAAGTAGCACTACCACCACCACTTGCACGCAATGGTTGAAACACCGTCAGAAACACCGTTGTGTTTTGACGCGCCATGATGTTAGTGAGGCAAAACACGCTGGATGATTCTTTATGAGTGTGTGGCTTGCTGTTTTGCCAAAGTGTTTCTGGCTTGAGTCTACTGAGCAAAAGCCTTGTGCATTTGTGCAGGCATAAGCAAGCTGCAGCTGAACGAAGAGCGCTTAGCGGCAGACCTGGACACATCCTGGGAAGTTCTGGCAGAACCTATTCAGACCGTCATGAGACGGTGAGTTCTCTCGGCTGTGAAATAGGCTCCTGCTTTGTGATGCACAGCTTGGCATTTGTTGAAGCGNAATATCATGTGCTTCAGATTTTGCGTTTCGGGAGACTTTGTGCTTGCAATTTCTGCGTACTGCTACAGGCGCATTTACTACGCTGCCACTACTGCTTTACATGTGCAAGTTCAAATGATGCTTTGCCACTGTCACATATTGAAAGTCACCTCCACAGGCAGATGGGCCAAGATATAACACTGACATACATGCATATGCCTACCTGTCTGTGTAGGTAAGTCGCATGATGCAAAGCAGCACGCCAACCTGAGCCATTGCAGTAGGCGATACTGCTACGCCACTGTCAGCATTTTGTTGAGGCACGCCAGTAAATACCTGCTGAGGGAGTTCTGAGGCTGAGTGAGGGAGCAGGGCTGCAGGCATACTGTCTGTGAGACCTCGAAACAGTGGATTCACACAGGCAATCTCGTGACAGGCAGGGCAGTGCAACAACGAGGGGTGAGCACCAGGACCTGGTGCTCGGACCTGGAAGCTGCAATTCCTAGGCGGTGCAGGCCGACAATGCTCTGATGCCGAGAATAGCGGAGTCATCGTACGCACGTGCGATTTGACGTGTGAGGCTAGCCTTCGGGCTGTGATCATCTCGTCGCCTTGCCTACACTCCTCCGTTCTGTTCTATTGACGCGCTCGTTCTGCCATACATTGTGCATCTTACACATCAAGCTACTTGCGACTATGCCTTTCGCTACCACAGCGTCCGTGACTACACCAGCAAGCACTGCATGTGCGTTCAAGNCTCTTGTACACAAACTTCAGCATGACAAGGCTATTGGTAGTTTTGCTGCTGAGACACCAGAACATGTCGCATTTGGCCAGTCTCAGCGCATACTGAAGCAGCCGCATGGCTTCAGAGCTGTACATGATGAGCTAGAGCATCTGCACAGACGTGAAAGTCTTGCCACACAGTACTCTCCACAGCAGCAAGACAATCCCGGTTGTATCTCACTCACACAGCAGGCTGGGGTCCTTGCTTCAAATCAGCCAAAACAAATGGCTACAGATCTCAGTAAGCAGTGTCCAAGTAAAGTTTTCCCAGAAGCAGAGCAAGTGTTGCCAAAGCCAAACTGCATGGGCAAAGAAAGTCTCAGTGAGGCTCGCTCCAATTTGGGTGCCTTAGGAGCAGATGCAACCCTTGTCAAGAGGTGACACTGCTTTGTGTGGTCTTTTGGCTGTCATTTGTAGCATTGCAGACCACAACAGTCACAATGTCTGTGCTGCCTGCGCTTTAGCTACAAACAGCAACAGCATGTTTTGACTGTGCGAGGCACGCGTGTGTCTGTACAACTGGTTTATGTATCTTGCGCCAGGTACCAAAGATCAGCATGCACATGGGCTTAGCCTCCTCTTTCTCTGTATCAGCTCCTGCATGAATGTAGCCAAGTACCTTTCTCAACAGCTTGCAGGGGTTGCTGTCTCAGGATTGGTTGATCCTGTGCTAGGCATACAACCCACAAGGCTACATCAATAGGCTACATCAATACATCAACCGCAGTATGTGTTGTGATCATCCTTTCTGTGCCTCATCCCTGCAGGAGAATAGCCAAAAGAGACTCTGCCAGGCGAATGCGTGCCAAGCGCCGTGACCAGCTTGAAAGCCTTGGAGCTGAGGTATGCACTCCTGCACAACTTAGTAATTGATGCATGGGCAGTCAGCCAGCTTTGCATCTGTCACAACTGCCACGTTGCACAGCATTGATTCTCCACCTGCTCAAGCTGGTTGTAGAACAACACACTGGAAAGCAAAAGCAGACACAGTGTGCACCATACAGTGAGTCAACAAAGCGTTGACGTCTGTCATAATGTCAAATGAATGTAGATTGCTGCGTGTAGCATTTTGCTACTGAGCAGAAAGCTGCACCATCAAAGTGGTGTGCCTGATCACAGAAGATACACAAAGAACAGCTCTTTGTGGGGGTCTCCTGGGCTGATTACACCTTCACCATACTTACACTAGTCTCTGATCACAACACCCTCACCTATCACCTACCATGCGCTTCTTGGAACTTGACTCTGTGCTGTCTTGGCACTACATGTACTCACTGACCCAGCCGTTTGCATTGCAATGATCATTGCACTGCGACCTTGTGATGCTGTGATGCGGGTCACCTGAATGGCAACAAACCATTGTTACGTCATGTAGCTGCAAGAGTTGACAATGGCCAAGGCATCCTTGGAGAGCAGTCTGAAGGAGGTGGACAGCAGCCTGCCAGGCCTGAANGTTCCTTCCAGCTAGGTGCAGGCACAACTTTGTCTGTAGTGCATGCCTTTCGCAGCTTGCAACATCCTGTTCAAGTAGTCTCTGCTTCCCCGTAGCACTGCGCATGCCGTTCTCTTGCACACATTTCACGCTGCAGTGTTTGCCTGTGCTGACTATGCATTGAGGTCAGGTGTTAGATGACATATGTTATGCATGCATGCATGCATGCTCAGCGGACCATCATGCCAGCAGAAATCCTGGTCGTGAGGCTTGATGCACAACATGGTATAGCAAAATTGACAAACAATGACTGACTGATGGGCTGTGCTATCAGGGCTTGTCAGTCTTGTGTGTTGACGCTCTTATGCTACCATGGCATTGAACTCGTACAGCATCACATTCAGTACTGTAAGGTATGTTGCCAGTGCATGTACATGCTTTTACTATGGAGCTTGCTCTTGATACCTCAACAAGCATAGCATAGTGCCCTCTCTGCGCCGGGTGTTCAATCTTGCTGTGAAGTCTGGTGTTTGATTATGAAGAGCTGAACACCCTCAGTTCAGCGCCAGTGCAAATGTAAGCAAGATGTGCTTATGCAGAATCCAGTCTCAACCGCTTGCTGGTGCATTGGGTTATGCCAGATCATTCCACCAGTCATCAGCTTCGCCAGGGACACTCAGCCTCACTGCAGGGCCGACAACAGAGCAGAGTGGTTCTTGTTCTTGCTCTATGCATTGCTGGCCTTCCTGTGCAACTTGTTGGGACCAAATGTCCTGGACCCAGCAAATGTCTTCCACTTCTATGATCCCCCATTCTCTTACACCTCCAAACATGATGCCGTGGTTTGGGCGTTCTTGATGATGTTCATTGTGGTGTTGCCTGTGTCACGCAAGTATCTCGACCAACTGGAACGGCGTCGAGAAGCCAGAGCTATCATGCCCAACGAAGGCTCTGACACACGCACACTGCAATCAGCATCACAGCAACAACTCGCAACAACTAGCTCATAATTGACTGGTCGTTGTTTTGCTTTGTTTAATATATATNGTTCATGAACGGTATGCGACAGTTTCGTCTTAATGACAAACGTTGTTCCTTGAAACTTACAGACCCGCTGGTTTGCAGGGCCTGCTGTGGCGTTTGTCGGTAACACTGCCAAGGATTTCAGTGAGAAGGTGAGCACGGGCTGCAATGCATTGCATGAGGCTGCACAGTGCTCACAGCTAGGACCGCTCAAAGTAATGCTGACAAGGCCTCATTGCTTGATAGGTTGACCGATATACACCAAGCATTAGTGACATTAAGGATGTGTCAGCAACAAAGGCAAGCACTTTGAGATGCATACACTTGGCATGCTGCACATCAGACAACGTTGTCCACGCTGCCTCATTGTCAGGTGTGCATGGCAGGGAGTGTTTCAGCATGCGACAGCGCTGCTGCTCATCATGGCGACACAGAATGGCATCAGCATTCTGCTGTCAGCTTCATCTAGGGTTTTCTCAGCGCAAAGCTAGTGTGTGTCAGCTATGATGTGTCAAGTACACCTTTCTTGCACACCTCAACACAGCCTTGCCCTGCAGCAGCATTGTTGTTGCACAAACACAAATGAAAATCACTGCCTTCAGCTGTTCCACACAGAACACACATGGCAGCTCTGACTTACGGCTGCCAAAGCATGCTGTTTACTCATGTGAGTCTCTCAATGTCCTTGCACGTGATCCGAGCATAGTACCAAGTTTCACGCCAATTCTATGTATATATGTATATGTACAGGCAACTGTTACGTAGCTTTCTTGTTGTGTCATACCATCATTGGACTTCACTGTCAGCTTTGTTAGTCTGTTGGCCCCCTGTTGGTACCCAGGCTTCTCAAACATACTGATTGATTAAAATTTGATTGATTGACTGATTGATGGACTTGCCACTATGTGTACAAACTGTCACTTGGCATATGGCTACTGTCCTTGCATCTGCTACAATAATGGACTTGTATGCAAGTGCCAACATGTATGCATGGTGCACTGGTCCAAGTGTTGTTTAAAATCATAGACCTTGCATCGCTCAGTCCCGTGCGTTCCTGTGCCACTCCTATATGCAAGCTGTTAAGCCTACAAAACAGCCTTGTGTCCTGCAGCAACGCAACAGTGCAACACTGCATCTGAGCATGGCATGTCTAGACCATGGGTTCATACACAGGCAAGTCAGTTGCAGCCATGCAAGGGCAGTTGCAACAGCCTCTTGCATATTACATATATTGGTTATGGTACGTTCTTTTGGTCCTATAGTTCTTGCTCCTCTACCTCACAGCTCGTTGCACTTGCTCACTCTAGATATATTGCATGAATATTTGTGCTCACATGACACCAGATAGCTACATAAGGAAGCCACGTATGTTTTTGGACTTGCTATGTTTACTTTTACTGCGTGTTATCTTTGTTCAAGTTGGGGTGCGTACCAGACATGCTCTCCCTTGTAGTGAGCAGGGTCCACCCCTCCCAGCACCAGCTCACCCCCCTGCTGCCCCTCCACATCCCTGTTCAACCAGAAGCTGAAGACTGGCTCCTTCACAACACCCTGAGCAATCATCTTCTGGAAAGGGGGGACTGCGCCTGTCACTGAGATCTCTGGGAAGCCCAAGCCCTGCCAATGCAAGTATGCCAGCTTGAGGTATCAGCCAGAGGTGGCAGAACTTTCGTGTTTGTGTAACCAGAGGTTTTGATCAAGACTCAACGCCCTTTTGGTGTAGTGTTGACAGGCAGCACAACAACCCTTGAGTTGTAGCGGGATCATTGCCTGGTACATCAAGACGTTTTGGCCAAGAAGTGTACATTGAGGGCATTTACATGTGGCTGGCAATACATTCAGAGTATAGCAAACTGAGTTGGGGGCTGCCACACAGTGTAAGAAACACGGCACACNCCATGTCATTGCTCCCAAAGGCACTACAACCTACACAGAAGGAGCCAGCATTGTACACACTCACCCAACTGATGATGCAGCTGCATGTACCTATACAACTCCTGTATTGGGCAATGCTGTCAGGGGTGTCACAATGATCCATTGTATGTTATGCTTGCCGCCAGCTGCGTTTGGAGTTGGCTTTGACATGCAGCAACTGCTTGGTGAGCCCGGGGCTTTGCTGCAGAAGTCTGCAGTCTGTGAGCCTGCCTGATGTTCTGCAGCAGGCCCCTGCCCTGTTGCAGTCCCTTACAGCAGAAGCCTTGGGAGCTTTGTCATGCTGCAGCAGGCAGTTGCGCACATTCATACACAGCACAGCAACCGCCATCTTTATAGGCACACCATCGACTCCGGATGACTGCAGCAATCATGCCTCACCACTGGAGTGTACAAGCTTGAGTCAAGTGTTTGCCACATGTTGGGAGCGCTTGTCCCTGGTTGTGCTGCAGCGTGGCAGGCTTCCAGAACACTTGCAGCAGCTCTGCACTNCACGTATAGGCAGCTCAAGTGCGGAAGTCTTGCTTTGTTCCAAATGTTGAGGACCTGGCAGGCACTGGACAAGGAGTTGAGAGCTACCACCCAGCCACTCATCACTCCTGCACAGTCCATGCTGGCACATTTGTGCAACAGGCAAGACAGTCAGCCTTTTGCCCAACAGAATATGCTGTAATGCTGCTAAACTTTGAACTGCCCACACTTCTTGCATGTGAATAATCATTGCCTGTCCTGGCAACAAACAAAAATGCTGTGTGGCAAAGACCAGGCTTGCATCTTGTCAACTCCTGCTTGCTTTCAGTAACCCACTTGACGCAACACTTTCCCTCACAATCATTTGCTTGCCGCGTCTGTGGACTGTGATGGACTCGATGAGACTGGTATCATTTTGTGCTTTGTGCAGGTCTGGAATGAAGAGAATGCAGAAGATGAAGTGCTTGCAATGGTAGTCAGGACAGGCTTGTGTACTACNCAGGTTGTGCATCCGTGCGCTGCCACTGGCTGGGCTATGCTGTGGAGTTGTGTAGTGGGCTGTGTGGGTTTCGATACTGTTGATACTGCATCTGCCCATGTATGCCAATTTGCTGATATCAGACACATGCCTCCCTGTTGGTATTGTCTTTTGCTGATTTTGCTGAACACATCGATGCATGAGTTCTGCGGGTAACACAACATCACCTGACCTGTTGCAACCAACGTCCTTCTCCATTGCTGAGGTCGACTCATCCTGTATGCAGGCAGTCATGTACGATCCAGTGATTGCTGCAGATGGGCATACCTACGAGAGGGCTGCCATGCAGGAATGGCTGACAAGCCACACAGCATCACCTGTGACTGGTGAACATCTGCCACATGCCAGGCTCGTTCCAAATGTACTGATTCGTGTGATCCTGCAGCAGCATGTACTGTAATCTGGTAAACGCAAGTTTTGATGCAACATACAAGGTGAAGTTGTGCTTGTCACTCAGACCTCACCACTAACATAGGACAAACTTTTGCTTGTGTGTCTTTGAGATTGTAATTGCATTGTTAGTGTCCGCCAATTTTGTGGTAGAGACTGAGTCACTGCTCAGAGGGTATTTACACAGGAGCTTGTATTANGTCAATCAGACCATGGTCCTCTGCTGCAAGCAGATACAGCGTATTTACAGCAGGCCGATCAAGTGTCTGGGAACCATGCAGATGCGCATCGCANAGTACTGCTGGTCTTAGACTGCCAGCTGTCCTCACTTATTATGTCATGCATCTTTGCAGTAGGGAGTGCCTGGTGACACTGCTCATACGAGCATACATTGTCGTAACTTGCTCAGCAGACAAACTCCTGAGGCACCTCGTCGCCGTGCAGCTCAATGGGAATGGCTGTTGAGGCTCTGCTGCTCACAAAGCACAATTATTCCAGAATGTGTACAAAGGCTGCATGCGCATGCAGGCATGCTNCATACATGTATCTCAGCACGGAGGCTATGCAGGCATGCTCCACACTGACCCACTGGACCAATAGTAGCAGCTGTCATGAGAGGGCAAGCCACAGTGCAAGCATGACAACATGATTTGAGGCTATCCAGAACACCTGCAAGCATGTGCAGGCCTGCTTGACTAAACACCCTAATCTTTGCTATCCTGCAAAGCAGCCACTGCAGCACAAGTGCCTGGTGACACTGCTCATACGAGCANACAAGCTAGATACAAGGGTAATGTGAGTGCGCAAAGCAGCTGACACCTTCTTGCAGCTATCAAGCTGCCTTGCACTCACTGTGTGCAGTGCATGACCTAGAGCATCAACCAGCAATTGTGAAGTGTTGACCATACAGGTATGCCGTCAAGGCAAGGGCAGCTTGCAACACTCCCCATGTGGCAATGCTTGAAGGTGTCAATTGCTGGCTAGAGCACAGGCGTGACAACATGTATACACACACAAGGACATCCAGTCAGACTCAGGGGAATACAACACACCACAGATGCATCTATGCATCTGCTTACTGAACGCTGTATCAGCTCACCTTGACCAGCACATGCTGTGCAACATCCAGACTGCATGGGATGAGAAACTGCACAGCTTGGCAGGGCGCCACACTGGCAACAGCGTATGCCAGCCATACAATCGCTGCAGCAAGCAAGCTAGGCAGACTGCTGATACTTGTTGGTGTGGTGTATCCCAAGCATTGTTGAACCACCTGTGTGATGAACTCTGTTGCAACCTTGGGGGCATCTTGTTCAGCAATGCGCTCAGCCTCTGCAGACAGGCTATGAAAATCAAGTGCCAGATGATGTGAGTGACATAGAACAAGCTATCTTTGCTGGCATGTTGAACAGCAACAATACAGAACGACTTCAGAGGTGCAACGAGTAGCATCAGTCTGCATGTCAGCCGTCCACATCATCAGTGTCTTGTTGTGTGTGGCACTGTGCAGTTTCAAGTGGCAGGGCTACCGCACAGTTGGTTGTGAGTCACACCTCGATCCGAGTTGGAAGCACGCATGATAGTCTTTGTTGGCCTGCCTCCTGCAACGGTGACTACTTAGCTTATACTTGATGCTGGAGACTTCTGTTCAACATGGAATAGGCCTCACTTGCAGTGCTGTTCCTCAAGCTACTGATAGGCGCTGCAATCTGTTGTGAAGTGGAGAAATATNTACAGCAACGATGCCTGTTGTGCTGACCTTTACACTATGCCTGGTGCGCTCAAGATCATGTTAGCCCTTGCATATGCTCCCGAGCATATGTTTGGTCCAGATGTTGTGTTCAAAATGGCATCATTGTGTTCATCTACATGCACATATGGCCAATGTCACTCCTCATTGCACAGAAACATTATAGCTAAGCAGACATCGACGCCACGCCTCTTTGTGTCTGGGCTGCTAGCTGAAGGACAGTATTTGTCAGTAGCAGGTTGTTGAGTCAGCATTAAAATAAGACTTACGTGTGCAGGGTGCTCGGATCCACATACAACACACACAGTGGATGTGTATCCAGAATTTCACCTCTCATTCCTGTCAGAACACCACCCTTGTGCTGCAATTTCTTGCTTGCATGTGAACTTGGCCTACTGGCATAGGTACCACCTGTGTAACCAACATGCATGCTACTCACAGCAAGCAATATGCACTGCTGCCTTTGTAGACGACAAGGACGAAATTGAGGACGTGTTTGGTTCTGATGATGCCCCCGTGCCCAGCCCTGCAGAGCAGCGCCTCCCATATCCCGATGAGTCACCTCGTGCTCACCACAAGGACGAGCCCCACCANACCTCCTTATCCCAGGGCACAAACTTGGGCTCATCCTGCATGAAGAACATGGCAGTCGCCCCCAGAGCAATCTGCCATGGCAGGATATGTGGTAAGTGTTTCTGTTGTTCACCCATTTCGACGGTGTTCCACACTCCCTTGGCTTCCTGCTTCCAGCGCACAAATGTGGGCTCATCATGCGTGAAGCAAGACAGGAGAAGTCACCATCATGAATGATGTAGGGTGCTAAGCCATGTTTCAAACGTGTCTGTTTTGGGCTCACCTCTCTCTAGTGCCCATAAATCTGAGCTCATCTTGCAGTCTTCAGTTGAAATGGTAGTCATCAGCAAAGATCGTGAGACGGCAGGCCATGTTTGAGGTTCTATCTGTTCAACCCCCTCAATAGTCTGCCAGAATGATGGCTGGGAATGCTGTGGAGAATTTCACATCACACTCACTGCAAGTACATCAGTAGCCGCAGCAGAGAGAACAATGATGGTCATAATAATGACACCAACAACAGTGATCAATATTGGTTGGTTGTTGGCAGAGTGCCATGCTTCAAGTCACGGCCTAAAAGTCAGCAGTGTCACTGTACTTTGCTGCTGCATTCAGATCAGTCATGTACAGTTATGCCATAATCTGGCAATGAGGCTCTTTCACACCTGGACCTGCTGAAGCTGCAGACTGTATTGATAGCATGCTNGTCTCTGGCGCAGCACAATAAAGAACCGTACTTGCTTTCAGCTGCAGTATTTCCACCAGAAACATCGCAGAACCAGTTTTCTTTGGTGCAATGCGGCTACAACCTGGTGCAGGTTGGAGTGAATGTTCTGATGGCCCAAGTGGGCTGCTTTGTGCCATGTGATGAGGCCCACATTGCCATTCGGGACTGCATCTTTGCACGGGTGGGGGCAGGGGACTGCCAGCTCAGGGGTGTGTCCACCTTCATGGCAGAAATGCTGGAGACTGCTGCCATACTCAAGGTCTGCCTCAGTGGTTTCTTTTTGTCCTTTGACATGCAAATGTACTGCTCTGTAGAACAGCATTCTAGCAAGCCTGGTGCTTTGGCAAACAAGACAGTGATGTAGGATTCAATACGTGAAGGTGCATTACCTGATGCTGATCTCATGCATAACGTCTTCAACTATGTGTTGGCATGCGTCCAGCAACTCAGCAGGTTGTGCCATGTCATGCAGCATAGATGCTAATGCTGGGCAATGTTTGCATCTTGCCTTGTGGCTGTCGCTGTTGCCATTGACAGCGTGACAAAGCTCAAAACAGCTGTGTGAAGATGGACAATCTTGACCTGCAGCCATATACCTGGGCTGAAGGTGAGGGTGAACCATGAGCAGCTGTGATGAACAGGCACGCAGACAATGGAATGCACTGTATGCCATGGTCTCAACTTGTACGAACAACAGCTGATGTGTAGAGCTGTAGCAGCATATACTCTTCGCGTGTGGTGCACAAACAAGCCTTTGGTAGCAATATGACTTACTCGTCTTTCCTGCAGGGAGCGACGTCGAGGTCACTGGTTATCATTGACGAGCTGGGGAGAGGCACATCCACATATGATGGGTTTGGCCTGGCATGGGCAATCTCAGAACATCTCATGGAGTCTATAGGCTGCACCACTTTGTTTGCAACGCACTTTCATGAGCTGACAGCACTCAAGGTCTGCCTGCTGCATAACACAGTGCATGCACCTTTCATCTTCCAGGCACAATGTTCTTTTGAAAACTAAGATCAGGCCAGTGGCGAATGACTTGCCAATGTACGTGGCTGCAATGCTAGGCTGACTGCGGAACTGATGCATGCAGAAACTGAACACATTGAGCCCTGATGTCACAGTGCATTAAGCAAGTCATATACCGTACAGTAGATTGAGAGGACAGGGCAGTTTGATGATTACAGTGTGCTTGCCTTCCAGCTGGTCCGCAGTGCCACAAAACAGACACAAACAATGATCGGAACATGTAGGGTCCAGTAGGAGTAGCCAACTTGCATGTGGAGACAGCAATTGATGCAGCCTCAGGGAAGCTGACAATGTTGTACCAAGTCAGCCAAGGGGCATGTGACCAGTCATTTGGCATCCATGTGGCTGAGTTCGCCAACTTCCCGCCAGAAGTGGTGCAGATGGCCAAGGAGCGGGCTGCAGAGCTGGAAGACTTTTCAAACCCCATGCTGGTTATTGCGGTAGGTGCTGTAGTGCTGTCCAAGGCCATGCTACATGGACAAAACAGTTTCTGGCATACAAGCTTTTGCTGATTCTGTCACCANTGATTATTATTATTACATGCTGGGTCATGTCTAGTCTACACAAGGGTGACGCCTGCAGCTGCATCGATGAAAATGCCACTGGCAATGTGTGTTTCTGAGGCTATGGCTTGTCCGTTGACGAAGAAGCATCCTTCTGACTCTACATGTGTAAGTACAATCATTCAACTCTGTGCTTGGCAAGCTTTTCTGTGGCTCACGGTTATCATCCTCAACAGACCAGCACAACCCCTGACAGCAATGCTCTTGCTAGAGGGCGGCCTCAAGACAGCACTCACGCCTGACTGTGCACAGACATCAGATCGTGTCTCAGTATATCAGCTGCTTTCAAGAGCTTCTGGGATGTTGCTGCAGTCCAGATCACGCATGTAGATGCAATGTGCAAGCACCATGAGCGTGAAGGGTGCAAGATCTTCAATTGATGCTCCAAAAACAGTGGTGCCTACGCCTCACAACGCTTGCCTGATGCTATCTTGGCCCTCCTTGTTGTTGGCTGCGAGGTTTGCCAGCGCCCATGCAGCTTTAGCAGCCACCATCTCCCGGCTGACGCGCCTCACAGTGTCCAATGCAAAAGCTTGCGCGTGCGATGAGGGCTTTCTTGCTGAGTCTGAGGCAGCAGGCAGCACGCGTGAGCGTAGGAGCAGCACTGGGAGTGTGGCTGAGCAAAGCTGCGACGAGCTGAGATTCAGCCTCTGTACTGGGGATGTGTATCGGGGGAACGGTGGTCTTTCAGCCTTGGCTAGCATTGCACAGGTGGACAAATCTTGCATGCAGCTTCCGAGCCAACAGCTGCCCAGTTGCGCATGCATATGTAACAACTGTAGCTCATGCCATGTTGCCACTTGCTGTGCCCTGAGTGATGTAAGCGCTGTCAGGTGTTTGCAATACATTGGCTGAGTCTTTCAGCCATCCGCTACGCTGCTCAGTCGGTGCTTCTACATCACTGAGGTTGAGGTACAAGAGTACTCGCAAACAAAGAAAAAGCGATGTTGACAGTGGTCGACTGCATCCTAGCATTGTGGCAACCTTGCCATCTGTCATTCCACGCTTGGCCATGTGTAATGACGTGTTGCATGTGTGCAGGGNCGCTTGTGAAGCATTACGTGAGACGTGCTGCATTCAAGACACTCAGCATAGTCAGATTGGCTGTCAGGTTGAGATCTGGGACACAATGCAGACTTTGCCCGCATTACAACTGCTGACATGGTGCATAGAGGTTCTGAGCACAAGATTTGCCGCTTAACACATGGCTTCATGTAGGCGCCAGGTGGCNCTTTAAAGATCTGGGACACAAAGCAGCAGTGTGCCCTTATCACAGCAGCTGACATGATGCCTAGAGGTTCTGTGCATAAGAATTGCCACTTTTCACATGGCTTCATGTAGGCACCAGGTGGCACAGCAGCTGTTTTGGAACCAAAGCTGAGCCGCAAGCTGAGCCGAAAGGAGAGCCTGAAGCTGCAGCAGACAGTCAAGATGGAGGAAGCTCAGCACCAGGTTGAGGTGAGAAGCTCGCTGTGCATACATCTAGCGCTGTCAACAGGATGCTTTACAGCTGACACTGCAGTGACAAATATAAATGCATCAAGGCAACTAAATCTTGTTGCACATCCAAGGGCAGCATGTACTGGTCACTGCTTCCTTGCTGTTGTTTTTGCGCCTGATTTCCTCTACGCTGCCCTACTCCCATCCTGGACTTGCTTTGCCCCACCTGTTGTGCTGCTGATCCTCCAATTACAAAGCATCACCCAGCTGATTTGCGCACTTTGGCTGCCAGGGTCTGCTTTACCTGCAATCACTGGCATGCAGGCTGACTTGTGTTGTNTGAAGTGGCAAAGTCAGTGTTAGGCACGGGACGGCTACATTTCTGCTGCCTGTTAGGAGCTGTCAACTCTGCTCTGCTATCTTGCTGCTTATGTGCTGCATGTCAGGAGCCCTGCATACTCTGCTGNGGCTGTCATGGGAGAATAAGCTCAGCTCCAACTTCAGGTCAGGGCCAAGCACATTGCCTACACTTTACCTCATANTGCGCAGTGTGCATGCTAAGCTAGATGAGCATGCAGCAAGACTTGGGGGCCAACCAGAGCAGCTCACGGGCAGCCCAGCAGTCAATCCAGCACACAGTGCTCCTGAGTCAGCACCCAATGGAATAGATGGTAATGCACTTCAACAGGCAGAATCTAGTTCAGCAGACAGTAGGCAGGCTGGCGTGAGGAGTGGACCCTCCCTGAGTGCTGCTGACTCAATGCTCCTGTCCGCGGATATACTCAACAGTAGCAGCAGCATTGCAGAGGTGANAATTGCTGGATGTACTTGAATGCAGACTCCTCAATGACAATCTTGTCTGCTCTTAGCACATCGTACACATTGAGCTGTGTGACAAGGTTCACTTTGAGCTTCTCGACATTTCGGGCTGACAAGTCCAGCTCTGCTGAAGGCTCATTGAGGATCAGCAGGCCATACTCTTCCTGTTTGACTCCTAGTCTTTCCAAGGCTTGCACTAACACCTTAGTCTTGGGTGTGCTGATTTTGCCCTACAGCCCGCAAGCAAAGTTCAACGAATGCATGACAAGGNTTGCTGTCTGCGAACCGCGCCCGGACAAAGTCTGGGTCTGCAATAGCTGCTTGCAGCAGCACACCAGTGGCAGCCCACATCAGCTGTGCTGGCATTGCTGCATCCTGAACAGTTCACGACAAAGCATGGGGGTGTGTGTCAAATCAAGCCAAACCTTACATCATATGGCTATATTCAGCAGGCAAAGAGACTGTTCATTGGGGTACTCTCCTGTTTGCTCAAGCCAAGTACATCATCAGGTGGCAAGGGGACAAAAATGGCAGTGATCACTTTGGGCACACAGTCAGCAAACCTTGTGCTGCTTGGCAAAGCCCTGCCCAGCAGGCATGCATNATAGCGGTTGCGTGTCCACAGCTGATACAGTCATGAAACACTGCCGTATCACACACAGTGGCTACACCTGCGCCTGCAGAGCAGCAGCTATCCTAGTCATCATGGTGTTTATGCTGCAGGTCCTAAAGACATCAAGGAAAGCACCAGCAACAAGGGCACTACAAGGAAGCACCCCAAAAAAGACGGCCTTTGGCTGCTCAACCTCAACACTGGGCAAGCCAGCCTGCTGGTGTCATTGCATGCCATTGCCCAGCATGTCTCACGCCACCTGTCTTCAGGTAGGTATATTGACTCACACACACGGACAACACTACGTCTGGGTGCATAGCATACGTGCGTAGTCACAGTCGACAGCATTGCCCAGGTCAGTGAGTGTCACACTGCTGCACATCTCAACAAGATACTTACTGTCTTCACAATAAAGCTTCAACATGGGGAATGCAGACATGGACATGTAGGGTGAGGCGAATCATGCCTCTGCTTTTCTGTACAGATTCTTACACAGCTGCGCATTCATACACTGACGAAATGCCAATTGTAATTTGCAAGTCAGCCAGCAGCTTTGTCAGGCTCACAGAACTCATCAGCAGCACTGCTGCCCAAATGTGCATCNCTAGGGTACATCTGCAGCACTGAAGAGTCACATTCAAGTTGCCAGCACACACACTTGGACAAGTGGGTGATCAGTACCATTGATGCAGCGTCAGATGGAACAAGAGCTCACTTGTAGAGGCATAAGTGCTTGTGTGCTGCACGTGCAACAGGCTGCACTGTAGCGCATAGTGAACAAAGCAAGGCTTGCTGCCTGTTGCTTGCAGCTAGTTATACGGCCAGCCTAAGCTGCCAGGCATACCCTGAGGATATTCTCGGGTGTGAAAGCCGGAGTGAGCATTCTGCGTAAGTACTTCCATTCTTCAAGCTTGGATGTAGCAAGTATGTTGTCGTGTGGAGCACGCTGCACGCCAGACAGCAGCTGGATGCCCACATGCAAAGTACAGATGCAGCAGAAGAATGCAATCTTTTTGTGTAGTGGATTTGGTGGTGGTTGTTGTCAGTTTCACAAGCCAGAAAACACAGTACTACGGCAGGCTGGGTAAGCATACGTCATTCAAGCCTCTGTAGAAGAAGCTGCTTTTCGCCATGCTGCCCTCTTTGCTGCAGATTTTGGCAACTGCATCTGGATCAGTCAAGACCACCACATCTAGGTTAGCTAGCTTCCATTTGTATATAGGCCCATACGTTGCACTCCATGCTGCTGTCACCTGCAGTCACAGCCTCATGTTCATCAGGGGTGACATTGAAGCGACCGCTGTCCGCTGTGTATAGCTTCAGATTGCACCTTGCCACCCACCAAGGTATACAGTTGTGCAACTTATGCCTGGCAGAGGAACAACAGTAAGCAGAGCATTGTGTGCAGGAACGTGCTGTCTGGACTCACTCTGTGTAGGCTTGACGACCCAAACACGGTTGGGATGTCACCTATCAGGGGCCACGGAGCCGGACCCGGCAGCAAGTGCAGGTCGTGATCACGCGNGCAAAGTTGGCCAGTTT
Source organism: Trebouxia gelatinosa (assembly GCA_000818905.1). Taxonomy (NCBI): domain Eukaryota; kingdom Viridiplantae; phylum Chlorophyta; class Trebouxiophyceae; order Trebouxiales; family Trebouxiaceae; genus Trebouxia; species Trebouxia gelatinosa. The sequence continues at coordinate 2,272,450 of KN805367.1, forward strand.
GCAAAGCAGACTCACCGCACTGACACTATGGTAGAACTCTTGCATGATGCAATTGTAGGGGTCCTTCTTGACTGCTCTGTGGCACTCATCACACACCAACAGATTGACATCATTGATCTGCAGACACCATGATGCAGGTTCAGGTGTAGCAATACTTTGTGTAGCAAGAAAAGCAAGAAGAGTCAGTGTCCAAGTAGTTGATGCATAACAGTGCAGCTTGTGAAATGTCTAAAATGTCTGTGACAATGCACGGACAATGCCTGTGATGAGGTGCAGACAGGTGTGCAATGTGTTCCTAATTAGGCTTGCATATTCAGGTCTGTAGTAGCATCCAAATGGGTTATTAAGCGGAAGCAGCGGATCACTGAATGTGCATCATGTGTACATACGTTGAAAGTACGTATGTACCCAGTGTGCTGCAAGGGCTGATGGGTGTTCCTTGAGCAGCAATGAGTCAAAAATGGGTGTGCCAAGGTGTACAGTCAGGCCTGCATGGACTCAAGGCAGCTCAGGCTTGTGTAGACAAATAGTGGCGTATGTGGGATTCTGAATTGGGTGTCTGCTGTAAGTTTGCTCTATATACAACGTATGTCGTATGCACGGCTTGCGCACATTCACCGTCTGTTGTGGAGTAGCTATATTGTGTAACTGCAGGGAGGTCAATATGTGAAATGGGTATGGCACCTTGTGGGTATAGCATTGACACAGTGGTCCATCGCAAGGCTGTCTGGGTGTCGACAGGCTGTATGTGTGACAGGGTACGTACCCTAATAAACCCATGTCGCAGGATGTTGAGCAGGATCTGTGGAGTCATGACCCAGACATCCTGCTCCCTTAGCTCTTTGGTCCATCTGTGCCCGTCCCAGTAGTCCACGTTCATGTCCCCACAGTACTGAGAAACTTGGAGACTGGTGTGCTTCCTGAGTACATCTGCTTGCTGCAGATCAGCACCACAAGTCAAGAACGTGCTAAGTGGGCATTGAGGGTGATCAAGACTGACAAGCAACGTCATGCAGTGATAACCCAACGCACAGGAAGTGGGTGTGTCATGCTCCAGGTGTACATGGCATGAGGCGTGTTCAACAGCCTTGTTGCAGCGCTTGCCAAAGCACATTCACTCAGGAGCGTCTACTGCGACACCCACTTGGCACTGTCGGTGAAAGTGAGCCTTTACCTGCTGAACTAGCAAGACCTTAGGGGCCAAGAAGACTGTTACTTTCTTGTGCCCTGCTACATTGAGGGTACTGGCCTTGTCTTTAATCAGCAGCACAGACACCAGAGTCTTGCCAGACCCTGTGCAAGCAGTNATAAGGGATGCAAAGAAACTCCGACTACTTGCCGATCACTTTCACCCCTACAATCAGACCCTACGACCAGAGATGTAAAATACACTCAGCAAACCACACCACTATTACTGATACTCCTAGTCGGTCTCTAGTCGGTCTCTATTACAAATGGTCTAATGTAGTGCCTGTGTGCTGCGTCCTGCATTCTAGTGCAATTGCAACGCACATCTCGTTGTGTATACACACATGGCCCCAAATTTCGGTGCTAAATCTTACCTACCCCAGTGATGCTTACCAAGAACTAGACCACAGTTGCTGCACCTGTGTACAGAGTCTTTGCAAGGACGCATGCAGAAGGGCATCCACATGCAGGGCCAGCAGCCCAGCAGAAGGCAAGAAATGGCACTGAAGTAGACGCAGCACCCACTCTCCTGTATTTGCACACAGACTGTCAGTGTTAATGTGAATGTGGTTTCTGTTGGGGAGCAGTCATAGATTTGAAGTGCTACCGGCACGTCATTCAATCTGCACACTAGTGCCCATCACTCCATGTGTGCAATGCTCTGTTGTGTTCCATGCCAGCACCGTGCGCTTGCTGCTTGACTTGAGGGGTTGGTCCAAGGTGTTCTGACACCCACAACTCAGCTAAGTATTTGCACATCATCGGGTGCAGCTCTCCCTTGGTGAGAGCTCCAGGACCAGCAATGCTATGACAGCAAGCCACAAGTTTGCACATGCAGAATCCCTTGACATCAGTGTCAGCAACAAGGGAGCAAGCCACCATGTGTGCCCTTCACACCAGGAAACAAGGGACCACCACCACAGGCGGTTGCAGATGCTATTGGCGGGTGCAACCCTTTGGTACACACCTCTGCTGCTAAAGCTCTTGGAGCCTCAGATGCTGCAGGGGTGGAGGGGGGCCGCGCAGGGCCCGCTGTTGGCCTGGGGCCCCCTNGCTCAGCGCTACAAACCCATCAAATTGCAACTAGACCTGTCCAGCATGCTTTGGCAGCACTGAATTATACATGGATCATTGCTGCCTGATGTGCATATGAATCATGCATGCGGGTCATGCAGTAGCTGGCAGAGCATCAATGCAAACAGCTGACAAATCAAGGTTTGGCAGCTGATTTACAGGATAAACGTGGCCTGTAAGGCATGCTATGGAGCTCACAGTTCATGTGTGCTTTGTGACAGCCTGCCAGCTGAACTAGGTAGCAAATNAGGCTGACAAGCAGTTTGGATCGGACTCCTTCTGTGGATGTGTCGGGACTGCACATCATGATTGGGGAGGAGGGGTACGGCCCTGACAAGGAGGGGCGCCTCTGGCTGGATGCTGATGCCAATGCTGCACTCTGGTCACAGTAGGTGCCCCACCTCGTCACCTTGCCTCCACATTGTGCTGAGCATTTCTGGCTACACATGCATGCAGGACACAGCAGACGTGAAAGACTGTTTTCTCCTGCCAAGGAAGCCTGCACAGCTCTCTGTGAACATCATTGAATCCTTGTGTATACTGGGACTCCAGTGTCAGCATGGTGGCCCAAGCTGTACCAAGTAACACGATGTAAACATTTAATTCACAGCATGGTTGGCATGCTCATGCTGGTAAGTCAGGTACAGGTTTTTCTGCATATGTTGTCGGCATGCCCTGCAGGTACCTGAAGCAGGCGGATCTGGCAGAGTGCTCTCAGCGGCGCAAGCTCATGCAGCGTATCCGGAATGTGGANTCCGGTCTGCGATCTGGTTTGCCATGTTGCAGAATTTGTGTGAGGCAGTTCAACAAAGTAGTTCACTGTGGCTGCTCTGCAACTTCACCATGCTGTTTGCAACCAGGCTTGTGCCACATGCTTCCCTGTCAAGTCAACCTACTGGGGTCCACATCCCTGCTCTGCAAATACGATTATACTAACAGTTGAAAGCATTTAGTCTTTGTCTGCAGCCTTGCTGTGAGCCGACCGCAATTGAACGCTGTGCATGCTTGTTGTCAGGCTGAAGGCAGTCAGCCTGCCTGCCCTGTTGCAACTGCCAGGTCGCCTCTGCCTCATTGTACGACCATGGACCTTTGTCTGTCTCACTGTACAAACATGGGTCTTTGTCTGTCTTCAGGATGTCTTTCCTTCCATGGTGGGCAAGACGTATGGAGAAGCTAGGTGCTGCTTTGACCAAGCTGTGCTGTGTGGGGTGCTGCANCATAGGCGCAATTCTGCTGTGCCCATCTGTTGAACTGCTTGCTTGGCCACCTTGTGTACCGACTACGCTGTCTGATGAACCAGGTTTATCCATCTGCAAGGGGTCCACACCCATCTCAACGTCAACTCCTGAGCAGCAACAGCATTATACATCAAGCTTGCAGCATGGGAATGACTGGGCCTGAATCTCAAGTTCAGCAATGTTGAAGTGTTGACCAGGTAACTCGAGCTCACTGATGCTGATGAGGTCATCACATTGGTAGCAAACACACATGTCGACTCATCTGCCATAACATCATCTGAGTATAGAGCAAGGTCCCACAAAGATTGAAGGGGACCACGAAGTGCGAGCAAAAGCATGTGTACCCTTGTATTTGGCCACAGCTAGCTCTATCATATGGCTCATGATTGGTGTGTCCAATAACTCTGTAAGGACCTCTGCAACAGAAATGACAAGTGAGGTCTGTCACATGCATGCGATCTTTACTGACGACTATGCAGTAAAACATGGGCTCGGATTGAACGTACGACACCAAGGCCAGATTGTGCTGCTGCAGTCCTACCTTGTGTAATGGACCTCACANAGTCCACCTCCTTGAAACCAATCCTGCTACAGGCTTCAGAACTTTGTTGGGTTTTGACATCAATCAAGCCTTGTGACTGATTTCACAACTGGCCAGTATCGCACAATGCTAGCAACTGTGTACATGGTTCCCTCAGCTGTTCTGTACAAACAGCTGCAGCAGCAACATATATGTGTANTGCAAGTCTGTTTGTATTTCATGACGTGATAGTCTTGTGGATGGCAACACACTTGCAGCGTATGACAAGCAGCCGCTCCACGAGCTCAAGAGTACCATCTGTTCATCCTATTGACAGACTGAAAACCTCTTGTGCAGCAGCAGCAATCAGCAGCAGCATCTCTCACATGAGACCCTACTTCAACAGTCATGTGCACACCCAATAGACTATGCTTGCACAGCACCGAACAGAGCATGATGCAACAGGTTTGGCTGGGGAGCGGTCCAGGTGGGAGGTCAGCATTGTCAGCTTGGATGCCCAGCTGGCTGCCCTGCCAGGAGATGTGGCACTGGCTGGCGCCTTCATGAGCTATGCAGGGCCCTTCCCCAGCCAGTACCGAGAAGCCCTGGCCAAGGACACCTGGCAGAAACAGGTGCCATATCCAACAATGCTGTCAAGGCCTTGCAGAGCAGCCTCATACGCCTTGTAATTGCGTGTAATAGTGTCTTTGCTGTACAGATAGAAAGGCCCATTTTCAGCTGGGACCTGATGCCTAACGTCGTCGACTCTAAGGTCGTCACAGTACATGTAACCATCGTCTCCTTTGTAAAAGCCATTAGCTGTGGCTGCCGGCAGCTCAGTAGTTGGAGGCTGTATCGTTTGTACCTCAGCTGGAGCCTCTGCTGCAACTTGATCCCAACACTTGTGANCCACTCCAAGGCTCAAGCAGGAAGAGTGAAGCATAGGGCTATAATGGCATGACCAGCTACCTGTAGGCTTATCAGTGAACACCATGTTGCCGCCCTCATGTGGCTGGTCAAGCAGGGTGCCTGCGGAATGTGCTGAGCTGGCTGCTGCCTGGTCAGGCTGTGCCATGCTGTGCACACTCCTTGTCAAATGCAGGGGCTGCAGCAGCAGGTGCCCCTTCCAGGATGCGTGGCATGGAAGGTTCACGCTGGTGCTCTCCCGAGCACCTACAGTCATGTCAACGCCTGAGCATGTCATACGGCACAGGTGACACACAACCATAGTCAAGTTTTTCTGGTCAACCCCAGAACATATGGCACATAGTCAGGGCACATTAGTGAANAGTCGCGCACAGTACAGCAGCATGCGCCGTGATGTCCTGTTGAGCTTAACCCTAAATCAGGCTTCACACGCATACACCCCAAGTGACAATGCATGTTCAAGCTCAAGCAGAGCTGGAAGATGCCTGATACTACCAGCCAGTGTGCAATCTGAGGCACGATTTGCTGCAGCAGGTCATCACAACGGTGCCGAGCATCGACCTAAACTTGTACGAAGCATGACTGCTGTCAGGCAACGACACCAGCCGTAGATTGCAAGTCACCGACAGGCCCCCGGGGGGGGCCACTGTCACCGCCATGCCGGCACCAAGGCAGCGACCGCAGCAAACGTTGTCCACATCTTTAGCAGCTCACGCAAATCGCAAAGTTCCCGTGAATGTGCTTCCGCTCAATGTGTACTATCGATCTGGGCACCTATTGCTACGCCAGGCAAGAGTGCTGCTTTGCCAGTCTTTCATGCAGCAAGTTCGATATCAAGTCCTGCCTTGTATTTGTACAGGCCGATGAGTACAGAACAGCAGGCAATGATGAGCAGCTGTTTGTCATACTTATGCGGTTATGCAGGCAAGCACATACCCAATGTCTGACTGCAGTACACATAACGTTTGTACCATGAATAATGATGCCATTGTGCAGCTTGATCATTGAGACAGTGCCCTTCCACAAGGACTTCACAGACAACTCTCCAGACCAGCGAAAATTCAAGCAGGTAGAGCACGTATGTTACATGCATAAACCACTGCGCAATTTGTTGACTGACACAGCACGGGTCTTGCTGTGCAGTTGCTTGCTCAGCAGTACTNGATGCCGCTTGGCAGACATGCTGTGGCGAGCCTCACTGCTTGCCTCCCCATGCTGGGCTCTGCTGGCATCCGTCTCATGCCCATCTGCAAGGCGGGAAGTCGGCTTTCTGCTGCGGCGTACATCCCTGGCGTGGCTGCCCCATCCTGTGTAGCGTGCCTCGTCTTCATCACGCCCTACTGCACAGAGTTGCATCAGCTGAGCATGTGCTGCACAAAGCCTGGAGCATGGTGCACAGCTTGTCAACCCATCTGCCTAACGTGTTGTCTACATGCACAGCGGAGGCGCAAAGTGCATACATTCCGAAAGTTCCTGAATGAGGAGGTGAGATCAACACACCCACCTCACATTCTGGCTATTTGGTGCTCAGCAAATACTGCAGCGCTCTGCTGCAAACGTTGTGTATATTGCACCCGTGGGCTGATCAGAGCCAGGCATAGTTGCTGCAACGCAATGCCGTTGCCAAATTGTCATCATATATCATTGCATTGAATCATGCATCGCAATATATAGGTATCATTGTATGTATGTCACACATTACACATGATCATGCATACCGTTAGCTCCCTGCAGTTGCCCTTGGAAGCCTAAGCGCTCCCAGTCCTCCTGTGTCAGACCCCCCTCAGCTGCATGATGGGAGCCCCTGTGGTAGACCCCTTGGAGGGCGCCTGTGGGGTCGCCATGCTGGTCAGTGTCGCTGTGCTCAGCAGCTGCCCTCTCAGCTTCTGCAGCAGCCCTTGCAGNTACATTATCACTAGACCGTGACTTATCATCACACGATTCATACAGCTCGACCTAGCACATCATGCCAATGTTTCTAGACGAGGAAGAAGCCTTTTGCAGCCATCCATGACTAAGCTATTCTGGTTCGACGCACAGGTGCCCTGCAGATCTTCTCGTTGGGAACGCCCTGGGCGTCCAGCTTGCCAGACTGCAAATCGTAAGCATGATTACAACTTGAGACTTGTGCTGTGAGTCAAGACATATTTGACTGAAAGCTTCCGGTAAGACTCGCCTACATCGACACGGCATGCTCAGACGCTTTGCACACGCTGACATAACATACGGCGGCAGGCTCGCGGANCATGAACTATGCTGTGCATGACTCAGCCAGGAAACACCCGTTCTGGATTTTGCAGGTTCTGGAAGAGGTGAAAACTCTGGCGCGAGGGGTCACAGGAGTTCCCTACTTCATCATTGACAACAAATACTCCCTGTCAGGCGCTCAAGAAGCTGACACATTTGTCAAGGTCTTTGACAAAATCTGACAATGATTTAGGGTCTGCTGCTGCATTGCTGCTCGTTTATGTTTCCACACCAGCCAAGGCTGTTAGCACTTGACATTGCGATGGAGCGCACACAGCAGCAACCATAGTGTGGGTGTGCATGCAGAAGTGAAAACACCCCCGCTCACAGCTCACACTCCAGAACCTGTATGTATAGCATCAAACAGCACAATCTTGGAAGCATTGTGCAGGCAGTTTAAGTGATGCAAGCACTGCACATTCATAGCAAAGCGATCATTGCTCGATCTGTCAATTGCAGGCTGGCAGCTGAGACGCTGGCAGGATTGAACAGCACCTTTCCAAGAACCGCTGAGGAGCATTCATTGTCGGGCACGGCCAGCCTAGAGCATTCCAGCAGTGACGCGCATGCTGTGGGTAAGACAGGCAAGCCGAAGTCGCCACTTGATGGACCCAAGTCAGCTCCGCGAAGATCAAAGAACCAGCCACGCGCTGCTGCACCCCCCAGCATCAACCCCCCAGCAGCTGCTGTGGGTCACCCCANAAAGCCGAGAAGGTTTTCACCTTCTGGGCTTTCCTCCAGCTTATACTCAGCCAACGCTAGCAGTCTTAGATTGTTTTGGGATGCATATAGGAGCAAAGCTCTGCCAAGGGAAGTTTAGGTCCACCTTAAGCTTCTCTATATGAAACGCCTAACGGCGTCGTGTTTTCTTTCCAGGAGCAAAGCGGCTCATTCCTGAGGGCTGGAGGCGGCATAAGCAGTTTGACAACATCCACCAGCTCAGCGGTGTTGCTGTCATCACAGTCCAGCTCAGGTATAATGGCTGGATCACAGAGCTTCAGAACAACGAGCAAGCGCGAGATGTTCAGCATGTAGGCTCCTCGTCCTCATGTGCATCTCATGTGTATAAGCAGTGCAGTTATACATGCATGGCTACTGTGCTTCACCTGCTCTTGTCAAGCTGAAGTGCAAGGGCCTCCTTATGTGCGTGTGTTGCGTATACCTGCATACAGCAGGATGTCTGTGTGTATGTACATACTGCTGTGAGCTGATGCTCCTAGCATGCTGGCATCCTGTGACTGCGCATGTCTTTGGGCCGCAATGTGTGTCAGGGGTGCGGCCTGCAACACTGGTACCTGCTGCCCAGTGCAGACCTTCTGTTGCATTCTGTACTGATGTTGCATGCATCTGTTGCATTCTGTAATCATGTTGCGTGCATGACTTGCAATGCAGCCGACGTTGACTTTCTGTCCTTAACAGGATCCACTTGTTGTGTGTAGGGCAGTGCCGGCTTAGACAACCTGCTCTACAGTGCAGACGCTGATTTCAGCTGCTTTGCTGACTTGGCAGTGACATCACCCGTGGATTACTACCTGGAGGGGCAGGGCTCCCTCATGCAGTGTGTGCTCACCCCCGCCACCCAGTACATGCCCATGAGCAATGAGGACATTGCTGCCAGAGTACATCAGCAGGTACACTTGCATGCTGCTAGCCATCACCTCTTTGCCCGAGTGCCTGCTGAAGTCCATGCACCAGTTAATGCACCAGCAGCAGTGAGTGTACATTTGCACATTGTATTGTGCTGCATATTTGCCCTGCAAGACTGCATGATGCTTGCAGGGCTCTGTGTTGTGCTGCTGCCAGTGGGAAGCTTGTCGTTTTCATCACTAGGACATGTTGCAGATGCGTCATTGACTATCCAGCAGCTGTGTATGCCTCTGTGATTCAATGTTTAGGCTGTGCTGCTGCACATCATTATTCCCTCTCTCAGAACCTAAGCAGGCTGTACTCCATGCCAGATGCCAATAGGCTGAGACATTGATGGTCAATGCTTTGTTTGCACACCTGCCCCGTGAGCATGTGATTCTAGCCGGCAGCTTTTGTAACACAAGACGGCGCTGGGAAGCATGTCATGTTTGTATGGCGTATGTGCATTGTAGGTGCTCAAGCTGTTTCCTTCAGCCAAAGGTTTGGAGCCCACATGGCACAGCATTGTCAAAATTGGGCAGAGCCTGTACAGAGAAGCGCCTGNTTATCACGGTCAGCCTTGTTTTGCTTTCAAGGCGTGTGTAGCTTGTGTGGCCAGCTCAAAAATTCTTTTACAGAGCTGTATACAAGCTGAATATACTGGCTATGGTCCGTCAATACCATATAAACGATACATCTGCATTCTATGATACGAGTGTCACACAAGCATGTCATGTGCACCATCGGTTGCGGTGCATGGGCTTTTAGCTGCAACTGCTTGCAGCGCACTGTACTGGTGTCTGCTTCAGGAAACAGGTAGAAAGAGCATGCATCGCATCCTTTCCTGCACGCCTGCTTAAAGCTACAACAGAGATGTCGCCATACAATATGATGGGGGGTATCTTGCCAAAACAGCTTATGATGTAGCATGTTCTCTCCACGCTGGCTTGTCCGTTCTGACCGAGGCCGTGCACAAGCTCTACTATTTTAGCACCTGCAGGTCACAGGAGTGAGCCTAGGTCAGGGTACAGGGTAGGTTCCTTGCCATGGCCTTTTGTGCACCAGTTTCGTACTGTACTTCTAGCCGCAGTGCTATGCAGGACACGTCAACAGCTTAAACGGCGCGTAATCCTGACGTCACGGCACGTGATCACTTTGCAATGCCTGGCTAGTACCCGGGTGCATGGTTAGTCATGCTCGTCCAAAGGTCGGCACTCTGTGATAATCACTTGACTGTCAAAATAAATGGAAATTGATGGTTAAGTATGACTAACATGAATGTCAAGGAATCGCAAGATTACACATCATATGATTACCTGCCGACCTGCAGCTTCGGCCTACAGGAACCCCTTTGCCGCTTGAGGGATACGTGCACTTTGCTGGTACCACCATGTGCGTCAGAGACCGCTTTTGAAGGCTAGTCGTCTCTTGTGGTGCCCCGCCAGCATATTCGTGAACCAGTAACTTTGCCTCGAACCGAGCAGTCCGCTGACAGGCAGTGCGGGCGCAGCTTGGACCTCCTTGTACGACAGCTGACATNTGATAGGTACCCTGCGTATGTATGCAGGGGTAATCCACCCCTGTATCTACGTCAAATATTGGGCAGACACGAAATGCGTACACAGCACCAATTAACAATAGATGTTTTGCTCATTTTGACCTGTTTTGGACATTTCATGATGGCCTACAACACTTAGAAGGGTGCTGGGCAACATGTTGAATAGGTGGACCTAGTAGAAGCCAAAAAAGCTGTCAGGGTAGTGATGGCAAGGGGTCGGGCTTCAGTAGGTCAAATATGAATGCCTGCTGTCAGGTAGCAAACGTACCCGGATTGCCAACCCACACATCAAGTCAGATGGTGGCAAGGTAACAAAAGATCCAGCCCTTGGTCAAGAAGTTGCAGATGCTTCTGCCAAGGGCAACATCACAGCGGATGTAGTTGANTATCAAGATGGCTTCCAGTCACCCAGAAATGCATGACTAGCAACTTCCATGCGGCTGTGTCGTGCAGAGTATGACAAGTGCTGGTAGCAAGTAACTCACATGCAGCAATGGTTTGGAGCCATGCATGAGCCTATCTGCGTATGTGTCTTTAGCAATATGTCAGCCGGTTTAATACGGCAGCTGTACATTGCTGGAGTCAGTGAGGAGGAAGAGAATACAACAAAACGAGAGGAAGACAGTGATTGCACTTCCTGCACTTTGCAGGGGGTGTGCGACCAGGCATGAGACAAGCAATGCAGAGGAAGCTGAGATCTGAAAAGTAGGTGTAAGGTATGGGGCTCATGGAAAGCTGGGCAAACAGGCCTTGTGTGAAGCGTCATACACAGGGCACCATTGACTTAAAGCGCAGCTCTGAGCTTGCATGCAAGCCGCAGTGATCACATGCCTCGCCACAGCGCAAGCAGGCACAGCCATAACACTCAACGCCTGAGCCACTCAAGGTTGATGAAGAAGACCAAGATGACAAGTTCTGGTCAGGCGACAAAGTCAGAAGGCCCGTGCCACAAGTGGCAGAAGAAGCCTAACTGTCGATCAAATCTAGACATTGCATGACATATTCCTTNCGTATATAGTCATTTTCAGCAGTGTGTTGGTCTTGGTCAATGTACGCATAATGCCTACAAATACTGTACAGGCTGTATTACACTGTTACATACGCACTTTTGCATTAAAGTGCTTTTACACAACATTTCTAGCATTGTGCATGGCGACAGAAGTTACGTGCATCATGTGGCGACATGGAAAGTAGACACTTGAGTTGCGTGATACACAGCNCTTCCCTGAGTTGTGTAGATTCCTGCAGCCAAACAGCCATGTGACCGTGTCACCAAGTCTTCACAACACTCAACTGTTGAAGCCAATGGTTGTGAAGCGGACTTGCAGAATGCTTGAATAGGATTTACAACTACATTGTCATGCAAGCCTGTTGCAAACACAAGGCAAGAGTCAGTGATTGGCGTTTCAACTCAGTTGTCACCAAATGGGCTGCATGACGTTGTGATGTCTTCAAATGTAAAACATGCAGCGCCGTTACTCATATGTGACCATGCCATTGATGATGGGGGCAGAACCTGCTGCAGTGTGCATTGGTTCAGCCAAATAAGCAGGCCCAACATGTATACAGCCAGCTGTGACATGGGGAAGGAGTGTAGGCGCACAAAAGCTGGCATGTATATGCAGCAAAAGCTCTTGNAGGTCTGCACTGTGCACTGCAACACCTGTGATAGTATGATATTTTTCCGTCATGTGTCTATCACATGGGCACCCATGTGGTCAGACAGCTGGATGAATCGAAGCTATGTTGCACTGCGGTGTGAACGGCTGATGCCGGTCATGGGCAAAAGCCTTACTGGAGTAAGTTGCGACACGCTCAAGTCCGCCATTGCAGATTTGGATGCAGCCACCGCAATACAATATGCCGCTGTTCGAGCTGCCCCGGTGATCACGTCAGTGTGCCGAGGATCGCCTACGTGTGACCGCCATTAAAGGCTGCTTAAGTGCTTTCTGACTGCCAGCATCTGATAAGCATAAGAATGACAGCTTCGAGTTTATACTGCGCTGCGATCAGTGCATGTTTCGTGGTTGCGTTCACCACGCAGAAAGCAGACGGCAGAGCACTGGTGACAGCGTACAGCTCAGGCACCTGCAGGGACAAGCNTTCAGCCTGACAATGCCTTGCAGCCACAGCAGCAAGGAACCCTCAAGGACCAGGAAGGGCGCCCCATCAGCCACCTTGTGAAGCGTGCAATCATGTCCAGTACCCTCATCTTCTCAGTGTCAAACACTGCTCCACACCTGACTGTGCTGAGCAAGATGCATTGTTCAAAGTCAAGGCACTCATCATGCACCATGGCACAGGAGACAAGTCTTGACCCGTGATGCATGATGAGTGCTGTGACTTTGAAGACTGCAGAAAATGCAGCAGAACTCAGGCCACTATAACATGCTTCAGAACTGCACAGCTGCAATAGAAACACATGGCACACAGTCAGCTGGCCATGCTTACCTTGCTGTCTAGGCCCTGCCAATAGTTGACAGGGTAGCCTATTCTGGACCCGTTGAGCACAACCTTGTGCTGGCTGGACTTGCAGTCACTGACCACTTCGGCAAGTCAGACTCTGAGAATAAGCTATCTTCCAAGCTGATTGAGACATATGCCAACTCCCCTGTTGGTCAATCAGCAGAGGGCGGTGCTATTCCACTGGAGTTCGCCTGCACAGCAGAAGAGCTAGAAGGCGGCCTCATATTGCATCAAAAAGTCTAGCCATGTGTTTTGCAGCAATTTGGCAACTTCACACCCTGGCTTGTTATCTTATTGTCTGATGTGCATGCTGCCGTTTGCATAGTATGGNAGTGTATAGCGCTCCTGTCGCTTGCGCACGTCTGCTTGTGCTCTTGCTGCGCTCTCCTCATGCAGTGTTGCCATCTTGGTAGCATACTCTGCTGCCTTGCCTGCTCCTTGGTCCAAGCCCTGCACCAGATCAAATGTTGCACTCTTCTTCACTACAGCAGCCAGGGTGACCCCACCTGGCCCTGCTGAATGTGTAGTTCCAGCTTTTGACTACAGCCATGTTGGCAAGGTGAATGCATCTGTGCTGCACACGCCCATAGTTGTGTCAAGCCCCATGAGGGCAGTCACGAAGCTCACAACCAGCATGGGAGGCCAACGGGGGCAGAACAGCAGCTGCTTCAGCTTGCGCAGCATTTCACAAGCCCTGGCCAACTTGTGCTTCCTCTGACGGCTATTTAGATATCTCGCAGTGCTGATTTGTGCTTGCTGGCAGCCACTGCCAAGGTTGTGACAAATCAGCATGAGCTGTTGGTGCTGAACATCNAAGACAGGCTGAAAGTACACATCAAGAGTTGGTGTGAATATGATGCTATTGTCTACCTTTACTTATGCTATTAAGCTCAGTATGTCTGCTTTCTGCTTCACTCAGTACCATTAAGTTTTACTCACCAGCAAGGCTGCCCGACAAACTGTAAACTTAATCGGAATTGAAAGGGCTAGTCCCATCAATATAAGCGCAGAGGCTTCTCGTTACCTCAGTGATGCACTAGAACTGTACATCTCACTATACACGTACATACTTGCTTGTTTTACCGGCTCTGTTGAGGCAATCAGTCAGAGTCATCACTGATGTGGCCATCAAGGTCATCAGCTGATTGTGCTGGTGGTCTAGTCCTTGCATCAAGCGCGACTTTGACCCCAGGCCCTAACTGACCCTTAGGCTGCTCTGGCATATTGCGATCCAGATTCAACTGGGCTAGTTGGGCTGCCTGCCGCTGTGTTTGCAGGTCGTCTCGCTCCTGCACCAAAAAATCAACATTACAGCTGCCACTTATGCTTACACCAACCTACATGCATGTCAGATGTATGCATTTGATGACAGGCAAGGTGATTGACATCTGAGCTGGTGCATGACATCACGCCAAGTGAGCTGCCATGACAGGACAAAACATAGCTAGCAGTGATGCCTGGAATGTGCAGTTTTTTAGGCATGGTACATGCAGATGTAGTCCAGATGAACCTTGATTTTGCGGTCAAGCTCTGGCTTGTAGTATTTGAGATACTCGTCTCCACACGCTTGCACAGATTGGAAAAACTGGTCTATGTTCTCCCCTGTGACAGCTGATACTCCAACTGTCTTCAGGTTGCAATAGAATTCCTCCAACACCTACAGTATTGATTCTCTGCGTCTGTGCTAGCATGACATTGCTGCAACAACAACAAGGCATGATGTTTTGTATACACAAGAGCTCATGCTAATTTGACTACCACATTTCACACCATACCTCTCACATCTTAGGCTGCATGTCATGTGGGGCAGGTGCCACAGGCAGATGGTCAGCATATGTTGCATGAATCGTCCAGGTATGCATCAGGAGTCACAAAACATACCAGCGACAAGGACTTGGAAAGAGTGGAGGCATATGACGAGTCAGCTTGCAGAGCCACATGGAAAGTCTCAAAGTCTGCCATCCAGTCCAGTGCAAACTCATGCCTGGATACATCAGTTTTGTTGAAGACCAGGAGCATGGGGAGCTTTGATTTGTACAATATACTGCATGCCTGCAAGCAGCCAGCAGCTTGGATCAGATCCAGTCTGTTGCAACGATGTTGTCATCCGCTGGAGTCTAAGCGGAAGACATGCAACATTGATCTGCAAATGCATGTGCCACTCAAAGCTGGGATATTGGAAAGGACAACACTGCCGCACCTGCAGCATGTTGCTCATGAAAGTCTGTGGGTGTGCACATCTCGGTGTGTCGATGACAAAGGCGACCATGGTGGGGAAGGTTGAGGCAAAAGCCTCTGTGATGATGGCTCCAGAAGCAGANCAGGGAAGCAGCAGTGAGGCTTGTTGCCTGTCTCACAATGGGTGAAGAAGTTGAAGCAGGCTGNAAAATCACAATAAAAACTTCACTGCTGCAAGGGCAAAGCCTGCCTGTAAGTCATGTGGCATGCACGAAGGAAATGTCTGATCACCTGCATCCTTTGTGATGCTAACAGCAATGCCAGAAGCCTTCATGACTTGCATGTAAGCAGAACATGCAAGTACCCCTTGATCCATGAGCGCGTCAANGGCTGACCTGGCGCATTGCAGGGCACATTGGCGTCCTTGCACATGTGTCTGAGATGTCTTGTGCAGAAACTCCAAGCTGGACACGTGCTGCCAACAGCGACTGGTCCATCAGTTGTGTCCACGGTAGCCCCTCTGCTTTGAGCCTAAACAGAACACACAACTTCTGTCTCAGAAGCTACTTTCGAATCCTGGCAAAGGTATGCATGAAGTGTAGCTTCATTATGACCTCAAGCTGTGACATGTGCACTGCATCAAAAGTTCACACCATGCTTGGGGGTGTAGGAGTACAATGGCAGTTGCCAAGACAGCAGCTAAACCCACTTAGGCTTTAGAGAACACAAAGGTAAATGCTCTTACTTCTGAAAGATGTCCCATGCGCCAAGCTCCTTCAGCACAAAGGTGTCGCTGTTCTCCTCGATCATGNCCACAGTCCCCTGTGACTGACAAGCAGGCGTTGACAATCACCCATACGCAACAACACACTGCAGTCCCTGTACCTCCAAAGAGCCTNAGTGCTGAACAGTGAGGTATGATAACATGCAATTATATGTGGACTAACAGAGTGTGCGACGCCAAGTAGACACACATGGCAGCAGACAGCATGCCTGCTTGTTTGTGGCTGCAAAGGTGTCTGATCACTTCTCCTGTGTGTATACAGGAGGCATTTGCATGCCTTGTCATTGCAATGCACATGTTGACAGTGGCTGCTATGTGCCTCTATGCCCATGTGCTGCCAAGCACAAGAGTTGACACACCACACCCGCCGGAAAGGCTTTGGCATCAGTACTCCCCATGTGCTACTGCATCAGTTATACCTTTACTGATGACAGGTGTGANAGCACCGAGATGATCTGAACCACGTTGACCGCGTGCCTTCCGGGATCGATTCCTATTACCAGCCATCTGCAAGCCAGGACAGTCTCCGGCAGTACTCGTCCAGCAGCAGCTTTTCGAACGCACCACCAAACGGCAATTACGCGCCGCAGCATGCATCACAGTACGCTTCACAAACTGCCCCACAACACGCAGTACAACATGCACAACAGCAAGCCAACTATGACCTGTTGCCGGAACCACCTGCTCCTCAGCTCGCGCCCCAGCGCAGTGGCGGTGCAACTCGGCAGCGTTCAGCCAGAGCAGGGGCATTGTCCATGCTGCGGGTAGGCTGAGCTGAGTGCTTCGTATAACCTATTCTAACTGCTTACCTTGCATGCAGACACTGCTTGGGTGGCGGATAAACATACTGTTTCAGTTAGCCATAGGTCACTAGCCATGTGCCAGCAGGCGTCTATAAGATGCTGCCCAATGCGTGTACATCACACATCGTCTCTAAGTTCAAATACACAGCATTAACAGATACGACACAGAGGCACTCTCGCATCAGCAGTGTCACATGCACACAGCAGGCAAAAGCTGNATGAAGAGTGTAGCTTGAAGTGTTCACACAGTAGCGCAATACAGTATTGCAACGATGTCTGCTAAATGTCAGCACAGCTGCAGTCATGTTGGCTATTGCAAGCTGCATATCATGCATACAGTNTTTGCTTGGCAGGCAGCTGACACCGCCCATGACCTTCCTGAGCACTGTCACACGCAAACTACACTCACAGTACAGTTGTGTGTTGGAGCTAGAGAGTCAAGTGTCATGACCATTGCTGCTGGGTTAAATGCTGTTGCCTATGCTCTGCAGTCCTGTTCTGAGCTTCTGCTTAGTCAGCTGCCAACATAGTGGTGTCATGAAACTGCTTGGTCAGCCCCACATGCACTTCTTGCGGTAGACATGGGCACAGCAGGCGCTGTAGCCCATGACTAAAGCATGCAGTCCATGTGGGGTTGGCAGCGCAGCTTTGTGACACCATCATGTTGACAGTGACTAGTCAGTTGTCTTGGAGCATATGCTGCAGTAAGCATGGGTATGCAGACTGGCTTTGCTGTGACATATAGAGCATACATGCACATATGGCAGCAGATGCGCACTTNTGGTCTGAGTAAAACGAGTGCGCATGACTGGCTTGCCTCCGAGGTGGGGTACTGTGTTGGCTGATGCTGTGCTAGCCTTTCATCCTTTAGCATATGCATCAAGGTTGTCTTGCCAGCATTGTCCAAGCCCTGCAAGCAGCCACAGGGTTATGCAAATGCTCATAACCGCTTCATGTCGATTGTGGACACAGGCCGTACCAGAAACAGGATTTTCGCGTTCTTATTGTACAGGCCCAAGGAATTGAGGACACCATAAAACCTATAAATACGGTATTGANCCTGCAACAGTGCAATGCGGAGCACAATGCAAGCACCAGACAGTCAGAGCGATGGCGCATAATAACCACGAAAATCACCCCTAGAATACGAGACCCGTAAAAGCTTCTAGCTGGCGGCCCAGAAGACAGTAGCAGCTTTGTAGTGTTGTATCAATGGCTANTCAGTACTTCAGCAAGCATCAAGCAAGCCAGCCTGCAGCCGACCACACACATAACAATCAGCCAGCCAGCAAATCTTGCATCACACACATGCTGTGTACTCACCGTGTGGGCGTAGACCTTCCCTGACATGTCAATGAGGGGCCCCAGATCAGCAGGAAACATGTCACCAAGAGCTGCTGCCATGCTTGAAAGAAATGGAGCTGCCTCTCAGTGCTGAGCAGCTGGCTAAACCCACATATGAGACACTGTTTCGAGTGTATGAGATGCTGGTGACCACCCTGCTGGGCGTGAGCAGGTCAGTTTTGTAGCACGCTTTAGCTGCAAGAAATCACCTGACACGACAAGTACAGCTGTTTGTTGAGCTTCAACCTGCCTGCTCTGTACTGTGCACATATTGATGTTACNTTGGCACTGGCAGCAATGCAGACCAAGGCCAGCCACAGCAGGTAGCTCCAGCTGCAGCTCAGGAATGTGCTTGTTTGCCGCAACCTTGTTTGCTGTCGAGGCGACTTGTTTACGGGATTGCATATACTGCCCTACCACAGTCTGTTGATGTGGCTGTCATGCGTGTGCATTATTTGCGAGCGCACTGCACAGCGATGGTACTGTACCCATGTCAAGACTGGCGCACCATGCTGACTTCACAGACAAGTCAGCTGTGACGTATCTGTTGGACTGTGTTTTTTGTTTTGTAATGTGATCACTCCGCGAGCCAGGTTTGCAGCTTTCCACCACTAAGCAGCGATGGAGTNCAGGCTATGCGTTGTAGGTACTGCAGTGGGAAAAAATGCATCCCGGCAGATGTGGAGGGCCGCGCCTCAAGAAGTTTGCAGGCAGACCACAGGATTACAGTCCTAAAGCCCGCTTGTTGAACTTCTTGGGCTATAAGCTGCCTTTTGACAGGCATGACTGGGTTGTGGACCGCTGTGGGCGNTATGACATATGTATCACCACGGGAACTCATGCCATATACAGGGCTTACCACCCACCACTGATGTGAAGTCTGTTATCACGGATGCTGAGACTGCTCACACAGGTGCTTGGCTGTCTGTGCTGGGGCTATGCCTGTGTTTTTGTTCGTCAGCGGTCACGCCTGTGACTGCAGTACATGCTCAAGTATTGGTGTTGGCTCGGCAAGTGTTCAGCAGTCGTGCAGTCTAGCATGTCATGTGCTATATGATCAGCATAACCAACCTGCTGCAGCATAGTCAAGAGGAAGGCTCATATAGCGCAATTCACAACACATATGCCTTGTTGAAGCATCTCTGGCACCTCAAATTGCAGCATCCCCGTCTTCCTTAAACACAATTGTACCACATGTCTTACTTCGATGCTANACACATGTGCTGGGCAGCTGCGGCCTGAATTGGTTTGTGCGATGTCTGACTGTTTGAAATACACTCACCACGAGCGCTGTCACAAGCAAGCACTGGNAAAAAAGCATGTAAATACAATGCAGGTACCCATACACATGCTGGGCACTCTTGCATGGCTGTGCACCTGTAAAAGATTGCCAGGCTTCCCATCCTTACAGGCCAACATGCAATGATGCATCACCAGAGGTAGGCTAGCTGCGCGAAACGATGCTTTGTTACAAATTAGGTATGCACAAGCGGTATGCACAGGTGTAACACAATCAGCGCATGAGCACAGCAGAATGGGCTGCAAAAGCTGGGCACCTCACCAGCAAAGCGGGACTCATATGGTGTGATGAGGGTGTAAGCAGTCCCCTCNCTGCTGGCAGCCTGACATTGTACTACGTCCTAAAGCATGCGGGCAAATTCTGCTGGCATCACCCATGATGTTGACTAAGCTTCCCACGCTGCTCATGCAGGACAGTCTTTTACAAGGTTGCCTTGGCAACTCAACTGTGGTTTCAGTCAATGCAGCTTCAGCCCTCTAGGTGGTCGCATGTCCTTCTTTTACAGGCGTTTGCATTCCTGGTCTGATAAGGTGGCAATTGACAGCCCATATGCTTGTCTGTGTCTACTGTGCGTTCAGCTTACGGTTGCCTGTGTTTGCAGTCACTTCAAGGCCTGTACCTCCATGGCAACGAGCTGAACGGGTCCTTCCCATCCAATTGGGGTTCCACAGATTGCTTTGAGAGCTTGGCTACTCTGGCTGTGTACAACAACACCCTGTCAGGGACCATCCCCAACAGCTGGGGACTGTCAACTTCCTTTGCATCCCTGGAAGACATGTGAGATTTCACTCTTATCAGCGAAAGAGAGAAAACGCACAACCAAGCTTCATGCTCTGTTTGCTCATGCTGCAACAAATTTTCTTGAATCTGCGAGCAACAACTGAGGAAAGACTGTTGGTGGCCTGTTGATTGTCTCCTGGTATCTTTTTGAGTGCATAACAAAGCACAGTGGNGGGCCTGTTACTGTGGTGGTTCCTCAAGTAGTATCGCAGTAACATACTTTGCTGCACATGACGGGAGCAGTCTAAAGTGACAATACTTGTCAGCGGCACTCCTTGAACCAGCAGCTCAGTTTCCAGGCAACTACAGCAGTGATTAACCTTATCAGCACAATCTACATAGCCCTCTCCAATTAACAAGCGCAGTACTGACACATCACAAAGTCAAGTCTTGTGAACATATATTATGTCTNAAACAGGAGGTGTGAGGAGCAGCAGGTTGGCATGCTTACACTACCTGCTGCAGGGGCATTGGCCTGAGTAGGGTCTAGGGGAATGACGCCTGTGCTAGGCAGAGCGTCAACTGGCTGTGACACCGGGGGCAAATCCTCCATGGTTTCACTGGCTGCATCAGTCCCTGATCCTGCCCCCGTGGCAAGTGCTGGGTCTGCGGGGATCACGCCAGTACTTGGAATTGCACTCACGGGGCTTGTGGGTGGCAGTAGCTCTTGCATGCTTTCTGTAGCTGCGTCTGTGCCAGACCCCATGCCTGTTGCTAATGCTGGGTCTGCCGGAATGACGCCGCTGCTTGGCATAGCACTGACAGGCTGTCTGATGGGTAACAGCTCTTGCATGCTTTCGGTTGCAGCATCTGTGCCGGAGCCGGTCCCAGTAGCTAGAGCAGGGTCAGCTGGAATGACTCCAGAGCTTGGCATAGCACTAGTAGGGACCCTCTGGGGCGGCAGGGGTGGCAGCCCCTTTGTGCTGGTGGGATCCAAGTCCCCAGGATTTGGGCTCTCCGTCTCCCGGCTGTTTCCATTGCCAGCTGAGGCTGAGGGCACTGCTGAGATGCCCTGCTGGCGTTGCCCTGATCCAGATGTGGGAGGTCCTGCTTTTGGTACCGCTTGAGAAGAGGAGTGCTTGCCAGAGGCAGCTGGCGTCTGTCTANTTAGTTGTTTGCTACTGTAATAGAGCAAGCTGGAGTGAGAGCACAGTGGGCATCACGAAGCTGGATTCTGAAAAACAGCACAGGGGTATACAGACTACGTAATACCGTTGATACAGGTCTGGAACCAGCTATACGCCACCTTCTCCGTTTCTGCACCTTCTCCCGCCGCCCTTACCTGCAGACTTTTGACTTTGAGCGCTTATACACTAACATAGACTCACAGGACATGCATGCTAGCATCATGCACATGATGCAAGACATCTTCACTGTGAAAGCACAGCAGGGCTTTGTGGGCATCAAGGTGAGTGCCAAGCAGCCTCCTGTTTGGCTAAGGCAAGACAGGATGCCTGCTACTGATGAGAGGAGGTTTAGTGACAAGGACGGTGGATTTCTCATATTCAATATTCAGACCATAGAGGAATGGCTCACACACCTTTTGCAGAACATGTATGTCACACTGGGGAAGACCTTGAAACGCCAAATGCAAGGGACGCCCATGGGGACTAATTGCGCTTCTGACTTAGCAAATATATATTTTGCTTGGTATGAGCTGTGCTTTCTGAGAAATGTCTGTGCCATCATGACAGACGCAATACAGAGCCAGGCGCTCAGAGACGCTACATCAGCCATCTTCTATGCCTTTCTNACTTGGCTGCAAGCTCCAGCTCTGCTACTTGGCTGTGCAGCTGAGCAATCTGGACTTGAACTGACTCCTTGTCTGCTGCAGCTGTTTGCAGTCCGCCCANTCGTTGGTGCTTGCTGAGCAAGTGCTGGGAATAGTTTATACATGACACAGGTGTGTGACTTGATGTGTCATCCAANCCTGAGTCACTGCCGTAATCCACAAGTTGTCCGGCCAAGCTCAACTTGCTGCAGTAATGAGGTTAAGTGCAAGTTTGACTCAACTGCGTCACCATGCAGTACAGGACTATAGCGTTCAACAAGGTTGGTGGCAGCGTGCTGGTGCTATAGGGCTGTGTAGGCCATCATTCATCATAGAACTCAATCACATATTCCCTGTTGCACAGGTGCTGGGCCAAATGGTGCCATCATCCACTACAGAGCTCTTCCACACACCTGCAACAAGGTGGATGGTAACACCTCAGTGCTGCTGGACTCTGTACACAGCCTGGAACTGTTGCATACACCAGGACTGTTGCGTGAACTGGGACAGTTGCGTAGGTAATCACAGGGCCAACAACTGCTTGTCATGCAGGTGCTGGGCCAAACGGAGCCATCATCCACTACAGAGCCCAGCCAGANGCAAGCACACAGATTACATGGCTTGAAATCCTGTGTGTGGTCTGCCCGCAACTGACACCCTCCAACACTGTCTTGTGTGTCAATCCAGTCATGCACAATGCTGGATGCCTGGATATATCTTGCGTCATCTGATGCACTGTGATGCAGTAGCAAGTAAATGAGCTTGATACAAGCCATCTCAGATGCGCTGCAGGGTCTTGGTCTGTCAGCAGTTCCACCTGACAATACAAGTCACATATGCATAGCAGCAATTTCATCATCAAGCTGACCATTGTGCAGCCAGACAGACAAAGCAAGCTCAGGTGGTCTTTGCTAGTCAAGTCACAATTTGTACACCACACGCCCAATGCTAGGTCAGGTCTACTGTACCTTTGATTTTGAGGCTAGCTCATCTTGCAAAGCAGTCAACTGCTGGGCTGCCTGCTTGAGCTGGACTGCAAGCTTTGCAACAGCAGACTCAGCATTAAGCGAGACCTTACTGCACTCAGCAAGCTCAGATCTCATGCTTTGCATATCTCGCTGCCTGTCATCCTCAGATGTCTGCTTTGCTGAGCTTGCTTGAAGCTGGCNCACACTGCTCGTTATGCCACTGGCAAGACGTCACTCAGCCCATAACAGCAGGTCTTCATTGTACACATGCTTAGCTGCATTGTCAACGGCGACAGACTCCCAGGCACACTGCGACGTGGTCGGCTTTTGGCTGCAGTGTTTCCAATANATGAGTATGCTCATGCGAGTGCTGCTAGATGTCAGTGTCCTTGAATGTAACATGCATGACCGCCAGATTACTCCCAAAAACTTTGCTAGTACTCCCCAGCTGCATAAGGTATTGTGATGTCTGATGACTGTGCTACACAGTGTGCTGTGTGCTATGTGCTTGATACACTGCCTGAAAGCTTGTATGCACTGTCATCATGTGCAACATGGCTGCGGCTCGAAGATCTGGTACCTGTGTGACTGCAGTCTTGAGGTGTATTGTCTGTTGCTGCTCCTCTTTGAGTTTTGATTCAAGCTCGCTGATAGTCTGCTTCTGAGCTGCAATCTGCTTTCTATGCTTTTTTGCACTGTCAGCGTCTGTAGCATCTTCGACGCTGTCTGAGCTTCCTTGTTTGCGTTTGCCAGCGCTTGTTCCACGACTGCTAGATTGAGGCAGACTCTGTTGCTGCTGTTCATACACGTTCTTGTGCTGACAATGTAACTTGCTGGTAGAGTTCAGCTGCAGTGGAGGATCTGCAATTGCAGCATCTGCACTGGCTGCAGATGCAAACTCTACATACACTGAATCTTTTTGTTGCAGATTGCTTTGCTGATACCTGAGACGCACGCGCAACACCCTGCATACATACAGAACTGTGTACATAGTTGATGGAGTGTGATGCAGCAGCATACAAAGGACTCANACTGTTCGCTGAAGGGAAGAGCAGCCGGCACCAACATGATGCCACCATGTCTTCACCGAATCTTGTTAAAACCAGCATCTACATTTTTCATTCTGCAACAAAACTGTATATTGAGCACACCAATTCTGCNTCAACAGGTCTACTAGATTGCAACAACTTATGCTGTGCCTGATGTCTGCTGGGCTGCAGGTACTGGTACTGACAGCATCCAGATAAGGCCCTCACGATGGTACTTAATTGTCAGCTAATCAAAGCAGCATGACCTGTAGCAACACACATGTGAAGGCATGCGCAACATGTCTTATCGTCTGAGCACACTATTGACTTGATGCATTGTAAGGTTTTCTCCAAAACTCCTGTCAGTGGAGCCAAGCAGAAACTTTGCAGGCACTGCCTCGCGAGCATTGTATGCCTGCGCAAGCAGATACAAGCCCTTACTTAAAGCCCACTTGGTGTGGGTGCGCGATGCACATGTGTTACTGCTGCAACTTGTGGGTTGCTCAGAAGCCTGAGTCAGGCAGTGTCACATTATATGGAGACACAGTCAGTTGCCTGAAGGNATTGTCCAACCTATCACAACCTCAGATGCTGCTTGCACAAAAATTGTCTTGGCCCCTTGTTAGTCATCCGGCTGTGACGAAATGCAATTCACTGGCTTCATTCTGGGCTAATTTGCTTACCAGCTGCAACATTGACTGCAGATGCTAATGATGCTGCACAGTTTGCTGAGCTGAAGACGCAAGGAGACCTGACTAGGCGAGCATGGGCCAGGGATGTACAGGTCTGCCGCCTCTGCCTGTCCTGACTCCCATTCTTGCTGGCTTTTGCTCTGCAGATATTGTCAGTCACCTTGACTTGAGGTGTAGTTGCCTGACCGCTGGCACACCTCCCAATCAGCAATGCTGCTGCTGCGGCGGCTGCACTGTTCACACTATGCTGTGTTGGTCTGTTCAGGGTGCCTATATAGGTAGGGAGCAGGTGTGGCAAGCCTGTATCTCAGAGTCAGGTCCCATGAAGCAAATGCAAATTCACACAGTGCAGCATACGTGCAGATCAAGCATGAGCGTTCAGTGCAAGTGTCCTTCACAAGATCACAAGATCAAGATCAACAAGATCAAGATCATGCAACAGCAATCAGGCAACAAGACCCAATCTCAACCCTGCACAATGCCCGTATAAGCATGTGTGTATAAGCAATGGACAAAGGTCCAGGGCATGTCCCCCTCACCAAGGCTGCCACAACTTATGACAGATGCCATTCTCAACGCGGCACTTTGCCTGCAGGTCATGAATGAAGGTCCAGGGCATGTGCCTCTGAACAAGATCCCAGAGAACATGCAGAAGCAGCTGGAGTGGTGCAATGAGGCACCCTTCTACACCCTTGGGCCCCTGGCCACAGACATAGCCCCAGCCTATGACCACATCACATCTGCCATTGGAGCTGCCACCATAGGCTCCCTAGGTAAAGCTCACCTGCAAGAGTTGGACCATGCAAGGCCCAACCATATAAAGCATGCCATGTTGTGCAATCACTTTAGTATGCAACTTGGCGTGTATTTTACACCACACAGCCACAGCACATGATCTAGTCGCATCACACCAGTATCTGAGCCACTGGCTCTGTCAATGAAAACCTTACAAAAGCCTCTGTGAGTGTCAACTGGCAATTTACAAGCATGCTAAAGGTGCCATGTCATGGGGTCAAGATGCCCCACACATAATGGAATGCTGGTGCTCAACATGAACATGCAACCACTGCCTGGCAGTCTTGTTACCTGTAAAGCTGAATCACTATGAGCACTGTCCAGCCCAGCTACATTCATGCNCTGATGACGGTACCTGGGGTGCAGAACTATTGTGCATGATGCATCAGTGGTGATGCATGCAGCGTGAGATGCAGCATGGCTTGAGCAACAGCTGTGCACATAGCAACTGGCACGCTGAGGGTTGACAGAAGGGCTGTGCAGAATATGTGTGAGGAAACATCGCTCAGTGATGCCACACTTGAGTACAACACAACGTCCAGCACAATGTGTTGGGCTGAACCAGCTTGACATAGCACAGCTAACACAGCATGCCGCAGCACAGCACAGCCCAGAGTACTCTTGTTGCGAACCATACAGTACAGCACAGCAATACAGCATATGTGGAACCCATACTTCTTATGAGGCTGCAGCAGGGTTTCTCAACCATGCAGCAGTTCACTACTGTAAGAGCTCACCTGCCAGTACACCCAGCCCTGAGCCTGGCCTTGCTTCAGGTCACCAAGCACCTGCAACAAGTGGAGCAAGTCAGTGCACAAGTTTGGGATGGCAACTGCGCTGGGAAGCGGGGTTCAGGCATCTCTGCTGCATGCTCCACTCGCACTACGCAATGTGTTCCAGTTGCCGACCCTGAGTCTGTGCTTGCAGACATGCTTGTCATGTGTATAAAGTAGGGTGTGGGAATATGCATGAGCATACGTGAGCACATGGAACATATGCTACACATCAGCTCCTGGGCAGGAGGTGGCATGGCCAGGTTAGCTAGTTCTAGCAGACAGGAATGAGAGCGCGTGAGTTTGCTGAAGCTTGTCAAGCATACCCAGCAAAGGTACACTGCATCTGCATACAACCCCATCAATGACGCAGTGTCGCGCGTGTAGAGACAAAGTCTGTTGCGCATGACATCAAAGCAGCAGATCCTGGAGTCAGCTTGACNGCATGTACGCAGATGCTGCTTATGCAAACTGCAGTTATGAAACACGTCTGTCATGGTGATAGCCTTTATGCGCATGTCAGATTAGCTCAAGCTGTATACTTTCTTGATCCATACACCAGGAGCTGCACGTCCACAGGGTCGCTGATGTCTCCACATATTGTCTACTCTTGAACCTGCTGTTGCACGGCAGCCATTATTGTGCTGGTGATGGTACTTGTAGCGGGTATGATGTACATGCTGGATGCCCTGCAGATCATGGCTAGTCCTGTAGTTGGCCTCAAGGCAGTAGAGCGAGTGGACAGAGTTGTGGAGGTGCTGCGCAGCACCAAGTTCAATGGGTTTCCTGTCTTTCCAGCTGACAGGTGAACCCTCACACACTGTAACAGCTCACTTTGCTGGTCTGACCTGTCTGAACTAAACNCTTTGCACTGCAAAGAACAGCATCAAAGGATACTGTGGAGTACTGGTGTGCACCACAACCCGCTGATGGTGATCCTGTCTAGTCCCGTGCAGGCATCAGAAGTTCTGGCTGGAACAGAAGCACCAGCAGGAGGAGCAGCAGTTTCTTGAGCTTGAGCAATTGCAACTGTCCCAGCAGCAACAGCGCAACATCTTACAAGCAGAAGAAAACGTACAGCAGAATCTTACAGGGAGTTCCGGCATGCTGCTCGACAGTCAGCAACAGGATTCAGATCAGCAGCAGGCTCATACTCCAGTGCCTGAGTCCGACAATATGCTTCACAACACTGATCCACATGGTCAATGCCATATCAAGCCTGCCCCGCATACAGTTCCAGGCCCATGCACTCCAGCCCCAATGCCACTTGCAGCCAGTAGCATTAGTCACAACCTACATGATCTGCATGTGGAGTCAGCAGACAGTGCANATGGCAACCCCTTCACAGCCACCTGGCAAGACTTGTGTGGACTGGCGTACACTGCTGCAAACTGACGCAGCTGATCTGGTAAGGGCCCCTCTGTTCCAAGTTCTCAGGGCGCATTTGGTCCAACACTTTTACCTCACAATACTGCGTTTGCGGTCCATTTATGCCGCTGTAATTACCTGCAGGGGTCACAGCATGACATCAGCTTACTTGAGGCTATCATTGACAGCCTGCTGAGCGATGTGACCACCGAAGACCAACTGAGCCTGTCCATGCGTCACTACATGCACTTCATGCAGCTCCTACAATGGGCTCTGCAATGCATGTGGTCGCTGCACACCTCAGCTGCCACCTTGCTGACTGCCACCACACACGCATGCCNAATGCGGGGTACAACAGCTCCATCCAGCTACTGCCCTGCTGCAGGATTCAGCATGGAGATATATATGCCACAGTTACACTCTGTCTGCTGTGCGGCTGGACCTTGTTTTGCTGCACATGTGAAACCAAAAACAGGTGCCATAACACAGTTTGCGTGGCCCTGTCAAGTCACCTGCAAGGGGCAAACCACAGCCTGGCAAGGACATAGTATCAGGCAGCTGCACCCAAAGTGCTTGGACTCTGATATGTTATACCCAAGCTCTCTGGTGTAACAAACTATACAAGTAGCCTGGCTTGGGACTAGTGCCTAAGNGATTGTTGATCCTTGCAGCGAGATGCTCTATTTGCAGTGAGTACGCATAGTCAATTTGCACTGCTTGTGCCCAGATACTGGGCTGCTGTATCAGGGTGTTGTCATATCAAGGGTGGGTATGAGATGAGTTCACAACACAGGGTGACGCCACCTGAATCAGCTTTACAGCAAGCTTGCATATGCTGAAGCGCCAACTACAAATGGTGTCATGACACTATGACAGGCTCTGCAAAGCTGGCCCTGCTTACCGCAGCGTGCAATGAGTTGCTGCATGCCAGGCGCTGCTGCAATGCCAGGACAATGCATTTTCGGCAAGCAAAAACTGGGTGTTATATTTGCCGCAAGTTTTGCGCCATGATGTCCCAACCGTCCTGCTGACTATGAGACCACCATCAACAAGCAACAGTGATGGCAATCAGGATTTGAAGGTGCTGCGACTCAGCCTCTATGCATCAATCAAGCTTCAGGCTGATACAGTCTGCATTAGGTGTCTGAAAGGCAGACGGCCAATTAGGTACCCATACGGTTCAGATAAAGTAACCATTGTGAGAGCAGCTCATTCAATCTGATAACACACTCAGCTTACAGTATATGCCTGCTTGCACCCTGTGATGATCCTTTTAGACACACAGCAAGTGCTCTCAAAACAGCACAGCACTCCTTACCATGTAATCTTGGCACTCCCTGAACATGCAAGGTCATGGCGAGCCAGTCATGCAGGCCATGCGGTAGAATGAAGACAGTGTGTTGCAGCTGATCCTCAGCTGCAGCAGCATGCTTGCTGCAGCTGCTGTAGCTATAGCGCTATCTTCAACCACTGGAGGCATGCTGGCTGAAGCAGCAGCTGCTGGAATTACCTGGGGAGAAACGGGCATGGTGCCAGCTGCTGAGGCAGCTGTGGCAAGCTGTNAAGCCTGAGCAGCCTTGCATAATTCAGCTGGTAGAGTCCCACCAGACCGCAATATTGCAGCAGGAAAAGGTGGTCATCGTTACCAGGTCAGCTTCTGGCGCTATGCATGACTCGATGCGCATGCCCAGCACGACAGGCGCCACTCATGTCGCTGCAGCCGGCCCTGTCAATGGCAGCCATGTGCACCCACAAAGTGAAATCTTGTTGAAGGGTGTCTCTTGCAAATGACATTGACAGCATTGGTAGCACTTTTGCCAAGATGACTTTGTGCAGTCTCTCTTGAGAACCCTGTTCAGGGTCACTAGCCAGTCTTGCATTCACCAAAAATACATTTGCTATAACCGGTGTGCACAACCTTGTAAACAGAGTGGCAGTGTGCTACACAAGCATACACATAGTCTTAGCTGGCTGCACTGCTGTCTGAAATGCCTTGGCGCCACTGTTGGCTGGTGATTGACATGGCAAGGTATCGGCTGTGAGTAGCAAACAATCAATCAGTCAATCAATCTATTCATCTCAATGTCCTGGGGTTCACTAGAAGGACAACAGACAATCAAAGCATCATCAATGAAACTGTGATGAATTGTGTTGAACACTATGTGCAGGTAAGATGATCACGTACATATGCCAAATGCAGGTATTGTCAATGCACATAAATTCAGACAGAATTGAACATAGACAGTTTCCCATGTCGCATGCAGTTTGTGCACACACAAGCTGAGNGGGGTTCTCATCAAAGCTGAGAGCATCCACAAAATGCTGAGCGTAGCGTCCTATTCTGAGCTTGTGACTCTTCCTGAAGTCTCCAGTTGTGGGGTCAATGTCACCTGCAGCAGGTTTCCTCCATGTCGCCGGCGTGGGCACTGATCAACATGGTCAATTAGAGCATCCTTGCTGTAGGTTATTGAACATGGGCGCTCAGCATGTGCATGCGTGCAAAGGAACTGAAAACTACAGAAAGCAATCACATTCAGCAGTGATCGTG
This sequence comes from Trebouxia gelatinosa, assembly GCA_000818905.1. Classification (NCBI taxonomy): domain Eukaryota; kingdom Viridiplantae; phylum Chlorophyta; class Trebouxiophyceae; order Trebouxiales; family Trebouxiaceae; genus Trebouxia; species Trebouxia gelatinosa. Next base: position 2,302,426 of record KN805367.1, read on the forward strand.
TAGGCAGGCTGCGGTGTGCACTTGTCGCAGTTTGCGCAGCATGCAATTGCAGCCAGCGCATTACAGCTCAGGTGTCGGCATCGCACAACACGGACTGGTACATGACTGTCCCAGTACCCAAGAGATGACCCCGCCAGGTGAACTCATTCTCCCAAATTGCTGCCTGACAGATTGGAACTATGCCAAGATACAGCAACAAAGAGGCTGACATTCAGCAAAGCAGTATGCTTTACCTGACAGCAGGTTCATTAGAGTAGTCTTCCCCGCTCCATTGGGCCCCACAATGGCGACTCGGGACCCCATGTCAACCCCAATGTNTCAGCATCCTGCTCCGTACCCCAAGCTCAAGGTGTTGCCACGAATCCAGTACAGGCGAGACTTGCATTTGCTCATTGCCTGCAGCAGGTCTCCATCTGAGCACTTGATGATGGCGCCTAGCAAACCAAGCTACTGCATGCATCCGTCAGCTCAGCAGCAACCTGCTCATCTTGGCTGCAGTGAAAACGTCAGGGACCTGGACCATGAGGAACTACTACGTTTGCTGCAAGATTCCTCAGATCAGTCTCAGAGTCAGCTCAGCACAGGTAAAACACAGAAGCAGCATGTGAACACTTGTGGCACACCGTGGCCATAATCCTGTGGCTGTGGCTCTGGCTAGCAAGTTGTGGTTTTTGATCTTCTGACTTGACATCTCAACACTGCTCAAATCACACACAACTGGTGGTATTGCCATGTTATGGCTCATTCTTGAGGCATGTCATCTGACCCAGAATCAATCCCAGCAATGGCATTGATCTCAGAGTGCATGAGCTTGAATGCAGATGAAGCTCTGACACAACTTGAAGCCGCTGTGGCAAACAGTGTCACCCTGGTTATTGCCTCTGTCATGGAGGACAAATTGCCATCCTACCAAGCAGCTCAACAAGATGACTCAGACAAGCCGGCAGGTGTGTTGAGTGTCTTGGCACAGTCAAGCATACCACCAGTCAGGCACTGCTATGTGCATTAGAGTGCACTTCATGGACATTACACTTGACAGGGTTGTGAACAGCTTTGCATATTTCTAATGGATCAGTCATGTTGTTGACAGTTTTTAAACCACTTCAGTGATCTGCTGGGTACAGTGGCAATCTGGTCTGATCTGTAGTTTAATCTGGGACTGCTGCAGAGCCAGGTCAAGGGTTGCAGCAAGTATTGCATGCAGCCTGGACCTGTGCAGCTTGTTGCTCGATACCATGGCCAACCCTGAAAGCCATCAACTAGCTATGTGCATGAGGTAGTTGTTGTGGGAGGACAGCATACAACATACCAACTCCAGTATAAGCTATGCTTGTGATNCTGCTGTTTGCTCTGCTTACCATTGGGCACTACTGCTGCAGAAGCTGTTGCTGCAGCTGATGNCGTGGGCGGTTTCTGTCTGCTCAGCATTATCAGGCTGGTGACTATAGCTGCACATTGTGCAAACAACTACATCTGGACATAAGTGGCTGTGAGATGAGATGGGTTTGGCAAGTTTGGCAGCTGCAGCTGCAGCTGGCAAAACCCCAGCAGGGGTGGAAAAGGGCATAGGCAAACCTTGATAAAATCCTCCTCAATACCGCCAGCAGATGTGCACAATACATCGACCAGTCGGTGTTGCACCAAGTAACGAATGTGTTCTCTAACTCCTGCTGACACCAAATTGGATGTGTACCCCAGAAATATCTTGCACTTGATGTTATCTGGCTCTGGAATGTCATCAGACGGTCTTGCATCTGACTCCTGGCTCTGCCTCCATGACAGCTGCAAGCAAAAGCAGCCGGCATTGATGGTGTTGCAGCTGTTGAACCAATCAATCACAGTTAAAGTCCTGCGGACCAACAGGACACCAACAGNACTCTGCAGGGTACCTAGCACTAGTTGGCGCAAGCAGACCAGAGCATACAGGCCCCCAAGGAAGACTTTGCTGCTGCGCCGCTGGTTGTGCCAGACCAGCACTGCTTCCACATCTTCTGGGCTACACTGCCATTGCTGCTGTATGACCACTTTCTGCATTGTCAGTTGTGCATCAGCAAAGCTGCGCACCCCTGTTGAGGCTCAGACACAAGAGCTGGCGTGAAGTATGCACTGCTGCACACCAGGTGGTGTCTAGCAAGAAATTGACCTAGCAGATCACATAGCAGGCATCAAGTCGTTTGCTGAATGACAAATTGCTTGAGACAGGCTTTGGATGCTCTGTGCACACTTGCACAATATGCTAGTACAGGACCAGCAGATTAGTCTTCAGCTACCAGTACCAGTGCTTCACAATGTCTGACCTGATAGCTGGAAGGCTCTAGAGACAGGGCAGCGTCGGTGGATGCCTTCAGCCAATTTGCCACCTCCATGGACTTGCGGAAGAGTCGATGGCCTGCACGGCAAGCACTCCTGCTCAGCTTGCCTTTGCTATGAGGGTGCGACTGGGTTGTCCACCTTGACAAAATGGCTGTTCAAGATGNATCACCAGTGGCATTCCTGAGTGCAGCCTATGCCCCCATCAGGTGCGCTCAGCAGCTGGCATGCTTCTTTCCCCAACACAACTCACCAAAATACATAGCTGCCATGCAGTGCTTTGTATACAATCATAGACATCGTGCCCTTGCAATCTGCTACCCTGCAGATTGATGACAGCATGCGATTTTACTNCTCTGCCAGGTTAGTCCTGGCACATGCCAGCTTGCTGCGGTTCTCCGTCAGCTCCCGAACAACGCCTGTGAGACTTTCACACTCCTGTGTCTGCAAGACCACAGCTGTGTCAACTCTCTGTAGCAGCTTGTCTGACACACATGGGAGGCTAATCACATGCACAAATCTGGTGCTGCATCAAACGCTCGAGAACTGCGTGACACTTGCATGCTGTGACCGGGTTGTTGCAGCTTGGAATCAACACCACAGCATACCATCTGAGTCACTGTTTCTGTCATGTTGCCAGGGCTTTGTTTACAACCCTACAAATGCTTTCAAACAAGAACCAAATGATTGTTCATCAAACGGGGCAGGACAGCCAGATGTCACAGTGAGCGCAGCTACTAAGGCAGAAGGAGCAACACGATGGGACCCTCTTGGTGATGACCACCAGCAAACAGTTGTAGCTCATCAGTGCCAAGACAAGCAACAGTTTTGCAACAATGTGGCATGCACTGATACCATATNTCTGCAATTGCTCACCAACGCTGGATGATACTGGTCAGCATGAGCAGCAGGACGCATGCCTGTGTGAAGGCGTATGTCACCATCAGGTTGTACAGCACCTCTGTTGTGTACAGAAGGCTCTCGTAGCCTGCTAAGCCTGCATGCCACACAGCAGATGTTGGAGACATAGCAGAAACATGACTTAGGTGTGCACAGCAGGTCTGCTGATAAAGGTGTGCAGCCCAACACTTACATACTGCAAGTCTGAGCTACAAGAAGAATCCTAGATCCTGCAAGCTGCTGCACACATACAGCTTAGTCTTAGGCAGCGTCTGCTGCCAAATGGCAGCGTGCTGCGTTGCTATGGAACCTTATAAGAAGATCGATGCTGCTGTACAGTGAAATTCTTACTCTGCAGCACACAGTTGTCTGTGGTATCAACTGACTGGTTTTGCTTTTACAGCAGATCACGACTTGTGCTGACGTGAGGGGAAATAGTTGAGGGGAGATAACATCATTGTTGGGAGAGTGGTCAGCTGCACTTGCATATGCAGTTCCAAAAGTCTGCTGCATATCCGTGATTCGTTGATGAGTCTCTGGTATGCTCTCCAGCAGCTAGAAGTTTGCTGCGCAACGCAACNGAGTGTTGCCGGCACAAACAAGTTGTTAGCAAGAGCAGTAGCAGTTGCCTCATCTGCTCCAGTGAACAGCATAGCAGCTGCAGGGCTCTGCGGTGCAGCTCTGTACTTGGGTAGAGGCACCTGCAGGCATCAGCAATGCTGTCTAGAACNGATGCCACATCTACATTTAGTGTTGAACTACGCCAATTACAGAACCATTCATTTGCAGCCAGCAAATCAATGTTGCCATGAAAACAAAGTAGTGAAAGCAAATTCAGCGTACATTCAANGCTGCAGGTACCGCTCAGCATGCTGTCCAGGTTTGCTCTGGTCACGGCTGCGTGCCCTGTCTCTNCCATTCGCCAGGTCTTCAATGTGTGCTCCAGCCCCACTGTCCAGTCTGCTTGGGAGTCTGGCCAGTCCTTGTCAGTCCATGGTTGCGTCTACTCTCTGCACGATGGCTCACTGAAGGTATGCTACCCAATGAACACTGCTCCTTGAGGCTGGTCCAGTTCCTTCCTGAGACCCTTGGTGTGCGACTGTTTTGGTGAACTGCTCTGGTGGAAACGTGCATGTCAGTCTTCCTGCACTGCTGCTGCAGGAGGCACAGCCTGTTTGTTGCCACCAGAGCTGCTGGCTGGCTTTATTGGTTGTATACACTGTCCAAGCACCACAGTCAACAGGAATTTTTGCACAGACTCCTTTACGTCTGAAGTCCTTCTTGACTGGGACAGAAATGACAATGAATGTTGAGCTTTGTGTAGCTGTTGCAATAGGGCTACAGCATGTGAGGAAGACTCGCACTCGATGCGCACAGTACTCCCCTGCATGCCATATTGTTGTTGCAAAATCAATTAGATCATATACCAAGCTGGAGCAAATCAGAGACACAGNCCGTAGCTTGTTTTAGAGTTGCAGGAAAAGTCTGCAGCCCGCTAAGCATGATGCCAGCAAGCAGCCAGCATGCTTGGCAAGAACTGGGGTTTTGACAACACACCAGTCGCATTCAATNACATGCTTCAAGCTGGTAGTACACACCACCTTGCTCAGAACATCTAGCTAGCTTGACAAATAAAATTGCAGTTGGCAAATGTGATACCAGGACAAGAATGGGAGGCAGCACTGCCCAAAGCGGTTGTAGGCACCTCTGCAGATCAGCTGCAGGATAACTATGCTTGCTGAGGCATGTAAAGAGATTGCAAGACAGAGATCTGCACTTGCAATGGCTACATCTCCAACACACAACATGCATACTCTCCTCAGCAGCCACACAATGCGTCCTAGCCCAGCTACACAAAGTATATGGTGCTTCCAACAATACTTTAGGAAAGTTAGGAAAGCTTAGGAAAAGACTGCAAAGCACCCACATATGTGAGGTGCGACACAAGTTAGCTATGACACACCTTCAAATTACCTATGTTTAGAGTATCTTTGCAGGGCCTGTGGAGTGGAGATGCAACCAAACAGCTGCGGTGCTGCAAAACTTGTTCCCGATGAAAAACAATGGTACAGGATCCAGAGCCGGCTGNCGAGAACGCCAGATGTGTGTCACTAGATGGTGTTCCATAGTGTACTTAAAGAATGTTGCTTATTATATAATGTCAGGCCGTGCTGGAAATGACTTGATTCGACTAGATCGCCATGATAAAGATCGGTAACATCATTTCGCACTGTGTATTGGCGTACCGTAGCNGCCGTTGTTGCAACAGCAGGAGTGGCTGAGCAGGCAAAGCCAGGTTTCTCAGGCTTCATGACAGGCAAAGACAGCAGACCTGTCAAGATCTCGGCCCGCGCGCACGCTAACGCCAAACAGCTCTTGCAGGAGCAGCAGCAGCAGAGACGGAAGATGCCGACTCCAACAGCAACAGCAGCAACAACAGCAGTCTGATCATCCTATGAGTCCACCAGATGGCAGCCGTGGCTTGCCTACAGGTATATCACAGCAGCTGCAGCCGCCACAGCAGGAAAAGGCAGCACCGGAATGTGAGCTGCAATGCAGTGCCCAGGAANGGCTGTCGACAAGTGAGCAACCGCCCCCAACATTGGATTAGCATAATGTTGGATTGCGAAATATCGTACCTGTGTTGCTGTCACGAAGGACCCGCAACGTGGTGCTGTAAGGAAGGTCGTTGAACAGCTCCAAAAGCACCACCAGGTACCGTAGCAAGTTCAAGCGGTAAGCGTAAATCAGCTCGCGACTGCAATCAAGGAAGATGGACTTGCGGAGCAATACAGTAGCCGGCAGCGATATACGACACCCGGTCTGTCAGGGCTACCTTCAGGCATTCATTTCTGACCTTTTCAGCACGTGAACTGCCTTTTGAACGGGAATTAGTAAATCACGTAAATGTGAAGGTTTAGTGGTGCCTGGCATTGGCTTGACCCTGCATAAAGCGTTGCGAAGTCTCGCGTGCATAGANACCCACAATCTTCCTGGCCGCTTGCACGAAGCTGAGGTAGAAGTCCGAGTAGATGACTTTCAGTTGGAACTCCACACTCTGCATGTGCACACAGCTTTGAGACAAGCTGATGTGACTGACAGACCCTACAGGGTTTTCCCTGTCCCTCATCCCTTGCCACTTACAGACAAGATGCAAGAGACCCATGACATTATGACATTGTGCAGAGTAGTGCAGACAGACCTGGCATGTACAGACATTCACAATGCACAGTCTGCGCCGCAAGGAGCATATATATAGTCACGTGTACATAAGAGATCAAACAGCAGAACCAACATATACCTGAGAATAGTCACGAAAGTCTTCTAGCAGATCTGTGTAATGCTCAGCAGTAGTAGCATGTGGGGTGACCCACAATGGGTTCTCTCTCACAGACAGAGCCTTTTCCAGCTCATACATCTGTGCCTGAATACAGCTCAGGTTGGCCAGCAAACCTGCAAGCACACCGATTAGGCTGTGTGCAGCCTACACATACGATGGGTATTCTGAGTCATGTGCAAGCAGGGTCGTCTGTACCGTACATATGATGGCTGATCTGCATCATGTGCACACCAAGAGTAGTCGTTAGGTCACAATGCTGCACATGCAGCAAATGACCTGTTCAGACCATACGTGTTAGGCGGCAGGACAAAATGAGGTATGCATGCATCCTGCAGAGCTGGCATACCTGACAGCACCACAGTGTTGTTGNTGACAAGGCAGCTACTAATTCTGTGACTGCTGACCATGCGACTGCTGATTTTGCAACTGTTTGACCAGCAGCATGAGCCTGGCGTTCTCACCCCACGGCAGGCCCAACTTACACAATGGCCGCAGATTACTGTACCTATGCCATCTGATCAGTTGATCTGGGCCATGTATGGTATCAAGTGTCCTGAAATAGCCTAGATTAGCTACTTCAGCATTTTCACTTCAGCTCTTCTACTTCAGACAGCACTTTGAATGCTGAAATTATTCAGCAAATTGCTAGTGAAGAGTAGGCATGGCATCAGTGAGAAGTAGCGAAGGGGTGTGGTGCAGCAAGCCTCTGACATGGGCTAGAAGAGTTCTGATTGTTCAGACCATTGTGCTTGCTATTCTGTTGTATGTTTGCGAGCCCAAAAAACCATTGATGTCATGAGGTGTTTCAACTGAATTGTTTCAAGTGAATTGTTTCAAAGTCCTTTGTGACTACACTTGGGAAGATCATCAGACAAATTTCAGGGAACAGTGCTGTTGGCCTTCAATTTCTCGTGAAGGTATGCTACAGGATGCTACAGGTTAGTTGGCACATGTAGTATAATATCTCTGGACAGACTACCTCGCAAGGTTTCTTTCAGTCAAGTCATAGACTTTGGTAAAAGAGGCCGGCCTAGGCAGCCTTGCAAAACTGCTGTGGTGAATGACCTGGCTCAACTGAATGTCATTCGAGACTAGTTCAGTTTAGCTTCTGATAGGCTTGCATGNTCCTGCACAGTGACTGCCAGCACAGCAGTGACATGCTATGCACTGCAGCGCAAGGCTTTTGACAGCGTGCTAGGTCCCATTCAAGATGTTTGGCGCTTTGAGGCCCTGCGCAAGGTTCCCATCCTCTTCAGCCTGAGCGACAGCCAGCTGTTCAGCCTGGCCAAGTGCATGACCTACCACGCCATTCCAGCAGGCCAGCTCGTGTTTTGCAAAGGAGAACCAGGTTTGCTGTTGCACCTCCTGATCCTCTTCTGCATCTTTGACAACACACGGCAATGGCTGCAATGGCACTGCCCTGCTTGCCACTGCTGTCATGTTTGCATCATCCACTCNTTCGATGTCCTGTTCTGCTGCTTTGATACGCTTGCGATCTCTGGACATGGCTGGCCAACTAGCTGCCAGCAGTATGCTGACGAGAGACTACATCTTGGTGATCGAGTGCAGACAGAGCTCACCGACCAAGCGTCACTCACAATTGCTACTGATGACTGTGTACGCCTCAGCGACGACCTGACCCACACACGACCGACACGCACGTTTCTATCGACAGAGTCACGCTTGACCTAATTCGTGAGAAACAAGAGCAAACCTGCCGAAGGTTGCACGCCGGATCTTCGAGGCCCGAATCTGATGCGGAAAGGTAGGTTGTTTGTGACCCACGTACCTCGCTGCTGCGCGCCGTTGCCGGCACGATGTCCCGGTGTCAACGAGCTTTCTGTACATGAGCGTTTTGTAGGTGAGCGTTGTGAACAGGCGTTGCACTGTATGGCGTGTCTCTACTACCAAATTGCAAGCATACACAGCAGCGTGCCCGGTTGTTGGAACATGGGAAATTTGTTGAAGAGATCGGCCAATACTATCACACAAGACAGGTGCATTGATCTGTGGATCGCTCGCAGCGTCTCGAAGCACTCGACCTCCGCTTGTCAGTGATCAATCCAGGCTCCGNTCTGGAGTGTCTTGCACAACCACAACGAGGTTAACTGGTTTTGTGTCCAGGTGAGCCACGCCTACATGACAAATAGCAAGATGGCTTCAAAGCAAGGTAAAAAGGAGCCGAACTTGCAGCCTGCCTGTTACACACCATGACTGTGACAACTGGTGATGGCCTGCATTGCTTGCTGACAAAGCCCTCGTACATCTCTCTCTACCTTCTGTTACTTGCTTGCAAGGGCTGCTCCCAGTCAGCCTTCAGCGTGCAGAAAGGTAAATGCTCTTGTAGGCTTTTATGAGACAAAGAATATTGTTCACCAAGTAGGTCATGTATATAAACTTCCTGCAATATCCAATTTTTTTGGCAGCAGCACGACGCAGGTAAGGCAGCCTCAAGCAGCAACACATACCCTNACACAGTACCAGAGCATCGGATAATGAGGCCTGCACTTGCTGATGGAGTGAGTCATGCAACTGAATTGCATGCTGCAGCAATCAACATGCCATTACAGTGCGACACTGGATGTGCCTTTCGCTGAAATCCTCTCAGTGGCACTGTTGCCAGCATGCATGCAGTCATGCATGCGGGGTGCTGTGTGTGTCATGCACATCAAGCAGGAATGTGCCATGCAGGTCACCACATACATGGCTAAGCACTACAGCAACCACAATTTTGATAACATGTTCACTCACATTTACAAGCGAGACATTTTTCCTTAATCAGCAAGGCACAATTGTAACATAGGACAGGTGCGCTTGCCCGCAGCTCAATTCTGCAGGAATCGGGACAAAGCTTGGCAAAAGCAAAAGCCAATGATGCATGCTTACCTGCATTCATTCAAGTGCATGCCTTCATAGTCCGGCCGCCATTGCCACCGATTGGCTTGCTGCATGTCAAAACCAGCTACCTGCCCTATGCGCATCTGCAGCGGCTGACAGTACACAGTGGCAGNGCTGGCCTGCTGTCCAATAGCATGTTACACTGGAATGTGCAACATGAGGCAGAATACGCATTATGCTTACATGGCTATGTGACTTTTCAAGCCACAGCTGCACTATTTACAAACTACCTCATTGACAGCTTCAATGGATCATGCAAACCACAATAGGCCTATGTCTGCATTGTAGGCTATGGTGTACAAAATCCAGAGACAATGATAGATGTCTGGGTGACAATGTTCTCCTTGCTGACTGGGACCACAATGTGGCTGATTCTGGGNCAGACCCCAATATTGATCCAGGAATGCAAAGTCTTGCTGTAAGGTAAGCATGTATCGGCGATTGGCGACTACCAGAAGTAGGGTCATGGCATAATCAGTAGATACCAAGAAGCAATGACGCGTTTTGTGTGTAACACCCTGCCAGTGGACATCCGTGCAGTACTGTGATCAGTACAAAGTAACAAACAGGAGGGTCNTGCTCATGACACACGTCGATCTGATTGAGAAGCTGTTGAGTTACAACAACCTTGAAAGAGCTGCTGAGCAGCAGGAAGAGCAGCAACAGTACGGATGAGCCAGCCATTGCATCACAAAACGAGCGACGGCCAGTGCCAGTACTTTGAGTGTTTGAAGTGCATCAATGCTGCGCACAGGCATAGCCNTTGCTGACCGAGCCAGCAATGCAGCGCCTAGCAGGAGCCAATCAGAAGAGCCTCAACAGGTCTGGCATAGCCTCACACTGTGACACTTCATTGTAGCAACTTCGATGTGTCATGCACATGTGTGAGCTTCTGCCTCTGAATATGGTCTACTTATCCTCATATGCGCCTGGTTGGTGTGCATTGATTTGCTGCAGCAACATACCCTAGTCATGATGCCTCAAGTCTGTGTTTTCAACGTCCTGCTTTTCACATATGCACTAGACACTGGTGACTGTACAGGTGTCAACATCTGCACAGCTATATGGCTTGCCTGATGAGGCAGTCACTCCTCTGCCAAACAGAAGGGTGGCAGCTCTGAGTGCAACTGGCCAACCTTACACCCCTCTCACCCAGGGGACCAAGGAGTATGGGTCATGGTGGACCCCTCGCCTTCCCAAGGCCCTTACCCCTGCCTGGTTGAAGGCCAGGACACCCAGCTGGCTGAGCAAGGTCAGCAAGCTTGCGCATGTACTGGCATCAGCTTGCCTTGTGGCAATGACTTGGGCAGTGTGGTCGAGGCCAATGCTGAAGCCTCATGCTCTGCATGCGTGTCAACTTGTCCTCACTGATGCATGCCATTGACTCATGTTGCCTTGCAGCTGATGTCCTGTGGTGACCAGGATACCTATGTGCAACACCTGTGGTCAAGCGACTCTTGGCATATGTAAGCTAATACTCTGTCCCATGTGGCAATGTAGTGAAAGGATGTATATGTGTTAGCAGGGTGAGGAAGCCCTGCAGCCTGTACCTCTCAATTTGGTGTCCTTGTCACCTTTCCTGAAGCCTGCATCCCAGCTGATNCGTCTTGGGGTACAGAATTCCGAAGGGTACCCCTCTTATGCTTGGGCCCTATGCAATGCATATGAGCCCCCAAAACTTTCTGCAGCCGTATGATTTCTTGCCATCGCGCTGGACTGGAGCCAGTGAAGCTGTCACACCTGTCATCAGTAAAGGNTTCACAACAGTTGTAGGTGACAAGACATGGCAAGTTCTGATACCAAACAGGCTTGCCAGGATGACAGCCACCGTGTGCAAAACGCTGAGCAATACTGCCTGCACAGCTGGCTGAATAGTAGTGGTGTAAGACATGCAACCAATCTGCTCCGGCTTATCACAGCTTATCAAGTTGCAATGGGGGCTGAGCTGCTTTCAGTGTGACTGTTTGTGTGCAACAGAAGCAGCTCTGTGGATGCTGCTGTCTGCATGGCTGATGCCTCTGCAATGAGCTGTATATGGGCTGCAGGCGCAACTTTGCCTGAATGTGCTGCACCTTTGCTGTGCGCTGTTTGTACTTCAGTAGTGATTGCCCAAGCAATATCTGACTGCCTGCAGGGACAGCCGTGTATCAGTGTCTCACAACTCACCAGTGGGCATGTCCAGGATGAGTGAAACAGGCTTTACCCGTCTGGCTGTTCGATGAAGCAAGCCTGCTTGATTGGCACAAGCTTGTTCTCAATGTCCTGCAGGTTGAGTACCCTTTCAGCAACAATTCCTAACAAGGTCTGGGAGTAGCACTGTAGAATCTGATACCTGTCGTGCAAGTTGCTGTTGCCTTTGTGCTTGCCTGTCAAGTCGTTGCCCGTACCGATGGCATATATAGAACATGCCAAGCAGGACAAGTAGGACAAGCCCAAAGGACGTAAAGACGTAGATGATGACCGCTGTGTTTTGACGTGCCAGGCCGCAGTCTTGAGGGTCACTTTCGTCACACCAGCTGGCGCCCGCATAGTAACTCATGAGCGCGCTGAGACTGAGCTCTGGAATCCGGTTAGGGNTGCACAGCTGTTCAGCCCCTGTTGCTGAGAGGGCAGACATGGCAGAGGTGTCTTCTGATGCTGTTGCTGCCTGGCTGGCCTTAGCAACTGTGTCAGCAATCAGTCTCAGCGAGCGCCGCACAACAGCTTCTGAGGGATGCTTCACCAGGTTCAGCAGGGCTGCAATGTACGCAGACGCTTCCATGACCTATATAGCACATCTGGCTCAGATGTGTGAGGGTGGCGTTACGCTCAGCTGATCAATCGCTATCGTTTCAAAGGCAGCAGACCTCACTGATGCTGCTTTGGCACCAATCATGATGTGCCCACATACTATGAGTGTGTGCCTGATACACTCTACCTGCNAGAGCACACACTGCAGAAACAGAAAGATCCTTGTTTGGTGAACCCTTGTTACCTTGGTATAATGAGCAGAAAGCTGACAACCTGCATGCAAGCAACTGTGGACAGCGTATTACCAAAACAAAACATACCAGACACACACAGACAGAGGCAAGCAGTAAGCTGAGGAGGCACTGTACCTTTGAGCCAGGATTTGAGCGTTTTCAGCAGCTTGAGCGCGGCCCCAGTCTGCCAGGGTCTGGCGTATCTGTAAGGGGGTGGGCCAGGGGGGTAGGGGTCCNGCCGCAATTCGCCATGACTGAACTCCGACCAACACGTGCTGCATCACAGGAGACCTTTGTGTACGCAGCAAGTGTTTGCTGTGTCGCAACATGCTGCAGGACTCTGAGATGTTGCATGTCACATCAGGTGCCAACAAAGCATTGTTAGCTGCAAGGTCAACAGTTCCTGCTCACAGCCAAGAAAAGCACTGCGTGCCAAGTCATGTAGTGTCAGGCAGGCAGGCTTGCATGCTGCTCACCNTCAACAGTCCTGCCTGGATCTGTGCAGGGCCAGAAATGGGTCCCCTAGCCGGTCTGATGGTTGGGCCTGAGCAAGGCGGCTGGCAAGTGGATGAAATCACAGTTGCATCATCTCGCACTAATCACATAGACAGGTAACACCAGAATCAGTGATTGCTTTGCTGCCTCACAGTGTTGGCATACCTGCCCGCCATGATCAAGACAGTAGCTCAGCTGCAATGCTTGACACTGATGTCACNCAAGGTGTGATGTTGCAAAATTTGCACTTTAGCCACACTCGTATGTGCCATGTAAACGTCCTGGTCAACGTTTGCCGCTGCGTGACACCATCGTAGTGCCCAATCAGACGTGTCTTCTCTGTCGTAATTCGCATGACATGCTTTAGCCTTGTTTGCTCGACTGCATGTGCTGTCTCACAGGATGCCTGTGGTGTTGGCTTTGTGGGTGAACTGAATGGGCAGCCCAGTAGGCAGTGCGTCACGGATGCCCTAGAAATGATGCTGAGGTGAGTCAACAAGTTTGCTGGCTATCTGGTCTGCCTACAGCATTGCATCTTGCACAGTCCCATTGAGCCATTCGATTTTCCGTGTGTGTACGTTTTGTTTCTCCCTCCAGAGCACAACTGCAGGTTTTGTGTGCATGCTTGCAATGCAGGCTNGTTGCATTGCTTTTTTGCCTTGGGCAGTTCTTGCACACAATGTGCAGGGCACTTCAACTGGGCATATCGAGCACACTGTGACATCAACATACATCAAGTGGTTGTGTCCTGGTTGCAGTGATGGGCAAATTCAACACGCAGCATGCAACATCATTCCCTGTCTGCAGATTGTGGTGTTGGCTGGTGGTACGAACGACTTCCACTCAACTGCGCCACCCTTAGAGGAGTGGACCAATGACATCATTAGTTTCATTGACATGGTGAGCTCTGAATGCATGTGCTGTGTCACNCATACACGAGAAAGCCCGACAGCACTTCAGCAAAGACTGGTCAGTGCTCTGTGAAGCACTGTGCGTACCCCGCAGCTGGATTATGCATTATTGTTATGATCCCACAGCGCCAAAGCAAGCTTGCAGCACTGAAGATGAGAGAATGCATGCAGATGGGCAACTATACAATGAGGCAATGCTGGGGATCTTACTTGGGACAGGAGTCCAGCCAAATCAGGCAGGGGCAGCTGCAGGCGGTGGGTGATGAGGTGCTTCTCATCCATGCGCTTGCTGCTGCTGNACACATTGATAGTGGTCTCTCGGACATAGTTCGTGCAAATTGCAGTTGAGCTTACCTAGGCCAAGAATGGGCGAATTTGGAACTTTCCACCAGTAAGCTGCCAGANACAAATTTGCTTCCGAACTGCTGATCAAATGAGTTGCAGCTGAAAGGAAGCAATGTATGCCTACAGGACCTTCCAAGCAATGCCCTGGCACCTCCAAAAAGTGGTAGCTACTCTGAACTATCGTTTCGAAGGCTACTCAAAAACTGCGATGAAATTATTGCTGGAGACGTCAAAGACAGGGCTGACCTAGTGGATTGGAGGAACAGCACAGCCTTCCGCCAGGTGCGTGTTGCTATCAGAATGGCTGACATCCAAGCTTGCAAATGATTGTGCCAACCTACGCTGTCGGTATAGTATGTTACAAGTCTTGAAAGGCAGCTGACAGAGCTTGAAAGCCGGGTCAGCAAAAGGTACAGCGCCAACACTTAGGCCTTGCATTCTGCATCAGCCTTTGTGGCTTGCACTTGGATTGATCACGTNTCCTGTGATCATCAATACAAGGTTTTGGCAGGAAAGATGCACTTCTGTTGCCTACTCACAAAGCTGGCTTTCCCACATCAGAGCAAGCCCACATGTGACGACAAGCCCATGTACAGTATCCCTGATGCAGGAGTAAAGCAATGCCAATCATCCTGCTGCAGCACCATGACCAGGCAGTACAGCTTCTCACCTTGCATTCTGTATCACTGGAGTCAGCACCCGCCGCTGTCAACAGCTTTGCGACCCCCTCTGCTTTTGCAGAGACAGCATAGNAAGCTGCAACAGACGTACGGCACGAAAACGTATTACGTCTGTTGCGTACCACCTTGTTTGGCGATCAGTCTTGCTGCACAAGGTCAGGTGATTCATGTCTGTGTGAGAATGCAGTGACCTACCAGCGGCAAGTATTCAGCTGGGGCCTTCTGTAAACAAGATCCGAGCTCTCCGTCAAACAGCTTGATGTCTTGCAGGTCAATTCTTAGCCTGGATTTGTCCTTGATAAGTGCATCACTGCAGAGCACCGGGGTAGTGTCAGATATACTGCCAGTGAGTTTGGTTGACAGCACCTGAAGGCACTTGCCTATACTTGTACACCTCGCCTGACTGCTGGCCTTCCGACTCAGTTTGGAAGGTCTTGAGAAAGGCCAAGAATTTTGCTTGAGCTGCAGCCTTCTCTAGTCTGGGTACGTCCTCATCCCCGACCTGCTGGCTTTGGTTGCTGTACCGTACCCACCCAGCTGTAGAAACAAGATTGCATTGTCAGCTGCGAGCACTAGATTGTGCTTCAAATCAAGGGATTGCGCCGTACGGTCGAAATTGGACATAGTTCTCTCTCTCTCTCTGTCTCTCTGTCTCTNTCGCCAATCAGCAAGCGACTTGTGACATCTACAAAGTCAGGGAAGGCAGGGTCATGACAAATTGCCTGAGCAGGAATCCTACCGGCTGGAGGTACATCGTAGCTTCGTCTCCACNCAGGACAGCAGCACACCCTCACAAGCAGTGACTCACCTAGCAGCTTCATCAGAAGCAAGCTCAAACTNCAACCTCCAGCTTTTCTCGACAGGCACCCATAACTGATCGAGCTGTTCCAAGACGTTTTGCAGAGTTTTGATCGCGCGCTTGAGCACCGATGTGTAAGCCTGGTCAAATCTAAAACCCTCGGTCCTGAGAAGCTTGCCTGCCTGCAGTCAGCAACGGACGATCAATTAGCTTCCTAGTTATACCTGCAACCGGGCAGTCTCGCCGTACGATCGACCGACCTGAATAGCTTCTTTAACGCCTGTGCTGGATAGATCTACATCGGTCCAGCCGGNCTTTCAAGGTATTGCCCAAAGACTTGCTTCCTACTGCAGTCAGTACTGCTATCTAGCTCACTTGCAGGGTTCACGCACAGCTGTCAGCACATCACAAAGCTGATGATGGCTGCTTGTGTCTATCGCATTTCAACATTTTCCATTGTACGCAAAATTGTGCATTTGATGTTGTGCTTGATGCCACTCTGCCAGGCAGCTGTAGCAACTGAGGCTGTTTTGCATTCTGGATCAAGACAGCTTTGCATTGCAGCCTTCCATTAAGAGAGGCTTTGTGCCTCACTGCATCAAGTCTGATGCACAATTGTAGGTCAAGCTACAGGAACAGCAAATTATTATCAGACATCTAGAGCAGAGTAAGCTATCTGCACAGGCAGCCATAGAGGTGGGCTTCTTGATACTCAATTTGAAACTTTACAGCATCTTGTTGCACTTATTTGTCACAACATGCCCATGCACAAGGANTTTTACCTTTGCATTTCTGCCTGCTGTTTCTTTGCCTCCTGCTTTTTCAAGCTGTATGCAGCAGATGCGCCCCTGCTCCCAACGACCCACCAAATCACAGACTTGGTGCCAAATGCTGTAGTGGTATGCTGGCATACATGTACCGCTTGCAATGGCTTNAGTCACACCATACAGGCGGCTGTGAGCTATCACTCTGGTGTTGTGCAGACCTCCATGCACAAGTTGCAGCTATCAANGCTGAACTGAAGAACACAAATGGTTGGTTCAGTTCAGCTTCCATAGGCTTGCATGGAGGCAGCTGACTGAGCCCATGTATGTATCTAGCTGGAACTTAGTCCTGACGGTGATGAGGTTTTGGAGGTTGAAGGGCTTGAATGCCAATATTGTTGCAAGTTTTGGCCACATACAGCCCACTGCTATCAACCGATGGCACAGCGGTGGTCAGCGAAGCAGCGTGCAAGCAATCACTGCAAACTTTGAAAGCGGAAGGGGATTTTGGTATAACACACATGGAGAGAAGCTGTCCACGCCAAGAGGTTGTGCTACTGATAAGTGATGCAAGCCGCTGTGACACACATGTGCCACCAGACATATCTAGCGATGTTCACGCCTACTGCCCGACTAGTTCAGATCAGTGCCAACAGATGCATGTCATGTAAAACAGAAACTACAGATGAATGTCACATGCTAGCAGCATTAGTCGTAAGAGGAGNATGTAACTTTCATTTGCACGAATCTGCGGCTTTTGAGTCAAAGCTGGTATCATGCATGCAGCAGCCATATGTGGTNCGCGCCTCAATGGACTGGTACAACCCAGCTAAGCTGCTCTGAACCCCTGCACCACATTGCATCAACCTGAGTGCAGAACAACAAACTGGAACCACTACCTGTAGTGACGTTGTGCAAATCAGATTGTGGAGACTGTCAGCTTGAAGCTACAAGGTGGCAAAAGGTCTTGCAAATTGTTTCTCGTATGCAGCTGATGCTTGCAAGCATGTGTATATTACACGAGCTGGTGGGGAATGCATGTATGCAGCAACCGCATCATTGGGGGCAGATGGTGCAGCCAGAGACGGATCATCTTCCAAGACAGTACAGCTACCTGGTGCAGAAATGAGGTGAGCAGTGTGGTACAAGAGCACGGCTCTGAGCCAGACTGCTATTTGCTTTCCCCTGGCAGGGCTGGACTGTAGGCGCTGCACAGACACTTGCAGCAAGCGGGCTGCATCCTGTGGGGACAGCTGCTGCACTGTGCTCTTCACCACCTTGTCATTGCTCATGCTGAAGCACTTCTCCAGCAGCTGCTTGTCATCAGACCGCAAAGCNTTCAAAGTCACCAGCTGCCAACACAGCCTGAGGCCCACGGCTCCGGGACACAAGCTCATATCAGTGGCTTCTCCACCGTATTATGACTCACAGCATAGATTGCTTGCTAAATCTTGATGGCAGGCATGTCTGCATGACCCAGGCAGGCTTGCCACATGCTGTGTTGAAGAACACTTGACCAACTCATTGATTTTCTGTGATGCTGCTGATGCTGTTGCTAACAANTGCCTTTGCAGCAGTGCAATTACAAACATGAACTCCTTTGTAACATTTATGAGCGCAGTGAGACTTCTCAGATCCAGCACAGCACTTCACCAGTCTGATCTGCTCACTGTAAACCTAGCAAGAGTCNCATGACTGACTACAAATGCAGCCAAGCAAATGCTGCTGATAGACCCCTGACATGACGCCCTTGACCATGTAGGATATGACTGCACAAGCATGAATTGGTCCTTGCACCTCCCACAAATGTATCCCTCCCGTCCACTAGCCCCATCCCAGCCCTTGATCTCCCCCAACTCAGGCCTATCCTCCCCCTCCCCACCCGATCTAGAGCCCCTAGTTCTTCTTCTAGTGACAACCACATGCTGGTGTTTGGTGGGCATCTGTAACATTGCAACAGCTTTTCAAAAGGGAATGTTCTATTTGTGTATTGTAAGATAAGATTCTGCTGGATGCTATGAGTTTCCCACCTTTGCCATGTGTATCCTGCCATCTGTGTCGGGGTACTTGGTGTGNAGCATACTATATCCCGTCCTGCATTGCATACAGAGTTGCAGCAGTACTAGGGCTACAACAAACCTAGGGCTACAANAAATCGAAACAGAAGAAGAGCATCGCTGACGAAGAAGGTCACAGAGTTCGGCCACTGATTACCTGTGCCACAGCGTGGCACGAAACACTGACTGTTCATGCATATAAGTTGAGGATTCGCATGACGTATCTGAATATCCCAATATGATTCTGCTGACCCCAGCAGCATTGCCCACACTCAAACTCGCCAAACCTGGGCATTCAAACACCGGTGTACCAAGTGCAGTTCATCACCCAGGGCCCCAGTGTTGCATCACGTGCGAAATTTGTGAATTTGGTCTTGTGAATCAGTTATGCCTAGGCACACCAGTCGCACGCCNGTGTTGCAGAAGTTGCAAGGCTGCTTCCTTGCATTCTTGCATTCTCAAGTTTTTGGGTATTGTTTTCCAGTACATGCAGCAGACAGATAGGCTGTATACGAGCTTGCATGTACTGCTGATATCATGAGGGACACTACATGCCTGACGAAAACGTATTCAACATGCCTAATGACATCTTACCAGCCGTGGGAGCCGACTTGTGTTGCTTGCATGTTGCTGCAGGTGTGCCAGCCTCAACGCCAGCTTGTGGCTCCGCTGCATTGATATGGGTCTGCTGCCAGAGGCTGTGACTGGCTTAAGACTAGCAAGATGCAAGACTGGCAAGATGCAAAACTGGCAAGATGCAACTTCACAGTGGTGATCCCCAATCAGTGCATTGCCATATAGCCCCACAGACTGCTAGGGACTATAGCAGCTAGCCCCTATAGCTGCCTCAAGTGACTCACTTGTAAGGGGTTGCTGCTCAAGACGTGCATCCTGGTCAACAACTGTGGACTGTGCCAAAGAGCTGATGCTGATGATAAGCTAAAGCAGAGCTTGAGACAGCACAAGCTGTGTGGACACTGTGCGGCTTTGAACTGAATGCCTAGAGCATATGGAACCCTCTGCCTAGCTGGTGTGGCTGATGTAGCAGTTCCCAGCAGCGCTGTTGGTGAAGGAACAGACTCATGGGATAGAGCTTTGCATTATCGTACTGAGTGATGCGGCTGCAGATGACATGACAATGCTGACGAGTGAGGTTGTGTGCAGGCTCATTTGTCTGTCACAACTGATGTTGCTGTACAACTGGCTGTAGGAGCTGTTGCAGCATGGCTGGACTCAGTGCTGTCCTGTTGAATGCCATCGACAGCAAGGCAGTGTGCAGGAACAGCATCCATGCAAATGTACAAGCTCCTTCGGCAGGCCTTGAGGGTGCACTGCAATGACATGCGGTCATGTGCAACACAGAGATCGGCTTCTTCATGCATGTGACTGAAGTGTTGGTTGCAGAAGCAAAGCTGTGTGTGCTGCCACGTGGTGATCAGCAGTCAGCTGCTGCACACAAGCTAAGCAGACAGCAACAGTCAAGGTTGCCTTTTCCTGGCATCAAATGTGTACTGTGTGGTTCATAGAGCCTTGGCCGTTTGCCAAATTTGTTAGCTCTTTTGCAGCACAGCTGTGGCGTGTTTTGGTGNACCATAGCCATTCAAGCCAAACACACCTGTGCCTGGCAGTAATTGGTGATCACAATCATCACATGACATCTGCGCTGCTATTCTGTGCGATGCAGGTAATGCCCATTCTGTTGAGTTGCCGCTGCAGCATTGCATGCAGGCGACCATGANGGCCACAGCTGAGGCCAGGAAGCAGCGCCAAGCCACTTTGCGGGACCAGTGTGTGCAAGCCTCCTCCATACTGAATAACACACCCCCCACTGGTGCCCCAAAAGCAGCCTGCACTTCACACACACACACGGATGACAGACAAGAACAGAGACTGATGGATGACAACAGAGATCACACCCGCACATGTGCTGCATGTAGTGGTGAATGATCATTCCATGCTGAAAAGCACACCGCCTGGAGTGATTCTTGCTACGGTGACTCCGTAATGTAATAGCAGCATCTGTGCCTATGTTTGACTGTGAACACTGCTTGTCACAGTATCAATTTGCTATGACGAGAACCAGTCGTCGAGCTAGTGATTGTGACAACAAGGTTACTGTACCTGGATGCCTCAGTGAAACTTAACAAAGTAGTTCAGTTCAGTAGAGCCACACAATTGGGCAGAATGGGTGGGCATGCTTGCTGGAGACAGCTGCGTGGCTGCATCCCATGCACCNCTGTTGAGCCGCCATACCATCCTTGAAGGCATGGCAAAGAAAAAGGCGCTATGTGGCTTGTCAAGCATGCAGTGTAAGACGTGCCAGCAGATTNGATATTGCGAAGTTCGCAGAGTAGGCCATTCAGAATCCACACTACAAAAGCTGTTCCAGCGCTGCACCATGGCCATTGTGCTGCGCCAGCTGACTTGCAACTTGCTTCTAAGCCCCTTCGATTCTTCCAACCCTTCGGTTCTCGATACAGGCTACAAGCGAGGATGCCTCTCCTCGGAATGGCTCGCTGCTTGAAAGCACAGCTTCTGCAGAAGCCATCAACCCCTTCNCAAGCCATTGAACCTTTTCTGAGCTGTCACTGTGCTACCAAGTCTGGACTGCAGGGGGTGCTGGGCTGCAGGCTGCAATCGGCTGGGCTGGCTAGGAGCTTGCTGAAGTTGCTTCCTCGCCTGAGCTTGCTGCGCCTGCAGTGACTAAGGCTACATCAGGCAGTAGAGATGCAGACTATGTTGCTGTACGCTAGTGAGGATATGACAGAAGGTCACGACTGCTGCTAGCTGTCAGTTGTGAATTGACCATGCTCAAAGGTCGCTTGACCACTAGAAAATGGGGGGTTACAGTGAGTAGACGGCTGTTGCAGCCAGACCATCAAAAGTCACATGGTCTGAGGTGCTGACAGACAAGTCACGCACCAAAGGCATTTTGGCATGTCAGTACAGGTTTGGCGTGTCTGTACAGAGACTGCGCACAACTACACCTTATGCTAGTTGAGGACTTGACTAATGTCATAATGAGCACTATTGGGGGCAACAACTCTGCAAGCACTAACATAATATGTCTTGCTTGAGACCCAAACAATACACTCTTGTCAGCAACGTTGCAAAGCATGCCAGGGCTGCTGTCAAGCATCTCATACAAGGCTTTGCTCAACTACATGCACATACAGCTTGTGGCTCAAGTGCAACAGCTCAGAAGTTGACTGCAGATGTGCGGCTAGCATCAAGCAAGCGCATAGCACTGCATGCATGACATACATCACAGACACATATGTGACAATCCAAGAATTCATGTAGGCTGCAGGCACATTGTCTTGAGGGCTTACAGGTGCTGGAGCGCTCTGTGGGGTAGCAGTCCTGCCAGGCACCTGCTGCCGAGCTTGCTTTGGCGACTCGTCANAAGTGCTGCAGTCCATGAACCCAGTCCTGCGTGACCTGGAAGCAGCAGTGGAGCTGGCATCTGAACAGACCAGCGCGTCAACAGATGCACTCACACATGCAAAGACAAGTGCACAACTACACTCTGGGATGACTTTACCTGAGCCTCCGCTCCGCCTGCTGTTTCTGTCAGAACAGCAGCCATCATATGACATGCCACATGTTGAGGAGCTGTTGACTACAGATGACCACTTGACACAGCACGCAGCTTCTGCAGCAGCTGAGGTAGCTGCTGAGCAGCTGCCAACTCTGCAGCGGTGGGCACAGCTGGAGCAAGAGGCTGCACAGGCCATGTTCCAGACATCCTTCCATCTGGACTTGCAGCTATCATTGCCTGAGCCCACGCTGGTATGCTGTCATCTGGATGCTGTTGCTGCTGCGGTTGCTGAGGGTACTGCTGTACCTGGGTGGCATTGTCTGAGGCAAATCGCACACCTGGTGACTTTACTCTATTCTGAGCTTTCAGGTCTGCCACTTCAGTGACAAGGTCCTGCAGTACACAGCACAAGCAATTTGCAGATGAGAACTGTGTCAGATAGGTCTGAGATCATTTGACCTGTGCTTTTGCAGCGATTTCACCCAAAGCTCATGACACAGCATACCTCCTGCTTGCTCTGCAGTCTCCCGATGTCCCTGTCCCTGCCTGCCAGAAGACTCCGCAGCTCTTCTGCTTCACTTTGCCAGCGCCACCTCTCTTCCTCTGCTCTGCTTGCCCTCACACTNATGCACGCAGAATTGCATGAGTTGGTTGCTATGGTGTGCTGCTGCATTGCACACTGTTGTCAAAGTTCTCAACAACGATGTTTCATGGAACCATGTGCAGATGTTTGACTGGCATGATGCATGCATAGCATGTCAGCTTTCAGCATGAAAATCTTATGCAGTGAAACATGCCTGCATCATGGTACCAGTCTGAGCATTCCACATCCATGTGGTGAAGTCTTCAGAGCCTGCCAAGATAACATCCCCTTTGGGGTGCCAACAAATCCATTCAACTCCATCTGCAGGCCCCTCCAGCTTGTGTATGTACCGCCCGCTGGTGCTCTCCCATATGCTGACATTGCCTGAAGTCAAATGCAGCTGCTTAGCAAGGCTGATATGGCACTTTGTTTTACAAGCTTGTGCATGCCAAGGAAGTGATGTACGANCCCATCAGCTCTTGCACCCCTGCTGGGGTCATTACCCCCAAAAGCCTCAAACGGGTTCTCCACTGCTGCAAACGCCGAGCATTTGCCAGAGTTGTGCTGCTGGTGCTGGTGCGGGTCTGCCNCTTGGGGCATCTACAGCTATGAGCCTCACAACATGTGCAGCTGCGCCTTGATCATTTGCATTTGCAACCTGCAGCATGACCAGACAGATTTTGATGGTGTGCTTGTTGAGCAAGCACGTGAGTCTGAGGCAAATGATGATGTACCTGCGCCAAGCTGCCATGCAGCATGCTGAGCTTGCAGAGTGTCGCACAGGTCAAGCACACTTCAGTGTGTATATCCCTAGTCTTGTGCCACTGTGTTTCCGATCCATGCCGNTTGGTCGTTGACCACTTGACAGCATAAACCTTAGGTCGTCACTATGTGCCTGACACTGCAGAGGTCCTGTTGAACCAATCTGAATCGCCCAGTGGGCAGCAGCACACTTAACAGAGAAACTCAACTGAAGAAAACACAACATGTATGTGCGTGCTCATTCAGCTTCATAGAGCATGAAAGTGTCAGGCTTCAAAACTCAGTCAGCGTGTTCTGCTCCACCACCTTCTTACATCTCGTTTGCAGCCGTAGTTGGTGTTGTGCTTGCATGTGCCCATACAGACAGCGCTTTGATTGGCATTGCGCAGAAGTGATGCTACAAACGTATTTGTGTTCCATTGAATCATTACAAATACAGCCCTGAAACTCAACAAAAAAGCCGTGTATAATGACTGATGAAACCAGGCAAACCTGTGCTGTTACAGGAGGCAGAGCCAAGCAAAGATTCCGACCTGGATGCTGCCAGGAGNAGACCACTGCTTGCCTGAAATTTGCACACTTCACCAGCTTGGTTGCACTATGAGCAAAAGTTGGTGACTTGACAATTTTGGTTCAACATGCAGCATATCACAACTTATGGCGATGCACTGGTGAGATGTACAGCTTATGTTTGAACCTTACCATGCAAGCCCAACAAGAATAACAGCTCTGTCATCAGATCTGTTGCACACAGCAAGCCACTGAGCAATCCNCCAGCGTGTGATCACGCGGTGCATGACAGGTGACGCGCTTTGGACTTAGCAATCATAGCATGCAGCTGTACGGGCTGAAAAGGCTCAGTGCAAACTGTAGAAACCAGCTCAGCTCAGCAGAGGGTACTGCGACATCTGCTGTGTATGTACAAAACTGGTAACACTCAAGCACGGCGGGCAGGAATGGCTTGCAAACATGCATATCCTGCTTGATCATCACAGACAAGCTGTCAAAGCAGTCTTGGTTGNCCTGATTCTTGCTGCACCTCCTCCCCAAGGGCATGGTCCACGCTGTGACTTGCAACATTTTGGGCAACAGCAACTGCAAGAGCTTCAGAGACTTGCTTTGCATGGAGTCTGACATCACTTTCTTCATCCAGATCTTGGTAGTTCTGCAACATGATGTCTGCAACTAAGCCCAAATGCATGTCCTCAGGCTCTTCTTCATTCCAGCATTGAATGATAATCATGTTGTCCTTCTCCCCAGGAAGCGCCTGCAAGCATGCGCAAAATCTGCCTTTGAAAAAACCAAGCCAACATCTGTGCCATGACATCATGTTGAAGTTGGAATGACATAGCTTGCTGCATATCACCAGTGTAAAGCAATCCGTCAACATTTGAGCAGCATCTGTGAGACAACAACCTGTCTAGAACCTGAAGGGCAAACCTAGACTTGTTGTGCCACATGCACTTGTCAGCATGGTCAGCAGACGTTCAAGGNAGATCGCCCTCTGCATAGTCTCGCACCAGGACCTGACCTGTGCCAGGCTTCAGCACTTGTGCAACATTGGCAATGGCCTGCACATGAGTCAACAGCCAGCAGTGTCAGCTACACACAAGAACTTCTAGCCCCAGCAGTTGCCACCACAAATGGCTGTCAAAGGATGCCTGTATGAGCAATGGTTGTAGCCCAAGGTTCGAGCAAGCATAGACATGAAGATGAAGGCACATGCAGACATTGTAAATGAAAAGGCATCAACCAAAGTGCATGATGTCACACAAGTTGTACATGTCACACAACAGAAAGAGCCATAGACAGTGCTGGGGCAAGCCAACTACGCACAGCATTCCATTGCTGTAATGTCAATCTGCTGCAGCTACAGCACGTNGCCATGTCCAACACTGATGCTGATCGAACTTTATATCTGAACAGGATGTCACAGGCGGGTCCGTAGAACAATGGTTTGCATGTGCAGGGCTGCCCAGAGGTACCCCAACCATGGCAGGATAGTGGTCACGCAAGTCAGCATTGGTGTTGGTATCCCTATGACCGTCATACTTCTCAAGGTAACCCAGCTGCTGGCTGGCATTGCCGTGTCTACCTTCACACTGGCGTCTTGACGATGTCTGCACTGTCAAATATCTCAGTGTCCAGAGCATACAGTACTCACCAGGGGGCTCACAGGGGGACCACACACAGCTCATTCATTGTGCAAACTGGTAGTCTCTGTGCAGCTTTTGTTTATGAAGACTGTGCTGACATTCATGTCAATGCATCAGNGTTTCACAGAATTTGTGAGGCCCTCAGCCTTAATGATTTCCACACTGCCGAATGATATATCTCGTGCGCATTCGCAGAGCAGGGTGCAACCCAAGTGCAACCCATGAAGCGCACTGATCGCTGNAGAGTAGGGGAGTTGCCAGGACACCAGGTTGGGCGGTTTTGCTTATTCTTAGGTCTGCTTGCATCTGTTGTGTGCTGTTGTTGTTGCTGAGTGCCAAGCAGTGCCTGTATGTGGGTTCTGCTTGTCAGAAGACATATAGGTACTGCAAACTTGCAGCATGCAGCAGGCAAGAACATGTCCAGGTGCACTGTTGTGCTGCCCGGAAAGGAGGCATTTACTGATGGCCAAATCATTTTCAAGTTTGACAGTAGTTGCATGTGAAATGTGTTTTGTCAGATTGAGTTTGCCTATGTTTGCCCACATGGGCTAGAGCCACATGCAAGAACCAGAAGATTCATGCACTAGCCAAACAGGTGTATAGACCAGACCGGCAGTCTGGCCCCTCAGCAGTCAGGAAGCAGCATTAGGTGATGNTAGCCTGCCAGACTTGACAAGACAGCAGACAACAAGCAAAGGAGCACATGCAAAACATGAAAACACTCGNCCAACACGATGTTGCCACAAGCTTTGATTGACTTCCTTCCAATGGTCAAGGAGGCAATTTTTGTGCGCCTTTTTGACGGTTGCAAATCTGTATAGCTAACAGGAAAGTGCATTGTAGGCCTACCATGGGGCATTTGCAAAATAACCACCAGACTTCCAAGCTGCATCTCCAGCCTGCAATGGACTGTGATGAGGATTGCTGCATGAGGTCACAGGCTCATGACATGAGCAGAGCTAGTGAGACCTTATATGTGCAGGTGAATGCAGTGGCCTCTAACACCACAGGGAATATGCTCCAGGGTGCTGGCACACTCCAGACCCATAGAATGCCCCTCGTGAGGTTGTCTACAAAAACGTCAAGGAAAGCACCGAATGCCGAGACCTGCGTACGACACGAGCCACACCAGATTGCAGCTGCTGTGCAGCACAAGTATTATTTGACAAGGTCAGGTGCTTTGCTTGATCACAGCTCTGCCGTCTNGTCTGTGTCATACGTGCAGGACTGCATCACAAAGGGCCAGCTTTCCAATTGTCAGATGGAAACTGTCATTTATGCTTTCATGCGGTTTCAGAAGCGCCTTGCCAATGGTAAGGCACTTACTGCATGATCAGGCATTGTCAAATAGAAACAAGATTGATGGTGCCAGCAAGCATCACAAATGTGCCATAATGCTCCGCAAAAGCTTGCAAGATTCCTCCTCATGGCTAACAATGTCAGTACGTCACTTTACACTGCAAGACATGTTTGACTTGGTGTTACCCATCGTGGTTTGCTAAGCAATTTTACAGCACTCCCCCAACATCTGATGAGGTGACAGGCTTGTCAGCAGCTGCCAAAGTATCAAAATTTCAAAATCTGGGCCTGCCTAGAGCATATGCTGATCAAGTCGTACATGACCACAATGCTGCAGAAAATTATAATGCACCTGATTGCCTAAATCAAGCTTTGTGCCTTGATCACTCACACCTTGCAGCTTGGGTTACTGATTACTGATACAGCACAGTATGCATTGACTTGCAGGCAACAGGGCTGGCTTCTTCCTTGGGGATGGTGCAGGTGTTGGCAAGGGACGCCAAATTGCAGCCATCATCAAGGAGGAGAATGCGAGAAGTGGCTCTGCCACTCGTGCCCTGTGGCTCTCCGTTTCTAACGACCTGCGCTTTGATGCTGCGAGGGATCTGAAANGTTTGCCAAGCGCCTGTGTGGTGTGAGCATCATCCGCAGTGGCGAGTCCATGGAGAATGCTCTGCGAGCATGCTGCAAAGGCATCAAAATCGGCAAGATCCTTGTTCACAGGTGTGCTGTGCTGAGCTGAGCTGAGCTCTGCTGTGCCGTGCTGTGCGTGTGCTGTGCTGTGCTGATGCCATGCTGTGCTGTGCATTCAGCCCTGTCAGACCGCAAAGCAAGCTAGTGTGACCTGTACAGCTTACAAATGCAACACGCTATGCATGCGCCAACCAAATCAGTCCTGGAAAATGCTTTTTGGTAAGTAACCTGCCAGGAGGACATGATGGTACACCAATTGT
Organism: Trebouxia gelatinosa; assembly: GCA_000818905.1. Taxonomy (NCBI): domain Eukaryota; kingdom Viridiplantae; phylum Chlorophyta; class Trebouxiophyceae; order Trebouxiales; family Trebouxiaceae; genus Trebouxia; species Trebouxia gelatinosa. Next base: position 2,330,182 of record KN805367.1, read on the forward strand.
GCTGTTTTTGTGCAGGCATCAGCCAGTTGACAAGGCTTTGACAAATGGGCACACTCCCATCAAATGCAGAGGCACTTGCAAAGTGGGCAACGCTGTGGTGGATCAGGAGCTGGTGTATGAGAAGCTGCCTGGCGACATTGCTCAGCGGCATGTGCTCCTTATGGACCCCATTCTGGCTACTGGCAATTCTGCTGCACGTGCCATTCAGGTCTGTGAAAGCACCACCTGCATGGCACCTGTGGCGGCNAGTGCCTGAAGCAGGTTTCCAGCACCGTCTATCAGCCCCTCTCTTGAGTCTGCAAGCACGACAACAAGTCAAGTTAACTCCCGGAGCGACAGGTACATGGGTGACACCCGTTGTAACAGGTTACTGAGTCTGCTCAGCACATTACACCCAAGCAATGAGTGCATGAAACCAGCAGGCAGTGTGAGACGAGCGCAGACCCTGCTAGGCTGCAACCCAGTCTTGAACTTTGTGTGCAACAGCAACAAAAGATGTTTTTCTGGNCAGGGCTATTGACCAGCGTGAAAAGATCAGATGGGCTTGATTCTGACAGCTGTGACACATGGCCTGCAGCGTGCTTTGTGTAATGTCCTTACTGGTGTTGCAGGTAGTCCTGTCCGCTGCCAACNAATCGGCAGCTGAGGGAAATCCAGCTTCACAAGTATGTCCTTTTGTTCGCCAGCATAAAGGTCACCAAGTCTAATTACTAGGCTCCCATCTGGCAGAGGCGTCTTCTTGAAGCTTGTGTCTACATGCTTGATTGTAACGCCTTCCTGCATGTGCTGAAGCCGCTCAACATAATGCTGTTCGACTTCTGACTCCACCTTGTTCCTGCATTCCACGCGTCATGAATCAGACAGCAAGCCTGTTGATAACATTGAGGACGCTCCTGCTACAGTAGGAAATCCTTGTGCAGACATAAACGTAATTAGTAATAGCTACTAGTAACAACAAAAGTAATATAATTATAATGCGTTTATGTGAAGCATGTGTGTGCTTAAGCAGCTATGCGCTGCAGGCTGTATGTGCTGAGGCCAACAGCATATGCAGCGTAGGCTATGGGAAGTTACGTGTAGCAGGCTGTGAGCTGCACTGATGAGCAACATGTTGTGTGCTGCAGACACGGACAGTGCACACTGACGTCAAGATAGAGCATGTGTTCAGGATCAGAAAACAGCACGATAGTCATGCAGCAGACTGCTCAACACANAGTGTCAACATGTTTCAGTCGTACAGCTTGATCTTGCTCCCAGGCCGAGTTTGACTTGTCCCACTCTATTGACCAAGCATCACCTGTGTCAGACCTTTCTGCACTGCCAAAAGCACTGACCTGCAGTCACATACACTTGTTTGCACACCATAATGACAAATTAGGCGCGGCAAGCCAAGTGGTTCTGTCAGCTATTAAGCTCCGCATTCAGGCGGTGGTGTTGCAAGCAAACTAGCAAGTGTGCTGTCAAAGCTTGAGAATTTGACATCACAGACAAGCAGCACATGCGTGCCCGACCCTGCCAGCAGCTGGTGCCATACATTCAAATGCAGTTCAAGCATCAATGCATGGCATCGGCCATGCACAATATGCTGCAGCCATGATTTCTTTGAAATATATGCTGTTGATCTTTCCGCATGCAATGAACTGGCTGCTTGAACACTTGTTGCAATGTATTGCGCTTCAAAGAATTCTTGATATCCACTCTGTGTTAAGGTCTTGACAGGCTGTTGTGTACCCTGGAATCTACAGGATAATGTGAGCTCTTGAGTACAGTCAGCAAACACTACATGCTCATGCAGGTTTCAGTGTAGCGCATACTGTCAATGAGGTCTATGTCCCCAGCAAGATTGACATGGAGACTGGCGAGGTTCAAAATAGCATGCATGAACTGCATTTCTTCAGGTGCGCCTGCTTGCCCTCATGTTTGCTNTGGCAGGCTCAAGGTCAGCCTAGACCCGTACTCCCTGCTTCAGGGTTGATCAGAGCAGCACTGTGGCTACTGTGTACTAAACGTCTTTCTGTGTTGTGATCTGCAAGCATGTGGCAGTCTTGGTCACAAGCTCAATGCATACTGCTTGACACGCTGGCAAGACCAGCATGAGACATGCGCCACAATATGGGCCATGCGGCAGCATGAAGTGCACCGTCTGACTGCAAGACAGACTTGCTTCTGCTTGCACCAGAAATATGCTAGTTGCTGATGGGTTCCTGCAAGTCTTCTTCTTGTTTGCCAGAGGCCCAAAGGTACCATCCGTGCTGTGCATCGCAGCCATTCAACCTTCCTTGAATCTGCCCACAGGGTTCCCTCGTTTGGACAAATCACTCAACAGCAACACACCCATTTGCACCTGGGTTCTTCCCTGATACTAGAGCATCAACCTGTGTTGCCAGTACAAGTCACAAGACCGCCTTTGCCTACTGCAGGATGTGGTTTGTCAACACTGAAGCTGCAGAAGCAGTTGTCGTGATTGGCTTCTTCACCATTGAGGGAGATGTGCTTGGCATGACCTGGATGCCTGAAGCCAAATCCCCTCTGCTCCTGCTTTCACTAGCCTCCGGAATGCTTCAGGGCTTGACTCCAGACCTATCACAGCCCCCAACAGGTAGATCTGATCCGCAGAGAGCCCATGAGCTGCTCAGGATACCAGAAGTCAAGTTGTGCTTGCTGCCAAGCAAGCAGACCCCTGGGTGTTGCTGTCCTATGCTGCCGCCAAGCATGCAGAACCCNCATGCTCCCTGCAGACAGCATCTAGTTGGGCATACAGCACTGACAGCAGATTGTGGTATGCAGGACAATAGTCACATGCAATTGTGTGACAATGCATAAAACTTTGCACTGAGCTAAGAAGACAGAGCCAAGGCTGTGAGCTAGGATCCATGACTGGCATTGAAGTCAGAACACACNACGTACACATCAAGCCCAGATACCCTGCTTGAGGGACCAATGCCATCAGCTCAGACAGACCTCGGTCCCACAACCAAGCTCCAGCACTGCAGCATTGCAGCCAAACNCCTGCGCGCCTGACAGCTGCACTACACCATTTGCACCAGTTGATCTTACTATTCTTCGTTCCTTCCTCTGTGATGTAGAGGTGTTGCTTGTTGTGCTCATGCATGAACACTCAGCAAGCCTCATATGGGTGGAATACCTACTAACGTGTCAAGTCAAACATGCAGAACTGTGCTCACCACTCACTTATANACTGTCCAGAGCACAACCTGTCGCTGGTTCTCCTTGGCAGTCAGATATTCCCAGTGCCGAGACATCGGGGCGAAGGCCCAGTCTCAGCAGCGAGTCACTTGGTCAACTGCTGATTCACCACTCAGGTCTACAGTTTTGCGATATGACTGCTGCTGAAACCACCCAGACTCCTTGCGCAATCCTTTGATCAAGCGATCTCGCGCGGTAGACGCTCAAGTTGCCTGACACCACACTCGCGTACTTACTGAAGCTGCGCACTGCTGGTTTACAACGTTTACTGTAACGACGCGCTTGCAAAGCAGCGTACACAGAGAGCTACGTTGATGCGGCTTCCTCGGAATCTGGGAGTCAAAATTGCAAATCATGACCTGAGAGAGCACGAGAGGTGTCATTGTGACTGCTGTTGTGCAGCACAAGTGCTGGTGAAGGACGAGTGTCCTGTCTCAAAATTACACCAGCCGAGCCCACAGCAGCAATAGACATGATCATGCACAAATTCCAGTCATTACAAGGGCCAAGCAGGCTGCTACACAAATTTGTATACCATTCACAACATCATTGGACAACCATACAACAGAGCCTTGCAAGATGGCGCCCAGGTAGCTCTCAAATATGTTGGCAATGACAGCTGATGCTGCAACAAACAGTACTGTCNCTTGTGAAAGCTATCTGCAGTCCAGGACTTAGCTGCAAATTGAGCTGTGACTTGAATGGACAAATGACAAGTTTTGAACAGTAATGCAACAGGCAAAGTATAGGCGCAGGTTCATCGTTGCTTTGTCAGCGGTGTCTAGACCAACTACAGGCCTTATGCTTAGTAAACAGCATGCAGGTGGCAACATGCAGGACTGCATGTTTGCAAACAAGTCGCAACCACAAGCGCACCATCAACACTTGTGACCAAGCAGAAGTCAAACTGGAAGCAGGAGACAACACACAGACACACCATACCGCCAAGTGGAACAACTCAAGGGTACGACGTCACAGATGCCACACTGCATGACGCACATACTGACCTGTCATGACAGCAAAGATCTCTTGCATGAGGGTGAGGTAGTAGGTCTTGNGGTCCGGTCCGTCAGTGTCGCAACGTTGATCAACAGGTGGTGCAGCGTGCCAACATGCCGTGCCAGTTGCCAAGTATGGCAGTAGCGATTGCAGAACAGCACAGGTATTCATGCGCGCTTGCAGGCTCGACGCAACTGGTGGCATATGAGCGCAAACCGCGTGTTCGCGTGACAGAATGTGCCGGTCACGGTCGCAAAGTGTACTAGGCAGGTGATGGTGCATATATAGACTAAAGGCAGCAGACTTGGAGGAATTGCCACAATCCTCCCTGGCTTGCCCTTAAATGAACACACAAGCACACTTACTTCTTGATGGACACTATGCATTGTCAAGGCTTTACACCGCTGGTAAATGTAGCAGCAGAACTGCAGGTCATTGGCATACCTCCTGAAGGGTCTGGANCGGGCCAGGTGTACACCTTCTTGCTGGGTTGCAACACCAGCCTGTCCAACAAAGCTCTTCCGCGCAACGTATTGCTTTCACTCATTGTGCACGCACTGCCTTCTGCAGAAGACTTGTAGCCTTGCAGCTAATGTATGCATGCCAAGATGTACAGACCTGCAGTTGTGATAGCTGCCCAGCATTGCAGCCTTGTTTGTGTACAGATGACAGATGTGCCCTTGTCAGGTGTCTATAGTCAACTCCACCTGGACAGCCAATCACATCCGCCAGCTCTGGTGGCGATGGGGCGCTCCAGTCTGTGTCTTCCCACCATGTAATACAGACACCTTTCAGAAACTTCCACTTGATCGCAAGCTGAAAAGGCTGTACCTGGTGTCTGTGGCACAGTTTCGGCCAGNGCGGAGTCTTGGGCAGGAGTGGTTGGGGATGGGGCCAAGGTGCTGGCAGCTGGAGGCTTGATGTAGCAGGGAATGTGCCATTGGTGACAGCGAGACCAGGGCTGCTGAGGCTGCATGCCAACCAGNATGCACTCTGTGCTCCCTGTTTGGATGCTGCACGAACTGCACCCAGTTTGGCAATGGGAGTGCTTGTGTAAGCCTGACTCACCGAAGTCTATTTGCCATACGCCACTGCCAGTTTGCCATGTGGCAGCATCCCCTTCCAGAGCCAGATCAGGCAACATTGCACACGTGGCAACATCCATGTGCACCACCTGGGCTGTTGCCAGCTGTACAGCGGCACTCTGCACAGCACTGTCTTGCTGCAACAGCCCCTTGCTGCTGTCAGGGCCTTCTGCAATAGCCCCAGGTGTCCCTTGATCACCCATGAGGCTTGCAGAGTTGGTCACCGGGCTTCTAACTGATGCTCTACCAGAAGGGCTGCCTGAAACAGCNTACCTGATCAGGCATTCACAGATCATAAATGCGCATGCAGTTCGGTCAACCCGCCCTTTGAGATGTTCTTTGAGGGTGAGTGGACTTGCCTACCCTTCTCCCACAGTTGCCGACCCCTTTGCCACATTCTTGCTGTGCTTTGGCGCGGTGCCACTCAAGGCAGCTAAATATCTAAAGNCTTCAGGCCAGTATGTCGCGGTTAAATTTCCTTGACGAATGGAAATGTAAAGCATGAGCTAGCTGACCGTTNGACACGTGCACCTGATTGATCTTGATGTGAACAGCAAACCTGTGCCTGTAGCTATGACAAGGNAGCCTGCTCTAGGAGCAAACCCATCATGCAGCACAGGACACGCACCGAAATGATTTTTTGCAGCATGTTGAGGGTCTTGTCGATGGGCGTCTCGGCATCAAAGCCAACTCTGCGAATGCACCTGTCCTTCAGGACGGCATGCAGGCGCTCTGACAGGGCCCTGGCCTCCTGCTGCAGGCGGGCCTGCTTGGCTTGCATGGCCAATGCATCCTGCTGGAAGCCTTCGTTCTGCCTACAGCATGCAGAGCGTTTCGATTTNGACAAGGTTTGCTGACAGAGTACGCAACCACAGTGCTCATATTGCACAGCAAGGTTGGAGTCTGCTAAACAGTTGGCAGGAATGGTTTCTGACACAATCTGCAGTGGGTTTTGCAGGTGTGGTTTGATTGTTGCTGACACAGTCTGCANAAGAGGCTGTAGGCATCCTGAGAGGCCACCAGCCAGACCACTGCTAGGCCTGCCAATCCCAAGGGGCTCCCAAAATGGGTCACATGGCAATACTTGACTGCATGGAAGTTATGCATGGTGTACTCATCAGTCTTGACCTGTTAAGTCACACTCTCAGAAGTCAGGACATACACGATGTAGAAAATGAGAAGATGCAAGCCTGCCTGTTTGCATGAGCACAAAGAGTAAGTTGTGCACTCGCTCTCTTTAAGCAGAGCACATACTGCCTGACTCCAAAATACCAGCAAAATGGTCTGACTTGTAAAGCAATATAGGCGCTGTAAGCATGGGTAGCGAACCGCACTAACAGCTCTTCAATATGAGCATGAGCAGACCACAAACCAATATGTCCATGTGCATTTGCTGTCACATGGCCTGGGGNCAGTAGTTGAACACGCCATAAAGCATGGAGGCAGCCAGCAGCATTGCCAGTACCACCGCGCCTGCGATGCTCCGGTCATGAAGAGGCAGGAAGAAGAGGAGAGAGGCCAGTCCTGAAAAGCCGGCGCCCAAGCATATGGCCGTCTGCTGTGGCAGTCCTGCACAGCAAGTCACAGGTGTNCCCAAGTTTCCCTGTAGTACAAGACAGTGTCACCAGTTGGTGACAGGGTATATGTCAGAGTAGATAGTGGTGAGGAGAAGACAAACTCGGGGCTGCTGTTGCCTGTGTCAGCACAGAAGAAGCCAACACAGGGTGAAGTTGTGGGAGCAGGCTCAGCAAAAGCTGTCAAGGTGAGTTCAATATCACTCAGAAGCTCTGTACAGTGCAGTTCACTGACAAGCTATGCGTCGAACCCATGCCGTTGCTATGCGCTGCAGAACGGCGACAAAGTTGTGTACTCGAAGTTCGCAGGCACAGACCTGAAAGTTGCTGATGATGACTTTGTCATCTTAAAGGTAAGACCACAGTCACAGCAAATAATTGGCTTGAATCTGTGAATCATCTGCGTGTTCTTATAACGCATCCTGCTTGCTGCCAGGAGGAGGATGTGATAGGCGTGCTCAACTCCAGAAACATAGCTGACCTTTTGCCCATTGGAGACAGGATCCTCATCCAGGTGTGGGCCTTGCCAATGCCTGAGCTGCCAGCCTTCTTGCCGCAACAAGACCTGCAGTGTTGTTACTGCTGCCACACACAGGCAATGTGTAGATCTGCTGAGCACTTACTGNGCACCACTGCCCATATGTTCAGCAGGCTTCATGACTTTGTTTGTCTAGTGTACTCAATTGTTACCTGCCTTCCAAGGCTTATTGAATTCAACAGCAATGCCACGCCTCAACCTCTCACTCTCTCAATCAGTCACTGCCTGCACCGAATGATCTGTGAGAACACCAGCATCTCAGGAGTGCAGATGTGTNAACACTTTCTCAAACGGTTCGAAATCTGCAGATGTCGATCGAAGGACGCTGCAGGTGATGTCGATGACCAATGAAACACGGAATCAAGGTTTGTCGTTTTCGATTGAATTCGAGTTGACCGCAGTTCAAATTCGAGACCGGCTTGAAGAGTCATGGCCGACGCAGCTCTCCGTCGTTTGTGTTCATACGCGTAATCAGCGAAACTTGACCGTGCGAGCTGTGCAGCATTGTGGTGTAGACACTTTCAGCTGGAGTTGTCTGGCTGTTTTGGACTGACACAGCAAAAAGCTTCTAACCGCGTACTCCAGGTGCGGCTTTGTGTGAACTGTGTATAGGCNTGTAAGAGACGAAATTCTTGGCATTTTCTACAGCATTTCGCACAATTTCGTATTTCGTATCGAACATCGTACCCGGCGACACTGTGTAACGCTGACCTTGCCTACCTTGACACCTTTTCAGAGGCGCCGTGCATACACGCGGCTTGCACGTACGGTTCAAGTTGATGCTTTGCGTGTCGTGCAGCATTTCAAAGCCAAGGAGCTCAGGCAAAAGAGCTGCGGGTCAAGATGAAAGCTGAAGACAGCTGGAGCTGCGACGAAGCTTCTGATATGGTTCCCGACGTTACCTATGTCTTCCTCGAGCCTCTGNTTGTGCAACCCAACATTGCAGCAACGTTTTCACCCTTTGACCAGGCAAACCTTTTGCAGGCCTTTCTATTTGNAGCCATCTTGTGTGAGTGCTGAAACTGACCATCAAGGACGTATGCAAAAAGCATGATGATGATGAACGGAATGGAGAAGCTGTTGCTGCGCATTGGGCAGTGCCACTCCTTCAGCACCTTCCTGGGATATAGCACTGCCTTGCTGCTGTACAGGCCAAGCAGAACAACAAAATTCACTGCTGCTAAAGTTGCAATGACCTGCAGGCAAAGTCACCATGTTATGTGCCACTCTTCCATATAGGCCTTTTTGAAGGTAGGACCACCCACAACGCTGGACTACTTCTTGCAACAGATTAGGGGACTACATACGACCTTGCTGTTCTACAATCCCAGCAGAACAACAGCAACAGCCCACAGCTGCTAATGTTGCATTGAACTGCAAGCAAAGTCACCATTGTGCATGCCATGCTCTGAACANCTGGCCTAGCACCTGCAACATGGACGCAAGGTCAAGAACAAGCACAAGTCTGTCAGTGGCGTGCANAGGCCGCATACGATTCACAAAAGCATGTATGTGTCGGCTACATAGTTCCTGCTACTACTGCCTTGAAGCAGATAAGCGGTACTACACTGGTTGATAAATGCTGCAAGGCAGTGCGGTTGCTGTGGCAATAGCACGCACAGGGCAAGGCAAGTGATGTGCACCTTAGGTGTAGTCTTTTGGGCTCAAGCCTTTCTATCTCTGTCAAAACAGCATTCAAGTTGTTCTCCACCTCCTGGCACTGAGCCTCCAGCTTTGCAGCCTTGTCTTCAGCGGTGTGGAGCTGTGCTGCTAGATCATTTCTGGCCTTCATCAGATCCATTCTTGATCTGCAGGCAACAGCAGCTTTAGATTNGAGCAAGTATATGCCCTGACAAGCAGGCTGTGTCAGCTGGTTGAAGCTGAAGTGACAATTGCGCAACTTCTTTTGCACTTCATGCCGTTGCACTTCGTGCCGCAGTTCAACTGCGCACACCGATGACAACAGCTGGACGCTTGCACAACGCTTGCTGATGTGCAGCAATAAAGTGGGCACATTTGGCAATTACTACTCAATCCTGTTTATGATACCAGCAGACTCTGTTGCTGCATGTGGATGACTCTGCAGCTTGATAATCCGCTGATGCTGTTGACATTAGTGATGCAAGTAGAGGAGAATGTGGCACTCAAAGCACAACATCTACCTACTGCNTCCAGGGCAACACCAGTTGCCTCACACCCAACAACACAACAGGGAGGTGGTAACACTCACTGCAACGGCTAAAGCACTGGCAAGACTCTGTCAAAATTTGAAGCTAGCGCTGATCCATTGTACATCAACGTGTCTCTTGAGTGGGATACTCATGCGCAAGTCGGTCAATGCTCATCTGTCTCATGCTGTCATGTAGGCAGTCCTAGGATAGAGACAGGGCAGCAGCAGAACAGGGAGGNAGCAGTGGGGTAGTGTGCAGGGACATAGCTCTCAAATATCTCCAGCCAAGCTGCCAACAGCAGAATGTGCCGCAGCAGACGCCTTCTGCACAACAAGACTTGCCTGATGCGCCATTGACCATGCCCACNGACATATGAGATGCAAAGGCATACCTGTGGAGTGAATTGGTCCACACAGCGCACTGCATGGTTGGCTGAGGCATCAAGCAGAGCATCTCCAGGGTGGTGTTTCAAGCTGGCAAATGCCCACAGAACATTGCTGAGGGACTGTGGGTTGAANCATCAACATTGGAGAAGGCAGCCAGCAGCTGGTTCCACAAGTCAGGGGTGAGGGCATGCAGGAGGGCCAGAGCCCAGATGAGGTTAGCAATGGCCTGCTGCTCAAACTTGGGCAGGCTGAGGAGGGCATGCTCGCTCACGGCAGTCAGCAGGGCTGCCTCAGGTGGGTGCGCAAAGGTGGCGTAGGCAATCATTGTCAGTGTCAGAGCCTGCAACCACAGTCATGAGTGTGAAGTGGGTGTGCAGTGCTAGACTACCAAAGCGAACACATCACAGTTGGTCAGATTCAAACTTGCGCATATCAGCTGGGCAGCCAAGGAAGGACTGTCTTGCTTGTTACAATACGAGGTGATGATGCATGCAAGCGAGTCAACTTGACAAAGTAGGTCACATGATCATCAAATGGCCAGATGAGACAGGTGCATGCAGAGACANGGGGCACATTGAGACCACTCATGACAGCAGACACCTCACTGTGCAGCTTAGACACAATAGTGCTTTCCACATCAGACTCCCATGCCTGCAGTCACGCACTGCAGTTTTGGGTTCCCCTGCTGCAAGAAGCCTGGTCAACTTGGGATGCAGGCCCTTTTGTTTTATGGTGCTCAGGATTCACATCAACCACTCATGAACAGGTGTGCAGTCACATGAGCACATTGTGTGCAGGTTGAGCGATGTGCATGCACCGTGGTTCACAGGTGAGGCACAGCAATGCAGGCAGAAGCNATGGCATGCATCTATTGTTGACACTGCAGGCTGATGTGCAAACTGCACATCTTGGCAAGAAACTGCAGCGCGGGCCACTCGCTGATGACTTGGGCTTTGCTGCATCAGGGCTGCACGCAGGTCACACGCCCATGTACGCCTGTGAAACGTTAACGTCAGCTGTTGTGCGTGCAGAGAACTGCAGTGCAATGTATACATTTGAAGTACATACAATCANTTGGCCTCGGGAAGTGCTGTGTTGACATTGTACTCAGCGCCATTGACTGAGGTGAATGAGTCTGACAGGAAAGGACCCTCCCTGATGGGCCTGGCTGACTGTGCAGGGCATGGGTGGTTGCCTGTTTGGGCAACATTTTGGCTGCTGCTGTGGGCTGCACTGGCAGCATGACCAGCATCAATGGCTGATATGAAGGAGTCCAACAGGAGGAAGGCACCCATGGGGGACCTATCTGCTATACTGTTGCTGTGCATGGTAACATGGCCTTCAACAGCACTGCTTGATTGCTCAGAGGCAAGAGCACTGTCTACATCTGCCCCGACTGNGTGCTGGTGGACTCAAGCTGTTGGGGATCGCAAGATTGTTGAGGGCAGAATTGAAGGGCTGCAGGGCATCTGGCTTTGCAGTGGTGGGGGCTTCTTCAGTGGTGGGGGTGGGGTGAGCAACAAGTAGTGCAGGGGCGTCAGCACTAGGGTTGAGTTCCTCATGCTTGTGGTCCTGAGTCTTGAAAGAGAGACTCTGATTGCCTGAGTTGACCTTCTGCAGCAGCTGCAGAGGTGCAGAGCTATGCTGAGTATCAGTGCTGTCTGAAGCTGCATGCTGCACCACAGCTACCTGCTGAAATGTGGGCACTGTAACACCTGTGCATGGCTGCTGCAAGTTGATGTGATCCTCACCGACATCCAACAGTCTGACACTTTCAGAGGGAGTCCTGGGTTTCTGTTTTGCTACTCTGAGGATGTCACCTCGCACAAACTGCTGGGCTGAGTCATCTCGTTCATAGACAGAAGGAGAGGGAAGGCAGGTGGCCTTTTGCAGGGCCCTTCCCAATCCCTTGCCAAAGCCCATGAGCTTGCCGCCAAGCCTCTTCACGCCAAATCGCTTCTGCTTGATCAGGACATCTGCTGCTTGCCTCGCTACAACGTTTGAGGCATGCCCTTCCATCTTGGCCTCGGGAAGTGCTGTGTTGACATTGTACTCAGCGCCATTGACTGAGGTGAATGAGTCTGACAGGAAAGGACCCTCCCTGATGGGCCTGGCTGACTGTGCAGGGCATGGGTGGTTGCCTGTTTGGGCAATGTTCTGGCTGCTGCTGTGGGCTGCACTGGCAGCATGACCAGCATCAATGGCTGATATGAAGGAGTCCAACAGGAGGAAGGCACCCATGGGGGACCTATCTGCTATACTGTTGCTGTGCATGGTAACATGGCCTTCAACAGCACTGCTTGATTGCTCAGAGGCAAGAGCACTGTCTACATCTGCCCCGACTGCCCACCCGTCATATGCATCTGCGTCACCATCGCTGTCAGCAGCTGCTGCAGTACTAGCTGAAGGTCCCATGTCAAAGCCCAGGAATGTTGCTGGTGCTGGATAGCTCGGCGGTAGCAGTGCAGAAGTGTGGCACCAGGCACGATCGATCTGGCTGATGGCATGGCGGAGGTAGGGGTGGTTGGCTGCTTGCCCAGCAGTGCTGCGCTTGGTGGGGTCTGGGTGCAGCACTGAAGCAAAGAAGTCCAGGGCTTGATCAGGCACACTTGACGAGGTCCTGATCCGGTCAGCCACACAGTGTTTGATGGGCTGCCTTGAATCCTCAGCCAATTTCACTGCATCTGCCTGCAAAACACAGTGAAGCTTAATGTGCTGCTCATGCAGGCACGTGTTGTGCTGCTGGCTACTTGCACAACTTGGATTCAACACGTACCAGTACCCTTGACAGGACACTGCTGACTAACCCATGTAGTACAGTCATAGCTGCTATAGCTCAGGCTGCAATCTTAGTGTGAGATTGACATTATTTTTTGCAACGCTTTATAAAACAGTGCCTGCAGCGCAACTTTTGTTTCTGACAAGCGCGCCTCTGCAATGACCCTGGGCATGTGATACCACCCAAAGTAGTGTCAGCATTGTATGCAGTTGGTGTTTACTGCATCAGCAACTTTGCAGAAGCATGCAAACAATCAAGTTTTGTTGCTACTGCAGCAATTTGAGCACTATGCAGTGCAGATCATCTGTATAATTCCAACATGAAGATGCACAAGGCGGAAGCGGTGACATACCCAGGACTTTTGCATCTGCCAGGTCTCATTGCAGTTCCACTGCATGCTTTCCTGCACCGACAGGTTGACAGGAGCACGCAGAACTGTTCCAGAGGCGTCTTTTGGCGTGAAAGGGAGGGTGTTGTGCAGCAGCTGGAACAGCACTACTCCAGATGACCAGACGTCCAGAGCCTTGGGATCAATCAGTGCAGGAGATTGCCTTTGAGCACGGGTGCTTAACAACTCTGGGGGTGCAAATGGGTGTTTGAAGCCAGTAGGATACAAAGGGAGGTCATGTCTACCTGCAGTTATCAGCACAAAGAGCGTTGTGCAGTGGTTACACACCAACACCTTATGTGTACCACGTAAACACAGACCACTGTCAGGGACTGCTTGCAGAACAACAACAACGGGCATGCAGCACTGGTAAAAGCTCAGGGCTGAAGTCAGACAGTGCCAAATGCAATGGGTGTGCAAAAGGTATTGCACTGCTGCACTTTCCATCATATCTATTTGTCACTACAATCATTCTCGGAGACCATGTTTGCTATCGGCCTAAGTTCTGCCTTGTGATGTTGCTGCTAGCAGCATACACATTCATGAATGGCATATCTGCAGCTGATGGCATCTGTGATACCTGGCAGTACTTGTCGACACAGGCCAAAGTCCAGGAATCTCAGTTCTCCTGAAGCTCCTCCACAGTGCATAAAGAGGTTGTTGCTGCAGATGTCCATATGTGCCAGACCAGCTCTCTCATGCATGTATTCCAAAGTCTGCAATCAACACCGATGTCAGTACTAGGTCAGATAAGGGTGAGTGCAGCTGCACTGTCTCAACGCACCACACTTACATCAAACAACTGGGCTGCCACTTCTATCACAAGGGCCTCACGTTGACGTCCAGAGCCCCACGATGTGGACATTCGTTCAAGGGTGCCGCCTTGAAGAAGCCTGCATATATGCACAACCTCAGCGCACTTGACGCGTGCACTCGTTTAAGGTGGCTGCGGTCGGTGTGAAGCTTACTCCATGATTAAGTATTCGTCGCCAGCAGGCGATCTTCGGTGCTCATGTAGGCGTACTACGCGAGGAATACCCTTGCCGTGGGCTAACTCGAAACCCATCAGCTCGTCAAGAACCAAAGCTGGCATCACTGCCAGTGTTGCCGCAGACAGGATCTTGACGGCGTAGTGCTTATTGCTCGAACGACATACCCACCTGCATGCCAGCTCATGTACGCCACATACTGCAGGGCATCACGCCAGCAGGCTCAAACTTGCCTTTCGATACCATCGCAGCACCCGCCTCGACCGAGAAGTTCCTGTTGGTGACGATCGTATAGGTCCGGAAACGGAGTGGACATCACGGCTGGTGCTTATCGCGTTCGATAACAGCGAGGTAAGTACCAGGTGAGCGGCTGCAGGCGCAAGGACAGAGCACCCGCACAAGCGTTCCGACGTCTCGTCGACGTCAATGTGACGAAAAGAACGAAACGCTGTTTTGCAAGTATAATAGTGCGGAAATACTTGCAAATCAGCACTGGGCAGGGTGCACTGGCATGTCACATAACGGATCTCTGGCATCTAATTCCCAAGGGCGCTTTGCACCTGGAAAGTACTTTTGAGGTTGTGTGTGCTGATAACTGTGGCCATTGTACTCGTACAGCTGGCTCACGATGTCGCCTGATGTCCAGACAAGCAACAACGGGGTGCACGACCAAGCGTATCCTATGCCTGCCTTTACAAGCATTTTCCAAACAAAAAGCAGCGTGTCTGCTGCTAGATCCTTCTTTCACAATAGTGACCTCAAGCAGTTCTTCAACCAGCCAGAAGAAGTAGTGAGCGAGGCCGAACTGGCGGCCTGTGTCGCTCGGATAACAGCTACCGAGCCAGCCAAAATAGAAGGCTGGGTGCGACATGTTGCATTGAGCTTTATGGCGTGGCCTCAAGCTGTGCAAATCGCTGATACGCCACTTGCTGACTCATACCATGTCTGCAGATAGACAGCCTGGCAGAAATTACATGGCGCGACATTGTCGATCCCCAATGCGGGATCGCTAGACAAGCTATAGTGTATAGTAACTGGTTTGACAATAGCTTTGTGCCATCAATAGCTTTCGACCTGTTCCATTTCTACCCTGACGCTGAGGGCAGTGCTGATGTGGGTGCAGCTGACAGGTTCCTCAGAGTACGATGCTTTCATGTGCTCTGGTGCACAGCTGTACTTCCGTGTGTGCTGCATGTTCTGTACTGCTCTTGACATCTGAAACTAGTGATGAACTTTTGCAGCTGATTGGTGAAGGCACCAGCTGGTATGACAACCTGCGACATGTTGACTGCATAACTGTCGGTTGCTCATGCTGTGCTCAGCAGCAGCCTGTCATGATGTGCAGCAACTTGTGACTGGTGTCTGCAGTAATGGCACACTGGTACGCTCAACCTTGTTCCGGGCAGTGGAGATCCAGGTGGAAGGGGTGGCATACAAAATTTTCACTGCCTTTTTCGATGGCAGAGGCACCCCACCTGGTAGTCCAGAGCCGGACGACCGCCATGCAGTAATTGCCTTCCTGTGCACCGTTAAATTTTATTTTGGTAAGCTGCTTCAATGCACGCATCAACACTTTCATTGACCACACTTTACAGAGGCTCACCCTGCTTTGCTGCCATAACCTGCCAACCATTAGCAAATCCATTCCATCAGAAACACATGCTCCTAATGCTGTTGGTTCCTGGCAACTGCCCATAACATGCCTATGTACACAGCTGCTATTGTTGATCTTTGGCAGCTGCCCATATGCTGCCCATGTATACAGCTGCCCATACAGCCAAGCGCCCAAAGTTTGACCAAGGACGCATTGTGGGTTAAGGCAGCACAGCATGTGAAGGTGCTCAAATCTGCTGCATTGAGAGCGCTGCTGTCTATAGGTGCAGAAAACATCCAGGTCAGGCTAAAGTTTGGTGACAGAGTGGCACAGCAGGATGCTGTCCGCCAAGTCCTCAAGATGTACAAGGTGGCACGGGTCTTAGTGCGCTCTGCGAACTTGAGAGACGACAACAGGGGGTTTATATGCACCCTGCAGAATCGCCCGCCTCAGCGATACCTGTAGGGAATGCACTGAGGACCAGCGTCGAATCTGCAGCTGTTATGTGAGCAACGCAAGGGTGTAGATGTCTTGCTGGGTTGTTCCGATAAACAGATGTACGCTGCAGAATTTATGATTTGTTGTGGTGTTCTGAGCAACTGTGTGACGCTAGCATCAGCGTTCTTTTGCATTACGGTCACACGAGACCTTCAGCTTTCACAAGTTTCATGTAGAAATTCGGTACTTGTCAGAATCAGGCTGACTTCAAGCTTTTCAGCGATGGTCCTCGTTCTCTGCCCGTGTAAAACAAAGCACGACATCTCATTTGTTCTGCAATATTGGGGACACACCCTGCCAATACAAACTGTGCTGCAACACATAATGACTGCAAACCAAGTGCTTGCCAGCTGGTGCTATGTATGTGCATCAACAATCAGGTCTCTTCATTTGACTGGACCTTGGCGTTATCTATACCAGCTGGTTTCCCTAANTCTGTGCCATTCTGCCTGTGGCTGATGCACCGCCCATGACACCAATGCTGACTCAGAAGGCATGGACTGCCATTGAGTGTCACTGTATCCCATGGTGCACTTTACAGCAAACACTCCTTTCAGCTGCAAGGCTTGGGGCTGAGTGAACAGAGGCTGCTCTTCTGTGAGGTCCAGCAGTGTGCATGGCTTGCTGCACATATATTGATGACCAATTTGTTGTTGGTGCTGCATTCGTCTATTACTTGAAGCATACATGCAAGTGCGCCGTCAAGTATCTGTTCAGAGGGTGCAAAAACCGTGCCATCCCACTCCACAGGTTCTGGCCTGCAACAACGCAATGTCGGACCGTTGTGTTGCCAGACACCCCAAAGAATGCAATGTAAGAACTGTGGTGCAGCATCGTATAGACTGTGACAAANAGGCACCAGGCATAGCAGAGTACCAACCGTGTTGACACCTGGTCAACAGGCAATCAACCAATACAAGTTATTGTTATAATGTCCATGTACAATGCTGGGAGCGAGCATGTTGCTGACTTTTGAGGGCTGTCAAATAGACAACAGGGTTCGACTTACCAGTTCACCAACTGGTTTAGTGGGAGCACCGCATATACAGGCAAGGTTCTGTTAGAAAACAGCCTGTTGTATGAGAGTCAGCCTCATGGAAAGGTCATATGCATACCCTGACTTGAGCTGAGCAGAAGACACAGGNGTGCTGGCCTGCCTCTGGCCAAGTTAGCAACTCACATGCACAGATGCAGCTTGCGGCAGGCATACAACTGAGGCAAGCTGTGCCCAATGGGCGTGGCGCAGTCATGCATGCACAAGTGGGCACGCAGAAAGTAACGTCGGAAGCCTTGTCGACATCTTGTGAACAGCAGGATGCAGCGACTGTACAGCCAAGCCGTGAACCACCAGCTGCAGTGCAAGCTGTACAGGGNTTGTCTTGCCTTTATGACGGTGTTTCAATACGTGCAACAGTACGCATTGGCATTGCCACCTCGGTCAAGTCCACAACAATTCATCCAAGCTTTGAAATTGCTTTACCAACGCAGCTTGGATGATAGCCTGTGGATCAAGTGAGTCCTCGACAAAGGCAGCATACGTCACTGGAAGGCTCGGGTCGTTGTCGTCCCTATTCCTGCTTGGCGAAGATGCAGCCTCGAAAAGTCAGGCATGTGTCGCAGATCAGCAGGAAAGTCGCAGAGTTTGGCCATGGTCTGCATGTACTGTCAGAGCAAGTTGAGCAGAGCGTCTCGGAGCTCAAACAGGCTGCGGACTCCAAGCAACGGCTAGGACGTATGTGAGAGGCCTTGCAATGTGCAATGTGCAATGTGCCGATANCGTTTGGAGTTCACAAAGCAGCCAGGTCTGGCAAATCTGCCTCCACCTGCTGGTAATCTTCTTCCTGTACAAGTTGCTGAAGCTTGACCTGCTTTAGCTTCAGAGCGTCCTGTATCTGCAAGTCAGATGCGCGATGTAATGGGAGTATGCGCAGTAAGCCGACCGTTCGCTACGCTGTGCATAGATCACCTCACTCAGCCTTTCAGCAGCTGTGCTTGCTGCTTGTATCAAGACCGCACGGCGTTGCAAGCACTTGTGATGCAAGCGGCAGGCAGGCGAGGTAAACGGCAGAAAGCCCGGCCTGTGTTGCAATGACGCCACGGGAGGTAGGAGCGAGCTCGTCATNGAGCAGTAACCGGAAGCTCTTGCATCTATGGAGGCAGCATGTACCTCCACCAGCACACTTGTGAAGGGGTTGGTATCTGACGGCAAGGTATGACCAGCTTGCCACAGCAGAAAGTGCGCTGCCAGTCTTTCTGGCAGCTGCAGGACTGCGCACTCCTGTGCACGCAGNATGTTTGACTGACCATCTCCGCTACCCCTTTCACTCCTGGCACGCCCTTGACCTCTGCCCCTTCCTCTTCCCCGCTGAGCACTTGGTGCATCAGTGTCATTTGTGCTGCTGGATTGTCCAGCATCTGCAACGTACATTCGGTCAGGGAATGTGGGATGTTGTGCACGACTNGGCCAAAATTACCGAACAGACCGAAACGGCTTGTGATGTTTCTAGCAACAGACCGCAAGATCATATAGTCAATCAATGCGGGGTAAGACTTGCGGCAAGCTGTTTCGCAAGACCAGCTGTGCAAATTTGACTTGCCGAAATTGTGGCTCCGAAGCATAAACTTATTTTCTGCCATGCACTCTGTCTGTCTTGTTGTTGCCTGTCATTTCATATCTCCCCTCATCATGAGCCTTGTCGTTATGCGAAAGAAGCTTACAAATCCGACGACAAGCTGCAAAGGTGCTTGTTGTGGTGCAGGTTGCACCTCGCAACTAAAGTTCATGACCGCATGTGTCTGTTACAGTGTACTCACTGCGTACGGCACAATCGCATAACTTTTACGTCAAGCTCACCCTTGTGTGAAGCAGTGGAAAAACAGCCAGTTATGATCCATCTTATGCTGCAAAGCTGCCAGCATGTGTCAAGCATACGCACNACTGACCTGACAAGCCTGCTAAACAAAATGGCCGAGTTTGCTGGCTTTTGACTCTGACAGGTGCATGTCAGCGAAACTGTCACTGTTGACAGATGGCACCCGTCAAGGCAACATTGTCATTCCATTGCAAAGTGACAGGCCATTTAGCTGTGTGTTCCTCATGTGCATGACAGCCACATCTCAAGCTTGGAAGTTCTGGTCACGCATGCAACATCAAAGATAGGCTGAGCACGGTCACCATTAACAATATAGTCAGCTAGCAATGAAGCAACAAAGATGGCTACCACGGTTGTCCAACTCGTGGATGAATTTCTTCCTGATTTCCTCCCGCAACTTGTGGTTTGGAATGGACTGTGAACACCTATCTCTTCCTCCGTGCTTACCCGCATGCCTTTGACAGGTTTATCTACTGCCTAGTAAAGCGTACTTTGTAAACAAGCATCAACTATCTGTCATTGCACGCAAGGGCTATTGATGCATGCAGCCAAGCTCCACTTGACCAAGGTCTATGTATCGTTGGTTGCATTGTGATTGTGTAGAAGCGTTTGCAGCTATGGTTGTTGTACCTCATGGAAAACTCTGATACTCTTGAGGTCCTGGATCGCTTGTGTTCTTTCGAGAAGACATCCATCTTCTTGTTGAACTTGCNAATCAACATGCCACAAAGTTGCTGTATGTCTGAGAAAGCTTGCAGCTCAAGGCTGAAGTCTAANGCTTGAAAAGATCCTCAAACAGCAAAGACAGCAGACCGCCTGCTAGCTCCAATCGCTTGTTGCCGTAGTAGTCCCGGTCATCAATGAATGAGTCATCCACCATGGCGTACAGCATGCGCCTTACCATGAAGGCAATGTAGGTCACCTGCGAGGCGCCAACATACCAAAACCATTAACAGTTTACAGGTGTGCCAGCTGATGCTANTCATTGCCAAAGAGGTTTTACACAGTGAACAGAAGCAAGAGTTCAGGTCTGATTTGGTCTGGCCTGAACCCATACTGTGGCTCCAANTCAGCCTGGGCTTGGCATCTCTCAGCAGCATCCGCAGCTGCAGAGAGACACGGCATTGAGGACAGCACATTGGTACACTGAGTAAGCCTGTAAGATCATGATGATGAGAGGCCAGTAGCAGAGCAAAGCCCCGGCACATGACCGGTCCCGGACCAGCTGCTGCATCCCGCTTTGCTATGTGATGCCCCATGTAAGCTTATGTCCCGCAGATACTATGTGCTGCAATATCAACCAGCAGGACACACAACCCTGTATGACTGTCAACCAGGTCAGGAGCCTCAAATGCTCGCCTCCACTCACCTTGATGGACAACAGAGCTAGCAGTCGTGGACAGCCGTTTGGCTCATGTCAGCACCAGCGTAGTTGAAAGATGCCTATGTGCAACAGATCATGACAGGNCTTTGCTGTTACTAATGTGGCTGAACGCATGTGTAGCCGTACAACAAGCCTGCCTTGCCTACAATATGCATTGCATGCATTGCAAATCACGTCACTNTGAAATTCGTTCGTGTCAGTGGGTGGGCTGTGACAACCGGACTGCATTGACTCCCCTTTGCTGAGCTACAACAAGCGCTGACAGGACTTGCTGCCATGCCCAACAACTCTGTACATACATCCTCCTGCTACAGCTAACATGGAGACAAGCGCGTAGCTTTCAGAACACCTTGCCACAGTTTGGTCGGGTTTCAACAGCACTCCTATAAAAACAACTTTATTGCTGTCTTCAGCACGACATGCTGTCATCAGTGGAGTTTCCCTGTACACGCAGTTGGTAACTNGCGTTGACGACATCAGTCAACTGGTATGCCATCTGCGTCATCACGCTATTTACATCAAAAGTATTCTTGATGCCAGCTTTACG
The DNA here is from genome assembly GCA_000818905.1 of Trebouxia gelatinosa. Lineage (NCBI taxonomy): Eukaryota > Viridiplantae > Chlorophyta > Trebouxiophyceae > Trebouxiales > Trebouxiaceae > Trebouxia > Trebouxia gelatinosa. The sequence continues at coordinate 2,351,194 of KN805367.1, forward strand.
TTTGCCCGCGATCAACGATGAAGCAGAAGTGTGCCTGTGTCAAGTGCATTGCATATAATGGTGCTCCAGCTGAGCTCTCAGCCTGCAAATGNGCCCTGCCGTTCAGGCCAGCTGGATTGTGACCAAATGCAAGCCTGCATCCAACAACTATGTAATGCTCCCAGATAGCGCACACTAGAGCACTCATTGCATACACACATATTGAATTGAAGTCAATTCGAATGCAGTGATCACGGAGTATGTATGTGCAGAGCTTGTGCATGCACCGCAATTAGAGTGCCTGTTGGGAGACTATAACGTAGTACCCCATGTCATTTTCAAAAGGCTTCTTTTTAGTGTTTTGTGCCTGCTCAACCTGTTCAGTATGTGTGTCTGTTGCTAACAAGTGATTGTCCTTACCACCGACACATTCTTGTCAACTGCACTTGGAACACTGGCTCCATGTCTCACTGTGCATATGTTCTCAACAGCAGCGATATGAGTACGGGTCGAGCTGACGTTTGACCGATTAATTCCGCACGGGCTAACATTGCAATAGTGTCCCCTCCCCCCCCCCCAAGGTGCTACCTNAGTTCTGGACATTGGAACCCGGCATCATCATGTCAACTTTTCCCGCAAGAGCATTGCCAGAAGCATGCTGAATTTGCAATTTTTCTGATGCTATTTGAGCAGCTCAGCTGTCAAGTCTGGGTACTCTGTATGGGGCTGTAGATAAGTCATGACTACAATTCCAGCCTTCCAATGAAGATATGTCAGGGCTACTGCATGTGCAATGTAGGCCTAGGTCGTTAGAACGTACATCCTGTACACGTACGCACAGGCGTGGACGAATGATATCTTGTGGTAGCAGTCATTACATGCTTTGTCATGTATTAGTACGACAATGTTTGCATAGTTTTGTTCAGATCTGCATTGCAGACCCAGGTTGGCTTCGCATTAACTAAAGTAACAAGGGTTCCGTGCGTCACACTTGCTTTCCTGTTGTATCACTGTTGTTTCTGCCAGCGTGGAGTTTGTAACACCGAATGTTGAGTGTGTGAGTGCTGTAAAAAATGGCTGTGAGCTGTGCTGAGAAGCTAAATTGACTTTTGGGAGTCTGCGGTTTACAATTTGGCAGTTGAAATAGCATTGGGCACAACTTGTCTGCTCCATCTCTCCGTATGTAGTGGCTTGAAGCTGTGCTGGTGCTGAAACAGTTGCATAACTGCTGGGGTTTAAAATTTGGACTGTGCTTAGGGGCAGGTCCTTGCTGTGACCACACACNGCTTAATGCTGCTTGAGTGCCGGTACATCTACAAGCTCACAGCACACATCGACATTTGCTGATTCCTGGCTAGTCAAGAAGACATTGCATTCTAGCAGCATGGTAGACATTTGATTCACTTGCTTTGCGCTCCCTGCGTACGGCCTGGACATCTCTGCATTCAGGCAGAGGTGAAGCATCTCCTCAGGGCATATTTGCCTTGTGTGCACAGTCACATGCAATGTTGAAGTGGGGAGCGTTACAGTTGCAGCCCACCTGTTGATGCTGTTCAAAGGAGTCAATGGTGTGGACACGACACACTGCTTGTTCCAGTGCAGCCAGCAGTGACTCTGGATTTGGCTCTGCCAGTATGACCATGCCACCAGGCAGCACCTGCATTACAGACAGCCTGTAGAATGTCAACACACTGTNGAATGGCAGAGCTAGAGGATCCCATATCATGATGCAGACAGAGCTCCAAACTAACAGCTCAAGATGCAGTAGGATATTACAGCACGTGTGGGTCCAGATAAACAGAGGAACAGGCTGCTGACTGTAGCCACATGTATACCATGCATGCATATCATATGATAAGGTACCTTACCGGTCCCAACACCTTGCAAGCATTCATACCAATGCACTAATGCCAAAGTAATCATCATAGGTGGCATGCTGGAGCACAGATCTGGACCTTTTGATGCACTGATATCACCTCAATCACGCTTGTAGCTCAGGCCCAATCAACACAACCAGCTCAGGTGGGTGCAGGCAAACAAGAGTATCTTACCCTGGCAAGCACAAACTCAAGCACTGACGAATGTGGTTCCAGCATAGGTGGTGTTTAGATAACACCATTTGTTGATTGTGAAACGAGGCTGAACCTGTTTAGCCTCCAAAGCCATACAATGTGCGACCTTGTCTCTTCAGAGCATACACCACGTCAAAGGCTGTGACGGTCTTACGGCGGGCGTGCTCTGTGTAAGTGACGGCATCCCTGATGACGTTCTCGAGGAACACCTGAAAGAGAAAGAGCCACGTTTGATGTGTGGATGTAGGTTATACTTTCAGGCCCGGCCTATACAGATCAAAGTGGTATGATGCACACACGTTCCAAGCAAGATTACCTTGAGGACCCCACGTGTTTCTTCATAGATGAGGCCAGAGATACGCTTGACTCCACCTCGGCGNCGAGGATCGATGCATGTCATTCACCTTGTGCGCATGTGCAGTGTAATTGACAGCTTAGTGTTGGCTTGCTGCGGCTATGCAAGTTGACCATGTGTGTGCATGTGCACCGTTTAGTAAAGTGGAGCTCGATCCATTGGGGACATGAGTCGCAACGTTAAAGACCCCTGTTCGCAGTCGCACGCATGTTTGCAAGACATAAGTGACCGTCGATGGTGTTTCTGGGGAAGTGCACACCTCACGGTGGTTGTGTTCCGACAGTGAAGACACTGCAGTCTGCAATGTATGTAGCGCGCCGCGAGCGCTGCGCGGGCGCAATTCATGAATCTAAGACCGCCAGCAAATGCGGCACTTGCAATATCAAGCGGCAGATCAGCGTCCTGTTCCCAGACGAGCCTCAGGGCTACTGGCTAGCGGCAAGTGGCTTTAGCGCGCACCAGTAAGGCCAGACCAGTTACTTATGTCATGCAAAATTGCGTGCGACTGCGAACAGGGGTCTTAACNTTATTGGGCACTCAGTGAGCCCGAATGAGCCTCTCATGGCAGCAGGGCTGGACTCACTGAGCACAGTTGAGCTGCGCAATACCCTAGAAACCCAGCTAGGGCTGCCACTGCCTGCCACCCTTGTCTTTGACTACCCATCAGTCACAGCCATTGCTGACTTCCTATACCCTAAGCTTGCCCTAGCCGCCACAGCTGCCACAGTTGAGGACCAGATTGAGGAGATTCACAGAGCAGCGGCTTCTGACAGTGCCACCACTGTGCCTGCTGCAGCATTGCAGGTGGTGGAAGGAAGGTCACACGTGTGGAGGTGTCCCTGGATGCAGGCAAGTCCTGGCTGATCAGCAACATCATCAGGCATGAGGAGCCCACAGAGCATGGCAAGTACTGGTGCTGGGTCTTCTTTGAGTGTGAGGTGCCGCTGCTGGACCTCCTGCGCGCTACAGAGGTCCGCTCGCGAGCTGTGGACATCAGTAACCAGCTCCAGCCTGAAAGGTCTGCTGCTGCTGCTGTTGATGATGATGTTACTGCTGCTGATGGTGGTGGTGGCGGCTGTACAGTTGTGCCAGGATGCAGAAGACTCCCCTTGCACATGTTGTGCAATGCACAACTNGCGAGCCAGACGTCTGATGGCTGGCTTGGTGATACCTTGGATGTTGTCACGCAGCACCTTCCTGTGACGCTTGGCACCACCCTTNCGCTTCACTCATTCAGGGACCACAAGAGCAGCCTCCTGATAGCTACCCCGCAGGCAGCTCGTGGGCTTGATCTGCCAGCAGTGAGCCATGTGTACAATCTGGGNCCTGCTATTTCCCCTCAAGCAAGCAGTTCCGCTCATGTCACATCCAACCCTGAGGCCTCTCCTATCTCTAAGCCACCAGGCTTGTCCAAGCAGCAGCCGGCTCCTGAGTTTGCAAGTCCTACAGTGGTCCCTCAGCAGCAGCAAGCACAGCAGGTGCATGCTCAGCCCCAACAGCCTTCTGTAGGGCCACATGTGCCTCCTCAAGAGCAGCATGCCCGGACACATCCAGCAGCACCCAACACTCAGCATGCAGCGCCAACCCATGTTCAGTTGCCGCAGCATGCACCACCACGTGCTGCAGGTGGTCCCACAGGCATCCACACAACCCCATCAGTCCCTGTTCAACACCTGAATCCTGTGCCTGCCAATGCTCACATGCCCAATGGCTTTGTGCCAGCACATCTGCATCAGCAGCTGCTACAGGGGGTACAGCAAGCAGGTGTCAACAGCAGGCTGCAGGTGCAACACCAGCAAGGCAACAGAGGCCACCCATCGTTCACGCTGCCTCCTCCCATCATGTCATCAGCTTCCCAGCAACCTGGAAGCATGGCAACCAGCAATGGGCCTGCACGCTTGCCTGAAAAGGGCGCCAGCCCTTCACCGGAAACTGATATTGCAATGCCTGATGAGCAGACAAACTCTGAATCTGCACAAGGTAGACTGCTGCAGCAGACCCCACCATCATCTCGCAGTGGNGCCACTCACAGCATATCATAGCCCTCTATGGGCTACAACCTCTCCATGAGACTGCTCACAAAACTATGAGGCATAATAATGTATACACTGGTGTATTGGGCGTTTGTATTGCTTTAGCGCTTCAGGTGTTGCCTGTCTGCTCGACATACAGAGATTGGCCTTCTCTACATAGGGTCCCTATTGCCTGGTGTTGCTCTACAGGCCAACGGCGTAAGATAGTCAAGAAACATGGCTTGGTGTATGAGGACAGGCATGATGGGCTGCGCCGTCTCAAGCTTGTGCGGGGCCTGAGTAACATGTTTGGCCAGTACAACTGCTTCCTGAATGTCATCATTCAGTCCCTTTGGCACCTGCCAGCCTTCCGTAGAGCCCTACTCACTTTCCCCACCACCCTCCCAGACAGCAACGGTGCCTCTGCCAAGGACGCAGCTGTTGTGCGGGCTCTCCAGAATNGCATCAGTATGCTATCGAGTTTGTAGGTGACCTCGGCAACCCCATGCCATTGGACACCTTGCATTCCAGCGTATGCTGGTGTAGGACCATGTGTGGTGCAAGAAGAGCATGAGTTACATGCGCAACAGCTGGAAGTAGTGTGCAACGCTGTCAACACCTCTTGCAAAGTCACCACTGCTGTCCCCTGCAGCGACATGTGCATTGCAGGCTATGACGTCACTGCCAACAGCATTGCAACTGAGCATAGACAAAGCAGCTGGCCAGGTCGTGCAACACAATGGCAACCTCCTGGAGAATGCAGTCAGGGTACCAGACTGTGCATTGGCTGAGCATGCATTGACAGCACATGATACATGGGGCATACTGTCAGACAGCAGGCCACGCCTGCGCTCAAGATNGGGCGTACCTGCAGCAGGCTTGTCCTGTGATGATGCTGTGGCAGGGGGTTGCAATCTACCAGTACGGTCTGTTGGCTCCTGCTGGCTGCCACTGGCCTGCTGTTGATCGGCCTGATGCTGACTAGAAACGTCCATGTCAATGACACCAGATTGCGATTCCACAAAGTGTTGACTGCTAGAGTGCTGCTGAGCAACAGCACCTTNCAGCGCTTTGGCTGCGTGCGACCTGCAACTTGAGACCATGGGGCTGCACATGCTGGCTGACGATTTCATGGAGGTGGCTGATGCTACTAGAGCAAGCCTGCAGAAAATGTTACAGGTAGACAGGTCACCTCATCCGGCTCTTGCAATCATGAAACATTATGCTTTTGCTGACTGCAAGCAGGTGTTTTACTTCAGTGCAGTTGCACNGCTGATGCCAGGCCCTTGAAGAACTTGCCCTGCAAAGGCCAGAAGCAGGCATTGCAGCTTTGGTTGGTGCAGTTGCAGGCACAAATACCTTCTAGCTGATGATATGGGCACAGCTCATGCATCTCGAGGTTGCCCAGTAGACACACTGCGACATTGTTCAGACCTATCATGCATGAGCATAACATGCGCTGTTGAAAAGCACATGGCACCTGAAAGCATCAGGCTTGTAGCTCAGCATGCAGCAAAGTACAGATGCTGTGCACAGCAAGACAGGTACAACGTAAGCACTTTGCGGTGGTCAAGCTCAGCATGAGCACACAGCAGCCAACTGTGAGCAGTTGTTTAGCTCACCATGGCTAAGTAGTCAAGGCCATCACTGCAGTTGAAGACAACGCACTGCCGGGCCAGTGCCTTGGCCAAATCCTGCAATCACCACTCCACTTGAAGCGCAAGTCACAACACTTCATATCAGAAAATGTAGGTGCACTAGGTACAACACATTGCCACACTTTTAAACACTCAATACGCTATGGTGTTGTAAGATGTAGCAAGGAATGCTGTAGGTCGTGACCTTAGTTTACAAACCAACCAATCCTGCACAACAATCCACACATGGAGCCAGAATAGGTCTGCCATCTGAACAGCAAATTTTGCTATGCCCCGCTCATTGAGGTGGGCTCACCTTAGTGGTTTCTGTTTTGCCTGTGCCAGCTGGTCCCTCAGGAGCGCCCCCCAGATTGAGGTGAATGGCCCCCATGAGAGTACGGTAGCAGCGATCAGTCAGGGGAGTGACCACCAGCCGCATGCTGTTTCCTAGGTACTCATATCCATACTCTACTTGAGCGTTCATCATGCGCACTGGAATGGTCAAAGTCTCTGGGTCATTGTGCAGGTCCTGTACAGCACAGAGCAGCTTCCAGGTAAACTATGCCACACAGAAAAGACTTCAGCTTCTGCATAGCACATTGCAGCTTTCAGNAGTCTGGTTCAGAAGCTGCAGTTGCAGCACGCGCAAGCAGGCTTAGTCAAGCTGCTTGGCAAAAGCTATCAAGAAGACAAGCTGAGGGATTGGTCGAACCTAAGTCAGACCTAGAAGCAGCTGTGCCACAAGGCATACAGATGCTGTTGAATGCCCAGCCTCAACCACCGCCCCTACAACCCCAGCCAGCGGTCTCCCCATCATCTGAGGGGGTCAGCTCTGCTGAGCCAGGAGTCTTGCTGCTTCTGTGTGTGCTCAACCTGATNCTGGCGTACACCGACGATCTGGTGGCAATCACCTTAAGGCTGGAAGACCTGAAACTGCAGGCCAAAAAATTGAACCCTTCACAGCTTGGTCAGGGATGAAGGTGAACTGTGCCAAGTGTGCAGTCACAGGCATNTGATCCAGTCTCTCAAGCCCATACCTACATGTGCAGTAAAGGTGAATGCTGTATGCTGTGTGTTCCAGCAGAGGCTCACTTTGACTTAGCAGCAGAGCAGCTGTTGGATTGACATGCACATGGCATTATCTCTTCACCAGGCAAGGAATTTTGCCTAAGGAATGAATGCTTGCAGTGCCTGCGTTGTCTTGCAATCACATGCCCTGCCGCCCTTTGTCACTGCATGTTGCCCTTGCTCACAATGTTCCAGAACTTGCTGCTGAAGCGCTTGGCCGCCATCGCCCCTGTCTGTCATGCCACTGCATGACCGCACCTGCNGCTGTATACTGTCAACTTCAATGTGCCCGACCAAGATGTTATTGTGCCTCTGCCATGAGATGCACACAATCTGCAGAGTTGGGATGCCACGCTGTCTCAGCTGTGACTCACTGCATGCAGGCAGATGCAGAGCTAAAGCGCCTCAACCAAGTGTATGCAGTCTATGCTGAGCATGCTGAGAATGTCAAGCAGTACTCTCAGCAACTGTGGGCTGACTTGGATATCAGCCGCATGGTAGCTGGGACAGATGAAGTTGCCCGAAAGCTCAGGACCCTCACAAACCTGAAGATGCTGCCAGTGTATGAAGCAGTTGAGAAGGAGATTCAGGGGTTCAAAAATGGCTTACCTCTCATGCGTGATCTCAAGCATGATGCGCTGCGTAAACGCCATTGGGATCAGCTGATGGCTGTTACAGGTGTGGATAAGGCATGGAAATCTTGGCCTTATAGGCAGAGTGCAACAAATTTAGACGCAATCACTCTGGTGTTGCTGCATGGCTGGCCTGCAGAGCCATCCCATNTGCTGCCTCTACATCATCCAAGTACTGCACTTGAACAATGACCTTGATGCCAGCGGCTTTGATTGGTTTAGCAAGCGGCTCAACATCTCCAAAGGAGAGCCAGATAGCTCGTGGCTTCAGATCAATACACCGCTGCAGCAGTTCCTGCAGTTCACAATGCCCTGTCATGCTACTGTCAGCAAGCACCAGATCAGACGTTGAACCCTGTAGACATGCAGATAGTGAGCACTGTCTCACTTTGGAGCAAGAATAGTTGAACAGTCCAATGCACAGCGCACTATGCTGACTGTCTTTGCCTTCATGCTGCTGCACAGCTGCCTGGTATGCCTCTNACCAATGACAGGAGCATATGCTTGAATCAACCTCCAGTTCCTGTTCTTTTTTCTGCGCCACATGGTATGCCTCACGTCTATTGTCAAGGCAAGTCTGCTGCAGGTCAGGCNAGGTCAAGCACACCTTCCTGATCAGTGACTTGAACAACACGCTTGTGCGTAACATCTGGTGAATGCAAAAAGACATACGGGCGTGATCAGTAGTTGTAAGCAGTGCTTGTGGCATGCAATGCAGGTTCATGATGTGGTCATTGTGATGGACGAAGGTTTGAGACCAGCCGCCTGCCAGGTAGCAACTGCATTGCGACAAGGAGGTCGAATTGTGGATGTTGTCCTAGAAGCGAAGAAAATGAAGCAAGTCTTCAAGGTACAAGGCACAATGCTCGCTCTGCATCTGCACTATTGCACGTTCCTTCCTGTAAATTCCGCTATTGTATGGACAAGTACATGTCAAGGCAGTGCNGCAACTCCTTGAGAGCAGAGGGGTGACTTTGAGGGTAGCAACAGAGAAGCTGATTGCAGAGGAGGCACCTGAAAGCTATAAGGACGTGTCACAGGTAGCTCCTGCTGACCACTGGACACAGTCTGAACCTTTCCTTGTGATAGGATCAGTCTTCTAGTGGTGCATGACCCTCATACACTCACCACCATGNAAGGTATATAGCCTGTCTGCCCATGCAGTGTTGCTGGACACACACAGAGCATGCTTTTGGTGTTAGCAATTGACTACAAATTGCACCTTGTGCGCATGTCGCCATGCGCACTACATTACGCATATGATCAGTGCCTTGTCAAACACTAACTCCAGTAACAGGGGCCTCATGTCACCAGACATGCCTCACGTGAACTTCTCTGAGGGATTGATTGTATATTGGGGCATAGCACTGATTGCTGAGTGCATAATGTCTTGCTGCAGAGGCGCCTACGGCTGGCAAGGGTTAGTAGTAAGCTTGCACTTGACAAGACAGAGGCCATTGAGCATATCTTGGCAGCTGGAAACAGTAGCAGGTCAGTAGTGCACTTGACCTGAACACAGATGTGTCAATATGTGTTACCAGTGTTGAGCATATCAAGAGACACCACCGTGCAAAAGCTGTTGCTTGTCAACAATGATCTCATTGATGTTGACTTGTGCGTGAATGCAGCTCATCATGCACAGTCTGCTGTGANAGCACACAACTCTCCACCCCAGCTGCCACCTCCAAGTTCCTCATCACCACTGCTCAGGGCAGAAGGCTGGCCGTGTTGGGGCCATTACCAGGCAGGCAAGCAAGGTGCTGGCCAATGTGGTCAAGCCTGAGAGGCAAACTACAGCCACAGCTGGCGGCCAGAAAGCTGCTGCTAGCAAGGCAGCCAAGGAGGCCAAACTCAGGAAGAAGTGTAGTAATCAAAGACTGGGGCAGAGCAGTGATGCTATCAAGCAGGCAGACAAGCAGGCCATCAAGAAGGTTGACAAGGGTAGAAACAAGGCATACAAGGAGGTTGTCAAGTCCAGGAACAATCAGGCTGTCACCAGTGCCAACAAGGTAGCCAAAGCTGATAGCAAGGCTGTTGAACACATTGGCCAGGCAGCGCTACTCTGGCCACAATCAGTTTGCATGAGAGCGCATGCAGAATTAGGTCATCAGGTGTTAAAAGTGCGTATCATGGCATTGCTCACAATGTCTAAGTGCACATGCTTTCTTACAACTCGAACTCAATGACTAAGCACACATCTGTACTGCAGCTGCAGCAGCGGNACAAGCCATCATACACATTGGGAGACCTCTTGGGCGCACTTGTTGCAGCCACTGCAGGACTTCAGGTAGTGAGTTTTTAGAGTCAGACACAGATCATCATGCCAAGACAAAAAGCCCTCACTCATGCAAACAATTGCATGTGCTAATGTTGTGCCGTGCGTTGAGTGTAGGAAGCCATTGCTGCCTGTGCTGAGCACCCGAGCACCGCGTTTACCAGCTTTGATCATATCTCTGTCACGAGCATGCGCTCGTGAACCCATGCATGAAGGGTAAGTCCATCCAGACATTGGCGCCCTATCACAACCCATACTTGTCATTCAAAAGGTGGCTATGACTGACCTCATGGTACTGCTCAAAGAGAGCAGGATCGCCTTGCATCATCTCAAAAGCTTGTTGCCCTGGGGCGGTGTACAGCTGCTCATTCAGCATCCTGAACCGGCCTCCACTCAGCTTAGAACGCATCTGATCCAGCAAGCCCGCTTTGCCTCTCTTTTGCAGAACCCCTGACTGGCCTAGGTTGCCTGTCGCCTCTGCTGTGGCTGAATCCTGGTTGCTGATTGGTTCTGCTGCTATGCAGCCTTGATCAGATCCTGTCACAGCTTGATCCTGTGCTGATGCATGTNACAACAAGTGCAGACGTACAGGCCACAATGTAATCCAGCATGTCTGCGTCAGCAGAAACTGCAGGGTTGCATGTTTCATGCTGCAGTGAATTGGGCATGTGCAGCAAGTGTGAAGCTGTGCTGCTGCACTGTGCAAGCAAGGTTCTCCATCACTGCAGCATCAAGGCACATGGTCTTGCACACCTCAGCTTGATGTACTGCAGATGAGGTACAGCATGCACAGCCACCATGCCAAATGTCACNTGTCCCGCAACACACAGGCAACAGCTGGCTTACTGAAGCTGGATCAGCACACCACAATACACATCTGTACTGAGGTTACTCCTGTNGTGTAACAGCTGCTTTCCTGGATCTGTTTCAGCAAATTTAGCTGGTCGTGCAATCTTGTAAATATGTGCAATACAGCATGTTGTGGTCAGTGGCAGGTACTGGATAGTAACCCCAAACATACAAGGCGTTCTCAGCCTAAGTGGTGATTTTGCACTCAAGCTGTGTGGCGGCNGAGCTGGCAACCATTGAGCAGGCACAGCCTTCATCTAATGCTGCTACTGATGGCAAGGCCACTGACAGCGAGAGCTGAGCCACTGTGCTTGTTCCGTTGAGCTCACTCTGTTGAACTTTGAGCACTTGAACAACTTNACAGCAAGAGTCTGCCAAAGGACAGCAGGGAGCGCCTGAGCAAGGCATTACCACAAAGCAGAAGCGCAAACGCATTGAGTGGGATGCACAAGCAGCAGCTGCAACTAACGCACAGACGCTGAGAGCTGCTGCTCTTGCTGCACATGCTCAGCAGGTGACTGCTAGTGAGGCCAAAGCTGCTGCTGTCAAGATGCCAGCGCCTGCCACCAAAAAGCGAAAAGCTCCTGAGCAGAAGTCAGACCCTGCAGCTGCTGGAAGCAAGCCTAAGACAGCAACACATACCATGCTTGCAAAGCAGNACCCGCTCCAACACCGTCACCAACACCTGCACCAACACCGTCACCCACACCTGCACCAACTCCTTCACCNATCATGCTCACTGCTGTTACTTGGGGATCCAATTCATTCATCACTCGTCTTAGGTCTTGTCCAAGAGATAGCTGCAGCACTTCGCTGAATACTGCACATGATGCATCACTCAGCTCAGCTCATGTGCCAACTGCATCACTCAGCTCAGCTCATGTGCCAACTGCATTGAGATATAACTCAGAAACTTGTGTCCATCTGTTTTGGCGGCAACACACCCTCTTGCAACAGTAGCTACAGTCCATGGTCCAGTGCCTCACAGTTGGCACTTAACCCCAATTGCACATTGCACACTAATTCTGTGACAGATTTGAACACATTGGTCTTGTCAACACTCCTGTTTGCTGCAATCCCAGTACCACTGTCTGCTATATGCAGCTACAGGGCACAGATTCTCTGTTGAAGCAGTGTCCTTCCTGCACACACATGTTTTGTGTGCGTTTGCAGCTCAGCTTGATGTTGAGGCAAATGTTAGNAGATGCATCAATGTATTTGCCAGGGTATCGAGCAGCAAGAAGAAGCTGGTGCATGTCTACATAAAGGGATGTGTCCCTCCTCAAAGTCACATCAGACTGGTCGCAATCACACATGACTGTCTTCCCTGACCTACGTCCTGATGAGTGCAAGTCAGGCATTTTGTGCATTGTGTATACATGACTGGTTCCCATGCATCATGCTGCTGTGCAGGCTGCTGACGAAGTAGTGCAGCTTCACAAGAGTGTGAAGATGAAGATGTTCTTGCCAGGTCAGAGGCTGCACATCCCATACCCCCACCAGCGAGGCAACAACTGGTTTGAAAGTGTGCCCCGCTGGGCTCAGAGGGGCGGCAAGGGGGCTGTCTCTTTTGCTCGTCTTACTCGTCAGCTTCCACCCCCACCACCCTCCAAGCAGTGAACAGTCCAAATGCACTTCAACACAAGGCAGTCAGCTGCTTTATGACGCACAGTGTTGGCCGGAGGACCATTGTTTTCCACACAGCTTCATTACTGCCAGCAATTATGCAGCGCAATCTCTGGCTTCGGACGCATCAAACTTAATCAATGGCACTCTTGACAATTGTGCATTGGCACCAAAGACGAACATCACTGTCAGGTCTATATGCCAATCCCAAACAGGCTTGTGCACTTGAGTCCATTGATTGCTGGCAGCTGGCCTGAGCAACTTGACAGTCTTTTTTGTTTATCTGCACCACACTGAACAGCTGCTGAACACTGCACGGTCGAGGTTGAGCAGTACTTGGAGAGATGTGAGATGTGTGGTATGGCTTACCATAGCTTANTCTTGGTAGTGAGCAGGGTCAAAGCCAGTAGCAGAGTCGAGTGCCTCTGACAGCTGAGCAGCAACGGCTCCAGCATCACCGGTGAGAGTGAGTGCTGCCTTGTCTGAGTCCCTCTGGCCTGGCGCCACATCAGCAAGGATGAACTTGACCCCTGAACCCCACTTTGGAGGCTCCCCAAAATGCAGCTGCCAGTTGAGCCTGCATCCAAATGCCAACACATGCAACTGGAAAGCTGATAGGGACAAGCTGTCAACACATCAGTGGGATGGATTCAGAGTTCACAGCGACAACACTAGCAGTGACATGCATCACTTGCTGCTATGCACTATGGAATGTGAGCTCAAGCAATATGAAGTCAGAAGCAAATGTACAGTTGTCAGAGCTACGATGTCACACAGGCACTATGTGCGTCACACAGTGAAGCTCGCCAAGCACAGCACTTATCTGCATCACCAGCAACTGTCAAGCAGTGCAGCACATACCTTGCGCCAAAAATGACAACGACATCTGATTGTGAGAGGGCGAGAGAGCGGGCTGCCATGACTGATAAGGGGTGGGTGTCCGACACCACTCCCCGCCCCATGGACGTGCTCAGCACAGGGATCCTGGCCTTGTCCACTAGTTGCCTAATGAGACTATCTGCATGAGCCTGTGCTGCACCCTTGCCAATGACAAAGAGGGGCCTGCAGGCACATATGCGTAACTGCAAACTGAAAGGATTTGGGGTGTCTTTGACGTCATACTGCTGTCAATACACAACCTGTGAATCAGCAAGGGCATTGACAAGTGCAGAATCCTGCCACAATTGCATGTATGCAGATCGGGAATATTTGCTCACAACTGAAGACTTGTCGTAATCAGCTTGCACTGCTGCTTTGCACATGTCCTTGCAGACCGCATCCTGTGCGCTGTTGTTGCTGGGTGATGAATTGGAACCTTGAACAAGACAAGGTATGCTGTAGCAGCTCAAGTCACCTCTTGGCAGAGGCCAATAGCTGTGCTGCATCAGCAACAGCAGCGCCATCTGCATNTCCCCAAACGCAAGAACAGCAGCTTCCGGGACCTGCCAGGCGTGGTGACACATGCTGATGGTGANGGCATCCTCATCTGCACTGATCTCCCTTGGCTTGCCCTGCACTCCAATGAAAGCATATCAGATCAGATTGATCACGCAGAGGAAAGTTTTTGCTGATCTGATGCAGCCTTTGCTAGTGTGTGCAACACCAGAATGGCCACTGACTATGGGGCTTTCACAGGATCTGCTGTTCTGAGCGTTTTGATATAATTGGGCGCCTTTGCTCAGCTCCTTTGGTCACATCAACCAATCTGCATCTGACCAGGTTTGGTGCCCTCTGATGTGAGGAGGTTTTGTAATGTCATGCGAGCCCCTTTGGTCTGCCTGCCTGCTCTGATGGAACATGTGCACACTGGTGACAACAACACTTGTGCCAGCTGGGGCATGCAGTGACATGAAGACCCAATGCAGCCTNACCGTGCGTTTGGGTAACTGCAGTGGAAGCCTAGACAGGGGGTTCCAGTGGCCTGTGACAGCAGTTGAAATGACATGCAAGCACCTGTGTAACATGAGCAGAGAGATACATGACTCTTGCTGAGCATACCATGCGGTGTCTGTGCATCTGCAGGGCTCTGGGACAGCAGATAATCAAACACTGGAGCTGGAGATGCTGCCGAGTGTGTCCTGTCATCCTGTTTGCCTGCAAGGAGCTTATGTGGTTTGACCTGATATGCTGACCTAACCCCTCATGCTTGCAAAGCCTTACACCTTTGCGGCTCACATACCTGGCTTTGGTACGTCTACATGAATGCTGAAGTCAGCTAGGTGCAAGCTGTGTGATTGCAGAGGGGCTGTGACAATCGAGGCAGCTGCAGGTGCTGTTACAATACATTCATCACCCTTAGCTTCTGAACCTTGCAAGTGCTGTGGTTGTGGACTGCAGGGCTGCCGATAAGGCGGNGCTTGCTACATTGTCAGCCGCAGGCACAGCCGTTACACCATTCTGGCTTGTGTTCAGCATTGGATCTGTAGCTTTGGCAACTGCAGAGTCATGGCCATGTCAGCTTTGACACACATTGTGTGGCCGTGTCAAGCTGTGACATGCAATGCGTGAGCATTGCTCTGCTTAGAGGGCAGCGCATTGCATCAACAACAGGCAGCGTGCTATGCTTGAACAACTACTACATAGCACCTGGCATCACAGACACAGAAGTTTTGGCAGGCAGCAATTGGGCATAGCCAGAGACACAATTGACCAGATACACCACGGCTTTAGCAGCATGTCAGGGCTACACTTGAGGCATNTGCTCTCCGGATGCATGGCTGGAGACCACATGAGGATCAGCATCACCTCCTGGACTGCCAGTCTGTTGGGCAAGGCGAGCCTTCCTGGGCTTCCTTTTGCCCCTCTTGTTGCCCTTTCCGCTGCCCTGCATCAGGTTCTAGAGCCTTTTGGTGTGAGGAAATGAAGCAGACCTTGCATTACTGGTAGTGTTAGTAACGGACAGGGTTTTGGATATACTGGCTTGGTTGCATAGTCCAACAGTTGTAGGAACAGGTCCTCAACTGCGAGTACGCGAAGAGGAATTTTGCACTGTGGGGTCGCTCATGGCACGACGCAACAGGGTTAACATGACCTCGATGGGCAGCAGCACATCCTCTGACCTGATACAAGTAAAGCTTGCACTGTGACAGAATGGCACCTTNAGGGCCTGCGACCGCTACGGTAGAACTTGACCTTCCGTCAAACACACTTGCGATGTTGCCGCCTTTCCAGATCAGCTTTGCTGGCAGCAGAAGCTACGACTCACGGTTCAGAGCGATCGCCCCACCAACTAGTCGACAACACAGTCTATCTCGCTGCTGCTGGTCAGCAGGAAAGGGCGCACAGCTGCGTACTGAAAGTGCAGTATGTAGTGTTGACAAACCTCGACAAAGTCCTTGTGCGCTTGCTTTTCCTGCTCGCTGACATCAGTTGCCCTGATCGTAGACAGCTTCTTAGGGTTCGTGCGTACGTGCGTTGACCTGCAGCACAGTACTCGAACGCTACGAGCACTGCTCAGTCTGACTCTCTTATACGCGTACGGTCTTCTGCTGCTCTTTCGCGGGTTTGCTGCAGAGCATGCCCGATTGTATCCCAATACGTTGCCCTAGAGCGAGTATGCTGCTGGTCCTGACGTTGTGATGGGCAACTCTGTCTCTCAAAACATACAGCAAGACTTCACGTCCCTGCTGTTGAAATTCAGTGGCATAGATCGGATCGACAGCAAAGATCCATTCTGGACGCAGCTGTTCGCTTTTCCTGTGAATCTCAGTGGACTTGATCCTAGGCTTCTTGAGCACACAATCACTGGCTCCTGCACACATTTAGGTATGTCTGGCAAGCAGTCCATAGGCTGATATGAGCTCTTTCATTTGGTGTGCGCTGTCCATGAGTGCAATCACTGTTGCGTACAGTCAGCCACAATGGAAACACCAAAAACTTTCAAGTATTGCTGCACCACATGCTCAAAGCAGTCTCTACAAGCAAGCATGACAGAGATGTTGCCATGGCAGCTAATGCTGTATACCTGGCTCGCGTGCTCTTTCAACACTTCTCAGAAAGCCTCACTGCTTCACAGCTGGCCATCTTCAGCACAGATGAACCATATGTTGCAGCTGACATTGAACCTAGTAAGCGCTCCTGCCTGCATTGTCTGCCAGTGAACATACCAATTTTCACTTATCAAATCCTCTGCGCACTGTCTCTGCATATGAACTCCGCATTGTGAGACTGTGATTGTTGCTTGTAGCGCAGCGACTCCACTTTTGCAGCAGCTCTCACAAACAATGGCTCACGTCTTGGCAGCCACTTCATACAGGTACGGTTGACATTCTGAGTGCTGATTAGTACTCATCTCAAGCGCCAGAAAGTGTGTCCTGAATCGTGCGTCTGTGACAGCCATGCTACTGCAAGGATGGCCCATGTAAGCCAACTTGTGCTGGCTTGCTGCAGTGGCAAGCNCAGTCTATGCCGCAGACTCAAATACAGTCGACGGCAGAGTCACAGGCCCATCCATTACCTGAGCCGCGCTCACAATCATCTGCACCGCATCAGCATTCAGCTCCTTCCCCACAGTCACACTCAGCACTCAACATTGCACCAGAGTCTGCGCAAAGCTCACAGCCATTGCTAGCGACCCAGCCTGTGCCCATGCCGCCCTATGCATCAAGTGCCGGTCCCATGCACATGCAACCCACTCCAGGCTATGCACCACAAATGCATCTGCAGCCTATACCAGGCAGCCAGAGTGATATGTACCCGTATGGCATGGTGCAACTCTTGCATCCTAGCATGCTCATGTTGCCTCAACAGCAGCAGCATCAACATAGCAAAGGCAGTCGCAATGGCAGGGCGAGCGCAGCCAGTGCCTCACCTACAGGTAATGCATTGCAGTTGTGATGAGCACAACGACAGATACACCCCAACTAGCCATGAAATATGCGTGTGTGATGAAAAGTGCTGGGAGAGCACACGGAGAGCAAGGAGTAATGCAGAGAGCTATGTTGCTGTCTTGCATCTTGCTGACTCACATTCTGCTGCTGTAACGNAGTTGGTGCTTTTCATCTGGTTTGCAACTGACTACATGAATGTGTACAGTTCAACGCAAATCTCATAGCAAAGCTGAACATGTTCAGGTGAGTGGCAAGTTTTGCAGTGCCCAGAAAGTCTGCATACACATACATGCATGTCATGATCCCTCGTACAGCACCCATTTCGATGTTGTCTCTGTGACTCATGCCTCAAGACATGGTCATACTGGATCCAACTCAATGCCAAGGCAACATCTGTGCATTTTGCCACACACACATGCTTGAGTCTGACGCAGCGGTGCCTACCTTGACTGGCACCCTGCAGGGCGCACCTACTACTTTGCTTGCCAACGGTGGTTCTCCCTGACCAAGGATGATGGCCTGATCAAGCGGGATCTGCTGCCAAGTGAGGAGGACCCACATGGCCAGCAGACGTCTTACCTGGCAGAGGTGCACACTAGCNCCTTTGACGACTTGAGAGTCCTGGACTTTGGGTTTGCACAGCAGTTTGAGTCAGGTCTGCTCTGGGCCCTGCAAGTTTCCGCTGATTGCCTTGCCCAGCATGCTCAGTTGCAATGTGATGGCACGCATACTGTTTCGCGCTTCACCTGTCACAATCTATTCTTGTGCCTACATTCCACTGTTGCTGTGAAGTTCGGGGTTTACACAGTCCCACCAGTTCAACTGTAACAGCTGCCCGCATACAGTGTTGGAAAGTGCCTGAAGCTTACGTGTGGAGTACCTGTCTCTACGTCCAATCAAGTGGTGCTGTCTGAGCTAAACCTGTCTAGTCTCAAAGCTTTCTGGGTCAAGCAATCAGTCAAGTTTTGGAACACTTTATCTTCAACCTTTGCTCCTTCTCTACACAAGGCTGTACTTCTTGATAATGTGACTGATGCCCTTTCTCATTCAATCAACAACTTCACTTCTTCACTGTTACACTCTTTCAAGGAAAATAGGGTTCAGTTTTGATTTCAAGTCTATGATAGACACACATCAGGTCTCACAGCTTGNAGTAGCTCTTCATGATATCTACACATTGCAAAAGGTATCTTGATACCACAACGTGATCCTGCGGGGCAAAAACAGTTGCAACGCATTGACTAATAACGTAAAGGATGTCTTCTTCTTTTAACTAGGGTCCTGATTTCCTGATAAGGGTGCAACGTGAAGCCCCTTTCGATATCGAACATCGTCAACTCCAAGCGGGTTATCGTTGAAGCGGCGCAAACATGAGACTTGGTGTTCAGGTACTGGATCTCCTCAACAAACGTTCGGCAGCCTCTGAAAGTTTGCTGAGGTCGAACGATAACTACACAGATCATGATCAGTTGTACAGCTGTACTCCATGCTGCAGCGCTNCTGCTGCAGCCTCTCCAGTCGTCTGTAGCCCAATGACTACAGCCTGGCCAGCAGTTATGGCTGCCTGCGCCTCTGCTACCACTATTGGCACCTGCAACAACAGGCCATCATGACAATGCCAGCTGGCGTACAGCCCCAGGGCATGCCACAATGTAGCCAGACTCTGTCATCTGCAGGTGAAGTGCAAGTTGCATGCTTGCTAGCATTGCCTGGATCAGCTGCATGTACAGCGCTGCAGCCTTCAACAGACACACAAAAGCAGATGTTAATAGCCGCACTGCCTATGCCACTCTTTTTACTGTCATGCCTGTGCTCCTCTGATATAAGACGCACACTATACTACAGCATGTGCCTTTGTGGCAGCACACAGCTACTCCCCGTCATCACTCAGCAACATTGCAACACATGGATTTGAGCATGCCTTCATGGAGACACACAGCAGCTTGAAGAATCTCTGCTGGGCAGACCAGAAGGGCTTCCACAGCTCACGGCTGGTTGTGTTGGTCTTCACCAAGGCGGCTGCCAGACCCATCCGCAAGTCTTGCCACAGGGTCACAGCATCATCATAAACACTGCGCTGCTCAGATGTCAACTCGCAGGGCAGCTCCACAAACTCAGCATCCCTGCAGTTGCCAGGACAGTGGTAAGAGGATGGGTGGGGGTTGTTCTGTGGGTGGGTAATGTGACCACGCATCCAGCGCTGCTGCAATGCAGATTGTTTGAGGTGCACAGTGGCAGAAGGCTTGAAGCCGCAAAGGAGTACTTGCAATTGGCCTGACAATGTTGTAAGCTTTGTGCAAACTGTGCTATGCTGGAAACATGCAAAGCTGCATGCAGATAAACAAGCTGTTCAAGCAGAGTACACATTGATATCTGCGTAAGGCCATCAAGTGGATGGAGCAAGCTGCATCTGTGCACAGCAAAATTTCAGCTGCATNTGTGTATGCCAACGCCACATATGGAGTCTGAGCATCGTGCATGCTGCCTGTGGCACTCTCGCAGTGCATCATACTGAAGAAGACCAATGCTTTACCTGCATAAATCCCCAGCAGCTGTCCCTGGGTGACCACGTGACCCCCAGTGCCAGCACCTCCTGTCCCCAGCACAATCATACATGCCAGATGATTGGCTAGGGAGTATTCAATGGCAGCTGTGACAGCCACTTGACCCAACAAGTTGAACCAGCCTGCAAGTGTATCATCACCCAGCTTTGTCAGGCCTGTGTTGCCTGTATGAGAGCTGAGGACAGATGGGATTGCTGTCTCTGCACAGTGTGTGCATATGGGCAATGCATGCCGGACGAACTGCCAATGACATCTTTGGTGATTCTGCTCCATAGACAGAATCGCAAAATGGGTATTAGTTCTGTGGTAGAACTTCATCTGCATACTTGCCATTTATTGTGAGGACTCTAATGTTGCCTTGTGCAGTGTGCTGCAACCTCATATTCAGTGGCGCCAAAATCAGTGTTGCATCCGCAGATAGGCAGCTACCCATGCTTGTGTCACTAGTGGCTGGCACAACTGACAGTGGGATCATGAGCAAGAGAGAATTGTCAGGAGTATTTGTGCAGTCCAGTTGCCCTAAGCATAGTGCATTACATACTGCATGTGAAACAACTGTAAAAAAACTTTTAATTGAGGACTTGGGACAGGGTCTAAACAGCAATGCAAGACCGTGCGCGTTGAATACGGCGCTGAATACCGCCAAATTGTCCTGTTGTGTTGCTATTCAGCAAGTCTGTTACACCTTTGATGCAGCAGGTAGCCGATGGGTCTGNAGATGGTTGCAAATCAGGCGTCAACAATGCTAATTAGCCTGCATTGCTAGATATGAGCCATGCCTGTGCTACTGGTCAACTGAAGGAGCACTGCATTCTTATTCTTCTGCGTAATTCTTCTGCGTTCTTCTTCTTTACCATCTTCTAGCCAGGTGACTACCTAGCCAAGTGGTCATGATGAGCTGCAAGCATTGCAACATAGACTCAAGAAGCTAGCTTGGTATGGTCTGATCAGGGGACGCTGCTGTACTGCTTCTGCCCGAATGTGTGCAGCAGCCCAATATATTTTACAAGGGTGCAGATCTTAGTGCAAGTGCAGAGTCTGCAGACGTCTATAATGCAAAGGCACGATGCCAACCTTAGAGAGTTGCAAATTTTGACCTGGTGAGCTGATGCGCACAGGATGCAAAGCTTGAACATGGGCCAGCACAGGACAGCTTGTACTTATGCATATGTTACGTTGTTGGCGTGCATACGTTATGTCGATGTGGTACCGCATGCATGTGTTACTACATTAGGATAAAGTAACGTAGTGATGTTACGTCATTAGCTGCATCCTCACTGCTGCCTTTGTCTGGTGCTGCTTGCTCTGGTGATGCAATAGGCACTGTCAGCTCATGCACAACATGCGACTCACNTTTTGATAGAGGCAGACAACTCACATTTCTGAGGCAACACTGCCAGCCTTGGTAGAAAACTTGGCCTGGCGGCCTAAGCCATGCAGGACCCAGTTGTGGTCATAGCCCCATGGCGTGTCCCCAATTTCCTGCCCAATGCGCTTAGTTTCCGTGAAGTCAAAGGGTGTGCCTCTGACTGGCGCAATCTCTCCTGTTGGGATGCCATCCTCAGTTGTGGGGATGTAGTGATCCCTGCAGCATGCGATCATTCAGATTGGCGTACATACAAGATTTGGCGTACCCCTGCTCAGCACCATGAGGTGACTGCGCGGTACTATACAACCTTGGTTTGTTTGGCGCTTTGCAACCTACACCACCTTTGAAACCTACACCACCTTTGCAACCTATACCACCTTGGCAACCTACACCACCTTTGCTGCAACCTACACCGCCTTTGCTGCCGTAACTGGGCGTAGCAAAGTGACAACTCTGCTACAAGACATTATTGCCACAGCAGCGCAGATGTTGCTTTCTTGCACCTGTCAGCCATCATCTGCATATATTGCTTCCCTGCAATTTAGCACTTGCAGTCTGATGGCCTGCAGGCGTGACAGCATCAGCAGTACGAGCATGACAATAATGCAGCTGGTTGTATGGCTGTGTTTCTGAGTTATACAGGTGCATCCCTGACATCAGATGTGGACACAAATGCACCTCAAATGGCTCCGAGTCTTTGAGAACAGTTGTTTGACTGCTGTACTGACAAGCAAAAAGATGAATGGAGATGAATGATATGCTTGTGGTGACAGGGCCTGTCCTTGAAATGGCAGCTGCTAACTTCTGCTGCCATGTATCTGCCTGACACTCACTCTGAGCATCTCTCTTGCACTCTCAAAGCAAAGCATACAACTGTCAACCATGCACCTTTGAGTTGGGCGAACAGGGTGACATCTGTGTCATGTCATTTTTGCGTATGCAGAACCTGCAAGGCACACAATGCCCCTGCAGTGTGGCATCCTACCACCANTTTCGCTGCTCATGCCACTGGTGGAGGAAGGCCGTCTCCTGCATAAGTTTCCTCAGCCTTGCCACATCTGCATCACTTCCTGCGCCACGTACAAGATACTGACATGACCTTGCTACCTGGGTTGCAAAAGTTCAAACACAGCTCCGTATACAACAGTCTATAAAAGCACTTGTGCAAGGGTGAACTTGCAGACGGTCAAGGCTCTAGCTCGTGCCGCTCTCAGCAACTTTGCTCTTACTTAATGCAACTTAATGCTAAGAGGGCTAAACTGCGCTCAATGTATAGCAAGAGTCAATGCTGCCATGAAGTCTGGGCTAGAAAGAATGACCGGCGACTGGATATGATGTCACTTGAGGTTACACCATTGAAGAAGAAGGAGAAGAAGAAGCCTGCAGGTTGCCAGACTGATTACATGTGCGACACTCCATGCACTGCGCATGTGTTTACAGACGCCCTGTTGGGTCATACAGACAAAGTCACAAGCAGTGCAATTTTTAGCGCCTTGGATGAAACAACCAAGCTTGCTGTGCTCACATGTATACCGGTACCCCTTGACTGGCTTTGCGCTGCTATCTCAAAGGCTTCTTGCCACGAGCTCTATTAGAGGTGGCAGGCTCAGAAGCTGCCTCATCAGCCTCACCACCCTTGCCTGGAGGCCCTGATGCTCCGAAGGTGGGGTTGGCAGCAGTCCATGTGAAGGGCTGCTGTTGAGGGCTGCCAGACTGCCCAAACAGTGGAAAGCCAGCTGCTGGCTGTTGGAATCCCACAAAGGGGTCGGCAGGACTCTGCATCCCTGGTTGCAGAGCATGTGACTCTGCCGCTGATGGCTGCGCTGATGTCTGGTAGCCATCCTGGCTGGCTGCGTCCGGTGCAGGCCTTGCCCCTTCCGGGTTGGGACAGTCAAATGAGAAAAGGTGGCCTGTTCGTTCTCTGGGCTTGCTGGTTGGGAGCACGGCCTGGGCCTGTGCAAATGCACANGATGATTATTATTGTTAGTGTACAAGGTGCACAGACTGAAGGGGTTGCAACTAGCTGCTGGCCCTTGTGCAACCTATGGTGAAGCATCACGTCATGCAGTCTCGTTTGTTTGATATCGCGCTTGTGGCTTGCAGTGGTTTTGCAGTTGCTCGTGTGCTGTGTAGTCACATAGGCAACACAGGCCTTGTTGATGCATGTTGAAAAGCTTGTTGACTAAGACTAGTAGCCCCAAAGCAGATCTAGGAGTAAAGTCAGCTGCATTGCCATAAAAGCTTTAGACGCAATGCTGCCAAGAGGACAGCAGATTCATGATGTTGGGTGGTCTATTGTATGTGTGGACATGTTCTGGGCACTTTTGCAAGACTGTGATGTGTCAGGGTGTCTTGTGTTTGATTTGCCAATGTTGGATGGACTATGCATGGGCAGCAGAACCATCTGCATGGTATTGGCATGGCTGGGCGGCGTTGCGACACTGTGGGCACAAGGTTGATAACTGTTGCAATTGCACCTGTTCACACATTGTTGATGTACACCACCTGGTGTTTGCAGTACAGTGCTGTTGAGTTGCGCAATTGGTTNAGGTGGGGATGCCGGGCTGTCATCAAGGCTAGTGTGAGAAGAATGTGCAGTATTACTGGGGTATGTAGGAGACATAGGGCGAACAGTATATTTAGACTCAGCTGGCCTATCCTTCGAGCTGATGCTTGCTTTGCCTACTGGGCTTGGCCGTTCTTGAAGCCTCTGTGGGAGGGCGGCTTCTGCATCCTCATAAGCTATATTGCTCCGCATTGAATCAACAGGCAGCCAGTTTGGTGGGTTCTTGAAGGCAGAGCTTGGCAGCTCTTCAAGAGGCTGCCTCTGGGCTCGCAAACTGCTGGTTGGTTTGTAGTTCAGTAGGGCAAGCACAGTACGTGAGGGTGTCCAGTTGAGGTCTTCCAGATCATCTTCTGATGGTCTGGAACCAGACTTTGCTGCTGCCTGCACAAGCAGCATGTCAGCGACTACATGGACTGCAGTGTAGCGTTGACAGTAGTACGGGCTTTGCAAAGCAACTCTGAAGGGCTGGTANCCTCCACGTGGCTGCCTGATGGACTCTGACAATGGTGCCACATTGCTGAGTTGCCTCAAAACCCGGACGAATCACTGTTCTTCTGTGGTGTCACAAGCGCTAGCACGGTCAGTAGGACTGGTACATATGGCCACCCTCTATAGTCTCCACAGCCAGTTGCGAATATTTGACACCAGCACATCACCCAATTTGGTGACTCAGCTGACGACTCAGGATTGTGAGTACTGATTTTGCCACTGTCTCTGTGAATGTCAAGCTTGGTAATTATTTGCTCTATGGCCTGCAGCGACCAATGACCAGGACCTGAACACCCTCCTTGATGCTGGCAAGCCCAAGTCAGCAGCGAGCTCTTTGGGAGCAATGTCGCTGTATACCTCTGACAACACCAACGCTGGCGACCGCACTACTGAACAAGCTCGTCATGTTGATAAGGCAAAGCAGCCTGCCCTCACTCAAGACCAAGGTATAACCAAATGTGCCAAGAATCTCATGTTGGAGTGTATGTGTACCAAACAACAAGCGTAATGATGTCCTGACATACCATGTTGACCAGTGACTGCATTTGTTTGACTCGCATCTTGAGTCAGTCATAACATGCAGTTGCAGATGTTCTGCAGGGTCAACATTGCGTCAGTCTGAGCAAGGCGAGTTTAGGAAAATTGGTTTCAGCTTCAAACGGACATTTTCCTTAACAATTCCTTGCTCAGATTGACAGAATGTCGACCTTGCATTGCACTGTGCAGTGCATGTCAAGCCCTGGCACATCATTTTGGCTTCATGACTGTGACATACTAGCGCCTATAAACAATCCTTCTGTAAGCTAAACTACGCCAGACAACACTTCCTGGCTGACACCATGCATGTTGGTTGCAGCCATTGGTGATCAGGACCTGAACACCATCTCTGGTCCCAAAACTCCTGCCAGTCAGCCTGCACCCGCCCCCAAGGGACCCCAGGGGGCCTCACACAGACACACAGACACAGGCCNGTCAACAACAAGCAAGACAGACTGTGTAATGACTCACCAAGGTATCAGTGTTGGGCGGGGAAAGACTGTCTAGTTGTGACGTCTGCAGCAACAGACAACAGATCAACAGTGATTGTTGCTACATCAAAAACTTTGGCAAATGCAGGACGATGTAAGATAAACAGCAGCTTGTGTGAAAGCAACATTGTCTTTCAACCNTCGTACGGTCGTGGAGCGTTCAGCACCTTGACTCAGCTTCATTAAGTAGTGGCGACCATCAACAGAGCTCCTCCTCCCTCTTGCCTACTTTCTTAAGCTACATGGCACTGTAAATTTCCAGCACATGACTAGCCTGCATGTGCTGCAATTGTCACATTCTCATTCTCACTCACATGTCTGCATGTTTAGCCTATTGCACCACCACAAGCAAAGACACCCATACCGCACTGAATGAGATCTATGCACTCAAAGCTTGCCCCATTCATGAGGTTGTATTTACAGCTGTGTGCCCTGTCCAGCCACACACAAGGAACAGCACATGATACAACCTTATTCTACAGTACCACATTACTTGATGTTTGAGCGGGTTTGGCAAAACAAACATCACACTGCACAAGCCTGATATCCATTGCAAGCAGCTAGGTCAATGCGCACATCTTCTCGGGCTTGCTGATCACGCCTCAGAACTGCATCTTCAACGGCTTGAAGCATTGCAGCTTGCAGATGTGGGTATTGATCCAGCTCGTGCATTGTGCATAAGTCGTCCTTTGCAAGCTCCCTGAGCACAAAGAATCATCCCGTCAAACATGAGTCCTCATAGACAGCAGCAACGTCGTGTATGCTGTGGTAAACATGTTATGCGGGTATCTGCTAATTGCCACCATGATCATCTCTTGCAAACACTTTGACTATTTTTTAGTCATGTTGCAAATGTAGATAGCCAGCCTGGAAACAAGAATGCACCATTGACTCAGTGACACAGAGCCGCTACTCAGAGCTGCAGAGACACCACCAACTGTCTGACCAGCAGCTTTGCCACTACATGCTTCAAAATCTCTGTAGCATACACTCAATTGCACAAAAGTGGCGAAAAGAAGCCTGCTGTATACCTGACAAGAACTTGCACTCTTGCGAGCATTTCGCTGGCTGGCGCCAANCAATAGATGTAGAGTACTCTAAAGAAAGCCATGTACCGTATACTCTGTCACCTGTATGTGGTGTATTTTTGTTAGCTAGTGATCCTGCGTGAGATGTTGACACGCAAGTCAGGTGTTTGCATTCTATGGTGTTGCTTGATCTTTTGCTGTAGGCATTCTAAGCACAGCCACACAGTGTGCATTCACTACACTGACTGTTATGCTACAGAAACTAGATTTCCTAGTAGAAACAAGTTTTTCTCATGCAGTCATCACTCACAGCATTTGTAGCTAAGCATCAGCTGTGTTGCCTACAGAGTGCCATACACATGTGGCAAGTGGTGTGTGTTGCAAAGACCTGTTCATATGCCATTTGTTGTTTATTATTGCAGTATGACAACCAACAGAATGACTCAGAGCATAAGCATCATTGAGATGTTTGGGATGCTTGGTTGATTTTGGTTCAGCATCAGCCTGAAGCGTACACCTACCGGTATTCTGGGGCGTTGTTGGCTATGAGTATGTTGCTCGTGTATTTTGCTTCAGGCATTGATATACATTTGTTCTGTAGTACAGAATTTCAAACCGTTGCTGAAGCACAGGCGTGCTCACATGCCAGTCGAAGGTTGTATGTTGGATTCACAGTACTACTGATACTAGCAACAAACTAACATTACACTGCTCCACCCTGCTGTAGGACACCTGATCGGAACTCGCAGTAGATTCTCAGTTCGTTCTTGTCACTCGTCCATTGCTCACGTACACCTAGCTTAAACGTGTGACATGCTGGACTGCAACAGCTAGGTAGGGGAGACAGCAACCAAGCGTGAGATGTAAATATAAAGCAAGTAGACAATCCTACATAGCACACTCAGGATCTGGAGAAAAGTGCAACAATATACAATCACCAAAAGGACATAAGTCTTGGCAGCTTGGGCCACACGCCCATAAAGCTAAAACAACCAATAGTTGTGTACGACAATAGTCTGGACACAAGTCATGCTGCNACACCATGAAGAACAGTCGGGTCAGTGAGATCACGCTAGAACAGCAGCTGACCTAGGCTTTCGCACTGAGCTTGCAAGCGTTCTAGATGATGCAGGTCTTGTCGACGTGACTGCCTGTCAGCATCTCTCTGTCGCAGCAACTGCCGACACTTCTGCTGCAGCGCTTGCACATCTTCTTCCCTGCAGTTCAGCTCTGTCAATGTGAGTTCATTCACAAAACCGCTTTGGAATAGGAGATGGTGTCAGAGTGCTACTTCAGCAGCTTGAGTGCTTCTACCATGTGCCATCAGGAAGCCCCTAAGCCAGTGCCATGCACAAAGGGACAAGCATACTGCAATATTAAGCAGGTTTGTATGCGTCATACAGCGCAAGTGGCTGGACAAGTTATGCGAAATCTTCTCAATCTTTTGTCAAAGGGGGAAAATTCCGACCTCATGACAGCTTCATACTCCTGATCAGAGGATGTCACAAGGTTGGTAACTGGTTGCAGAGCTGGGTCTGGTCGTCCATACGGACTTTCATTGGGATCTGGCCTGCACACCAACATCAGAGTCCATCATCACGTAAGCCATGATCTGGAACCATGCAGGTTCCGCAGCTTGTTCTTGGGTTGAAACCTTGTACAGTGCAGGCCTCATGTGGTCATGCTGAGCTTGCAGGCAATGTAGCACAATGACAAGACATGTCACAGGTGTGCAAGAGTGTCTTGTAGAGGGGTTTGGAATTCAGGCTGCAGGTGCAGTCTTTGACTTTGTGACTTCCTACTGACCTAGCATGCTGCAAACTTACCTGAGGGGCTTTGTGAGCTTGTGTGACAATACACAACATGCAGAACAAACATGACTAGCCACAGAGGATTGGCATGACACTAGTTGCCAACACTTTGCATGGCATGTTTAGCCTTTTGCTCATAGACTGGGTTGCCTGTAAGATGAGAAAGAGTACCAAACTCAAGGAGCATTGTGCCAGCACATGCTGTACATGTGAATCTTGTTTCCTTAGGTAAAACACCCTGCGCACAAGACATCTCTTGTAAGCAGTCTGATAAATCTCCACATTGCTGACACCGCCAGGCGAGACCAAACAGCACAGCCGCAATCTCAGGCAGTGTGATGCATGTTTGATTCTTTAGCTGGTGGAATGAGTGTTGAATGCAATTGTTTGCAGCTGCTCGGGTGGAGATCATACGCAGATTGGACGCTGCAGCAGCTACGGTGTCAGTATTGTGAGGGCTTATTTGGTAAACAACAACATGAGGTATTCCATGTTGCTAGGGCATTAGCATGAGTCCTAATCTGCGTACTTGCAGCTCAACACAGCGCACCTGTTTGAGATTGATCCAGCTGAGAGGTATGCCAGATCCGGTGGCAAAAGCAGGCAACAGTTTATCTGCAAGATCTCTGGCTAGTTTCAGCAAGCCCCCATCATATTGCCACTCAGCTTGATCCAGGCGCCCCAACAGGATGTGTGTAGACAGCAAACCACCTGCACAGTGTTGCAGGGCTGGCACTGTTTTGAGCTATTGGCAGACTTACTGCTGGGACACTCAACAGGCTCAGTCCATTTCAACGACCTACTGTGTCTCTGGCAGATGTAGAGTGCATATCAAGTAACGCCCACGCTGGTTGAACAGAGCAGGCATGTGTTGCAGCGAGCAAATCTCACACAGCTACAGTCTGAGCGCAATTGGAAGGCACAGCAAGGTCTACAAGATCTAGCATACAGTCGCGTAATACTGTGGCTGATGCTCACCAAGTGCCCGGATTGTCAGCTCAAAGACATGCACCCGCTCATCAATGTCAAAGCTGAGATGCTGCGTCATCCATTGCACAGCTTCAATCACTGGCCCTGACTGGTTCATCACCTGCAATGAGGTCACAAGAACGCAGCAAACTGATGCCGGTGTGTGAAGAGTGCCACTGTGAGGTTCGGCAGCACCATGCAGGCTGATGCAACTCATTGGCAAGCATACAACAGTGACTTCAGATGCATGTGTGGATGCATACATACACGGTATGTTATTTTACTGCCAAGCACAGGACCAATGGGCAAGCAGACTGCATTAGGCATTGTCAATGGCTCACCATCAGGGTGGTCAAGCTGTCAATCAGGGTCAGAGCTATACCACCTTGATCGTTGTGGCCTGTACAGCTGATAGGTCTCAGCTCATCCTGCAGTTGGACACATGCAAAGTCAGTGACAGTAAGACGCTGCAGCGCAACAGGCTCAGCAGGAGCNGTCATCATGAGGCGAGGCACAACCAAGGCGGCAGACTATTGGGCTCTTGGTGTCCTCATATTTGAGATGCTGGTTGGGGACCCACCCTTCAAATCTCTATCAGGGGACCCTTGGGACACCTTCCGGCGTACCCTGTCTGGCCGTTTCTATGTGCCCAACTTCATCTCTGAATCTGCCTCCAGCCTCATTTGCCAACTTCTGCAGGTAAGCATGCAGCAACTGCAACCCCTTGATGTGTGCGATACCTGTCTGACCGATTTCGTGCGCCCAACTGTGCCTCTGACTCCATGTTAGGTGTCAGTTGTCAGCAGAAGAGACAAGTATGTATTGGAGCAAAGTCCCTGCTCCTGCAGGTTGAGTATGACAGCCACTGCCTTGACAATGCTGCACAGTCTTCCCTCCTTGAGATATACGGGTGCATATGCAGATGATATTTATCAGTCAGCTTGTTGCACCTGCGCTAGGTTTGTTACTGTCTTAGAGTCAGTGGGTGTTGAGCTGAGTACTGAGAGTGGTTGAGGGCCTTGTTGTCTGTGTCAGTTGCAGTGGCCACGCGTGTCTCTTCCTATGACTTGTGAAGCTTACAGGATTGATGAATGGTGCTTCTTTGCACACAGTTATTGCTGATCAGTTAACGGGGCTCTGCATTGGTAGCACACAAGGTTCACCCTGCCATGCAGGTGAGTCCTGAGAGGCGGCTGGGGTCTGGACCCACAGGCGCAAACGAGATCAAACAGCACAAGTGGTTCAGCAGACTGGACTGGCAAGCCATGACTAACAAAACCCTGCCAGCCCCCATCAAACCCAAACTCAGCAACCCCCTTGACACATCAAACTTTGACAGCTTTGANGTATGCCCATGTGCAGCATCGCCATATGCACCAATTCCATGATACCTTACCAAAAATGTGATGCTGCACAGGCACTGCGCAATTACTGAAATGCATGCAACAGGTAAGTGTGGCTCAGAGCCTGACATGCTCACCATCACCGATTCTGATGCAGATGCAGGCGGACACAGGCAGAGCAAAGCAGACCTGGGTTTTGCCTGGGCAGCCATAGGTGATGTTGGCGGCGATGGTGTTGCTGAAGAGGCGGGGGTCCTGAGCCACCACCCCTATCTGGCTTCTGTACCACCCGGCATCTAGCTCTGTCAGGGGCACATCATCAAGCAACACCTGCACAATACTATCTGAGTATCCAGACCAGTCCCAATGGCAGCACTGGCAATCCATCCTGTAGGCTTGTGCAGTCATGCACTGCTCAGCAAAAGCAGCAAGTGTTGGCATGCGCAATGTCTTGCCATGCTTCAACAAGTATAAGGACATGAGGACTGACAGTGTACATGATCCACATCACAGCAAGCAGCAATATAGACTCAGCATGGCTGTTCTCAGCGCTAGTGCTGGCATCAGTACAGCATCACAGCTGATTGTACAGCAGGAGCGAACTACCGATCTCAGGTCCTGGCATAGATAGATAGAAGCAGCAAGGACAGAGAGCTTGTGCAGTCTTACTGAGCCACCAGCTTGTTGGACTCTTGCTGTCCACAGCCAAGCGAAGGATCAAGCCCCTGGAGCCTGCAGGGGCTTGCTTTGCACCTTGCACTGCTGTCACTGGCGTGTTCAGTGCCTTCTGCAAAGCTGCTGTCACATCCTGTGCGTAATATATACCATGCGCATTGTGGGCGTTCACCAGCATGTACAGGTACTCACAGCTGCGTTTGCAGAGCTGTCAGATGCGACTTCAGCAACTAGCATCGGCCAAGCTGTCAGATCTGTTATATGCGTTCAGTGACTTGGCATCGTTTCTGTGTTGCACCAACTTTTGTTCAAAGTTGCCAAGCAGGCTGCTGCATGCCAACCCAGGCTTGACAGGTGTTCAAAGGTTGGCCTACAGTTAGCCTTGCTGAATATTGTGCTCTGCTTAGACTTGCAATGATTTGCCCATTTCACAGTACCAGCATGCTTGCAGATGCAATGTGCCTCTCAAGTTTTATACAACACTGATATGCATCACAGGAAAAGATTCTCTGCAGCTCCTCCCTGACAGGTCGCATAGTTGTTTCAGCCACCAAATGATGTCTGTCTGTGTGTGACTGTCTTTGNTGCAACAAAGGCGTATTTCGCTGTACATGCCTTCATTGCACCGCATAATTATAACCTTGCGTTTGGTGTCATTGACAAGTCACCAGCACACGCAGGCAGAAATGCTGCTCAAAACTGGCTTACAATTACAGCTGCATTGAACACTTGCAGGTAGCAGTGGATGGCAGGGTGAAGGAGGCGAGCGGGCTGAAGCAGGAGCTGCTGGTGGCCACAGAGGCGTGCAAGTCTGCACAGCAGCAGCTGCAAGCTGCAGAGACGAAGACTGCACAGTACAAGAAGGAGGTCCAAGAGTTGCGCAGGAGGCAGGTAGATGCCGCTGAGGTGAAGCTGAGGAGGGCCTACTCTTCATGAAGATTGGCAACATTCATCAATGCACAGCAACATGCGTGTTGGAGTTGCATATCCCTATTGTATGTGGATTTGTAATGAGCGCGTCCTGTTCTGCTTGGGTGGTACATGCTGCTACACAGCTCTGTTTGGCAGCATACTGCGCATCTTGGGAGGGGGTACCTACTGCAAGCTGATGATTTCTGAGCTTTTGTACAGGTGCACAAGAAGCAGCATAATGAGCAGGAGAAGCAGCATCTGCTGCACTTGGAGCGTNAAGGAACACATGCACGGTGAGCCAACGCCATAATTTTCAATCGACACCAGGAGGTGTGTACATGATCATACTGTACAGAAGCCTTCTCGTTCTTCATGCATGCCAATACTGTCACAAGAAACTTACAGCTGCACTACATCATGAATTTAAAAATGTGAGCTTGCGGTTACCAATGCAGGTAGCCATGCTGGTACAGAATGACAGCCTAAGCTGGTTGCTGCGAGCATGACCATGCTGTCACTGGCAGCAACTAGAGGGTTGTACAACAGGTGACTCATTGACATGCATCTAGCTAATCAGAACCTGTTAAGGCCCCTGCTCCTGATGTGCATGACAATACTTGGTCTCCCTGCTCATGTGTGCATTGACTGCATAAGTAACATCTTGACATAGGTGTCATCTTGACTAACCCACTGCATGTCTTGGTTTGTCAACAATGCCCTGCAAGCCTGCAACAACATCTCCTGCCTCTTGCCCAGCTATCAAATCGCCTTTCGCAACTTCTGCTGACTCTCCAGCTGCAATGCGAGGTATGCTGTCAATGTCGGTCTCTGTACTTGCAAGGCGTGCTGCATTGGCGACCAAGTTGTGATAGATTCCCCTGCAATCAATGCAAAGCACTCTCGAGTTGAGCGTGACCACTGTATGCTTGCAAGAGCGCTAGATGCAGACCAGCCGCCAGCAATGTCACTGCACAGGCAGCTCACCGCTTACAGCTTGCCAGTGTGAAGCATGTGTAGAATGGCATAATCCACCAGCGCGCTAAAGAGGCGGAGCATTGCACACTGCAGGACTACACATGATCTGCAACATGGTCGTGATCAAACATACTCATGAGCAGTGTTTGTCAGGATACTTGTGAATACGCACAGCAGCACGGCACACAACACACAGTACAGCGTAGCACAGTGCAGCACAGCCACCTGTTCCCGAAGCTAGACACAAGCCCATCTAGATAACACACCAGTAAATGCTGTGCAGCGTGTCAGGATATGTATGTTCTGTGACAACATTGCCCCAGTAAGGCAGACCTGGTGAGACAGGCACAGCAGAATCTGGCAACACAGCACAGCACAGGGCGCAGCACAGCACAGCACACAGCACAGCACAGCAACGCACCGCACAGCACAGCATAGCGATGGAATGCCGCTGCAAGCTAGTGCTTCAGTGAACAGTGGCACAATGCGTCGGACAGCAGCCATACCCAAAAGGAGCTTGTTCGTCAAGAGACTATCTGGTAAGCAGACAGGCAGCAGTATGAAGGGACAGTCAGAGAAGTTGACGAACCTGGGCTAGGGACACATTGGCGGTGCCTCCTGGCATGCCATAAGCAATGTTGTGCATGATGGACTCGGCAAACAAGACCGGCTCTTGACTCACGATAGACACCTGAAGCAGGCACATGCATGGGTAATTGCTGCCACACCAACATCACACACAGCGCTAGCTATACTGCCAAAGCAAGGAAACACATGTCTAGGTGCAGTGCAAAGTTGCGGCGCTGAGCAGCTTCATACCACCTACGGAGTGGGTGGACCTGGTTTGGCCTACCATCAGGCAGTCACAAAGAAGTTGCATCATGTGTACAAGCAAGGGTTCACAATCTCAGTGACTGTTAGGATGAAGCAAAATCAGATGGGGACACAACAGGGTGCTGTAAGCCAAGGACTCGGGACTGACCTGCTGGTGAAGGTAGTCATGGTCAATGTCAATGAGGGGGAGCCCGTCAAACAGCACAGACCCTCTGTGGGGGTCATAAAATCTCTCCACAAGGTTGACAACTGTTGTCTTGCCACCTCCCGAGCTTCCAACCAGAGCAACCTTGCGCCCTGGTTGCACATCAAAGCTGATGTTCTTCAACACCTGCAGCTCAAGATCAATAATGGTTTGATTGATCTGATGACCCTCCAGGTGTGCTGTCATGAGGCATGCCCTCAAGTTCAGGCAGCTGACACGCTTCTAATGAATTTCTTGGAAGTCCGCTTTGACAAGACATAAAAATACTGGTTTCGAAGGTAACTACAAACTTCACAAGCTGCATCCCACAGGCCACTCTTGCAGTCATGACAAACAGTCTTAGCTTCCTGCCAAGTCAAGCCCTGTGATGTTGCATTAAGCAGCAGCAGCCAATGGAAGGTATTTCAGCTATGTACGGGTTACCTGTACGTCAGGCCTGCTAGGGTATGCAAAATTTNCAGGTGTTTGAGAACCCGCACTGGGGAAACATTCTATTGCCTTTCATAAACAGCACGATCTTGTTTTCGGCTATGAACTTATCAATTGCGCTTTTCAGTTCTGGAGAGAGACCCAGACCCTGACCTGCGACCACTGAACGTTGTGGTGCACTTAGACACAGCATGTGGTATTACCTACGTTTCCACCCCTACCTGGTCCTATAGACGACTTGACCTCCATCTGCAAGCGGGTTCGACGTCCGGCACTGCTGTCATAGCGTAGCTTATACTGCCTATGTTGCATTTGACGGTTGCAAGCGTGTCCGATAAAGCGACTGTGACGTAGTACAGGAGTCAGCCCAAGAGTCCCAGCGAGGGCTTTTGTCGAAGAGTACGCCATCACTCAGTGATCACAATGTTGCACTGGACTTGCAACGCTCAGACTTGCTCGCGTGTATTGCAGCGTATGCACGCGCAGGACATGTAACTTCCGAAACATATGAAGAGGAAGATTTCCCTTGGTCACCTTAGTCACCAAGCCTGAGGATAGGCTGTAGTCCTCTTCTTTTAGGGACGAAACCTGGAATTCTTCTTCTTCCTCAAGGACATTGTGAACAATATTGTTTGCGCCCTTACATACTTGTCATACGAACAAATTTAGCCTGTACTCCTTGACATTTTGCCTTTTACGGCCCAGGTGGTCAGGCCTGTTGGCTGGCCGAAACCTTTAGACATCTTCTTCTCCTTCTGGGGTGCAGTTGCTGCCTTGTGGTGCGAGTCCATAGGCTGATCAGCGTCATGTCTGAGACCTCATTGCACTAAGGCTTGTCAGGTGACACAGGTTTCCGCTGTCTGACTCTAGTTGTATGTGTGCACAATGACTGCCTGTTTACACGGTGGTAGTCCTTCAAAGCTGCCAGGTGGCAATTAGGCCCAGACTGGCATAGCACCCATGCTTATAGTGCACAGAGCTGGACTGAAAATAACTCATGAACTTAACAATTGCATGTAGACATGCAGGTTTTGCTGCCTGCAGCTCCCTCGTNCCACGTGCGCTGACGCCCACATTGTTCATGATGCATGCGTGGCGGGCACTTGTGGCATCGGTGTTGATGAATGTCATAATTGCATCCTGTATTCAGAGTTGGATGTATGTATGCATTTTGTATGTACACATAAACCCTATTGAGCATGTGCATACTGCAATATTGACAGTGCTGGCAGAAATGAACACATCCTGCACCTGGTGGGTACGGGACTAGTGTCGAGAAATGTACTCAGCACGATTGAATGTACAATGGCCCTAGTGCTACCAGCAAGTGGCTTGCTGACAATGGTAAGCTGGGTTTCTGAAAACATGGTGTGAGAGTGGTAGCTCTGGCAATCAACAGAGCATGTGGACAGACAGATGAACATCAGTGTAATCGTGTATGGCATTGCTGTTTGGTGAAATTGTTAACAGTGTAGGCGCTGCATCTGCTAGCTGCCGACCCAGACAAAAGGCATGATTGCTGGTTAACATGGTCAAACTGTCAACCTCACACCATTACACAGTAGGGAGAGCAGTTCAAAAGCCGCACCAAGTCGGCACTGCGACTGTCAAGGGTTGCTCCTCTATCGACGATTGGGGCTACCACGTCTCCAATGCTTGACGTGAGGCACTGCAGAGCCAGCGTGCTGAAGAGTGAGCCCTGCTCACCCGGCTTTGCTAGCTCTTCCGTCAGGTCTTTCTTGCAACAGGTTGATCAGCGTTCCGCCTTTTGTTGTGCATAATTGTTCACAAGCGAATCAGGCTTGTCTGGCGTGGTTTCAGGACAACAATATCACACCAGACGTCCATAGAAACCTGAATCTTGCTATAACAGCTTTGGACGAGTTACAGGAGCGTCGTGTGGGGACCAGCAAGCCAGCAGGTACAAATTCTGCTGAAGCTGTGCGTTGCTTTGGCTACTGCACGGCCTCTGGTCGGACTGACAAGGCTTGCCTGTAGGCATAGCTGCCACCGATGGCAAAGTATCCCTGCCACAACCCAACACTACAGCACATTTCACAGTCCTGATACCAGGCGCTGACCCCTTGAAGCCAGGTCCATACCTCAGTTCTCACAGACCTATGCCAAAACGAAAGTACACATATACCTGAGTCAGAAACTTGTCAGGTGGGATTCAGCCAGGTCTCAGGCATATCAAGCTATTTGCTGATACCCCCACCTGCTGGATGGGTAGCAGAGCCATATGTGCCCAGCGTCATGACTCAGGAGCATAAAGCGTGCTGGGACAAGGAACTTCTGCTTGTGGTGTGTCAGAGCATACTTGAAGCAATACACTTTGCTAGCACCTACAGCTGGCAAGAACTTGCTGTGCCACAAGTACATCACAAGTTAGGCACAGCAGCTGCCAGCCTCTTGCAGCTTTCTCAGCGCAGCGCTATGCTGTATCATGCGCAAGCTGCACAGTACACGTCCTGCTTGGCCAGGGAGCTTGAGAAGACCTTGTGTCGTCAACAACAACATTTGTGCAGCTTGCAGACCAGATGGTGTGTGGAGCAACACACACCCTAGATCCAAGCCTCTTTCAGCTTCCAACATGACACTNTTCTGTGCAATTGAGGTTGCTGCTGCGACATTGCTGGACTTCCATGTAGCACATGCACTGTCACCCTGACAACACCTGAAACAAGAGGAGCCTTGTTTGCTGACGCCTGATTCACACCGCAAAAGTTTTGAGGTGCAAAGGCGTCAGACACTGGTTTTGACCTCCGCATTGTTGTCACTCTGTAAGCCTGTATGGACGTTTTGGGTGCAGTGGATTTACTGTACTACCAATGCTAATGTGCGTCACAAAGTGGTGTGCACTGACAAAGGTGCGACACCAAAAGAGACTTACGCATTGTAGACGGTCATTATGCTCTCTTGCTCTGCAGGAGTCAGCGTCTGATTGTTGGCATCCATTGTGACAGTGAGTGTGAAGGCTGCAGTTGCCTGACTGTTGGGGTTGATAGCCTGCAGAGCGCTGCGCATTCACTACAGGCATTGAATGCAGACATTGCACTTAGTTTCTGGTTTTGATGGCTTTCTTGATGACCATTTGCATGAGCAACATCAAATGTGAAATACCTGACAAAAGCTGATGACATGCAACAGATCAGATTATCAACAAAGTTGCTGTGTCTGGCAGTGCAGTGTATACAATTGTTGATGCATCAGCATTTGCTGCATTTTCTCACCCAGGCAAAATCTGACCATGGCAGCAAAGCAGGTGTTTTGCCAACCAATCTATAGACAAACATGTACATGACTAGCATGTAGCAATCTTTTAGCCTGCAGTGCACATGTATGCTATTGCTACATGGCACCTGCGCATGAACGATGCACTCCTGCAATGAAAGGCAAATGCATTGCAACAGTTGCAGCATGCCCCTATAGACACAATAGAGCATGGCAACATGTGCAATATGCACACTATGCATGTGAAGGCAGTAAGCATAAAACACACATGCAATACTATATTGTGGTACACAATGCAAGCAAATGTGTAACAAACTCAACACCATCATCATACGCAAGATTACATGGCAACTTGCACGCAAAGGTGCCTGCTGTTCCATTTGCTGGAGGAAGGGGCTCAGCGTGAGCATAGCAATCTTTGTGAGGACCAGCGCTCTGAGCCTTGCTGATCACTGACAAGCGGAATCTGCTTGGATCTGCTGCTGCCATAGCGTGCTGAACATTTCACAGCACACGCTGTTGAGTTGCTGTTGGCATCTGAAAGCNAGAACAGAAGAGCTCTCTCTGTGACACACACACACAACACGTCTGAAGTCGCCTGGCTATTCCTGAGCACAATGCGGTNTAGCCTTCTTCAATAGCCTGGACTGCCCATGTGTTGCTGTATAATGCTTACGAACTGCTGTTCCTGCAGATTGCCATTGAGCCAAAGAGTAAGGCTGACAGCGACAAGATGGGACAGGCGCTGTACAAGCTTGCTCAGGAGGACCCGTCCTTCCACTTCTCCAGAGATGACGAGACCAACCAGACCGTCATTGAGGGCATGGGAGAGCTCCACCTGGACATCATTGTGGACAGGATGAAGCGGGAGTTCAATGTTACAGCAGATGTTGGTGCGCCTCAGGTGAGGCACCATCTAGTGGTTTGCACAGCAGAGAACTTTAGATAGAGCACAGAGTGGCACAGCGCGGTGCAAGTCAGCTGTCTCCCATGGAACGGCTTGCATGCAGCAGAGCATAGTGCAGCGCGGGGTGGAACCTCACTATATTGCATGACAATGCATAGCATGTACTAGGTGTTTGCTGCTACAAGCAATGTGTTCTGTAAATGTCCGCTGAAGCTTCTTGCTGCCTTTTGGCCTGCTTTATACTCCTTGAGCCTTGATATCATGACGTCCCACCTGCTTGTCTATGCAGATGTGGCTTATGGGTGAAGCTCAANCACTATGTGGTCACTGCTGTTGCTGTGAGCAATCAAGAGCCTTGCTATTTGTGTTGCTCAAGTGAGCATAATGTAGATGGGCAATTTCAGCGGCCTTCTATTCAGCAATCCACTGACAACTGCTAATACGAGCTGTGCATTTACAATGAATTTCGCATACCTGGGCGATGTGAACAGTGAAGTTTAGGTGAGGCTCGTTATTGTAGCCAAGCCAGAGATGTGTGCGCATTGCAGTGTTAGCACTGCCATGGCGACCGACGGCATACGGGCTTGGCTTTCGCAGATCCTGCGAGACAGCACAACCCTGCAGTATTGTAAACGCCACTGCATTGCCCATCACATTGGCAAGTCAAGTATGATGCTCGCAAACAGTTTACAAACTTGCACTATGTAGCATATAGCACCTGCAGCAACTCAGCAGAACACAAATGGTGTTGGAACCCTGACTTAAGACAGGAGGTGATGATGGCACAACAGGGCAGGCAGACATTGACAACACAAGACAAGAATTGCTTGGGACTTACAGCAGCATGCAATTGAAGTCATCTGCATGAACCATATTTGGGTAAGTCTTCTAATGCATGCATGCATGGATAGGTTACTACCCTCAACCGACTAGAATGTCGTGATTGTTCCATGTAAAGCTACTGGTGGTGCTCTACCACAGCTTAATAGCACAAGCAATCACAATGCACAATGTTGGGCAACACGTTGAACAACTTATTGAGCAATGTTGTTTATATCAAGTTGCGCAGCCAGCAGATTCACCGTTCGTCTGCTAGGCAGGATGCTGCTAGGCAGCACGCGCATACCTCTTGAGATTCTGGTCCAACATCAGCAGGCTTTGGGCCATCATATGTTGAACCAAGGGCCTCTTGGAATGGCTTCAAGTGCACTGGCCAGAGATTGCGCTCCGTCATTGCAACTCTGTTGCCTACCAAGTCAAGGGGCTGCCCTCGGTAGAGCGCAGCAAGGGAATTGAGAATCTCTGTTGCCCTAAAGCCTACAAGAACCCCAAATTTGCCTAGCCACATCATCTGTCCAAGAACACCCTGTCATGCTTGCAATTGCAGGTGATGGCCAAATAATACACTTCATGGCTAGTTTGCTATTTTTGCACAGGCAAAGAAGGCAATGCACTGCAATGCTGAGGTTACAGATTGGTTCGGCGCTGAAATGANTG
Source organism: Trebouxia gelatinosa (assembly GCA_000818905.1). Lineage (NCBI taxonomy): Eukaryota > Viridiplantae > Chlorophyta > Trebouxiophyceae > Trebouxiales > Trebouxiaceae > Trebouxia > Trebouxia gelatinosa. The sequence continues at coordinate 2,391,363 of KN805367.1, forward strand.
GCTTATCATATGGGCAATAGCTATCCGTGCTGAGGAGTGTTGCCCAAACGCACTTCAACCTGCACTCAACACAGTTTGAATACAACACTAAAGAGTGTTGCCCAAACGCGTGACTGCTCTCACCACAGCTTGAGCGCAACACTGAAACATGTTGCCCTCTGCTGAACACTATGCAGTTGTTGTTTGCGCTGAGTGACAGGAAAGTATGGCAGGTGAAGGTTGTAGCCTATGCCGAGCATCAAAACACCACTTGAGACCTGTACTTGCACTTGTCCTTTGCAACATCACGTAGTCATGTAGCACATCCTTCAGGGCAGCTTGCAACTATAAGGCAGCTCTGGCTCATTGTAGTCTTGCTCATTTAACCACAATGTGGTGCATATTAGCAAACAAAGTCGCAAATCTTGCATCAAGTCAAGCTTTTGTGTATGCCTGCTGCTCACAGCGACACCTGCTGCTTACTCATTACTGCACTTATAGTGAGCTCATCAGGTGGAGTACTCATGCAGGGCAACAAGCAAGCGGCTGCTGCGTCAGCTGATGCTACAGCCAAGCTGGCACAGGAGAAGGGGCAGAGCCACGATGCAGGTGAGTAACAACAGTGTATGACTGACATTACAGTGCCCGCTACACACAACTACTCATTTAGCAGCGTACATCGGTATACATGACCCATGTGACCTCAAGCTGACATTGTGCAATGGCCATGATGGCACAACATGCTGTCAAAGCAGCAGCCTCGAACCCCGCAGTGGCAACACATGTATGACAAGCCTGACTGTCAGTCACATACATTCTGACAGCAGGTGCTACGCCCGCATTCAGCTTTGGAGTGGGGTCCACCCCTGCAGCACCTTCCCAGGCACCTGACCCTGCAGCACAGAGCAGCACGCCACATGCACTTGCAAAGTGAAGCAACCACACTGGAGGCAGAAGCAGCCACATGGAAGCTCCTGAGCCACCTATATGCCAACACAAAACAGACATACCCAGCTGGTGTCGGGGGCCATACCACAGCCGTAGAATCAGTGAGTTGTCACGCTTTGTACGCAGATAAGTCGCTGGCCATTTGCCAATGAGTATGCTGACAGATGCTGACACATCCGCAACTGATCACTGCAGGTGCACCATCAAGTGGCCAAACACATCGCAAACCTGCCAGCTCTGCTACGCTGTGCTCGTGTAGTGGCATGGCTCGAGGAGCTTGCCAGCAACTCCTTGAACTATGCTGCTGAGCAAGGGCAAGGTATGACTCCTTGCTGACTATCTCACTGGAGGGCATCACTGCGCTCAAGTTGTTACTGAATGCGTATGCCGTAGATGACTTGGACCAACCTCTTAGTTTGACACAGGCAGTGTGCTGCAGGCCCAAGGTTCAATGAGACNTCTGTGGACGCCATATGATCCTTCCAGTTAGCGCCGTCAGATTTTCTCAGTGTTCAGTGTCTCACGGTGTAGTAATCACAATGTAATAGAATCCTTCTCCATTTTTAGGATAAACCACAAGCTGACCGCACACGTGTTGGAGGTGCTACCGATGACCTCCTCATGGAAGGAGGCATTGGTGCCACTGTCATTGCTGCCAGTACAAAGGAAGGTGGCAATGCACAAGCCAAAAACTTGAGCAGGCTTCAGACACGNCAGTGAGTCAATGAGTCAGCAGAGCCAGTCAAGCCACACGATCTGCAACACAGTGTACTGATAAACTGTATGTGACCTGATTGCGCAGGCGCAGACCTTGATCCCATGCAAATGCTGGCAGCATTACCTGAGGACATGCCATTGTCAGCTGGCGCCGAGATTCTTGCTCGAATGTTGTGCGAGCGCACTCATCGGCATCGACATGGCAGTGTCATCAAGAGCCTTCAGCGATCTGTACATCTGTCGACAACTGTTCAGAAAATTGAGGTAAGCAGGTGTAGCATGTCATTCCTGAAAGCTGACCTGCAAGAACAGGCCTGAGATCAATGCATGTTGCTTGCAGTTGCAGTCAAGACGAGTGGTGACTACAGAAGAAAGAGCTTGCGCCATGTGTCATACACGCATTGGCACCAAAATCTTTGCAGTGTATCCAGATGGGACTTTGGTGTGCTATAAATGTCACAAAAAGTCGCCGTCACATGTTTGTCCTGCCAATGATCGTGACTTCCGGACGTTGCCTGCTTCTAGTGCTGACATGTGGCCTGACTAGCAATGAGCCCAGGTAAAGTGCAGTGGCGAATGTGGTGCATAGGGCTATTTTGATCTACCTACAGCTTGACGCTTTGCTGGGTACCAAGTGCCTGTCTATGCAATCTTTATGGACAAATGTGACACCTGAGTGCAGCATACTTACGTGGGTGCTTTTGCACCACAGCATATTTGCGAAGCACATCCTTATATAGCTTTCTGAGTCTGTTCACATGTCTGCTCACGCATGTTAGAAATGAAGGTGCTGTGCTGTGGCCACTTCATTTGTCCCAGCCATTTGGTCAGTGTGAATATCCGAGCATTCCACAAAAAACAACTATCTGCTAAATTGGCAGCCTACACCGCACAGCATACATTGACATGAGCGCTNATATAGAAACACATACTACTGTAGGCACTGCTGCAGGTCTTGCTAGAAAGAGCGAGCTTGCTGCAGCACTGGTAGTGACAAGTAAGCAACCATCTATATGCACAGATCTCTAGAGCTATTGGCGAGTTGTCAGTGGTAAAGATGTGCATCCAGCTTGTGCAGCTATAAACTTTAGGCAGCTTGAAGCAGTAAGTATGTTGCTTATTCCAGCAGGTAATATGCAAATAGCAAGTGAGACAGCAAGCTGCTCATCATGGGGACCCTGTTACAGATGCAAGAAAGCATGCAAAACACAGATTGCTCTGCTTAAGCCAACCCAAAGCAACAGCAAGAGTAAAGTTCAAAAGGAGTTTGTTGAATGTCCATGTGGGTATGCAAAGGCTATCTGGCAAGCTCATCACCACTAGCAAGCTTGCTAGTGCTAGGTGTTNCGCCTTTGCGAGTCACGCGTGCACAGCTAATTTTGCGCATCACACCTGCCATGTGGGCGACCAAACAAGTAGCCGGCGAGCAGACAGACGCTCGCAACTAAGAATACCAACATGCTTGCAACCGCCCAGTGGCTGTAGATCAATGCACCTGCCGGTCCGACACCCTAGTGAGCAGCACTCACAGCGAGCTGGATGATGCCCAATTGCCGGCCGAGCGCGCTTTAAACGCTATGAATTGCTGCGCAACACAGAAAACTGGTCCCGGAATTCGGGGGGCGCGTTCACTACTCGACACGTGGGGGCATTAGGCATCAAGGCGAGAAGAAGAAGAAGGTTTTCCAGTTTTGAGCCTAGATCAGCACTGTTCATGGAATTCTTGGAATGGTACTAGTGACCTTTTCTCAAATCACGTCAACATGTNACGTTTGACTTCTCAAACAACATGGTGGGACCATCTGGTCCCTCAGGCCCATCCCAAGCTCCAGCTGGGATGCCAGCATTCATGTCAGAAGTCTTCATGCCTGCAAGAGCCCGAGCTGTGGCGCTACGGCAGCAACAAGAGATGCAAGCTGGCTTCCTGCAGCAGCAGCAGCCCCTTGGAGTGTCTAGCAACATCCAGCGCTCTGTACAAGAGAAGACTGCAGCACAGCAGGCTGCGGCGCAACAGGAGTTCACACGCTCTGACACTGCTGCTGGTCCGCAAGCAGCATCATCTTCTTCAGCACAGATGCCAGCTCCAGCACCTATCATTGCACAGCCCCCAGCAAACCCTAAAGCCAAGATCATGGAGGAGGTCAGGGCTGCTGAGCTGGCCAGGGCCATTGCCCCAGAGCCAAAGGTGGCCACAGCTGTGGCGATGGATGCTCCTCCCAGCACACTTGCCTTCCATGGATCCGCTGCTGAAAGTGGCAGCGCTCAGATGCAGCAGGACAAGCCTCTCACAGCAGCTAACTTCAAGGCTCTGGCAAGGCAGCTCAGTGGGGAGAAGACAGTTCAGGATGCCTTGGCAGTTGAGGCAAGTCTATCCTTTGGACAGCTGCCCCAGCCTGGCACTGCCACCGGCCGCAAGCAGGCTTCAACTCCTCCGGAGACCATCGCCGAAGCTGAGCCTTTGCAAACTCCTGACACCACTGCCATGCCGCAACCTGCCGCCGCATCACCAGCGANAAGCCTTCAGAGCGTACATCTGGTGATGCCATGTCGTCTCCCACGATCAACTGCAGACAGACGACGTATCGTCACGTGAGCTGGGCAGTATGATGCAACGTTGACAACAGTTCATGTTGGCAGGGTCATGTAAGTGCATGAAGTTTCCACCACTCGTATATAAAACATAATCAGGAACGCGCTATGGCAGCGACGCCAACAGTAAGTATGCAAAATCATGGACACTAACCTCAGCATTATGATGGGGCACTTGTGCCACATGTACACATAAACCTCAGGATGGCTCAGTTGCCAAGCTTGATGCAAGACTCAGATAGGGCTGGATGCCAGGGCTATCCCTGGCAGTACAGATTCTGTAAAATGAGGCTCAGTGCAAAGATATATGGACATATGTAGTGTTAATGTCATGTCAAGACGGCTTGCCTCATGCATGTTACCCAGCTCCATGCACAGCAAACCTGACTGCGACAGCATGCACTGTTTCATGAGGAGAACATGCACATTGCATTGTGTGTAATTTGTTCAATGTACAGGGCAGGCACCAGGCGCAGTTGTGGCGTCCAACTTTGTGCATGCAATGAAGGCCAGATATTGCTGCAGGGAGTGCTGTCCCACAGGTTGCCATTGTACACACGAAAGGTAGCACGTGCTCTGATGCAAAACAAATCGCACGTTATTTGTGATGATCTCATTTCTGCACAACTTGAGCTTGCAGTGACACACCTAGTGTCAAAGCCCCACTGCACGCGTTACACGGGACTGAGTCACACAAGTCCTTAGCCACACCATACAAGACAGGTACTTTGCAGTACACTTGGTACATCCCACACAACACAGATGCAAATATGCTCACTAAGTCACTACACAGCATGGGTGTGGTCCATGCTGTAGGTACCACTGTCCATTGTTACTGCAGCTTGCAATTGGAGAGAGGTCTGGGTGTGCACTGTCTGTTACATGCAGCGATGTTGTAAGGACTGTGTGTGATGTGGTGCAATAAAGTCAACGTTGCATGCTGATGTACCTTATCCCTGGTGCGCTCATATCTCTCCTTGGAGTGCTCAACGCAGAAGGCCAGAGGGTGGCCGTCAGTGTGCCTGAATGCTGCTGCCGCCTTCACATGCCGCCCACATAGCACATGGAATGCTCTTGTACACACTCCAAAGCTACACTGACTGCACACAGACCACATTGCCTGACTGTCAGTCAAAGTTCGGCTTCAAACTTTGCTGCCAGCAGCAACATTAATTCTCATTGCTACTGCAACAGCTAATGCCAGAGAAGAGACTCATAACACTGCAGCGACTGCTTGTTCTGGTGTCATATATGCGTGTATAACTTGTGCTGTCACCTGTGCGTTTGGGACCTATGCTTCTGTCACGCCGAAAGGCAGATGCAAAAGACTGCTGAATGTGTGCGGAGCCAGTCTTGGCCTGATGTGAGGGTGTTGGATTTAGCACCAAAGTGCCATCTCCTGCAACATGAGTCTCAATTACAGCGGGATGTGTAAAAAGCTTGGTACAACATTGCAAGCGCTACTCGATTATGCATGTATCACCACGATGTCACATTGTGTGAGTGATGCTGTATCTGTGCACACCTTTCATCGACCGTGGTGTTCAGCAACTTTGTTTGTGTTGATCCTGATATGCTGTGCAATGTTAAGGGCAAAGGCTCCCACCAGTGAACATGTTGCTGGTTGTGGTCTTGTTGTGCATTGTATGTGTGTCTTCTCCACTGCTGCCATGACTGCTGATGCTCCGAGAGGTGANCCAGGATGACATGGTGGGCAGGCGCAGCCAGGCTATTCTGCACTGGGCAAGAGCGCAACAGGGGCNTTTCCATTGCATTCAAAAACACATAGCTGTCACCTTATCAGGATCTGCGAAGTCTGCAAACGGACAAGCTAGTGCTGGGCAGCTTGTGTGGCAAATTGCTGAAACGGTTTTTCAGAGACCATGCCGGCTCGCATGGCAAAAAGGCCCGTGCATTACAGCAGCCTAAGCTTGAAACTCAGCAGGGTGGCATCAGTGTGCTGGGTATGCAGCAGATGCAGCAACCAGGGGTTTTTTCACATAATCATTGGGCAGTCACAGCACAGATATACAGCAGCACCAGCCGTTGCAAATAAGTGTAGCATGCAATGCTCGAATGCCAGTTGCAGTTGCAGAAGCTCTGTCATGGCAAAGCTTTGCCACCTTGGTGCAAGAGGTAAGCTGGGCGCCACGCACATGTTTTGCACGCATCAACTTGATGCAGTCACAGGCCTGCAAGTGGACAAANGCTCCAGAGCTGTTCACAAACTTCAGGCATGTAGACTCAGCTGTGCATGGTGAATGCAATGCGTTTGGGATGAGAAACACAGGTTCTGTGCTACCAATGCATCATNCTGACATGTGTCGCAAAAGTACATGACCAATCCTCACACTACAGTGGGGCTCACACTACAGTGGGACTGTGCAATGCTGTGTTGTGCCCCAGTTGTTGTCAAGTTTGTTGTACCTATCAATTGCTGTTGAGCACAATACAAACTGTCTTGTTGACACAGGTGCCAGACCAGGACTCTTGTCATCGCCAAAGTCAGACAATTGGGAACCCCCTCGTCAGTATCACCGGCCACCCCTGTCTAGCCTCAGACCCACCCCAGTCAATCAGCAGGCTGCTGACCAGGCTCAGCCAGNGCGTGATGCCTGTCAGATCGATGACAAAGGTTGTGCACTAAACTTCAAGGCTCATAGTCACTCAGCACATTACAGACTGCGTGGCGCAACCACTGCATGCAATGATGCATGCAGATGCATTCACCCTGAGGCCTCTTCCGTTGCAGTTCCACAATTACGCACCCAGCTAGATGCCGAATTGTTGCAATGCAGAACGACACGGAAGTCACTGAAAAACAAGTCTCACACAGTGACCTGGTTGATGACCTGAACTCCCAAGCAAAGACACAAGACCCTAAACCCATTAAGCGTGGATGTAAGCTACAGCAACACCAGCAATCCTGGTCTGTCAGCAAGTGAGTAGTACCTCCCACAGTGCCTGCTGTGCCAACCAGTGCTTCTCGTATCTCTTCCTCCAAAAGTGCTGCTGCACCTGCTGGCTCAAATTGCGTCACAACCTGCACAAATGCATTGCGGGTTTATTTGTCNAGTCCCTGAATCACTCGATGAGCCTTTGGCAGTCACAGAAACACATGAGGAGCCTTCAGCAGTTGGTCATGATACACAAGACTCTGCTCCCGCTGTCACTAAGCCTTCAAATACCAAGCGTGGCCGCAAACCCAAGGCTGTGGCAGGCACGAGTGGTGCACCCGCTGACTCTGCAGCACCTGGGTCTGAGCAGCCAGCTGCTAAGGCAAAGCGTGGCCGCAAGCCAAAGGCTGCAAGCACCCCAGCATCTGATGGGANAGGGCTGCAACTAGTCAAAACGGCTACCTGTGGATGCCTTTGTCTAGCTGGTACATCCCTGCCGCACGAACCACAGGAAACACTTTTGACGAATATTTTCCAGTATTTCTGATGAAGCGCAGCAGGTCTGGCCATGATTTGGCCCAAGACGTAGACCATCCTTTGTGATAACTCATTAGCGGATCATCTATTGCTGCTCTCCAATCCTGACTGCCAACAGCAGCATCAAGCATATCTTGCAGCTTCTTGTTCAGGTTGCGGTCATTCTGCAGCACACTGGTGTTCCTCAGCAACAGGTAGCAACAGACAAGCCTGCGCAACACTAGCTGCACAGTACAGAGAACAACACCAGCNAACACCATCATTAGAGTTATTGTGATGGTTCAATCACTATCACTGTCATCATCGCTGACAGGCTTACGCTTAGTAGGGACCGAGTCTGGCGGTCTATTGGTCTCTGTGATGGGAGCAAACCTGTCATAGCCTTCATCTCTTATTCGTTTCAACCTTTCATCCTCCCTGTCAAGCATCATGAACAGGGCAATTACACAAACATGTCAGCACAGCATGGTCGTGTGCAGGGCCTCATCACTGGGTGCTAGGTGCTTCAGCTTTGACAACTCACCTCTTCTTCTTGATCAGTTCTAGACGCTCCATGTCCTTCCTGATTTGCTCAGGGTCGACCTCGTCATCATCTTTCCTGCAGTACCATATGGTGGCTCAATGCATGCGTACAAGGCAAAGCTTCACTATCTTCACAGCATTGAAGTGATGCACCTTTTGTTGCAGATCGAGCACTGCAGCGGCAACTGTCACAGCCGCAATGTCAATGCAGTACGCATGGCGCACACACCGTATGTAGAGTTCAATAGGCAGTGCCAGTAACATAGACACATACTTTTTTGTTACAGGAGCAACAGCAGGCTTTGGAGGCTTGGCTGCTGAAGTAGGTTTGGCCTTGGGCTTCACTGCCTCCTCCTCCGAGTCCTCATCAGAATCGCTAGGGGGCAGCATGCCCGCAGTAGCTGGCTACATGCATGGCGTGGACGTGTTGTAGGTGCCCAAGAAAATTGAGGTGAACTGGCAGCAGCAGCTGCTAGCTTTTNTTGGCTCATGGCACTAGCAGAACTGCTGCAGACCAAATGGCTGGCAAACTGTTTGCTGTACTACAGCACAACCTGGTCTAGGACATTGCAGCACTGCTTTTTGCTGTAGGTGCTGCCTCATAGCAAGCTTGTTGCCAAATTTGTGTGCACAATTTGTGTGTTCAAGGTTTGTGCAAGTTTGGTAATGTGCAAGTAGTGTGTTGAGTTGCAGTGTTGAGTTGAGAGATGAATGCAAGACAGGATACCTATGTGATTCAGCATTGCCAACTCGCTGTACCAGCTGCCGCTGGTCTCTGAGTACAGTATCAAGCCTGCGCTTCAGCTCCTCTGACTTGGTCTTGAAGTCGCCTGCACGCTTGCGCTCCCTGACAAACCTTGCTTCAAGCTCAGCGTTGTCAGCTTGGACCCGGGACAGCTCACATTCCAGGTTGAGCAGTCTTTGTGCTGCTCCTCCTTTTGCTGTGGGGTCTCGTGCCACCATGGCACGTTTGGCCGCTTCTTCAGTTCGCGCAAGCTGAGCGACCAGCCTGTCAGATAGTTGTAGCAGTTTTGAATCGTATCCTGGCATGCATGGCAGATGCCGGCAAGCATAATGCTAGGCTTACTGCCGCATGGTCTCTTCATTAGCCTTTTCAGTCTGCTTAAGCCTGAAGTACTCCTCTTGCATGTGCAGAAAGTTCTCTTCATCGACCTGTAGCACTGTAGGCACGGTTGTATGGCCCATCATGGAGTTAAAAGGTGCACAGTCCAGGTGGCCTTACCTTCTTGCCCCCTCGCCAGGCAGCTTTCACCACTGGCTTTAGGCTCTTCGGCCCCGAGGCGTACGATAGCTGACTTTCTGTGTCAGTGTCTGCACCACTAGCAAGGNCAACGGCACCTATGTGAATGATGAGAGGGTGCAGCAGGGCCAGGCTGTGGGTCTGCAGTCGGGGGACAAAATCTCCCTGGTGCGTAGCGTGACCCCCTGGGTCGAGCGATGCTTCACCTTCTGGGAAGGTAAGCATGGGTACCCCCTCTACCCCTTGTGCTGGCATGTGGGTCATACCTGATTGCATGTGTGCTGAGGCAATTGCTGTTGCTGAGATGGGTGGAGTACAAAATGGATGGAACGCCATGTGGGCGCATGGTGAGGCTGGACAATGTACAACCCGTCTTGATGCTGGGGCTTGACATTTGCTTGTTGGACAGTGGCTCATTGCACAACACACAGATGCCCATCCCATGACCTGAGCACTGGCCTGCTGCCCACAACTTGAGCTGAAGCTGAGGCTGGGCANCAGTTTCTGATGGTTGTCCAAGAGTTCCACCATACGGGCTGTCTGACCTTCAAGAACCTGGCGCAACTCAGCATCCCTCTCCTTCTTGCGCTCCCTGAAAAGCANTGAATGGTATGCAGTATATGGACCGCATTTACGTCAAGCATCAGCAGAAGGTCCCAGTCCACCAGCTGGGGCTAGATAAATGGCGGGATGTGGTCATTCGCAACAAGCAGATTTCAGAGCGTTTGCTTGGTACGCTGCTAGAGCTGGTGCATAAGGAGCGCACTGGAGATGTCATAGACAGAGCCCTGATGCGTTCCATCACCATGGTAAGCATCCCTGTGTCTGATGCTGTGCAAAGTCTACTCTGCGATGGTGAACCGTTGCTGACATGCTGCTCCCGTACTTGTTATGGGCACATACGTATGTTGTATGCTATGCAGATGCTGATGGATCTTGGNTCACTTGCCCTGCATCTGCTCTGACAGCAGCTTCCAGCTGCGCTGAGGAGCGCTTGACGTTGGAGGAGTGCATGGCCTCCCCCACAAATGCAGCCAGGTTGCTACCACTGCATTTGCTTGATGGGTTGACTTCAATGACATGCAGCCCAGCCTCCTGCACACAGGACAAAATGTCTAGGCAGGCAGCATGTACAGCAGCATGTGTATGCCATAAACATGACAGTGGTGAATTGGTACGCTGTGGTACCTCAGCTGGTGGTACAAATGGCATGTTACACCAGCTGCCTGCCATGTGCAGGCTGTGCACTACATGTACTCAGTCTGTCATGTTCACGGCTGACTTGTCCACAACACAGCTCAGGACCTTCAGAAAGCTGCTGACTGTGCATGTATACATATCAGATCCTATTGCAACAGCAGGGCAAAGTGCAAAGCGACACAANAGCCTATTATAGGATACAGATGAACATGACGGTCGAGTGGCAGATACTGCAGTACATTGCATTTACTGAGACACCTGTTACAGTCGACGTAAAGATAGCTAGTCCCAGGTCATAACATTCACTCTTGTCTCTCACAGTTATGACGCTTGCGTCGTACACTCAGAAGTGTGCAAATGACATATCATTGCGATATGTCACCCCAGTCTTTTGCTTGGCATTGCATAAACGCATGATGCACGGCAACAACCAGGTCATCGCGCTGTGTGTGTTGGCAGCAGCGCATCAGAGATCAGCATTGGTCAAAACGTAAAGTGTCTCGCCTCAGTCAGGACTAAACCAGCAACAACCTACCTGACTATGATGACGGGGAACAACATGGAAAGCTGTTCTGCACGAGCTGCTGTACTGCATGCACTGACAGGAAGCCAGTCGCAAGCGGAAGGCCCAAGAGAAAGCTGAAGCACAGCAACAGTGCCNTGCACAGGGGCATCAGGGTTACAGGACCTGTACAGAAGGAAACAGGGGCAACAACGCATGTACACAGAGGCGCAAAGGCACAGTGGTCATAGGGCCTGTACACTAGGCCACAGAGGCAAGAGGGCATGTACAAGAGGGCACAGGGGCACAAGGGCANACTGGGGTCCAGCAACCTGAGTTGACAGCCTTGGCGAGCTTGGCGCGCTGGAGCTGCTGCAGGCGGAAACCGTTTGGTCTGCAGGTTGGTCGAGCAAAGATACGGATGCATGGTTGCGATTGACGTGCTGATGGTCGAGCCTTCGCGGCTGCTGCTGATGAGGTAGACATAACAGAAGCAGTCACACAGGCCATGATCACTGCTTCGAAGANGCAGCAAGTGATCAGGATATTACTAGGCAGCCCGAGCTGCAGCCTATGATAATTAGTGGCAGCATATGCTGCATTGATAGAGATCTTGAGTTGGCAGCTGCAACAAATCAAGCAGATCATGGTGCCTAACTGATGTTGCAGATGTTGACCATGTTGGTCGGGGGATATTTTTTTGCATACGCCCAAACAAATACAAGGAGCAGTGCATGGTGCGGACATTGACATGCATAAATGCGCAGTCAGGTATGGCAGTCAGCCAAGCCAAAGNGGCCAAGAGAGTCTGCATGCTATAGTCAGCTGAAGTCATGCAGGGGTATATCCCTGCTAGCCATAGAACGCAGCTGCTGAGAGGTGTCAGAACACCACATCCTTTCCGTGGGAACTCAAGGCACCTGAAATTGGGAAAAGCACTTGGGACAGGCAGGCAGACCAGCAAGGCAAGACAACAGTACGAGTTGATACTAGCTCGACAGAACAACCAGTCAGATGCAGCTGAGCAACAGTCTCAGCGTGCCGGGGAGGCAAAGCTCCTGTCAAGACAAAGCCAGAGGCTCAAAAAACAGGTTCACAAAGCAACATCAAATAATGTCAGCATTGCAGCAGAAANCAAACAGGCAGACCTGCGGTCAACTTGGTTGTTTCTGCACTCCCTCAGCAGATCTTGGTTGCAAGGTTGTGCAAATGCTCGGTCTGTGCAGCCTGAGTGCAAGGTGTCCCATGTAGCGCTGACAACGGGTAAGACTGCTGTCAAGCAGATACCGGTTGCGGGCAATGTGTTCAGAGCTTGCTGCTGTGTGCAGGCTGAGTACAAGGTGTCTCATGTGGTGCTGACCAACCGGCAAGAGTGCTGTAGATGCCCCCTAGCTGGCGCCAAGATCTACATTGGTGATCCTGCTGGCATGAACTTGGCACAGACCAGCAACCCTGACCTGGGCTCAGACTCAAACTGGCAGCTCTGTGCCACAGTAAGTCCCNTGCTACACTCAGGCCGCAGGCTATTGAAGCAAGCCACCGCTGGAACATCAACCGTCACGGCGGTATTAGATGCCTCTGAATGCGCGACTGAAGTCATGGTGATACTCTGGCGTTATGCCGCAGGCCTGCGAGTCGCGACACCTACGGAAATGCAGGATAATGTGAACGCATATGTCATGCGCATACGTGTTCAGCGTTGCCGCTGCTATGCCGACGGGCGGGTATAGGTGTGCTGCTGTCATGCGGTTTCAAATTTGAACCTCCTTGGCCATGTCGGAGTCGTGACTCACACNTGTGTAGCCTACCCTGGTTCTTCGCTGGTTGCAGTGACATCTTTGTGATCAGCCGTTTCATGACTGATTGGGTTGCGTGGGCTGTTTGTCAGGAGCAGCAGATCTGCATGTTGTGTTAAGTGCAACTTGCAAGCTTCCTGGTGTCTTGAGACCAGCCCTTGAGTCCACGGCAACCTACACTCAACTTTTGTCACCTGCAGGTATGTGTCTAAGATGATTCCAGCATCTGACAAGGGCAGATTCTTTGCCTTTGGTCGTGTCTTTGCTGGAAAGGTTGCCACTGGACAGAAGGTCCGTATCATGGGACCCAACTACATCCCTGGCTCCAAGAAGGACCTGTACATCAAGACAGTGCAGAGGACTGTGCTGTGCATGGGCNCCTTCTGACTGGCAGCTAGCTGCTGTTCCAGCATCTCCACCTCCATGTTTGAGTTAGCCTGTGACATGGATAGTATTTGCTGAAACCCTGGTGCGCATTCAGGGGCAGCACAACAGATCTGTTTTCAACCAGACCAATTCTGTATATTTGTATCAGCCCCGCAATTTCAGGCAACATGCACCGCAAACAGCACAGCACTAGTGTCTATGACCTGTCAACACATTGTGCATGGCAGGTGGTGAGTACACAAACAGCCTTTCTCCATTTGAGGTGTTGCAACACCACAAGGGGTTGTAGCATGGCTTGTACATGCACAATGTACCTCCAACTGAGTGACATGCTCCTGCAGCTCTGTTTCCAGCGACTGCCTGAGCAGCTCATTCTGACTGTCTGGCTGTGCATGAGACAACTGAGACCTGCAGAACATTCAGAAGCAGGTAAGAATCTAACGTGCATCTGGATGATTTTGAACAATGAATTGAATGATGGATTGGCAATGCTTCCCGTACTTCACGTGCCAGAAAGGTGCGGCCGACGTCAGTGAAGCCCATAAGCAGATCAGGAAAGGCTGTGGGCAACAGGCAGCAGCTGTTTAACATAGCACATGAAGTCTGCATGCAAGCGCGTAGGTCAAGCTGGAGCCACCATAGCTGACATGGTCCTTCTGAGGGTGTTGCTGTGCATTAGAGACCCTGCGCTATAAGAACATGAATGGAGTGCATGCGAGCGCCATCAACCTCAGCAACTGAAATTCAGAGGCATGTGCGGTGGTCAAAGCAATCAGCTGCTCCTCCATATGCACCTCCACTGCTCTTGCCCCTTCATGCACATCTGTCACCAGTTGCACCAAGCTATCTGGGGACATTGCACTGGCTTCATCCAAGGCTGCTGCAGCTTCACTGGGCACAAGCAAGCTGTGCAGTGTGCAGCAAGCCTTGTCAAAGTCAGCAAGGCGCTGCTGTGCTGCAGACAGCTCCGCGCTCAAGCTGTCCAGTTGTGAGGCGCGCTGCTGCTGAAGCGCTGCATGGTCTGCATCCTTTTCTGCAATTGCTTCTGTGAGCCTTTGCTTTTGAGCTGTGAAGTCTTCAAGTGCTGCTGTGCTTGCTGTCTCTGCGCTGACAAGATGCTGTGACTGTGATAGGGCAGCTGCAGCCTGATCAAGTGCTGCGCTGGGATCTGACTGAGTAGGGTCTGCCTGTCCAGTGCTTTGTGCTGCTGCTGTTGGTGCAGGTGGATGGNATCCGTTGTGTGAGCCTTTCTGTTGCTGCTCCTGAACGACAGTCGCAGGCGCTGAAGGTGCTGGCGGAGGCGGACGCTTGGGTGGACCCGCGAGCGAAGGCTTTGAGGCAAGCGCTGGTGCTTGCTCGCCGCTGGCTTGTGCTGAAAATTGTTGCCTGCGTTTCCTAGCGTGTACCAGACAAGGTAAGTTGCAAAACGTATGCCGACTGTGTATGCTCGAATGGCCTTGCAGCACGCCAGCAGAGAACACCATAACACAACAAATCGAAGACTACTATCGCGGACGAGGGAATGGCGCACTGTCAGCGCAGGTGCAGACAATTCCTAAGGTCAACGTGTTGGCACTACTGGATTAAGCGTGAGTCATGCAAGACCCTACCAGACACTACGGATCTGCAGGCCTAAGTGCTGAGCGTTGAGTGCTGCCTGACTTGGTGGAGCCATGCCCCACATGACGACGCACCTTCAGGCGAGACCACAAATGAACGCAAGCTGCTCGTGTAGACATGTAACAGCCAGGCAAGACTCCTCCTGTGGTCCAGTCGTAAGTATGTGTGTATGTTTAGCGAACTGAGCGTGCTTGGGTGTGCACCACAGGTGTACGCAGCCATCTTCTTTTGTCGGTTTCAGGCATCATGGTAATTTATGGCGTTCACTCTGCCCTAAAATCGTAAACGTGTCCTTGACCTGACAACTTCCGCTGCAGGCTCTTTTGTCAGCGCACCTTCTGCAGCTAGCTTTCACAGCAAGACTCATGCAGCAATCTCAGCTGCAAGGCAAGTCATGCACTGTTGTCTTGTGAGATGTCACTTGTGATTCCATATTCTTGACACAAGCTGGTGCTGCAGAAGTCAACCAAGCTTCCAGCGACAAGTCACTCGTATGATGCCTATTGGTGTACCCAGAGTACCATACAGAACACCAAAAGAGGGTGGCTGGCAATGGGTGGACATATGGAATTGCTTGGTAGGTTTGTTACCAGTTATAGTAAATTCACCTGTGACAAGCCACAATTCTGCTGTATGCAAATTCCACAGCCTAGCCACTGCACATGCTGTGCTGCAGTACCGGGAGNAAATCACTGAACGTGAGGCTGACTTCAGCGTTCTGGCCTTCACGAGCGAAGAATCCCGCTTGACAGTATAAGTCATTGAGTTTGCTTTGAAACGCCTAGCTTGTGCAGACCAGCCTTGAGCTCACCGGCTGTGTCAGTACAAGCAGACAAAGTCCGATCCACAGCTCGCGTCAGCAAAACCCAAGTGCGTGTTGCACATGCACGCGTCAGGCCCGTTGAGAGGATAGCACACAGGCTCAGAAACTACGCNACTGAACATTGTCACCCAATCTTGTGCCACAAGGTCATAGAAGCCTTTCCAAAAGGCCTCGCTGGCTGCTTTGATCTGGAAGTTGAGCCGATAGTTGGCAACCCTGTGGATGTATTCCATGACATTTTCTCCTGTCACGGCCCTGTTGCTGCCGCCTGGCACAAGCTCAACCTGCACATTACAAGGCCACCATGGACTTGCATCCCTCTCAATACATGCACATAGCAGTCATACACAGGATGTATGTCATTGCTCACAAGCCACACACGCATGCTGCACTAGACAACATTATGTTGGTCACAGTGAGTACATCACCACGCATTGTCACTGGGGGTAAATTTGAGGCAAATCTCAGAAAGCTAGGCACAGCCTGTATTGAGAGGTAGCAGCACTAGATTTACAAACAAGGAGCTGGAATTTGTAAAAATGCAGGAGAAGGGTACAAAAGGCTGCTAATATGGTACATGGGCAAAGCTGACTGCAATACAGCTTAGCATTGAGTGATTTCTCACCTCTCTACTTTGCCCAACATGATTGTCTGCTGTTGTGAAAGTAAGAGCCAGGTCTGAAAAGTCCCCTTCATAGTCTCGCAATGACATCAGGTTGCGATATAGCTCAGGGTCCAGTGTAACCAGGTCATTTATGTCTGAGTGGGGATTGCGCATCTTCTTGAGGAAGAACCCAGCCAGGGGAAGCTCAATCAAAATACCCTACAGACAGCACTGCACTCCTTGCTGTCTGCTTGGAGCGACCATTAGCTTCTGCATGAATACAGGCACCAGACACGAGAAGCTAATCTTGGCTTGGAGCTAATGAAACTGGTGGCCAACTTGCCCTGGACAAACGGTAACGACACTTCTTCACAGCAGCTACAAACAGAACTTGCTGTGTATATCAAAATAGGTGCACCATCTTATGAGAGCAGTGAGTGCAACTGCTGACATGCAGCCTCACTTGCTTATCTGCCAAGACTGCATGCTGTGCAACCATNCAGTTGCAATAGTGACAATGCTTGTGTTGCCTCTTTGCTGCTCAACATACATTTGTGTATGTCACACCACACCACACGCTGCCGTATCTCAAGCACAGTTCCCTTACACAAGCCAGAACCTCAGCAATTGCAGTGTCATGCTACATGCTGGCAGAATACTCTGTCTACAAAGCACAGGCGTGGTCACAGTATGAAATCAAGCTTGAGGCCTTGGCTATGCCTGTGCCTCCTCAGGATCTGCCTGTTGATTTCCCTGCAAAAACATATGCTTCTTGTAGGTTGCAGCAGGTGCGGTCCCGCTGGTCTGAAATTCCCCACATCCAGAAAGCAGTGGAGAAGCTGACTCCAGAGTGCATGGACCTCCTGAACAAGATCTTTGTTGTTGATGACAAGAAGCGAATCACCATTGAGCACATCAAGGAGCACCCCTGGTGAGGCAGACCTACCCATCCTGCATCGTAATCTGTTTGTGTGTCTGGTCTGATGCTGTGGTTCTGNTCTTTGTGCAGCAAGAACTGACATACGTACAATTAGGGTGTCCATTGCAGTGTCAATTTTACCATCACAAGATGCCCAAGCTTACAGTCAACCACCAACAAGCTTTGCAATTCCTGTATGCNTGGCAAAGCTACAGCTGCCGTCATCCAAAGCCGATGAGAACAGACGACCATCAGCAGGTTCCTTTGATGTGGCTCATAGCTTACCCTCATGTCTGAATGAGCATGTGAGGCAGCAAGCAAAGACTCGTGCCCCAAGAGTCAGGGTCATCAGAAAGTCAGCAAACCAGGCTTGTGCACTGAGCTGTGATCAGCATCAGCTGCATAGCAACACAGCAAGAGCAACATTGCCTGGTGCAGCAACAGCCTTCCAGGTGTCTTGGCCTTTGCCAAATGTGCAGACTGCAGTTGCACTGACAGACATTGCTGCACTTGCTGCAACAAGTTCTGCAGGTATGAGATACGGTCATCAGGCAGTAGTGCTGCGTCACACATAGGCTTCAACTCACACACGCTCTTATTTTGTTCTGCTGTATACTGGATCGCTCAGCAACAGCCGCATTCCCCGTCAATAGGGCCCCTCAGCATGCTCGAGACAACAGGCTTGTGTGCACATGCTGGCATGTTTGCCTGCTTTGTNCGTCATGGCACTGGTGGCATGGATGTGTGTTGGTCCAACTTCCAACCAATTTATTACAGGACACTTTTCAATCACACTGGGGCTGAATGCGCAAGCAATCCAACTTCTTGTTAACTAGTTCAGGAGGCAGACTACACTCCAACAAGACTAGGTGTACACAGATCTTCTTGACTTAGCGAGGGCAGCAGCCGAGGTAGGTGTCACTGCTGCAAGTGCCACCAGCACCGTTGTCGTTGGTGCTGCAGATGCTGGAGGAGCCCTTCCCGTTGCAGCAGGCGGGGGTGGGATAGTTTCCAGAGCAGCTTGTGTGCAATACGTTGAAGTTGCGGACGCTGCACTCGCTTGCGGTGAACTCGCTCAGTTCGCGCCTACTGTCCGAGACATCGGCGAANGCAGCCATTCACAATTTGGACCAAAATAGCCTTCATTGCCAGGAGCTTTGCACACTGTCTCATAGGTGCAGGGGCAGCCCTCAGGGGCCTTGAAGGTTCCATAGGGCAGTTCCCGCTGCTCCCCAGCTTCATCGTGGTAGCCACAGGGCAAACACCGGGGAGCCCTCCGGTTGGGATGGGTGTTGATCCGCTTCCCTTGAGCTGCAAGAAGTAGAAGAAGATGACTAACATGACATGAGTGGTATTGTGGNGTTGGGCTCGAGTAACACGACGATCTGTTACAGCTACACGTTGCTAGTGTGCTCCGTACATTCAGCGGTCAAGCGGGCACAGACAACGATACATAAACGAGAGTTGGGCAAAACCCTTGTTCAAACCCTATCACACGGTTTTGCGACATAAGCCGCCCAGTCACGTACTCCCGGTCCCTGTGTTGTGTGATCCCTTAGCACAATGGTAAGAGCACCGGCAAAAGCGCGACATGCTCATCCACACCTGCCGTTGCAGCAAACAGGTCTGTGTCTGGGCGCAGGTGAACGTTCCTAAGACCAAGAGGGCGTTCTGCAAAGACAAGAACTGCAGGAAACATACCTTGCACAAGGTTACACAGTACAAGACTGGCAAAGCTAGCCTGTACGCCCAAGGTTCGTATTACATTCGACACATCAGCGTCCTGTGCTACACATGTGCTGTCAGTCGCAATAGTCTGTGTGAGCAGGAAAGAGGCGTTATGACCGAAAGCAGGCTGGATTTGGTGGACAGACAAAGCCTGTCTTTCACAAGAAGGTAATTGGGCCAAGCTTATCAGGCAGCATTCCTTGTGCACACTTGTGTGCTTACTTGCAGAAGCTGCAAAGGTCACACTGTAACTGCAGGCTAAGACCACAAAGAAGATTGTGTTGAGGTTGGCCTGTCAACAGTGCAAGGCTGTGCACATGCACCCTATCAAGGTAGNTTCACTTTGTGCACCAGCACACTTCAGCTCTGCTGCACAATCACACCATGCTGCGATTGCTGAGGTGACTGACGCATGCACCCTGTACTGGTGGGCTTGCAGAAAGATTTCAGCCTTGCATTGCTGAACATGCACTTGCAGGGTCNACATGGGTGCGATGCACGCCTGGATTGACCGCAAGCAGCACTCACACCTCGTGAATGCCGCTAGCATTTGAGCATATTGTAGACCTAAGTTGTGGTGTATGTTACGCACATCTNGCAACTGGAGAACACCTGAACAGCAAAACTTTGGGTCCTATGCCTTGCAGTGTTGCCTTCACNGAGCAGTCTCAAATCTTGCTGACTTTGTACCAAATTTGGCTCTACTGACATAATCATTGGATCCAACATCAGCTCTAAGTAAACCCTATTGGTTCATGCTGAGAGAGCATGCAAGCAGTTGCAGCAGCATCTGTAGTGTGATTTCATTGAGCCTCAGCACAGTAGTACAGGCGTTTTGCCACCCAAGTAATGACCATCAGTGTCACACATGTGAGCATGTCGGGCACTCCTGGGAATGGCTTGTGGGCCAATCGCCATGTCACCTCCTACTGCTCATATGTGGACTGACAATTTGCAGGAGCAAAAGCGCGTGCTCAAGAAATGGGACAGGTTCCTGGCATGTGCAGCTCTGCCTGTTCACCAGCCCAGGGATCGCGTACCTGAGGTGAGTTGTCAATACGGCTTCCTTTCCTGAGCCAAAGCGGTCATTGACCGCAGCGTCCAAATGATCTGCAGGCTGCAGATACTACACAGGGCTGTGATGATNTCTGCCACTCTGGGTGCTGCGTACGTTGGTTCTTGCTTTCATGCCTGTTGATCAGAGGACAGGTAGTCCCATGGCAGGAGTGCATTGCAAGGGTTCGTTTCTCAAGCAGCCCAACAGCTGCTGCGGCATGACTGACCGTTGGGTTCAGAAGCTGAAAATACCATTATGCTGTAGGTGACTCAAGGGACTCCTCGTCGCCAGTCAATAATTCCGGCTATGTTGGNAGCGACGGGTCGTGCGACGATGTCAGACCGTTGAAAGGTCTCTACGACCAGCCCGTCGAGGTGCCGGGAGCGTAGTGGCAAATGTTGATGGTGCTGGGCTCGACGAAGGCGCTCACTACTTGCTGTACTCCCTGCTCACTTAGGGTTTGTATTACGGTGGCTTCGGAGNCCTGCACCATCTCTGTAAGGCACTGGGTCCGTTGCAAGCATACTGAGACAAGGTACCTGCTGTCATCACAGACCGTGTTTGTATGAGNGATGAGCAAGGGTCCTTCGCGTCAGCCATCTAGCATCAGAAATTGAAGCCTTGCAGCTTGAGCAGCCATGCTGTTACGCGGGGTCATGCGAAATCAGCAAGATACTGCCAGACATGTGCTGTGCAGCTCAGAACACCTCTGTCGATTGCAGCCTTGCAGCTTTTCACCTTTGATTGCCCAGTATAACTAACACGCAGCATCTGTGCTGGTTGTACACTAAGTATACTCAGTCTCGCCCATGTGCTGTATTTTCTCCCGTGACATAAGTTTGCAAAGCAGCCTGCTGTTAGCAGGGGACNTTTTGGCTGCAGGCTGAGGCTCCTAAATCACCACGGCGGAAGGTTACAAGGGCGAGTGACAGATCTGGCGCTGGTGGCAATCTGGTTGTACGCAGTCCTGTCAATGGCATCCCAAGCTCTCCAAGCAGTCGAGATGCAGCACAAGCAGGGATGAGCAAGGNCATGTGGACTTTGCGTCATTGCTATGTCTCAAGAGCTTGCTTGCCACCATATCGCATGCTTACGTACTCAGAGCTCAAATCATAAGAATGTTCTGGGTTTGCGTGATTGTGAACCCATAACTGATAGCTAATGCGGGTTGTTGGAGAATCTGACAGAGACCGCAAGTACATGCCCATGCTGTCTCAAGCTGCTGTAAACTTTTTACCACACCACAGCATATGTCACAACATGCAGCCATGGTCGGTGGTTCAAGTTGCAAGTCCACCGTGTGTGTGCAATTCTACAGGTGGCTGCATGAGCAGTTTCCTGAGATGGCCATGTACCCCATCCGGCTAAATAGGAACAAAGGGAAATGGTCCAGCATGAAGACCTATACCATGGGGGCTATGGCTGACTCCTACTACGAGTACTTGCTCAAGATGTGGCTTCTAAAACAGTGCCAGGTGAGGCATGTGACCCTGTCAGGTGANTTCACATTGTAGGCATTCGCAGACGAGTAGGGTAGGCATTCGACCAGCGACAGTCGTCAGCAGCAGACGTACGAGACGCCTGAAAAGCTAAGTGTGCTACACAGACGGGATACGCGCCTAGCCGTGAAGCTTTAGGTGGTGCAATACCTTCTTCGGTGCGTGGAAGCTGCTAACGCAGGCTTGCGATGTCCTGCAGGGCCGAAGTGCTTCTGCTCGCGCTGTCGCTAGAGACGGATATTTCNCAAGGGCTTGGCAGTAAAGACACTGCAGTGTCCAGAGAGTGTTTGTATGCAGTGCTGCAGTGCCCTGTTTGTGACTGCTGTACAGTCAGAAACATACTTGCAGAGCTGTCATATGTTGTAGCCTGAAATCTGACATGTTCATGTTGGTTGTAGGTAGACAATCAGAAAGCTGTACTCGCTAGTGACAGAGCTAAGCCCAATGTGACTGCCAATATCAAATTCTATTTCGAGTTCATCACCTCCATGTTCCTGAAGCGGGAGGATCTCGTCCCCTGGGATGAGCTGAAATGGCACAGAAAGCTGACTAGGCGCATCATCATTGACCCCTGGTTCAACCGCTTCATCATCAGCATTGTGCTCATCAACNAAGACAATAGCAAGCAGGCTGCCGCCCCTTCAGGCACTGCTGCACCTGCTGTTGACAAGCAGCGCANGCAAACTGTGACTTCGACACATTTTGTGGGTGGTCCTTGTCTCTGTGACATTGTGCAGAGCATCNTTTGTGGAGTTCCTGGACCACGAGCACGCCATCTGCGCCCTCCGCCAGCTCAACAACAACCCTGCACCCTTTGGTGAGCCCCACTTGCACNGCTGTTGTCGCTGCACCTGTGCTGCAGTTGGTTCACCAGGCTGCTGATCTGCGGGATGCTGCTGAGACGCTGCATTGTCAACTGCAGCACTGCCACCCTTACCCAATGTCTCTACTGCCGTCCCATCTTGCTGCTTGGCGCGTTTGGCAGTGGGCTGCTCCTCTACAAAGCCCAGCCCANGGTATGAGGCGATTCTGTGCCGTTTTGATGGGAGACTGCTTCTGCTAGATTGCTTGCCCATTGCCAATGTTTGCAACTTGTGCTTTTGCTAGTGCTGGCATGTGATTGTTCATGATCTACAGTAGCAGGCTATGCGTGGAGGCTGCAGAATTTGGACAGGACTGCCAGACTAGCAGCAAGCCAGAGCACTCAATCTGGTTGTGCCAGAGCATGAAGCATATACACTGGAGCAGGAGGCAGATCATGCTCTGCAGTACACCTCTAGTTGCATGCACATGGGTGGCATTTAGAGATGCAATGAGAGGCTGGGCAGGCTTGTTGCACAACAGAGCAAATCCAGGCTGTTGCAGATTGTGTATTTTATAGCNTACATGTTGACGTCATGCCGAAAGGCTTGCCAAGTCTGCAAGCCCAAGGACAAGAATACCTCNCCCTCGACGCACCATCTGCTACACCTTCACTGCAGGGAACAAGCAACAGCTTGTGGTACAAGGTGCCTTTTGCTCGGGGTCATATGGTAAGCTAGCATAGCATGTCTGCTTCCCAGCCTGACTCCCCAAGTTGCCCCACATGGGTCAACTAGATGCTGAGTAACAGTATGCATCTAGCTGCAGTGTCCCGACGGCTGTTTTGCCGTGGACTTAGCATAGTTCTGGCAGTCAGCATCAGTNATGGTGAGCTTTGTGCATTTCCGATGGGCTTAAGGTTGACATGGCACGTGAGAACCAGACACCACATGACAAGCAAGTGAACATCAACATTTGCTTTGGGCTTGTGGTCCAAGTGTGTCCAGTATTTGAATCCATCTTCGTTGCAAAACACGCAGTCACAGCTGTGCAAACGCACTCCACATAGGATAAGCATGTCCACGTACCTGGCGTGCACAGTCCAGCGTCCCCTTGTACATGGGCCGCTTGTAGCTGTCCACCTNGAGGATACCGCCCACAAACTCCAGACTTTTGAGTTACAGACTTACATCCCAAAACTCTGTGTTTGTTGCTGTGGTGCTGCATAGCAGGATGAAAGTGTCAAGCAAATTTGCGCAGATGCCTTGCTGACATTCGTGTTGCCTGTCTGTTGTCATCGCCAGCAGCACAAGCACAAGAGTTCATGACAGATGGTGAAGACAAGCGTGAGTCAACCTGGAACTCAACCTGGATCCAAGTTCCACGCAACTAAGATTGAGTCTCAGATTGTGTCACACTTGTCTCCGCCATTTGCTCTTGCTGCTCCTGCTGCTAGGAGTNTATGTTTTTTGCGCTTCTTTCTCGCCTAGTTATCTTGCGCTTGCTCTGCCTGTCTCTGCGCTGTCATANCATAAAGGCAGTGTTACAATGTCAAACTGGACCAAACACGACCTCACTTTTTGACATGATCTCAAGTGACAAGCACCAAATAGATGGCATGTGCACAGGCTGACACTATGACAGACACAGGGGACTGTACGCCGTATGTGCCATGTAGCAGCGGATACTTNAGCTAAAAGCACTGTGTGACATCAGCAATTCCAGGCATGGTCAGCTCAAGCTGCGCACAGGCTCAGGCAGGGCTGTCACCAGACGTCACTATGATGTAGCGCTGCCTGCCATGCCACATGCAGCAGAGCAGTCAGCCAGGACAGAAGTAACTGAACACACATCTGTAGCACTTTTGCCTGCACAGCCATGTTCAGCACTGAGCCCCCCATGTCAGCTTGCTTCACTGGCAGACAACAGCCCTGCNAGCTGTGCATTACACTGCAGTGCTGTTTTCTGCCTTTTCCCAACCTGCGTAGCACCGCAGGTCCCTGAAGTACCACCATTGCCCTCAGCAGAATGACAACGGTCGGGAAGGAGAACTTATGGCAGCTTATATTTGGCAACGTTGGGAGACACTTGCGAACTACACAGCATTTCAAAATGCATCCTAAAAACAAACTTGTCAAGGCGACCCTTTCATGCATAATCCAGAATATTTGCANAGGTTGAATATGCCAATAAGACCAAGCAACACAGAAATGTTTGCATGGTCATCAGCTGGCAATAGTTTGCGAATGGCGACTGTGTATGCTGCATAGAACAGAGATGACAGCAGACACAACATATCTCCTCGAAAGCTTTGCTGCCCGGACCTGTTTCTGCTGTCACCAAATGTTACCATTGCAATACCTGTGACACCACAATAGTCACATGCTACGAGGAGAACGCGTGTATACAGGTGCTTAAATACAGTCNATGGCCAAGGGGCATGAAAGTGTCACCTGGAGCCTGCAAGGATGAAACAGTGTGAGGATCTGCATCAGCAAGGCATGTGACGGCAGTGTGGCTGAGTAACAGTCCATTGAGCTTGAGTCAGAGATGCTGCTGAGCCTGCTGACCTGCTGCTNAAACAAGAATTGTGACTGATGGGCCACATATGTCTCTGACATTCAAGCAAGCTGGTGTTCTGCAGGCCATGGGTCAGGGTGGCCCAGCACAGTCAGGCAACACAGGCTTCAACAGACCTGCCCCTGGACAATACTAGTATCCCCATTTTGCCACGGTATGCTTTGTAGTGCTGCAGCATGCTTGTGCAATGTGGCTGGCACGCCNCCATCGCGCCTTCAGACATAGGAACTCACTATCACTACGCCATACTGTAGGAAGTATGTGGAAAGGCAGCATGCAAGACTTTGTGCCAGCTGTTTTCAAATGGACCCCGGGACTTGTGCGGCAGGTATGCATTTTGCTTTCAGCTGACTGCCACCCATGTGAATACACCTGTATAGTAATATGCACTACACATACCTGCACTGGCCTGACTGCTGGTTGCCANCAATAGCCACAGTCTGGATCCTCCTTCACTGCTTCAAGGGTTCCTGTCATAAACCTTGATGCTTTTGTCCCTTCATAATTTGCAGAGACAGACCGCTGTACTACACAAAGGCTCTGTTATGCAAAACAGCAACTTTGTGACACCCACCAGTCACCTCTGCAACCTGCATAAGTCCCTCTGTCAACCGGCTGGCCCCTTGATGACATAAACACTTCTTGTGTCATCTTGCAAGGCCATGCAGTCACAAATGCACTTGCACACTCATCATGANCAGATACATGGACTGCGTGACAAGGTGTCTTACTTGCATCTGCAGCATGAGTTGTTGCTGAATGGCTGGTGCTCTCTGGTGCGCCGCATGCAACATCAGCGAGCTGGTGCATGAGACACACTACGGCTATGCGTGGGCTGAGCTCAGCATTGCTCACTCTGTCTGCCAGCCAGGGNGATCTGTCACCCTTAACATCACCTGCACAGTCGCACTTGAATGAGATGTGGAGTGTCCTCCATACAGAAATCAAGATGTGTGTTATGTACAGGCTCAGTTTTGCTGAAGCCAATTAAGCACATGTTAGTTTTCAGCTGGCGCCTCTCTTACTGCGCTGCGCTCAGCATAATGTCTTGCAAATGTGCTCTGGTGTAGCCGGTGCAGCTAGGTTTCATTGCAGCTGAACAGCATGGTCCACGTGAAAACTGATCATAATAATTAATCAATTATTGTGCTTCGTGTGAGATCACTCGTCTCAGGCAAATTGTTGCAGCACCACGATGTTTTTGCCGTTCCACATGCGGTCACTAGGCAAGACGTAAACAGCAAAGCTGTNGTTGAGCACCAGACTCAACACAACAACATGATATGTCACCGGCAACACAGTCACCATCACCGATCACAAGGCCAGATTCAGCTAGTCATAGTCACTGTCATCTCCAACCTTGATCTCCGCAATGTGGTCCTTTGTGAAGGAGACTCGCTGGTTCTTGTGAAGGTCAATGCTTCTCATGTACTCGCAAAGTTTGCCATACACCTTGTCTGCCTCATCCACCCACTCAACATACACCCACGCCTCTTCCTTATTCACATACACAATCTTCACGATGTCATCCTCACCTAGAGCGTCAAGCTCGCCTTCTGATGGCATGGAGTACTTCTCTGCAAAGCACCAGCAAGGCTTACAACCTGGTAGTGAGGAGGTGCCATTCTGTGCAAGCAGGAATGGCAAACTAAGCTGATGCACAGATTATTCAACGTGCATGCAGCAAATCAAGCACTGGTACGANGAGCTGTTGCGTAACAACAAATGCAAATCCCATCTGCACACTTTGGCATGATGTGCAATGGCAGCCATGTTGTTTTCACCAGAAACAACAACAAGTTTGTGAGGGAAGTTTGAATGTCAGTGGGGTTTGATACAGTGCCATCAAACAGTGTTGTTCGTTTCTTGTTCATATTCACTCATGTTCAGGTGTAGGGAGTCAACAGTCGTTTGATCTACAGGATTCTTCTGCCAAGGATTAGCCAGATGTCCTCATGGCATGAGCCAACAGGAAAACCTTTGACTCTTTGACGAAACCTGTCCCGTTGTGTTCAATGTAGCTTATCAAGGCTTTATCATGAATACAGGTATGTAAGAAGTGACAGGTATGCACAGGTGTGTTGAGCCAGTGACCACCTTACTTGTCCTTGGGAGTCTGGATGTCCAGCACCAGGCACGGCCGACTGACAGCAGCTGCTGCACTTGACAGCGACTTGAAGGCTTCGTTGGCCACTTTGATGACCTGCAGGGCAGTGTGTACAGTGAGCAGGCAAACGGTGAAGGCTCCAGCTCAGTTCAGCGATGGCAACATTCCAGGCCCTAGTATAAGACGAAATCATTGTCTGTCAGCTGAGCAAGCCAATAAGCTGTGTGACTCAGCTACCAAAATTTCANCTCTGTGTAGTTCTGTCAGTATTTGCCACTAAGCCACTAAGTACTTCAGGTATACATTCAGGCAGAAAAACTTGTGCGTCAGCTGCTGCTTTGCATGTGGCAGCAGCAATGCAAGCACTGAACAACCTAGACAACGACTTTGATCTCGTCAGTGACAGACCAGGTCCTAGCAGGAGGGCATGCTCCCCTCCTCGGCAAGCCTTGGAGAAGTCTAGTCAAAATCTCTGCTGAACTACACTTGTCAGAGGCTGACTCAGGAGGGGAGCCTGCCCTCCTGCTAGGACCTGGTCTGTCACTGACGAGATCAAAGTCATTGTCTAGGTTGTTCGGTGCTTGCGTTGCTGCTGCCACACGCAAGGCAGCAGCTGACACACAAGTGTTTCTGCCTGAATGCGTTCCTCAAAACCTTATATGCACTGCTTGCTCAGCGCTGTAGCAAGCAAGTGCCTGCCAGAAATTTTGCTTTGACTGCAATGTGCCTCTACAACATCAACTCCAATAACGTCAACCTGTGTGTACAGATACCACAGTAACTTTGTCGCTGTACACACCTGTCGCAATACCTGACACATGCTGGTTGCTAAGACTATGAAGCTGTGCTCCCTGTCTGGTCTGTTGTGGCTGCTGTGTTATGCAACGGCATTGTAGGTTGAGTCATCAATTCCAACTAGACAAACGGCACAGAACCACCCAAATTAGACAAAAGGCAATCACAGTCAATCGTTTCATCATGGAGTTCTTGAGCTTTCCGTTTCAGATGACAAGCTTGTGCTGCAGGCCGTTTCAGATGACAACTTTCATGTTGGGTTCAACAGAATATACGATGTGAACCTAGCACGCTCTTTAGGCAAGATTTTCAAGCGACACGCACACNGCTGGCCCCCAGCTTGAGCCTCTTCAGGCTGGCATCCCCCGGCACCCTCTCTGCACTGCTTGGCAGGCTGAATGTCCGCCCTGACAGCGAAACAGGGAGACATTGGGAGATGAGCTTGGGATCGTCCAGGCCCTGTTGCACACAGCACATCACGTTATCAGGCACCAAGTGCTGTGCAGGCTGAGACTGAACAAAATTGGCAAGTAATGCCGTGCCACTGTGCACACTGTACACAAGCTGCACCACCTTCNTCCTCAGGTGAACTGCAAGCGTGATACTCGTTGCTCATCACCACATGAATTCAGCCACATGAGAGTCACTTGAACTGCACCCCTTAAACCTCAATATGTCTGGCTTGTGTACGCTAAGCACATTGCTCTATGACCGTCCATCCCTTGCAGCTCTTCGCAAATTTTGTTGCTGTTTATGGCGAGAAAATTGCCAATTGCTTTCTCCCACTAGCTTGTGNGCAAGAGGGTCACCCATCTGTGTCGTGCTGCGCAGGAACTGCTAGCCCAGCCTATCAGGCGCATGTCAAGACCAACAGCACAAGCTGACGGCGCAGAGCTAGACAAGGCTGGTCTGGCAGTCACTGCTGGCTACAGCATTGCACAGTGCATGCAAAACTATCATGGAACGGCTCAGGAAGTGCAGAAGGAACACAAGGTAGCTGGTCATAATTGCCGTTTGTGTAGGTTTGGACACATGCAAAGCTTTTGCACATGNCATTGGCAAGCCAGTGCGTCACGCACGACGTGAACATCAGATTGAGGTGCCATACCATATAACGCTCCCCCAGCACCAAACGTCCTGAGCTGTATGGTCTTCAATGTTGTGCCAGGCATGGCGCTTTCCACAGGCAGCTGCNGAAGAGACCCCAGTGAGTGTATATGTCAAAAGCAGCGCTGGTCCCAGAATGTGATTATAGCATGACAAGGGAAAAAGGCAAGGGAAAAAGGCAAGAGATGTGATAACAAACTTTGAAGCTTTAGGAACTGGCATTTGCTGTTTTGCCAGACTGCAGTGACAGTGATGTGTACAAACACAGACACNGTTTGGGCACCAATTGGGAAAGGCTATCAGCAGTTTTCCAGTTGGTCCCCAAACGGCCTTGACATTTTGCGGGTATGCCATAATTGGATTGAATGACTTCATAGATTTGATTCACCAGTATCACATTGTTGTTCAAGCTTATGTCCCTGCAACAGCTGTGCCTTGGTTTTGCATCACATTACGTACATCTACAGCTGCAGCTGCTTATCTTCACAGATTTTGCTTGCCGAACTTGTGCATGGCGCTTGATTACTTGTTTAGTGCAAATCAATGTTGTTATCTTACTTAGTCCTGACAACGCTTGCCTATTGTAACCCCTCCCATTCATGTTAGCTCGCGTTCAACAGTTTCTTGTATTGGGGGTTCTGTGCTCGAAAATGCCATCAATCAGGCATGTCTATGATGTGAGTGGACCACCACTCGTTCTTTAAGTCAGCAGTACATGCATCTCCGCCTCAACATGCATTGCCTCCCCTACTGCTAACNTTAAGCGCCTGTAGAGATTGCAGTTGGATGCTGATATCAAGCCATGCTATAGCATGCTAGCACAATCGCCANAGGGCTGAGGGATGTATTCAGGCCCACACTTGCCGAGAAGTTGCTGCATGTCCTGGTAGTCAATGCCCTGGTGCCTACTGCCCCGGTGCCTTATGCCCCAGTGCCTTATGCCCCAAGGCATGAAGCCCAAGCATGTGAAATCAAACTTAACCTGATGAGAGCCCATGCTTTGCTAACTTGCCAATCATTGCTGCTTCAAGCACATACACATGCCTGCCTTTTGGTTCATGCAAGACAACAGAGGCCAGCTGGACAGTGTGCTACTTGAGCAAGGATGCAATGTGCTAGCTTACCTAGCTCACGCTGTCATGACAGTGACTTACCAGCGTTTGCTGCTCAAAGCACACCTAACTAGTGCCGTCACAGACAACGACTTGCCAACGTTTGCTGCTTTCAGCAAATGCACGCCTCACGAATTTTCCCAGTAGAACCATTCATTCAGTCAGAGCCAGTCTACCTGACCAGTGCTCTCGTAAAAGATGACATGCCAAAGTTGGGTGCCCCCAGCACAAACATACCCCAGTTCTCTCAACCATGAACACAGTTGCGGACTGTCATCTGCAATAGTTGACAGATGTGCAAATGTGTCATTTGTACAAGACTGCTTTGTAACACAGCAGGCTCATACCAGATGCACTTTGTGGACACAGTGAGAGCATGAGGGGGAGCTGACCTGACTAGTGCTCTGACAAAAGATGACTTGCCAACATTTGCCGCTCCAAGCACATACACATCCCTGCCTTTCCTCTCGCGCAATACAGCAGACGCCACTTGGCCAATCCCCAGGCCTTTTGGGGATCCCACAACAAAGGCATCCGCCACATTGAGTCGTCGGTACCCCGCCGTAGCTAGCAGCCAATCTGTCACTGCCCTTTCATTGGTTCCTTTTGGTAACAGGTCCATCTGCAAACCCAACACACAAACACCCATGGTGAGACACCGAATTGTGCCTGGGCTGGTTGCCTGCTGTAGCTACAGTCACACCTTTGACAACAGTTTATTCATACACCCATTGTCTATATACTCAGCTTATCAGCGTCAAGGTGACATTGTCTGACTGCAGGTGACATTGAAGCCTGCTCTGCCAGTACTGATGACTTGCATTTTGATAGGCGGCTACAGACAGCGCATGCTTAATGTCATGGCTCTGTAGATGCCCTCCCTCCTGGCACATAATGCGTTTGGACACACCAAGATGATATTCCTATGTTTCTCACTTGTGTTGCTGGCTGCACTACACACATCGTGCTTGTTGCAGTAAGCATGCTGCAGATATATGCGGTGTCTGTGGCAATTTTGCAGCACCTTGGTGCCAACAAGCATGATGGCATTTTTGCCAACACTGTCTCTGATTCAAAATGCTATCACAGCAATCAAGCATTATATCTAGTATCTGTGGCACTGCAATGTCACCTTGGTGCCGACCAGTATGACGGGTTTGTGGCAACAGTGTCTCTGACATGTTTCAACACGCTGCTACTGCAGTCAAGCAGACATATTTGATGTCTGTGGCATTGCAGTGTCACCTTGGTGCCAACCAGTATAATGGGTTCGTGCCAACAATGTCTCTGACATGTTTCACCATGCTATTACTGCAGCCAAGCAGACATCTCTGTGTCTATGACATTTCAACGTCACTCACTTTGGTGCCAACCAGCATGATGTGGTGTTTGCCAACAATGTCTTTGTTGCTGTGCAAACTGCTACCACTGCAGTCAAGCAGATGTTTCTGATGTCTGCGACATTTCAATGTCACCTTGGTGCCAATCAGCATGATGGGGTTCTTGCCAACGATGTCTCTGACATGGTTCAGGAAGCTGCCACTGCAATCAAGCAGATCCACCACTAACAATGCCAGCACTCGCTTATCTGCGAGACCCTTGAGCTGAGCTCTGAGCTCTTCTGGCAAGACTAATGGCTTGCCTGCTAGCTCCTTTCCTGTAAGGCAACATGTGCATTGCTCATACATGCTGTATGCTCATATACATGTTTGATAATACATATGACTACATCGAACATGTTGTCCCAGTATTTCAGGAGAAATNGTGCTCAGGCCAGTGGCCTGGCAGCTGCAGTGAATCTACCAGCTATCAACTCTGCACCATCAGTCACTACTCACAGTCAGCCCATCAACTTGGCACCATTAGTCTCCACGGGGTGCAGCAGTCCACATCATAGCCCAAGAGGCAGCTGTGGACACCCTAGCTTGAGCTGTGACCTCAGCAGTCCCAACTACAACAAAGAGACCACCCGTCCAACCTTTGACTCAGTGAACAGCCCCGACCTGTCTCGAAGCCTCAGTCCAGACTTGGCCAGGAGCCCTAGACAGTTCTGTGGCGACAATCCGAGGCACAGCCCCAGGCATGGGCACAGCAGCCCTGGCAACAGCCCCAGGCACAGACTTGACAGCCCTGGCTACAGCCCTAGGCACGGGCTCAGCAGCCCTGGCAACAGCCCCAGATACACACTTGACAGCCCTAGGCAGAGGCTCAGCAGCCCTGGCAACAGTCCCAGGCACAGTCTCAGCAGCCCTGGCAACAGCCCCAGGCACAGTCTCAGCAGCCCTGGCAACAGCCCCAGGCACAGGCTCAGCAGNGTTGGTGCGGAAGCCAGTTGCCACAGGTGCACAGGCTACTCAGCAGATGTCTGTGTTGTGATGGGTTGTACAGACTCGTGTCATGCTGCGAGCAATCTTGCATGTTGCACTTCTTATTCGCAAGAAGCTGCGTACATTGTTCATAACTCCAGTGCCATTGCAACACAACAAAGATGCATGCCATGAAACCCATCAGTACAAATGACAAAGCCATTTTCATGCCTTTCCCGTCATGACACAGTCATACGCAGGCCCCCTGCCCTGCCCTGCCCTGCCCTGCCCTGCCCTGCCCTGCCCTGCCCTGCCCTGCCCTGCCCTGCCCTGCCCTGCCCTGCGCCTTACTAAGATGCTGTGCAGCAACAGTCAGCATGCTTTGCAGGCCATTTAAGCGGCTGCGGAAGCTAAATCAAGACCACAGCTGTCAGCTTCATACCGCCTTTCACTGGAGGCGCCATCAAGTATATGCAACAATAGCAGATTGTGAACAATCACAAACAGATGCCATTGCCAGAGCACCACTAGCCTTGTCTAGGGCTGGTGGAGACAGCCCCCAGCATGAGCAGGATGGCCCCAAGGCAGGTGCACAACAGCCCTGGTGGGACAATGATTTTGAGTAAGCGGTGAGGATGGCACTCTGCATCTACTGCATGTCACAGTCTGTGTTGTGCAGCAGCATAACTATGTTCAAACTGCATGTGAGTACTCTTTCTGCGTGGTGTTTGCAATCTGACGCTTGCATTGCCATTTGCTAAAACTTGACACCGGTGGTGGCACATGGCCGTCCGACTAAAGGCAAGGACGCTGCTTGCAATACCGTGCCTACATGGCCTCCTGCAACAGACTTGCAAGCTGCATTCTTTTTTACAAGGAAGCAAAGGATGCAGTCAAGATGGTTGCACCAGTCATCGCATCCAACAATGCAGCCCTGCTTGCTATTTCTATGGCAGACACGCTGGGGTGCAGACTTATGATGCACTGCAATAGGGATGCATGTTTTGTGCACCGCTCTGTCAACCCATCAATGCTGTATATGGCTTTTCAGCACTGTAATCACCAAGGTCTTGAGAGTGACTCAAAGAGCATATATAAAGAGCATCTTTCGCAAGTGGAGTACTGATAGCACATACAATAAGTGGGCATACATGCTGGCGATGACTTTTGGCCGAGCTTGGTTTGACAGCACTGTGTCAATGCATGCAGCTTTGCCTTCCTGTATGTGCTGATGGCCTATTGCTGCTGCCCAGGGGTGAAACACTGATAGGAGATCTGTCTAACAGACATTGAAGCAGCAGGGAACAAGGACCAGGCCTGTCACGNAACAATACATAGCAGCGGCAGCAGTAGCTAGCATAAGCAGCAGCATGAACAGCAGCTTGTGCAGCGGCAGCAGCAGCAGCAACATTGACAGCAGCAGTAGCAAGCATCAACAGCAATACGGAGCAGCAACAGCAGTAGCAAGCATCAACAGCAATACGTAGCAGCAGCAGCAGCAGCAGCAGCAGCAGCNTGCCTCTGATGCTGACACAGGAGACTGTTGATTACATCCTGTTGCCTGATGTTTGCTGCGAAGCTTCCTGCCTCTGTGACACTGCCTGCTTGACAGCAGTAATAATGAACCTGTTGATTCGATTTCGCTTCCTCAGCTGTGACTTGTGCACTTGCGTGCTACGATACACCTACCGGTGCCACATGTGCGCTTTTCTGCCTGTGTGCACGCACAGACTCCGCGCTTGCACGTATACAGTGGTCTGGAGGTTTGCCATACCGAGCCAATCCATCCCCAAGCGGCAAGAGATGCCAAGCGCGGCACACTGCTCTGCCAAGCTTGCGTAAATGTGATTATGTTAATCTTGTCAAGGCTGCGTTGTGGTCCTCAATGCGTGATTTACTGCTGAGTGTAAAGTGGGAGACAGAGCGTTTCTTGCAGGGACACACGTGCGTACGTGTGAAGCCTTTCCCTGGCGAACATATACGCTACTCAAGTCGGGATGCGCGGTCACGCCCACCGGTCCCTGCACACTAAGAGCGTAGGCATGGGAGCAGCGGGACGGGACGGAATAATCAGCAGCCACCGAGCCCGGCCTTTCAGTGCTAGTGACTCAGGCCAGCCCTCTCAAGGCAAGCAACACCTGTCCATTTTGACACCTGTCGGTACTCACGTTGTTCATACCAGCAGTGTCAAGCTTCCTGCACCAGCACAGAAGCACCAGGTTGACCTGCAGCAGTCTTTGGCTGAGGTACAAAACAGGTGAGAGACCTATGTGTTTGCCATTTCTGTATGTGCAAACATGTTACGTTTCTGACACGCACCACAAGTTGCTCACACTCCAGCCTGGCAGCTTGCAATGCAGGTTACACCTTCAATGAACACACTTTGTTGTCCTGGCTGCCTGGCTGCAATGCTGTGCTGTGCTGTGCTGTGCTGTGCTGTGCTGTGCTGTGCTGTGCCTGAGTGTGACAATATTGTCACAGGTGTCAGCAGTTGCAGGCTGACAACAGCGTTCTCAAGCATGTCTTGTCAATGGCAGAGCCAGGTGCCAAGACACGTCGCCCTCAGTCAGCCATGCAGCTCACTGCCTCCAGGCCACCCTCAAGATCCTCATCCTTTGCCAGACAACCCCTTCAACAGGCAAGCTTTTACACACTCTCGGCAAATCACTCTTGCTCTTTGATGCCATTCATCAGCAGCAGCAGCACATTGCTGGCACAACATAACTGTTGTCTAAATCATTGCACATGCAGCTGCATTTGCAGCTGTGAGACTGCATTCAATCGAGGCTGGCACAGCATTCAGTCAAAATCGTGCTGTAACCTTGTTGAGAGTGTGTGGGATGTGACTCAGATGCTTGCACTGTCCATGTACTAGTCTGATGTGGTTGCAACAACAATGCAGCCAAACTTTTGGGTGCTGTGGTTCTGCTAGATAGTAGATATGGACAGTGGGAATCTTGGCAGCCCATTCATACGCATCACTAACTAGATGACGAGGCATTTGGCTACCTTACGCTTGTAACAAGACAAGCTTTCGCTATGTCCTCACACTAGTGCCTCCCAACAGGCTTACCCCCAACAGGCCAAATTGTGCATGTACAGGAGGACAGCCTATGTTCCCGTCTTCAAGGCCAAGTGACAGGGCTGAAGCTGCAGCTGGCAGATGCACAGACCAAGATTGCTGAGCTAGAAGCTCAAGCACATCAAGATGCAGCTGTGCATACTGCAACAAAGCAGAAGCATGACGACTTGTGGCAGTCTCAGCTGCTGCAGCAGCAGAGTGTCATTGACAAAGCAGCTGCTAATGAGCAGCTACGGCAGAAGCTCCTGAGCAGACTTGCGGTGCAAGAGCAACAGCAGCAGGAACATGCACAGCTTGTGATGGATCTGTCCAGCGCTAGACAACAAAGTCAGCAGCTGACAGCGCACCTGCAGCAATCTTCTGGGCAACATATGCAAGAGATGCGTGTCATGTCAGGCCAGCTGACCAGCACAAGCAAGAATTTGAGGGAAGCCTCACAAGTGGCTGAGCATGCACAGCAGCAGATGCAGACAATGCAGCGTGAGCATATGCAGCAGCATCAGCTGTGGCAGAAAGAGCATGATCGGCTACATCAAGACCTGCACCAGAAGATGCAGCAATGTCAGGATTTGGAGCAGCAGTTGCAAGATGAAAGGCAGCGTTGTACTGATACCAGCAACCATCTTGACGAGCTCAAACGAGACAATGACATGATGCATGCTGAGCAGGCGAGCACTGCTCACAAGGTGTCTGAGCTCCGAGCGCAGCTTGCAGATGTCACTGCCAGAACGAGCTCAGCTGAGGCGAGTCACAAGTCTCTGTTGTCTCAGAGCTGGAAGCGAGCTGAGCAACAGCAGCATCACCATCAGTCAACTGAGAAGGCTTTGCAACAGGAAGTGCATGTGCTGCAGACCAGGCTTGCTGTTTCAGAGCACAGGCCAGAGACTCATACAGCAGGGACACAGACAGTAGTGCACAACAGGAGTCAGGCCTGTCAGACAATTGACATGCAGCAGCCCTCTGGTGAACTGTCTGAAGTTGCAACTTTGACAGAACAAATACAAATCTTGCAGGTGTTGCAGACCTTTCTCCTAGTCTTGCGTCACTCCTGGTTGTTGCTGTTGTGCTATGCCATGCCATTGCTGTTTGTGCAGTACTTGTACTGATCCAACAAAAGTGCGGCTCATGGCTGGTCGCAAGGGCATTGCCATACCGCCCTCTCATGTTGCACAGCACTTGTAGTTTCGCTGCAACACCTGCTTGATGCTGAGCAAAGCAATAGATACAACTAGACAGGTGTTGTGCAGCATTGTACAAAGCTGTTGTACAAGGCAGTCAGATGCGATCCTGACTGCCTTGTAAGTCCTGTATGAAGATGCCGAAAACAAGTATGAGAGTTGAGCTTGCCCTAGTTTGGCTGTCAAAACTGCTATCTTTGATCACTGCCAAGATGAAGACAATCATGCGATCCTTGATGTCACAAAGCTGAGAGGTGGATGTATGTGTAGGCTGAATGCAAGAAATGCGAAGCCCACTTAGCTGCTTCTCAGTCTCGGGTAACAGAGCTGCAACAGCAAGTGACATCACTGCAGCATTATCTGAGTGATGAAGAAGCTGCCCACCAGGAAGCAGCAGCTACCCATGCAGCTTCTCACGCAGCTGCTGAGGCAGCCCACTTCACAGCCATGCAGCAGGCAGAAGCCAACACAGCCGAGATGACTAAGCAGGCAGCAGAAACAGCATCTAAGCTGGGGAGAGTCAAGCTGCAGCTGCAGGAGTCTGTAGCAGAGGGTGTCAGGTTGCAGGAGCAACTGCAGGCTCAGCAGGGGCTCTTGCAGCAGCACATCCAACAGCAAGCACACCAGACAGCAGGTGGGCAGCAAAATCTGGAGTTTGTGGGTGCATTGCCGAGACCAGCATGCCCACAAGCAAAGCAGAGCATGCCACGCACACACTGTAGATTCAGTGCAACTGAATTTGCACTTATAAGCAATACGAGTGTCAGTGCAAACATGCAGAGATTAGATCTGCACAGCAACATGCATGACCTGACAACATGTTTCGGTAGCAGCAGTTCTCAAGGCTGTTCCTATGGAAGCCCATGCAGCGCTGCATGACACTTGTGTTGCAACAACAGCATTACGATTGCCATGCATTGCTGCAGGTATTGGTTCCAGAGCCATGGCAAGGCCGGCAACTGCATCAGCGCTGCAGTCCCCCCAACAGCACAGCAGTGACTGGACACATCTGAATGCATACATGGGTGAGGTGGATAGACTGCGCAGCAGTGTAGCAAAAGATGCTGCTGCAATGCAAGCGCTGGGCGTGCTTGTCGAGGCCAAAACCCTCAAGCTTGACGTGCTTGGTAAGGCTTTGGCTTCATTGCTGCCCTCCTACCCCCACCCCCTCGCTCCCCCCTTTCTTCCCTTCCTTGTCCCCTCGCTCCGTGGTTACCCTCTTCCTCTGCAGCTGGAAGCCCCCGCCCCGCCCCCAACCCCACCACCCCCACCCCTTTGGCCCCTCTGCAATACAGCAACAATGCTGCCGGGATAACTTTTGGCAGAGCCCTGCTTGTGTTTGGGTTAGCAATGTTGTTGCTGCATCGAGTGTGCTGGAAAAGACAAGAGCTTTGAGGCTCAACTTGCCTGGTGGTCGTCGATTGTCAGCCAAATTGGGGCAGTGACAAGAGCGGCATCTTGCCCTGCGCATGCTATTCAACGTACTGAAATGTCAGTAAGCTTTTTCATTCAGCTAAAGTTGTATTTCCCATAAGCAAGTTCCTATCAAATAGAATCAATACCACCACTTGTGCTTTTCCAACATACTGCAGGTAGCAGGCCTGGCAGTGCAGTGTCATCTTCAACNCATTCTCATGTTATACAAAGAAATCAATATTCCACATCCAACTCTGGCATGGAAGTGGTCATAGTGTTCATGCACCAGACAACAGCATGCTGTCTGCATGGCAACATCCGCACATACTGCATGAAATACCGTGCAGCTACTCTTGCAATGACCACACTTCATGTGACTCACATGCTTCGTGACGCTGACTCCAGTGTTTAGTGGAGGGTCACAACATTACATGCACCCATCGAAACACCCAGTATGGTTGCCATTAAGCTGCGCATGCCCATCTAGACCTTAGTCATGAATTCATAACACAAGCTTGTGAGGAGCTGCACAAATTCAAAGGCAGATTGTGTAATCAGTATCACGACATCTCAAATGCTAAAACAGCCATTGAGACTGTGAGCTGGTGTGATGACAAAAGCTTTACTTGCCCATAATCCACACTTAAGTTGGATTTCAACTGAGTTTGGAAAAAGAAAGTCCTGTTTAATAATAAGAATTTATATTTAATAATAAGAAGAAAAGATCAGTCTTATTGCAGGCATAAGTACTGGAGCAGGATGACGGGGTTCCAGTTTGGCCGGAAGCTTGGGGACTGGGGCAAAGANCAGCCTTCTACTGGTCAGCTGCCATCACTGCTTCATGCCGCTCTTTGCGTACCTCTCTCACAATTTGCACACTGCTGTTGTTTGTGGGTGAAGGAAATGAGTCCATGTGTCTGAGCAGCTGACATGTTGGGGATATGTCTCGTTGCTTTGGGTCAGAGTGATCTGCAGTTGTTGTATTGTGTGTGCGGATTTCAGGGTTGGGGAACTTCACAGGCATATGAATGCTGAATGTTTCATTGGTTTCCAATTCTTCAGTTCTACATTTGAAACTGACCCAAAGACCTCGTATCAACCATAAGACCTGTCCAGAGCTGTGCATGCCAAACTGCTTGTGCAATAAATGTCAATGCTGCAAAAGGGGCGAGAACAGCTTCTGTGCTGCAGGGATTTGCGTAGGCATGGTGGGGATGCAAGCAAGGCCTCAGGCTCAGAGCTCATCATCAGCCTCTGCAAGGCGGGACAAGCATGGGAAGCACTGAAGGTGTATGATGACATGACAGCACCACCTCCAGCTGTGTCAACCGCTTCTGAGACACACACTGGCAACCGCTGGCACTCCGCACAGGGTGTCAGCAGATCGGCTGCGGCAAGTCACTCCGGCGAGCAAGCTACCAGCAGTACACATCCTGCACAGCCTGCGCCTGCCTGCNTTTAAAGGTTGTGTTGCTGCAGCTTCTGTTCTCAAATGTGGACAGACTTTAGGGTCCCATACCCCCCCAGCAGTCCCATANAACACATCTGCATTGCACCAGAGCAGCCTCTTGTATATTCAGTGTTTATCGAGGGTCCCCAAAGCTGGGATTGGGGACTGAAATAGGCATGTTCGCAGTGCAGCCCATGCTCAGCTACAGATACAAATACGGCTCTGATTGCTCAGCTATAATACAGATGTGCTTGTTGATGTGCACCCAAGCTGGCAGTGACTGCAGCGTGTGCCGATTTGCACAAAAGCTGCATGCTGCTTGTGCTCGCTGTGCTCATGTTCTATGATCGTGGTGTATGATGGCACGGAGTCAAGTTGCAATGCAGGAGAAATGTGCCAAGATGCATGCTGTTCGTGCGACCCACGCTTTGCTTGGTACACAAGCATGCCCAGAGGCTGTCTCGCTAAGCTAGCATTTGTTGATTTCCTTGCAGCATTGTCTACACTGCAGGCAACTGGCTCGTGACAAAATCTGTGTGCATTTTGATTCCTGCTGGTTTACTGAAGTCTCTGCGCTCAAAGCTGAGCAGCATGCGGTCGCTCAAGCATTACAGCAAGGGCTTACAATTACTCACTGCACCCAACAAATCAGACAGCAGGGCAGCGTTGCCTGGTGCACATTGGCCAGTGACTATGNTGGTGCCAAACTTGGCGAATTTGACCTTCCACACATCCTGCTCTGTTGTGAGAAAAGCTACCTGTTTGATCTGCAGCAAAGTCAGCAGAGTGCTCAGCTGAAGCTGTGCATACGTGTTTGGGCTGTGCATTGTGACAAGGACACACGCTTTGTAAAGAAGTCCTACCAGGCATGCCAAACACCTTGGCTGCACACCAGGCATCACACATGATGCCTTCTGCCTTACTAAACACAAGAAACTGGACGGCTCCCTATGGATGCTGCAGCATACTGTATAAGCAGCACTGGCACATACATGCAAGTGATGTTTATATATCAACCTGGAGATGGTCACAGACCATCCCACACAGCAGGTATCTTAGATGAACAGCGGCCAGCCAGACATCCCTGCTAAATGAGTGTTGCACCTGGCATTCCCAACATTGAAGGTGATGATTGTGAATAACGCTAAATCACCTGCAATGAATGTTCACACAGTGCAAGGCTTTTCTGAGGGCGGGATTCAAGCAGATAATACACAGTCCACGTGCTTTCAGCATTGCACCCTACCTGTAAGCTATGAGCCTTCCCTTGCAAGCTCCAAACAAACACTTGCGTACCACAGGCAGCTGCAATCAACTCTGTGGGCCTGCAGCACAGTAAAAGTGGTCATGTGCACAACACAGGCAGTGTACAATGTACCAATGGCAACACACAATAGGCGTCAAGAAAGATCAATGCCTCAGCAACATTGTATCTGTGGACAAACAGAGCACAACACACACCATGGCAGGCAACGACTACGCAGCTGCTGTCCAGGCTGCTACGAAATTGACTGCTGATATGCAGTGAGAGGCAGTCTTTCAAAATCTGCAGGCAGGAAGCACAAACAGAGTTATCAGCAGCAGGCTGCTGCTGACTACTATGTGCATCACAATACTGTAAATCTCAGCTGCTGTAACACGCCAAGCGGATACCATTGGCAGAACAAGCGCAAGCGCGACAGCGCACTTGCAGACAGCCTGGTTTGTCACAACATCCGCTGATAGGGCACGGCTGCAGTGCCTGATCATCATGGTTTTGTGGTGTAGTTGCATGACCAATGGTTGTGTCTTGAGTCAACAACTTGACACTTCTGCATATGACTTGTAGGCTACACCAACCTGCCAAGATTTGGAGCCCAATGCACTGCAGCAACATGCGCTCCTCNTGTGCACGGAGCTGGTGTAACCATTCTGCGTTCAAAGGTGGTTTGCTGTACGATCATCATATTCTACAATGAGTGTGGCTCCCGATCTCACTTGCCCCGATGTTTGGTCTGCTTGTGAGTAAATTGCTCCTCTGGTGTAGCTTGCGCAGTCATTACATGTGATCAACTTGTGTCTTTACGTGCGACCTACAATGTGTAGCCGTGGCTGGAGCAAAGATGTCATGCAAGATTCAGTCCAGCCTCATGGCTTCAAAACCCCAAGTCGACCATCACCCAAGAAGGTGGCAAAGTCTAGTACACAAAGCTACCGATGGAGTCACACACTGCCCTGCTGTAGCTATGCGGGACACCACATTGCAGTGATAGTGCTGTGACTCCTGTCATCTGCTGCAGGCGCATGAAGCTAAAGCGGAATTACCGCTTTGTACAGTATGATGACCCAGTGAGGGGGGCGCCGGGCATAGCTGTGCAGCCAGCCCCAAGGGCGCCAGATCGTCTCTTATCAGGTCAGTTTCACATTGGATTTTTAGGCCCTCCTTGCCATGGATCTGTTTCTGGAAATGCGTCTTTCTACACTTTGTCTGTTGGCAAAAACTGCTAAACTGCTTGATGCAGTCAAAGCTGGATGNCATACCTTCTTGCACAGGTCTGCAACAATCTGCCAGAAGGGCTGCAAGGCAACATCATTCTGTCCCATGACGCCTCCGAGGGCCTGGACGGCGTGCTTTGCACACTCACTGGCAGCACCTACACAGCACCACATTTGATCAACTCTATCCTCCTCTGGATGCCCTCACAACAGCATGTTGGGAGGCATGGCCGGTCACGTGGTGCTGTCTATCTATACATTGATCAGGCCATGACAGCAGCATTGCAGGGACACAAACTTTGGCATGTTCAAGGCGTGTCAATCACACTGCCAATGCTGACAATGACTGCTGAGTTGGTAACCATGGTAGGCAGCCTTACTTAGGACAGAGCTTTCAAAACATAGGATGGTTTAGTAACATGTGCTGTGACTGGGGTTGCATTGCCGATGCATTCCTCTCTTGCCATCCGAGAATGTATCAGATTGGTGAGAACTCAGGAGTTGGCTCAAGTTCCCCGTTTCAGCTCAACACAATGATACATGCTGATACAATCTGACAGCCTGCCGACATCTTGACACAGCTCACCAAATTCACCAAGGCTTGCATACGTCTCTGCCATCATCTTGTACACCAGGGCAGTCTGGTCATTGTCATAGCCATGCAACCTCTCCACAATCTGTTGCAGCTCTTTGTAGNGCTGCGGTGATAGACAGTGCCACAGTGTCTTTCTGACAGCTTCATGCTAGCATGTGCTGCCTCTGTGAAGTGGCAACACCACGTCGGACTGGTTGTGAAAGCAGGGGTGCAGGAGACACAAGCACGGAACCATGCAGGGCATGTAAGCAGATCTTTCCCATTCCAATAGGTAAAGCTGTCACTAGCATTTGCAGGGGCTTAGTCCAGTGCACATTCAAATCAGCACAATTCTCAGTATACCTCTGGGGTTGCGCTGTCCGCACCACCTGGCAAAGCCTCTGCAGCAGAAGGTAGCGGTCATCCTGGTGCAAGCAAGAAAAACGACTCTTGTGATAGAGACAGTTGCTTCAGCTCACACCTTCAGCGAGGCGTTGCATAGACTAGGTTGTGCTCGGTGTCTGGCAAGCCTCGCTTGTTGACTGCAAGCCGACCTTATAGCGATGTGGCAAAGCGCGCAATCAACTCGGAGTTTTGAGGCGGTCGAAAGGCTCAACAACAACCAACGAGCTTCTGCGCAAGCTGCACGACGATGACGCATACTGCATGGTTGTACTCATGTNAATTGTGACTGGCTCTGCAGGTGAGAATGGCATGAGCACTGGTGGCGGTGAGTCTGTCGCAGCATCTGCAAGCCAGTGTGACACTGAGCCTGCCCAGCTGACACAGTCAGAGCTAGATGATGCCCTGGCTGGTTGCTTGAACTCCTCAATCACCAGCATTGAGAAGGAAGTACAGGTCTGATGACATCTCCTCACTCGATGTGGCACAGATGTTGATGTGCGCTACTGTGGCTAGCTGTGTGGACAAGTTGTCAGCGAAGCAAAACCCTGTCATGCTGTCTGTGGTCTCCACACTCAACATGTGCCAATTGTGCAGTGCATTTGCCAACTAGTGCCTTGCTAAAGCCACCCATGTGACAGGCCTGCAACTGCATGTGATGCTTTCTGTGTTGGTTTAGACCAGGCTGCAGCGCTGATGTAGCTGGACACCCCTGCTGTTGTTGACGAATACATAGATACCTATGCACAAGCACGCTCAAAATTTTGCAAACATCTCAGCTTTGCTGCTGATGCATCAAGGCTCTGGACACATCTGACAACATGCCTCTGTAAAGTTCACTTTCTGTAATGTCACTGTGTTGTGTGTGTGTGCTCCTGCTGCTGTATCCTCCTGCTCAGCAAATGGCCTGTGTGTGTCCAGCAGGGCACTAGTCATGCAGCCAGTCCTAGTGTTGAGCATAGCATTGCTTCTTCACCCAGCAAGTCACAGAAACCCCGTCCAGCCTTTGGCCTCTCTTACCGGCTTGCTGGTCAAGGATCCATCACGCTTTCCGTGAATGCAACCTCAGAACTTCTGCGCGTTGGGCGGCTTGTCACTCAAGGGAAAGAGGACAAACTGACCACCTCGACTGCACAGGAGCTTCTCAAGCAATACCAGCAGAACATCCGTGCACAGACTCAGAGATGCCTTGCACAGGCATCTCTGCTCTGTCAGCTTCCACAACAGGTACGCTGCAGCCTCACGAGGTGTGTTGTCACCATAAGGCTGAGTTCTGAGTCTGAGTGGCCTCCATGAAGATTACCTCATGCTTTGACAGCCCCACCAATGTACTCCACATTGCAAGGCAGGCTGGTGAGTTGCACGGTTATCAACCCAATCATACAGTATGTAATCAAATACATGGCAACTTTTGGTGTGTGCACAGAAACACAGTGCATCACAATGTTGGCAGTGACACATCAGCATACTGATGTCTTGACAATGTATTGCTGCAGGGAGGTGAGGCTCAGACTGCAATAACTGCTGCTGAAA
Source organism: Trebouxia gelatinosa (assembly GCA_000818905.1). Taxonomy (NCBI): domain Eukaryota; kingdom Viridiplantae; phylum Chlorophyta; class Trebouxiophyceae; order Trebouxiales; family Trebouxiaceae; genus Trebouxia; species Trebouxia gelatinosa. The sequence continues at coordinate 2,435,866 of KN805367.1, forward strand.
TGCTGCTGCAATGCAGTCCTTGTATGACAACTGCAGAGAGTGAAGCAGTGCAGTCATGAGTGAGGAGACTTAGTTGTCTTGCAATGCTGATGGCTGTGTAAATAGCAACTCAGGCGCTTAGCCCTCTAGTCTTTGTTGCTGTCTAGCAACTGCATGGCAACNTATGTCAGCTACCAGACCGAACGCAAATTCTGATCGGTTCGCCATTGCTCAGCCTCAATCCCTCAAAAGCGTTTGCCTGCTCATGCTGCGCACACTGAACGTCNAAATCTGTAGAATGTGTTGGTAGTCAGTGTCAGTCTCCGCCTACAAGTCAACAGGGTCCTTGTGTCAGCATGCTTCGGACATCAAGCATAGCGTGAAAGGCTACTGGTGCAGCATATATTGCTATACCACTGTGGGCATGCCATCAATAAGATCACCAAGGGACAATACAAACTGTAGATCGCAAGGCCATGTCTGCCAATGCTCAACTGCTTCAGCAAGNAAACACCAAGAAGTTTCATATACCACTCCTGCAGAAGATACAGGGCGTTGAAGTCGCAGCTGTCGCAAATCGTTCTCTCGAGTCGTCCCAGCGCGCAAGCCAGGAATTTGGAATCCAGAAGGTCACCGTGTGCATGTGCTGCCTGACATCTTCTTGAAATCNGTCGAGATGATCTGCTCAAAGATCTGTATATCAGAATCAAATGCATGACGGCATGCTAGGATATTGGTGATATTCACATTTGTACACGGCTGCAGTCCAAAATACCACATAAAAGCAGTCCGTACAGTTACTGTACTACAGTACGAGCCATGTCATAAGGCGAGCCGCCCTGAAGCAAACATGCCTGAGCAGCTAAGCTCTCCGTCATTCAAGCTAAATTCAAGACTAGCAATAGTATGGAGAGTGGCACAGAATGTTCAAGATAAGCTGCACACTGTCCCCGTGTCAGGCGTGTATACATACGTATATGTAGAAGATAATCATGATCAGCTGCAGGCAGTGCTGCGTCAGCAGATGGGGCCATCACATGTTGTACGTCATGTGTGAGGCCAACTAAAATATAAATATGCAAGGTATCGTTGGTCTGATCATGACTTGCCACCTTCCTGCCTGAACCACCACGGCACCTCACAGCTCAGGATAGGAACGCTTTCTGACTCGCTGCAAGTATGCAAATAATTAGGGCCAGTCTACTTGTACAATCATTCAATGTGCGCCAGGAACCGCTGAGAACTAGAACAGAAATGCTGGGAACTAGCAGTATGTATACTGTACTCAGGTTGTATGATGACACAAGCCATTCCAGTCACCATTACACAGAGTGGCAAAGGATGCATCCAGTACAGATTCTCAAGTACAGAGCTGCGGCAGCAAGACATACCTATCGAGGGTTAGCTACCGCACTGCTTCGAATTGTCTCGCAGGAGCATAGGGCTTGGATTGTGTNCGCCTGCTGATGTTGACGGCATTGCCAAATTCCTGGAGGAGTTCACTGTGAGGCTGTTGCTGCCGTATCTTGAACTGCGAGTCAGGAATCTGAATCACCAGGTATGGCTTGATGTCTTGCACGGACCCGTTTTCCCCTTTTCTGTATTGCTGATGCTCTGCATTTGCTGCCAGTCAGAAACCAGACTTTCTTTACAGGCTCATGCAGCATAGCTTCAAGTCAATGCACACAGCAGCAGCTAAGGCATTACGACGCAATACACTTGTAAGCAGAGTATTGATTGTTGTGATGATTGAGTTGCTTTGTACGGGCAGAATCCTGTCAGAGCTACACTGCTTTGTCTTCGGCAGTGTTGCCAACACACAAACACGTGGACAGTATAACTTCTCAACATTGCAAATGTTGTATGTATTGATCAAGTTGTTACTGCAGCAGAACACGGTATGCTGCGCTGTGCTATGCTGCGATGCTATGCTGCAGGACAGGGCGGATGTTGATCCGCATGGTGTGTAGCAGGGACCTTGGCATTGGCTCCAATCTTGTACCATACACAACCCTGGTGGTGGTTGCAGTGACAGAGTACTATGTCTGTGTCTCCTGCCAGCAGAACTACATCTTTGTGGGCCTCATCATGCAATGCTCAATCTTGATGTCAATGGGCTCAATCCTGGTGCAGCCAAGAAGCAGGTCGAGTGATGAAGACATCATGATGCAGGTATCCCTGCTATCATTCTGCCAAAGCAATTGTGGGCAAGTCAAAATTGAGTCCAGACCCTCAACCTGTGGCTGCCACTGTTATCCTGCATGGCTGAGACACTTCTGCTGGAGACATGTCTCTGGATGATGCTGTGGTGCCATTCTATTGTGTCAAACAGCAATATGTCTGGCATCGGCTTGCAGTGTTATGGCAAGGTGCATTGAGCTGCAGTCTGAGCTACAAGCAATGCTCTATAGGCCACTGCATGTCTGCTGAATGATGCACATTGTAATNACGGCTTGTGGAGAGCACACATCAAGGGTACCTTGCCAGGAGGGGGTGCAGGTGAACCCCTTGCCCGACCCCCAATCCCATCAGGGGGGTATGGAGCCAGCCTTTNAGCATAGTGTTTTGGCTACGCTGCATGCATCCTCATAGCCGTGTGATGTATACATGCACATTGCACCATGTGCAANCTTGCTGCAGAGAGGAGGTTAGTCAGCAAGGTGAGGGCAGTCGAGTTGGTGCAGTTGAGGCTGCTCACAGACGAGTTGAGGCTCAGCTGCTGAGCTACAAGGGTGGCATTGCAGACTGAAGTGTCCAGGAACGCCTTCTCGAGCAGCTTCAGTTGCAGGCTCAGTGGAGACTGCCATGAGTAGCTGAGAACATCCTGTAGCTGCCTCGCAGAGCGATGACCTAACAGCATGTGGCTATGCTGCAATCCTGACAGATCAGCTTGATCAGGGTCATTCTGACATGACTCACAGCGGCCTACTGTCNATTCACAACTCGGGAGATACAGTGTGCTACCAGGGCGACCAAGACGTTTGTATGTGAAGCTGCCCAGGCACAAGAGTCACTGTACTAATGTTGTTGGCATCAAGCTCGAATCACATCCCAGCATGTGCAGCAGAGGGTCCACAGTGCAATGCACGACATGCAGGAGGCTCTCTGATTTTGCTTCATGAAAGCTGCTCAAATTGCCATGGCAAATGCTAGGCTAGCTGGACAAAGTACCTGTCTCGTCCAGAGGTATTGGCTCCTGTCTGTTCTCCTGTGTAAACAGGGCCTTTCTACTGCCCCTAAGAGTCTGCTGTTCAGATGGCTTCTCAACAGCTGCCAAGCCATTCTGAAATTGGTCTTTAGACTCTGCACTGCTGATGGAGTCCTGTGCCGCAATGCTGGCCGGCTTGGCTGCAACCGAGTCAGGCGATGCCGGTGCAACAGGCACAGCGATAGAGCTTTGGTGCTGGTCTGCAGCATGCTTGTGGCCAGATGGTGATGTAGTTACATCATTGACTGCTTTAGCTGTTTGCTGTGCAGCATTCTGTGGCAACTTTGCCGCACTGAATTTCTTGAGGAATGTTGGCTTTGGCTTTGTAGCATGCGTGTACTTCCTCTCTGGCAGTGGCTCCCCTGCTGCCCGCTTAGCTGCCAACATGGCATTCTCCTCTTTCTGCGCTTTTCGCCAGTTGGCCTGCAAGGTTGACCTGGTGTTGACAACTGTTGGGATGGGCAGGCACGGGAAGAGAGTTGACCAGCAGCGGTGCACGTACCATTTGCACGCCATATGCGTATGTGTCTTCCAGCCGTTTGTCCGACCAGTTGCTGAATTTGGGGTTCGCCACCTTGTCCCTTATGTTGCTGCTTGGCACTGCGGCTGGCATCGTTGCCGGGTCTGTAGATGAGCCCGCCAACTAAAGCTTGAATGAGCGCTGTTGGGCTATAAGTACGGCAGGTTGATGCATCGCTGGGCTCGATGCGATGGTGTTAGAATCANCACTATGATGGCTCCCTCTCAGGTGAGCTTGAAGCACAGAAATTTGTTTTGTTATCACTTTGGAAAAAGTGACATTTTGACGGCACATACAAAACGATGTTGTTTGCATGTGACAGATGCTGCAAGTGGTGGGCAAATGCACTGCGCCTTCTGATGCGATGCTGCGGATAGGGACTGTTATGCTATGTCATATCATGTGCTGGCTGTGTTTGTGTTGATGATTGTGTTTACAGGCTCAAAACAAGCTGCTATACCTGCAGGTGCAGCTGTCTCAGTACTGNCAAAAACACCACTTGCAGTGGGCTTTGCCCCAAAGGCTGGAGGAGGCACAGAAGCTTTGCTGTCAGGACTCTGAGTGGCAGAGCTGTTGGGCATAGCAGCTGCCTGCAAGGCAGGCGTTTTGCCTCAGCACCGTAAAGCTAGACTCTGCTGCAGAGCCTTTGCAATCTGGAACACACCAGCATGGCAGCAAACACAGTCGCACGGTCCTTGAAGGGGAATCTGAGGGGCTTGAGATCGGGGTACATTTCCACAATGATCTTTTTGTAGTTCTCCGGCAGTGCACCAATTGAAGCTTGCCTGAATTCTGGTGGCTTTTGCACATCGGTAGTGACATCGTTTATTAGGTACATCGCAAAACTAAGTCACGTCACGGAGTGAAGCAAGCGTCGTGTTGCTGGTGTTTTGATTTCACGGTGTCTGGGCGTCACAAAGCCCATATGACGCGCATCGTGCGGGTCGCCAGCATCTGCTGACCTTGACCATGTATGGCATGAAAGAAACGAGTTCTGAATCGTAAAATGGCAGCAGATTCCGACAGCCAATCAACCAATGAGTAACAGGTTACCCTTCCGAAGGCCAAGACAGGCTCACTAAAGACACAGCAGGCCTGATATGCCGCTTGGCGTGCTGTCAGGCTAGTGACTGTTGAAATGAAATGGCGTATGGTACACCGCCAGGCAACCAGCATGTACATGCGAGTTCTATGGCATCATTCATTTATGCGTCCAACAGCAAGACTTCTTGTATATGAACCTATGAGTGATCAAGGTTGTCTATATATGGTAACATTTGTACACAGTACAAAACGCTGGTACAAGCACNAGGGCCAAGCGGTTGGGCAAAAGCACAATCATGCCTTTCTTTGAGCAGCTGGGAAGTCGGCAGGCACAGATGTAGGCGAGCATGACATGCAGTGCACCTGTGTATGTTCGGCGCAGGAAAACCACAAATGAGCCATTCTTCTTGTCGCCCACTGTGAAGGAATCCACGAAGCTGTTTTTCAGAAGGTGCAGGCGCTGCTCCACTGCACGAAACACANACAGTAGCTGTGCCAAAACCAAAATGGTTTTGTTCAGGATGCCAAGCCTTCAGTACGCGTCAGAAAGAGTTGGTGACAATGGGAGGCTGTGTCTTGGCCAGTGCATGTGCCATTGAATTGCACTCTGCACTGGAGAGGGCGCAGTCACTGGTACAGAAACAGCAAGTCACTGGGCTTGTTGATGAGGTAGGGGTGGTCAACCTCAGAAAACGGCATCAAAGTATTGCTATCATGATGCATTTGCCTGAACAGGCACGCGGTCCCCTGACAGCACTGCGAACCCTTGGGAGCATTCTTGTACCTAGGCTGCGCCAAGTACAAGGACGGGAAGTAGACAGAGATGTGGTTCAAGGCATGTTGACACAGGCAAGTGTGTCCGTCTCAACAAAGGCACTTCATTGCAATGCACCCTGCTGCTATTATGATCTGGAATGCAGTGTGTTGTTTCAGGGGGACCGCTTGCAGGATCTTGTGCAACAACTTGAGGCCGCAATTCATCCTACTGAGAAAGCAAATGAGCTGATGAGGCTAAATGAGCAAAGACTGATGCAACCTGCGTCTAAGAATTTAGATTTGCCCAGAACGCAAGTGAGGCAGCTCAAAAAGCTGGGAAGTGAATCACAATTGATGCTCCCGTCACACTTGCAGACCCATCAGGATACGCATGTCACATAGTATCAGTGCACATATTGGGACATGTACATTATGCAAGATTCTTTGGCCATAGCCTGGTCAAGGTGCTAACAGTGTATATACTGAGTCTTTAAAACAAGGTTTGTGCTGGCAATCTTACAAAATTGCATTTCATTCATGTACACAAGATAGTCGAGGTACCAGTAGTCGAACAGCTTAGTAAATGTTAAAGTCTGCAGGGCTACCTAGGTGTTAAGCAAATTAGCAAACCTGGCATGTGACCAGCCATCTATGACATGGACACAATCAGATGTTCAGTCACACTTGACAGCCTGAGCGAACATGCATGCATACCCTTGCAGGTTTGACTATGCCAGAGATCGCTTTGGAGGGCCAGCCCATGCCGACACAGTGGATTGTGCTGCATGTTTTGGTGGGGTCAGTGCAACACGTGCATGAGCATGCTTAGACGGGCTGTATGGCCAAGCCTCCTCTGCTTGCTCATACTGCCTCAAATGATCTGCCTTGTCATGTATTTGTTGTTGCCAACCGTCTTGCAACTCTCTGGCTGTGGCTTGTTTTGCAATCTGCAGCTCAGGCTGCCAGCATGCACCACTGACCCTGTCAGGATGGGCAGCTGCTATTCTTGGACTCACCGCCCTTACCTATAAACACCCAGTGACCATTGATGTATTTTGAACAGTTTGTCGGACTTGTGCAGCTGTGGTGAGCGCACACAAGCAAACAGCAAGCCGATGGGAACAGTAGTGGACAGTACCCTGCTTGCACAAGCTGCTGTGATGTCACTTGGCACAGAGGTGCGACTGTTGAGCTGCAGATTTACCTCTCTATGCTGTGAGTCCTGCCAAGTGTGGTATGTTGTGGGCTGATGCAACAAAGCCACTTCCTGCTCTGTCAAAGCCTCCTGCTGCACCTGCGGTAGCAGCATGCTCTACATCTTAAGACATGCCAACTCTCATGGGTGTGCTCCACTATACAACTTCAGAGCAAGAGTAGAGTACCTTGGGGGTGACGCCTCTCTTGCCATGGGCAGTCTGCAGGCGTGCAAAGTGCATGTGGTTGAAGGCATCACACTCCGCCCGTGACAGGCATCGCTGCTGCCCCTGAAGCACAGCTGCACCCGTCAGACATGGTGCTTATGGCTCACACCATAGGCTGGAAAACACCAATATCATACATGAAGCAGACCTGCAGGTAGTACGATGTGTGGTCTGCAGCTGTGCTTGGTCTGGTCGCNATGAGCTGCTTGTACCTTTTTACACTTACGCAACACCTGTTGTATTTGTCCAGACTGGCGTCACAACACCCTGTATGACTCTCTTATGCGCCAAGTCTGGTGTGCTGTAGAGTCTCACAGCCCGCCAGCAGGTTAAGCGCGGGGAACATGTACGCCTAATTTGGCCAATGTTCTGTCTTGTGGCCATGCTGGTGATCACCTTTGCAAGGTTACAGTTTTCGACATTGCATGAACACTGACAATGCTGCACACTAGTCAATTGTGCATGCCCCTTTGCGGAAATTATGATGCAAAATCAGAACAACATAAACAATGCCAAGGAACTCCACCAAGTCATGTGCAAGCAGGATGAGCATCACAGTGTACTTGGGCACATGGAACGTACGAGCAAGGCGCTGCGCATTCCCAGGCAGCCTGCCAGACCTCAATGATACATGAGTGTCAGAGCTGGTGTCACCTGATCAGGCAAGACCTTGAATCCTGACGCAGGCTTGGGGGAGCTCTGGCACATCTTCTGCACATTCACGGGTACATACTTCTGCGTGTTGGGCCGCAACAGCTGCAACACCACACGGCGCCCATACTTGTGCTGGCACAGCTCAGACAAGCCTCCCTGCATACAGCATGCTCCAGGGCTCAAGTTACAGGGCCCATGCCACAGTCTACACAGCAGTNAGGTATCTGCCGGCTGCAGCCTACAAAACAAAGCCTAAATGAAGTGTAGCTGCACTCGAATTGTGAAGCAACAGAAGCTCCAAAGTACATTCTCTGGTCAGCCAACGAGACTGATGACTTGTGCAGCACCTGGCGGTAACAGATAACCTTGCAAAGTTCAAGATGAAATAGTCAAGATCAGTTTGGGCGCTTCAAGTCAAGGATAGCCATGCTGTGAGCAATACCAATGTGGACAAGAGGAACTGCACAGTGTGCCAAACCTGTCAAGAGCATGCTCACATGAGGCAGATGCGCCTGCAAGGAGTGACAATATCCTGTTCACATGTTCAAATGTCATGTCACGGTGCACTAGAAGGTTGTACCACTCACATGCAATCCCTCACTCTGCTAGGAAGCTCGCCCAGATGTCTGCAGCCCCATCCTCTGCTTCCAGCGCAAAACCTCATCCCTGGCATTGGCTCTCAAGACTTGGCCATTGCTGCAACCGGTAAGTACATGCCAGACTGTGTAAAGTTCTCTGTCTCCACTTGCGTAACCACAAGCTGCAAACTGCAAATCCTAAACTCTAAATGCAAACCCTTTTCTCCTTTTTCAGCCATAAGCTGCTGCCAGCAAGGTAGTGAGCTGTGTTGTGGGTTGAACCCTCACAGATGCACTCACTAATGCTAATGGTATGCTGGCACACCTTGCAATGGACAAAATCATGTTGAGAGCACCATGCAGTCAGAGGTTGAAATGCATATCAGTTGCTGCTTTACGTACACTGAAACTGTAATAATCCGGGTAATGCTCAGTGAATATCCAGTTGTCCAATATGCTGCCAAACCTCACTATCAAGCTGACCTGTTGCCAGGCTGTCCAACAGCAGTGTCACATCGGTTCTGCATCTGCTATGGAGCTGTGGCAGCCAATGTTTGCAACAAGCCTGCGCCAATGTGCTATTGCTCATGAAGCACCCTGCATTCAGTACAATGTCTTGGTATCCTTGTTTGCAGATCAATTGCTGTGTCGATAGCTGCACCTCTCTGCTTGTCTCAGCATATGACCTGTCTGCTGCAGGCATNTTGCCTCTTGAGTTGCGCACATTGCCGCAAGTTCTCAAGCGCTGTCTAAATAGAGGGGGCTGTTTTGTCGCTGGAGGACAACATGCTTAATTGAGGCAACATGACTGTTTGACTTAATGAGGTGAGTCAATTGACAGAATGAGGGGTTTGTGCCCTGTATGCTTGACAGCGAAGATATCATTGACATGGGACATGCAAGCATCTGAGTCTGCTGTTGACTGTACAAACCCTTGAATATACATGTGGCCTGTGACATGGTGTACCATGCATGTACAGAAAAGTGCATACCACCATATCTGTCTGCCAAGCTGCCTCCAATCATCTGAGTGGCCATGTAACCCCACAGGAACCCTGATTGGACCAGGCCCTATACATATGGTGTTGTTTTGTGTAGACGCCATATCACTTGCAAAGCAAATCTCAAAGGATAGCTGCAGACATATGCATGAAGTGAAGATGTTGCGCGACAAAATGCTGCATAGCTTACTTGCACACCTGCTGGCCAGCCAAACTCTTGCGCCATTGGCACAATCGCTACACTCATGCAAATTCTGTCCATGTTGCAGAGCAGCAGAGCCAATGCTGTAGGGCCCACCACCTTGAAGAATGCTGTAGCTGCATGGCACAAGTGTAGAAATGCAGCGGTGCTTGGCGTGAGCTATGAAAGACTGTGGCACACAATCAGGCCCCACCAGAGACTTGTTGAGTGTTGCTGTCGGTGTCTGCAGCTGAAGGGTCAGGCACTGCTGCTTGGGCTGCTGCATGGGTGCTCAAGGAAGACCTGCGCAAGCAGGGTTTCATGTAGCGCACATGCAGGTGACTTGGTTATGACAGCGCCAAGTACCTTTGCGGCGATTGGTAGCTAAGCTTGCGAGCAGCAAATGGTGTCTGCTGCAAAATGGGCATGGAGGAAACCCATTGCTGAAGCGCTGCATGCTGGTGGCATGCAGGTGCAAAGACTCTGCTCTGTGTTGGGGCCACATTACTTCTACGCTTTCTGGATAACTTGTTTCGGTGTGGCTCTGGCAGCCATACTGCATGCACAGNAGAGTGGTTTGCAGAGGAGTGCCGACGGGTGACTGGCGATGTGCTTCAGACCGTCAGCAGTGCCGATCGGCCTGTGGTCATCAAGCAGCCTGTGGGCGTGGTTGCAGCCATCACACCCTGGAACTTCCCCATGTCCATGATCACCCGCAAAGTCTCCCCTGCTATTGCTGTCGGTTGCCCGGTATGTGCATGCATACACATGTCCCACAAGGCATTGCATGTGATACCACTTGTGTCAAGCCACTTACACAGTTGACCCTGCCATGAAAAGCATCCAGAAATTTGGAGTGGATTGGCTGCTTGCCCCCAAGTCAGAGATACCTGTGTCATCACATACATACTTTGAATGTTTCATGCACAAGCTCAGAGGACTTATCACTAACAGGCTGTCAAATTTGCACCAAGTAGCTGCAAGGCTGTCTTAGCATGTGAGGGCTTAGACATCACAAGCCTGGCCAGCCGTTCACAAAATCTGATCACCAAGTTGGCTTGCATCAGAAAGCGTCATAGCTTGCATCAACACGCATAGCACTTGCCATTGTATCTGGTCACAAGCCTCACAAGGTCATGTCAGTAGCATAACGTCGCAGCTGAGGCCTTTTGCATGAGGCTTTGCCGCAGTTACAGTACAACCTTTCGGGAAAGATGGCCATATTTGTTCTGCATCTGCATTCTGTGTTGGTGCTGCATGAAACATCTGAGAAGCAGTTGTGGTACTAAGTGTAGGTGATTCTGAAGCCAGCTGAAGCAACGCCACTGACAGCACTGGCCCTCGCTGAGCTGGCAAGGCGGGCCGGCATCCCTCCTGGCGTCCTCAACATTGTTGTTGGCGAAGCTAAGAAGATCGGTGAGTCTTGCTGTTGCGGGCTGGCATGTGTTGCACACCATGTCTAAAGATGGACATGCCTAAACAGCTGATGTGTCTGCATGCATGCCACAGGTGTCTATCATCTGCAGCATATTGATGCACGTGTGCATGCACGGCAACGAAATACCATGCATTTGACAATGATTCTTTCAGTCTTGTCTGCACTGCATGCGGTGGTGTTTCTGTCAGGGCAATGCTCGCTGCATGGTATGCATGCAGGATCAACAGCAAAGCAGCCACTTCAAGCTTAGCCAAGAGTCTACTTGGTGATCAGCTGCAACATACATTTATATCAATGCTGGCATTATAGTTGAGGGATTTGCTGTTGACATGTGAATGTGTTATCTGGTGGATCATAATGGTGTGCATGACAGTTGTGTACAACTGAGACATGCAAAGCCAAGAGTGCATATTTGACAAAATCACAACAGGTTATGCCGAGCTTGCCAAGTGTTGTGACAGAATTGCAATTTCTGCGCGTCAAGCGCAAAAGAAAGGCCATGCATGACACTCCAGGTTGTCAGCAACAGATACTGATCCCACACGTTGGACATGCGCATTCAGGAGACNCAGAAGCACAAGCCTAGCACTGGGCTGGACTTTGAGCTACCTTACAACAGCAAACTACTGCTGCTAGCTGCCTACATTGCATCCCGCAACAAACCAGGCTCAGATCGCAGGCTGTTTCACACAGAGCGAGGCAAGAAAAGGAGGAAGAATGCTTTTACCTCTGATAGACAGGTATGCCCAAACTCAGTGATTGCCTCATCAGGCACCACAGTGACCTGCTGGTCAGCTGAGTGAACGGCTCGACATTGCATTTGACACGGGAACAGCTGCCCCTTCAGAGTCCCCTTTAAAGCACCAGTCATTGGGCTTGACTAGCACATATACTCTCAACTGTTCAGGGAGAGGCTGAGTGTTCAATCACAATGGTACACTGTAGTCTAGACAGCCAGCAATAGCCAGCTGCCTAGGAACAGTCTCAGCAGCCATGCACGGTNTACATGATCGTGCCCCAAGCAACTTCCTGTGACAGGGCAAGAGTTCATTGATGATCACTTGGCCCAAGAATACACACAAAATGCATAAGGAACAAGGTATCTTGGTCTTTCCCTGACATGCAAGCATCCAGGGTATGCAACAACAGGATAGGCAGCAATTCTGATACTGCTGCACACTGCAGTCAGCGCTTGTACCTGAGACATTCACGTTATCCAGCTGTATGAGCTTCTGAGTCAACATTTCCCCAAGCTTCAGTGCAAGCTTATGGGAGGTTTCTGGTGGCTGTTGCTGAAGTTGTTGCTGCAATNGGTCACACACAAATAACTATGCAAGTGTCCCTGCTTCAGCATCAATTCCCAAGAGTAGCCATATGACACATAGAGAGCAGCATGCGTCTCAATGTGTGAAGGGGCACAGCTGTGTGCGTGCTGTTACTGCTTCATGTGCTGAGTCACAATGGCTGACTAACACTCAGTTGTTGACAGAGGCCCTCAGCCTGCTGCCAGAGGTTTGAGTTGCTGGGACAGAGGATGTAACACTCCAGGGTGTCTGTGTTGAGAATGTGCATCAATGCAGCTAGCGTAGTGCATACAAAGGCATCACTGCTGGTTGATATGAGCAGAATCCGTGATGACAATCTCCCACCCGAAGACAGTTTTATCAAATTTCCATAGGACGATGATTCATACCTTACAAGCAACTGTGGATGGCAATCACATTCGCAGCTTGTGCATGCTGCGCCCGCATGGGTTNGCATTGCATTGTGCTGGGTTGCCAGTGTCCATGTGAAACAGAAGCCCCTGAAGCTCGCTACTGTTGCTGCTGGAGGATGGCGTCAGGGACCTAGCATGCAAGACATTGTGTGAGCCTGGGTCTGCTGCCTTGAGGGCTGAAGGCTTGGCTTCAAAGCTAGGCAGTCTGGTGTCTTTCTGGATGACAACGACCTGGCCCTGGGCAGAGACCATGCCAACAGCTCGGGCCACAGCCAAGGCAGTGTGATGATAGTCTCCTGTTGCCATCAATGTCCTCAGTCCTGCCCTGCAGGCAATACAATCTGCCGTAAATGGTCGCTTGTTGTCTGAATGCCATGCTGTGCTGTACCATGCTGTGCTNAATTCTACGCTCGCGGTCTGGCCATATGTTCTAGCGATTCGTCTCCTGCATCAAGGAGGAAGCTCGAGCTTCACCTTGCTGAGCTTGTACAGACNGTCATGACACCTTCCAGTAAAACAGCTCATCAGATTATACACATGCATTCTAGTATGGAAACTTGATGCTTCAGCAAAAGACAGATGCAGTGTTTTTGCTGTAGCAAACAGCATTCACAGTCAGATGGAGATACTAATGCCTGGCTGTTCGTTCATTGCGCCGCAGAGTCACTATTACAAGGATCACTAGAACAAGAGTTCTGTGTACGTGCATGCAGGTGAACTACCTTGGACACTGGCTGCTTACGCGACAGCTTCTGGCAGGTCAGCACAAGCTGCACAGCAAACTGCACCAGCAAGCCCACAGCGGCAGCTNACCATGGAATCCATCATGCATGTCTACAGTACAGCTCTGTACATAGGCTTAGTGTAGATAGGCTTAGCCTAAACCGAAAACCTCAAAATCTCAGAGTACCAACCGTTCAGCTGAGCAATCAAATTGAGCTGGAGAGCTCATGTTGCTGTCAATATCATGCTTGGCTTCTCAGCACTCACACGAGTTGGCGTTAGCTTGTGGACCATGAAGTCCATACGCTCGATGAAGTTTCATGCATGCAAGGTGTGTACACATGACACTTGACTTGAAAACNGAACTCACTTGTACTCCTGCCTGGAATGCCTTTGTGCTGCTTTGTCTCTTTCTTCCTGAGCCTTACGTGCTGCAGCATCTGCAAGTCGCTTGCGCGTCACTTCGGCAGCATCACTCCTGCATAGGCATCTTCTAGGCTGTGAATGCCACACTGATGTCTTTCAAAGGCAACGACTACCATATGCAACTGCTCGTGTCTTTCACAAGCTCGTGAAGAATGCTGTTGTGGCATGGTAGAAGCATTGCACACTGGACTGGCCGCATGGCGCTGTCCCAAAGACACCGTATTTGCTGAGCTGCTCTGATGAGCACACCTACCATTGCTTGACAATGAGGAGGCCCTTGTAACATGGTTGAGGAGCGCATGATGCAATTGCACAAGGCTCATCAGTAATGCCTAACATGCGGGCACGCATACCATGTGCAGACTTGCTTCCAAATGTTAAGTTGCGGTGTTGTAGTTTCTGGTGCGTCTTCGACTAAGCATGGCATATGCTAAAGGCAAGACCTGCAGGCCCACCGAGCATCGACCTCGCAGCATGGTGTAAGTTCAATCACCTCGTTTGCAGTCTTGCACGCACTCACCACAAATATCACCATGAAAGTCAATCCCAGAAAGTATCGAGCCACACCTGCAGGGCCCAGACTTCTACGTGCTATACACAAAGAGATCACCAAATTTGTGAGCTACAAGTGCGTCCAGATGCTTGCCTGGCTGCTCTATTGTCTGCAAGCGCCGGGCCGATCCGACCATGGCCCACAAATTCCGGCAGTGATAAGGCACTGAGTGATCGAGGTGCAGACGAGTAACCCTNAAAGCTGCTGGCGGAATGTGTCACTTGCATTGTTGGGTCACCTTGATGACATCATGTGCAGCTTCAACAGTTGCAGTGGATATTTTGGACAGCGTGTGTCCTGCCCCCAGCTGTGCATTGTTGAACAGCAAGTGATTTCGGATGGCGTCTGCAACACATGCTGGAACCTGAACACACATACATTGTCAAGCTTGCAAAGTGCAGCTGGTGTAAATGGTGTAACAGCGATTGCTGGCATGAGCTGCACTGCAAGCGTGCAGTGCATACCTGACTGCCTCCTGCATTCTCCATGAATGCCATGTGCTTTAGGCTTGTGTCAAATATGGGAAACTGGGCTCGAGCTTGCTCATACAGTTTAGCCAAGTCGCTCTGGGACCCCATTGTGTAGCTGCATGATGACAGAACAGGTCAGCTCTGGTGAACAGGGCGGCACTAGCATATCATCGGCACCAGGAAAGTCATTTTGGCAAAAAAGAGATGATCACACGTGGATGCAAAGCCCATGGCTGTCACAGGTGGCCNTCACCAGAAAAAGATCCAGTGCCGATGTGCAAACAACGGAGCGTACCTGCATTGCCATGCTTTAGCAGGCGTGAGTCCGGTTGAGTCTCCATGCCACGTTTGCTGTCAAGTCGTTGCGCTTCCTGCAGTTGCTTTTCTTGCGGATTGTGTCGTCCGATGGACCTAGGCTAGATGACGTTGAACACTGTGTTGAGAGTCACTTTTATCGAGGATTCTTGCTGCCTGATACACGACCAGGTTATCCCTGTCGAATTCACCAAGCATGCACGCCTAGCAGGCAAAGCTTGCCTGACTGCTTAACACTGCACCTGGCTCACCTGGCTCATACCGAATCGATGTCAGTAGCCCAAACCTAGTCTGCAAACGTAGCTGAGAACCATGCAACACGATGCTCCTAAACGCCTCAAGAGTGTCAAGTTTAGTCCTGCAACTTCTGAAGATGACTCAGCTGATGAGGGCAGCACCAGACACAGTCTTCGGCCAAGAAGACCAGCCAGAGCCCTGAAAAATGCAAGTCACCTCAGTATACAGCCTGGACTTTCAAATGCACACCTGGTCCTACGTCGTTATGCTCAGCTTGGAGAGGATGTGACCCCAGACAGCCTATCAGATGAGGAGGAGCATCAGTTGCTGCACTCACCCAAAGTGGCGCCGTCACAGCCAATAGACAGGTGTGAACAGTGCTTCAGCAACTGCAGTGCAACCTGACGTCATGCCTATGCTCTGACCATGCATGACCAGGCATGTGCCACAGGGATTCGCTGCAATCATTGGTGGCTCCCACCGATGCATTACTTGCAATGTGTAGCTCAGCTGCATATGGTGTGAAGGAAGGACTTGGCGAGCACAGCCAGAAACTTCCTGCTGAGGTTGAGCTAGATAGACTTGGCAAAAAGCTGGGAGTCTCGACAGGTGACACACATGGCAAGCCTAACTCTGCACAGTTACGACCACCATACAGCTTGGTCGCATAACGCATCAGAAACAGCGGCCCAGCCGCGTAGCACACGCCATGCAGCACAGGCCATGTAAGACAATGCAGGCAAAGCTATTGACTTANTACCTAGACCAGCAAGGAGACCAACCGTTGCATGTTGTCGTGATCACTATGGCGCAATCGCGATGCGCGGCACGAGGACAACATCATTGCGCGTAGCGGTGATTGTGTCAAGGACACATCCTTGTCTGGCTGTGCAGTTTAGCGCGTCAGCCCGCGCCCAGCTTTATAAGTTTAGGTTGAGAACTCAGGTTGCGATAGTCCGGTCCCGATGCATTTGCTCGTGCTGTATGGGTCCCAGACTGGCAATGCACAGGTATCACTAGATCCTTGTGTGTAGCTGCACTTTTGTATTTCAAACTCGCTTGCTCAGCTGCGTGTGCCGTTTGAGCAGGATGTCGCTGAGAGAATGGGAAGAGAAGGTAAACGGCGACATTTCACCCCTCGGGTGATGGCAATGGATGCCTTTCCTGTCACGAGGCTTCCAGAGGAACGGGTTGTAGTATTCGTGTGCTCAACGACGGGCCAGGCACGTTCTGAGTAGCTCTCACCGGCACTTTTGCTGAAGCTTCAGTGTTGCTCAATTGGCTTATTGTTCAAATGTGCACAGTGGAGAAACCATTGCTGAGCGGTCTGATTGTGTGGGACCATAGGGAGAAGTACCTAGCAACATGAAGTCCTTGTGGAAGTTCCTGCTGCGCAAGTCTCTTCCAGCAGACAGCCTATGTCAAGCATCAGTCGCAGTATTTGGCCTGGGAGATTCAGGTGCAGAGTCTGCTGTTTACTTCACCCATTTGCCGGACTCAATGCTCTGTATCTATTGTGCTGACANTGAGTTGTGGTGACATGCCTCATTGACGTATTTCAGGTTGTTGATGTCAGTGGTGGCTGTCTGCTTGTACGTGTCAAACTCCTCTTGCATTGCCACATGCAGCTTGTGCAGCTTCTCCCATTGGTCACTCTTCCTGCACACCCACACACACAGCACATGCGGACACAGTGAGCAATGAAGCGCAAGATGCCCTGTGAGACATGCAATCACTCCCAGCCAAAGTCATGCGCACCACAAAGTCACTGCACACATGCTTTGACACTGTACAAGCAGAAAGTGGCATTGCTGTATGAGCTTCAACATAGCCATTATGCCTCTGGTTCCAGCTCTGCATAAGGTTTGGTAGGAAAGGGTACTGATTCTCAGAACAAGATCAGCATCGCCAAAAGTTGGACTCTGAGGGGGTCATCATACTTGGCAAGCCCCTGCTCCAACTGATCTGCTGGGATTTGCAATGCTGCAATATGCAAAGGCGTGCATGTTGGCAGATGGTGCTGTACACAGCTTACTTGGCAAGCTTCTGCTCAACAATCGCCATGGCCTTTTCTTTGGCAGCCAGAGCTTGCTGTGCTTGCTTCTTCTGCGCTGCCATGGTTGCATACAGGCGTTGCGAGTCTGCTGCGGTGGACAGCATCCCATCAAACAGCTCCAGATAGCGCTGCTGTAGTCCTTTCAATACAGCAGCCTCCTCTGTACACCAAGAGGCTACCTGCAGCACACCAAAGAAGCCTGTAGCGTCTGCGTGTCTCAGTACATCCCTTCACATGCTGCCGGGATATGCTGCTGGTGCATGATGACAATGTAGTCTCATCTCTCCGCCTCACTGACTGTGCCAGCACATATCAGGAGGTGTAGCTCCAGCATACCAACAGAGGCAATCTACCTTGAAGCGCAACCGTGCTGAATGGATCAATATCAGCAAGGTCAACCCTCACTCTGAACGTGTATAGCTGGCATGTAACACACTACACAATGTACATGCCAAGTGTTTCAGCAATCTGCGTGGCAAAACTGTCCTGGAAATTCCGTGCAAGCCTGTTGTTGCATGCCAGTAGCTNACTGTCCTGCAGGCTGTCAGCTGGTCGTCCGGAAGCAGGTGCTTGAGGGTCGTCGGCTGGTGGTCTAGAAGTGGCACCAAGCATGCCAAGACCGCCTGTGCATTCTGCGACCGCTGCTGTTGCAGCTGCCCTCAGCGAGACAACCTCCGCGCCACCTGAACCGCATTGCAGCAAACGTCAAGCCTGCAGATGTAGGACGTCGACTTTCCCCTCAAGCTGAGACGCTGTTACCAGGTGATAGAGAACGTTCCACTCCCGCTGACGATGCGAGTCTGCCTGACATAGGCTCTAGGAAGGCCGAATTGCGGCTTGCGATCTGATTATGGGGCAAACTGGACTGTAAACCCCCTTGACTGTGAGCTTCCCTCTCAAGTGCCAAGTAACAGGGGGGCGCTGACCATACACAAGGCTTTTGTGTTAGACCACCTGCCAACTGTGCTTCCTCAGAGCAGCGAGAACGCTTTGCTCCAAGCAATGAGCTGTTTCTGCAGAAGCAAGAAGCTTGCAGTCTTGCAGCAGATACTGTGTGATACACATTGGGGGCAGTGGTTATGCAGGTAGCCCAGACACTAGAGAACAGTTTCACAGAGATCCCGGGGCCTTATGGACCAGGATTATGTGCAGAGTCTCACCTAGAAATACTGGGAGTTGAAGAATCAAACAGATGAGAGTCTGCTGTTTGCAGGTCTAAGCATACGGCCATATGCCCCGCGCGATTCTCTCGAGCGCAAACTGCAAGGGAAGTACGTGATTGATGTTATTCTGCATCACCCCGGCCGGCCGGTGCGATAGCGTAAGACCCGGTTTGGATCTTCTTGAACAGCTTCTAGGTCGGGCAACCAACAAACCTGACCTGATGTAGTCAATTGACGTGTGTCAAGTTATAATGCGGATATTTGCCTTTCGAAATAAGATATAGATAGAGGAGACAAGAAGTCTCCATTGAGACAGCGCACGCAGGCGGAGCGCGAAGCACGGGACGGATGAGGCGACCACAGCGTTGCTGCTGCACTGCATACTCTGTGGCAGGATATGTTTGTTGAACTTTTACCCGCACTCGAATCGCTGATAACCTGTACTGCAAAGTGACACAGCTGGTTTTGGTCCTGTGCGACAGAGCGCTACCACCTTTGCAGCCAATACACGTTGGAATAAAGACGCAGCATGCCTCACGTCCACGTCCACAATGTCTGTACCTGACATTGATTCAGTACAGAAGTGTGCAGAAGGAGCAGTGACACCCGCTCTCACACTGCACTGCATGTTTGGTAGTTGGTGCAAGGTATGATTTTGGGCATAAATGGTGTTAGCACATGCTAACAAAACCCTGTATACAGACCTTTGCATGGAGGCGCAGCAAATGGCATTACTAGTACTGCGGTTGTGGGTTGCTCTGATCAAACTCGTGCTGGGGTTGATCAATCAACAACACAATGCAACGCACACTGTTGCAGCAGCTGCAGCAGCTGCTGTCACCGTGACAACTGCCGCATCTGAGTGTACACTGTAACCATGGGCAGGCTTGCCTTTCGCTGGCTGTTGGTTCACTGTGTGCACAGTGAGCGTTTGCTGACTGGGCTGCTTTTCACTTGCCTGCAGCTGATCTGGCAACGGCAGGGCATTCACTGAAGGTGAAGTTACAGCTGGGATCAGCGAGCAGCCATCAGCAGCCGCCAGAGGTGATGGATCAGCTGTCCTTGTTGGCTTCTTGGCTTTGCCTGAAACAGCAGACCTGATCCAGCGGACCACCTTCTTGCCCGGTGAGACTGTTGATGCACCANTCTTGCCCATGAGTATGCCAGCCAAATTTAGTTCCAGGACTGAACTTGTAAACTGTGCCGCTGAAGCCCAGGCCCATCAGCCTGCGGATTGAACAGAGACTGTTAGCAGGCGCTGTCAGTGACATGATTGACTGCAAATTTGCTTCACCTTTTCAACATAGCATCTGTTGTTAGCTTGCCGTCTTGCTGGTCGTCCCACCTGTGCAGGAAGGGAGTGAACTTGTCTGCACTACCCACTGCGCTTGTGTCTCCGACTTACTTGGTTACGGTCAACGTCATGCGAGTCGCTGTGGCTCGAGACCTTAGCCGATGAGGTGATCGGAACGCTGTGGCGGATGGTGTGTGGATCAACGAGCGGTTTGAGCAAAAGGTGGCAGGGTCATACAGCAGGCTTCCACCATGCATGCGTGTTCTTTACTGTGGACGACGGTGTTGTGTGAGGTATTAACTTGAACAAGCTTGCTCTTATTGTACAACACGGCGCAAAGTTGCTTGCGCTGGGTCTGAGCAACGTTAGCGCTCCTGCTGTCAGCATGTCGCTTAGGCATGGCAAGTGTCATCATTGTTTGAAACCACAAATTTACATGGCCAATAAATTTACCAAGTTGTCACAATATTTGCCTTTGTCTTCTCGGATTAGTATTGATGCAAGGCGGCATGAACACAAGAACATACCATTGACTGAACCTAAATGTGCCAGCATCAGCACTGCTTGCTATTCTTTGAGNATGCATGGCATTAGACAGCAATGCACAGTCAATTGGCTTGAGGATTGGCGGTGAGAGCAGTCAATCTCATCTGTCGCTGCAGGCACCATACTGCCAGTGCTGAGAAGCGCAGCCTCACATTGAAGCTGTTTGTGGCTCAGTTCACCAACACAGCCCTCTCGACTATTGTGGCCAACATGTATATCCCAGCTGTATACAAGCGCCTTCAAGACACTCCGTTCAGTGACCTCCTGTTCCAAGGCACAATCCTCTCCAAAGCTTGACAGGTTCCCACAGACAGACACCCCAACTGGTTACGTGGCACTGTAGCAAACAGTAGTTGTGTACACATGATGGGACTATGTGAGCAATTGTTTCCTCAATGTAAATATGATAGAATATAACCATTTCTGTATAGGTTTGTAAGAAACATCTGTGGGGCCTTCCATTGCATCTGGTAACCANACTCGGTGACAGAATGCTGGCAATGCCATAAAGTGCAAGAGTGTTACAGGACATCCGCTCGCGCTATAATGGTATTGGCAATGAGTCATGAGCATAGCTGTACACCAAGCGCTAGCCTTTGTAGCGATGCTTAGTCTTTGCTTCCGCTTAACTCTCTCCGCTGCATTACATATACACGTGCAAAAGCCTACGTGTGACACCTTGTACCAGCACCTACGTAGTAAGGCAGCATCTTGTTGAAGCACTCAATTGAGCTCAGCTTGCAGCTCTGTCAACTTGACTTGTATATGGGTCTGAGTGAACAAGCTGCATAAGCTGCACACGCGCTATATGTATATCTTCTGCTACCTTGGACCTAATCAACAGCCACAAACGGGTGCTCCCCAACTGTACTTTGGAAGGGAGCAAGGTACCATTGCAGGATTGAATAAGCTTGCCCCTGCTAGCCATAGCCTGTGATGCACTGTAAAGAACGGTAGCCTTCTGTCCAACACCAGCCAGTCACAGCAGTGTGTGAGTCAACACTACACTCTAAGGCTGGCCTTACCAGACATGAGCTTATATTTGTAACTGCAGTGCTCCGCACCAAGCTCAGCACGACACTCACCAGAGATTGCGCTGACACAGGTGAGTGTGGGTAAGTCACGCCCTTGCATGTCTGCATAGCTTTTCTGAATTTCAGCAAGTATCTGAACTGACTGCCCTTGCCTCATGCAGAGTGTGTACTGGAACACCTGATGGCTTGAAATTGGCATTGCGAAGCTATTGTTTTCCTGCAGCTGTGAATGTGGGCAAATACGCTGGTGATGCAGCATGTGTGCATTTGCTNCTTTTCACTACCTCCCTACCACCTTCACCAGGCAGACATATGAACTGCAGCTGCGCTCGTTCATGCAGGTCAATGTCAGCATCCCTGCAGCCGTCTCTCTGAATCCCATGTTCAGAAAGTGTTTGGCACCGTCACAAGAACAAGCTACTAGGACATGCACGGCAGGAAGATATAACTGCGTTTGCGGTATTGCAAGCTAGCAGGGCTGTGCAAGCCCTATCCTTGTGAAGATCAGAGCACATGCAGCTGCTTGTCATAGTCTGGCAGGCTTCTGACATGCAGCGCTAGGGCTGCTGCCATGCCAGCAGCATGTGGGAGGCATGCCATAAACCACTGCTGACTCTGCTTGATAGAGTCCTGGAAACAAAGCTGTGATTGAGACAAAAGTGATCAGTCTGTATCAGTCTGTGCGTGCTGATGCTAAAAAATCAGCCATTGCTTGGAGTTGCCTGTGACAACTACAGGCAACCAGTTGGCAAGCTTGAGCAGCAAGCAAGGCTGTCAGCGCTGATCTTTCTGCAGACTAGCTCATGTACAGCATACTGCTGAGGCGCTGTCACCTTGGATCCCGTGAGGCCTGACAGGACCTGGCCAAAGCCTGTTTTTACTTCCACTGGACAGGTTGCAACTGTTTGCTGCAGCATTGCTTCAACGTCCTNAAGGCCCAGCTCTGAGTGCTGGCAAGCTGAATAGTTTGAGAGGTGTTGGTTTATTACACCAAATAAGGTTGCCTCAACTTGATGCTATTCATGCGTCTAAAACCAGAGCCGAGCTGAACATCTAGTCAGCCGTCAGATGTACCTGACTGCAGGATGTCTCACTATGCAGCAGCAAACTGGTCTGGGTTCAAATAACCAAGTACTGCGAGCGAGAGGATGTCAGAGTATATCCTGTTTGTTGTGTTCTAGCCGCAAAGTATTGCTCATTCAATTTGATGTTTGTGACACATTGTGTAATTCGTACACTGGTCCTGGTTAATCCTGCACTGTAAACATGTCTGCGACATGTCACTTACAGATGCGCGTGCATGACTCATCAGATAAAATTTCGATTGAACAGCATAAGCAGCAACTTTGACGCAACATGCACCGGCCGCAAACTTCGCAGCTGCAGTCAGTGTCGACGCTGCATCTACAGATGCGCTGCGCAACTTCAGCAATTTGCTCAAATTGTTTAAGCACACCGTTGCAACAAAGGCCCTGCAGACTTTTGACAANACCACACTCCTGAGGGGGATGCAGTAAGTCATCCTTCTAGTGTCAGTCACTCTGACTGCAAGTTTGGGATTGCTTGAGTGCTGCATGTCTGGCATGACATGTCGATTACAGCTTGTTGTGTGGGTAACGACTGATTTGGTGACATGCCAAACCACGAAGCAGTTGTTTCAACATTGGGTTGTTGACACCTGACCTGTGATGGCCTGTNGAGGGACTGGTGGCAGCCCTTAGGATCAGTGTGTAGTAATCCAACTGGCCTGCTTGTGACTTGACCTGACGTAGGTGCATGCCTGCACTGATCAACTAGTCTGTTGAAGGCCGAGTGCGCGGTTATAGTACCATGTGCAACACCGTTCACTAGAGCGTTCGCAAAAAGCCGGACAGGATGGGCAGGGTTGATCGATCGGTACCGACCATACTCTGCCTTTGTGCGCTCTCGTTTATCGCTGGCAGATTTCTGCAGATACCGGGCTTGCCGAACGCTGGCAGAGGAGTAAGCTTGCAACGCTACCGGCACTTGTGCAGCAGACCCTGGTGTAACATCAATGATGTTGCAGATATCCAGAGTAGACAGTTCTAGGGAAGCTGCAGCATCCCTCAGAAGAAAGGCTATGGAGCTGCAACCAAAGGACATGCTCAAAGACAGCACAATATTGAACACGACAGCACAGTATGCAAGCTATGGAGCTGCACTGAAGGCAACTGGCATGTTCACAGCAAGCTCATCGGTCACTCCAGCCGAAAGTGGCGAATCTGAGATATACACACAGCCATTCCAAGTGCTCAGCTGGTATCCCAGGTGCATGTCACACACGCATTAGCAATTTGCCTGTCATGTCTGCCGTAGTGATGCATGAGACTTGATGCTGCAGGACCTATCTATTTCCTCGTTTCTTGGATAATGAAAAGGCTGAGCATTTTGTGAAGCTAGCAAAAGCAAGGTTGAGACCTTCAGAACTTGCCTTCAAGCAGGGGGACACTGCTGACAACACCAGGCAAGTTTACAGCACCGCCGCGTCAACCTCACCAAAGCCTACATACATCTTTTGTATGGCGCAGGCCACGCAGTGATTCCTGACGCTGCCCTTCCTAGGCAACTGAAGCAGCTGATGTCCACATGCANCCCTGTTTATCCCCAATGATTGACTGGTTGATTGCATGCCTGCAGGAAAATCTGTATGAGGATGATGTCAAGGACAAAGCCAAGGCAGCCAGCTGCATAGCAACCCTGTTCAAGCAAGCCCAACACTTAGAAGCTCNAAACATGGAGAACATAGCCTGCAGCACAGCCACCACATCAAAAGGTGCTTGTATTGCTGATGCTANAAGAAAACACTCAACAAAAAACCCTCTGGTTTTCTGAGAGCAAGACAACCTTAGAAGACAGGTCTGAAGAGACAGTAGAAAGGGCAGGCTGACTTCTCAAGTCTCATCAGAGTTGATATGTATACACTGCGATTTCTGTGTCTGCCAGCCTGGAGTATGTCTTTTCCTGCAACGTGGTGTTCAAATATCATCAGGGGTCGTGCAAACATTACGTGCACTACCTAAGCAGCGTCGAGGCAATCTTGAGTAGGGGAGAAAATGTCTGAGGANCAACAACATATATGGTTCAGCCCATGGCAAACTAGCGCACAGTGCCATAGTTGTATGTGTGTGACCCATACAACTTGATTAGGGCTGCCTGGCTGCATGCATTTTGTGTGAAGTCTTCATGAGCAGGCAGCAGTGTGCTGCCAAGGAGTGTCTCATAACGCTGTGCTGCAATGGGCTGCCATGTGCAGNTGCTTTGCAGGATGGTTTTGATTGGGGTGACTTTGTTGATGGTATTGCAAATAGTGGGCGTAAGCAGCAACCCAGAAAAACCAATGAAGAGCCCTTTTACAGCTTCACAGACTTTCTGAAAGACCTGGATGCAGATCTGACGAAATGGTCAGAGCAGGTCAACCAAAAAGGTAACGTAGTCAACCGTTGATCAAAACAATCATGCATTTGGGCATCAGGTCAAAGGACAGGTGAAGACGCTGATGAACACATGCAGGCTTTAAGAGCTTGTTTGAAGAGCTGTATGATGCTGGCTTGATAGCAGTGGGTCAACTAGAGAAGCAGCTTGGGTTAGCAAATGACGCAGCCAGAACTAGTAGCACAGCCAGGCCAAGCACATCTGGTCGTGATGCTGCANTGATGGGCGGCAGACAAGACATGCCAGAGCCACCTCCGTCACAGCAAGAACGGCAGGTAGTGTGCAACTTGAAGCAAAATTCCTCAGCGTGTCCAACAGAACCTGCAGCAGAAACATGAGAACCAGGCAGGGGTGTACCTGCAGTAAGGGGGCTCCCCAGTGGCAGTCCTGAACACTTTGCCCCTCTGCTCCACACTTCCCGGGATGAGTGTCACCACAGGTTCAGCCTCTGGCAGCCACAGCAAGTTATCAGTCATCACTGGTGATGAAGAAGAAGAGTTACAGATTTCGGCCAGCCAACAAGGCTGCTCTTGATGCATAAAGCAGCGCTTACCTTGTATTTCCACCAAACATGCAGGAACATGGGCCAGTGACAGTGTAACCAGCAAATTATGTCGCAAAAGAAGCAAACCAGACGAGTCATCAACACTGCAAGATGTTGCCAGGAAGGACGGACAAAACAACATGTTGAAGAGGTTAGGACAGATTGTGAATGCTTGCAAGTGCACAAAAAACTATGCACCAGCGAGCTGCACTTGTACAACAAGGCGAACAGNTCCTGCTTGCACTGCAAGCATTTGACAATGGTAAGCAGCATTAAGATCAATCATGGTACTCGCGCAAGTAATCTGAACCGTCTCCTACTGGCAAGTCATTAAACTTCAGGCAACAGAGTGTCACAGCTTGCATCACAGACCTGTCTGACCATGGTAACTGCCGGAAAGGATGGCTGCCTGATAGCAATAGAAGTGCATCCGGGGCTTCAAGACCACCTTGAGGGTTGCAAACCTCCAGCATCCTTTGCTTTGCACTTTGGGATGTGCGGGTCTGCAGAAGCATGTTGTTGAGGAAGCACATGAGGCGGCAACGAAGTGTGCCATGTTTCATTGCAATGCCATGGGATCAAGGAGCCACGTGTGACCAAGCAGTGAGCTCACTGCACACAGAGACAGCAAATCAGTAAAAAAAGGGTCTGGCTCATCAAGTACAGCAGTGACACCTGAGCGCCAATTGTCTGTACAAACCATTGCCGCATGCCCTGCAGCTCTCTGTTTGAANTGCCTACCTGGTGGGCAGGGAGTCAGATGCCTTCAGGGCTGCTTGGCTAGGCTGTAGCTGTGCAGTCATTTCATCCTTGCGTTTCTGCTCCTGATAGGCTATCAGCTCAGCCCCTTCAAGAGGGACCCTTCTTGAGGTGGGTAGCTGCAGGGCAAGGGACCCCCCTTGCATGGAATGCTGCTGCAGCTCTGCAGCCAAACTGCCCACCTGAGGAACACAAGGACTTTGTGAACATCTGTAGTACAGTAGGACACACAGCTTGCCTGGGGGTTGCAGACATTTGCTTGGATGCCCAGGCACATGTTGATCACTCACAGTGTACAGGTAGGATTCTGTGATACAGCCACATGACAATGTTGCCGCACCAGGATGCAGAGGCGCCTTGCCACATCTGAGCANTAGCAGACAGCTGAGGATCTCTGGCACCACCAGATGCGTCTTGCTGAGCATGCGAGAGCATCATAGACAAGCCATAGCGGACTTCATACACAGCCAGAGCAACTGGCTGCAGGATGTCTCTGTACATGGGGAACTGCTTCTGCAGCCCATCAGCCCAGGCTGCTGCGTTGTGCTGCCACACTTGTGCCTCCTGTATGCTGATTCTGTCTCCAGCCTATGCACACATGCAATGTGAGTCANACTGAAGCTGCAGACCAACCGACAATCCAGGCAGAAGCTGTGCCGCAGCTGGCCTTGGATTTGCTGCAACAGGTAAATGTCTACTCCNCCTTTCCAGCCAGGTGACCACACCTATCACTGTGACATTGACTTTGTGCAAATCATGTCATGTAGAACCCGTGATGAGAGGGATTGCATGTGAGCATGTGACAGGACACACACCTGAGCTCATATGTCATCACCTCTGTGCTGGCTTATGTCCACATGCTGGCCAGAATGTGTGCTGGGTATGTTGCATAACACCCACTATAGCTCATATGTGGGTTCAACAGTGCTGAACAGGGGTCCAAAGGCCTGAACACTGCAGACGGACATCTCATGATTGCACAGCCAACATTGTGCAAGCATGCCTGCNCGCAGCAACATGTACAGTGCCAGGGTATCCCAACTCTTCTGCATCTACTGCTGCCTGGAAGTGTCATGCCCACAATGTATAGTGCTATGCTGTCCATCTTGTGCATTCACTGCATTNCCAGCTGGCACCAAGCCTCCACCAACAGGGTTCTTTACCACCGGACAGGGCACAGCAGTATCAGCAGCAGCTGGAATGTTNCCAAGACACACGTCAGTGAGCACTCTCAACAGTATCATCGTTAAGTGCTGTTGCCCCCTGAGCATGCTAGTGAGGCTGTAATAGCATGCCAATGCATGATTTGATGCATGGCTCAGTGCCATTGCATGGTGACAATTGACAGCTGCATGTTATCACTTGTCAGCTCAGAACCAACAGTTTGGCTCACAGCCATGCAGTTGCCGCAGTCGATTGTTTGCCACAATGCACCACAAAAACCGCTGTCATTGGCAAAGTCAAATGCAGAGTCTAGGTAGGAGGGTCTTTCTCATTGCAACGTAGCTCCATAAGCCTCCACGCCAACAGCTCAATGTTACTGTGCTTGAGCGAGGTTGCATAATTGCACAAACAGGCATTCGGCAAGCACAACACACTGCCGCAACCACTAGTCTGTGTCAACAGCAAAGTTCTTTCATCCTGCCTGTGTATGTACACACAATCCCTGCAAGCAGCACACACAGGTGCTCCATAATACTCAAGCTGCGTCAAATCAAAAACGGTCAAGTAAAGCAGGGCATGTCTCGGGCAGAGTGTAACACCTGCTTGAACCAGCTCCTTGAATCAACAGGTTCACCTGCGTTACCCTGCTTGAATACAAATCCATCAGTTGTCAACACCAAATAGGGCAGGCAATACACCTGAATCAGTACAACAGCTCATCAGTCATAGACAACAGAGGTTGTAGGCCGCGGTGAAGCATGTGGACTGTGATGCATCTGATGCTCAAGCAGGCTCAGCCTCAGCATGTATGCAAGGCTACCAAGCTGCACTTGTGCTGGGTGCTTACTGTACAGAACTGACCCCTCTTTCATCACTTCATTGCCGACATGTCAGACAAGGGCTGCCTTGCCATGAGGGTTTAGGGTTTACAATATGGCACTGCAGGCTGTGGTGTCCAATGCAAGCATGTGGGACACGCTGCATCTGTTGCCTAAAGAGGCTCAGCCCCCGGCCATGCAGAGCACAGCTGAGGAGACCCCCATGAATCCCAGCTTCATGCACCTTCATCTTGGCTTTGATGCCACAGGTATAGCTTTGACTTCACATGGCGCTGACTTGGAGCTTATAGCTCATGTGGGAGGATTGTGACGACATTGCTCGTGCTACACATGCGACAGGATGCATGAGAATGACTGAGTGACCTGTGGGCTTAGTCTAAATGGCATGCGCAGTACTGTTTTGTAGTGGAGCTGCAGGGCATTTTTGCAGCTGNTACATCACAGTCTATGCCAGGGCCCACATGCAGTCTGGGATGCGCTGCTGCAGGAACACTGTTCCTGCCCAAGTCTTGAAGCGATCACTGGGCTACTTGCCTACTGGCTTTGCCCAGCCAACTATATCTTCCTGTCAAGTCTGCCCGGACCTGCATGCAAGGATGCCTGCCAGAATGTTTGGAAAAGAGCTTGCCATGACTGCTGTCAGATGCTGTGCTGTCCTGAGAACATTCTGTGTTTCCAGGGCAGGCAAGATGTTGAGAGTAACACTCAGGCTGATAGCTGCTGCAGTTCATGCCTCAGCCCAACTCCAATCTAACTAGTCAGAACAGGGTATCAGTCAAGCTGGACTAGCAAGTGCCAGGGCTGTGCAGGAACTTCAGGGTTGTCAAGAGCCGTGACAAGCAGGCCTGGGGCAGTTTCAGGAACAGCCCCTGGCCCACCCACCAGACCATCCAGTGAGTCTGGAAGGCCACATCCAACTTTGGCAGGAAGCGGAGGCACAATAAAGCGGCCAAGCAGCAACAGCCGACCCCTGCCCCCTCTGGCCCACCCCAGCACCCCTGGGGGGCACCCCCTGAACACCAACGACAACATCAAGGTAGGACAGATGTATACACTACAGCAGACCTCACCCACTGAACACAAATCACANTTCACTGTTCCGGTTAAGGGACCGACTTTGTCTGGTCTACCTGCCCGGCACAAGACCGTACGCTGCGTAGGACACTCTTCACATGCACTGCGGCAGCTGTTAGGCGTAGTACAGGTGCGCACGCATCAACATTACGTGCGAACTCTGGACTTGCGAACTGACTGGCGTGCACTGCGCAACAGGGCAGTACATCGAGCACAGAGACACCCACTGCAAGCTCCTATCTGCAAGTAAGGTCCGCCAACCAGATACACCACTTTGCAGGTGCTGCAAGTGCCCTTGGCCCTTGACAGCCATGTTGATCTTGCCTGCAGATTCCCTACACTACAAGCTGGCTTTGTCAGCAATTGCAAGGCTGCATGTGCTGTAGCCCAGCAAGCAGGTTGTGATCTGCTTTTGCAACCTGACGACTGGCAAGCTATACTAGAGACTGCAGCACCAGACCATAGACAGAGCTCAGCTGCAAG
Source organism: Trebouxia gelatinosa (assembly GCA_000818905.1). Classification (NCBI taxonomy): domain Eukaryota; kingdom Viridiplantae; phylum Chlorophyta; class Trebouxiophyceae; order Trebouxiales; family Trebouxiaceae; genus Trebouxia; species Trebouxia gelatinosa. Next base: position 2,465,496 of record KN805367.1, read on the forward strand.
CACAGCGCATACACTCTTGTCAGCCCTGAGTAAGCCCTGCATCTNGGCGCATCCACCGCAACAGATTGTGCCCTCTACTGCTGAGATACAGCAGCATTTGATGACACACATGCCTCAACACTGTAATGGAATGTATGCCAGCACGCCACCGGGGTACATGCCTGGAGGTCCGCCCAATGTGATGCAGCAGCAGCCTGTTTTGGTTCCTCTCCCCAAGCACCCCTCTTCTGCTTCACGGACTAATCAGAACTATGCCCCACCTCGGAGTCCTCCCTCTGGGCGTACCTCCCCTTCACTGAAGCGTGGTTATGAGGATACTCACCACGGCAACGCCCATGCTGCTGCTGCAGCTGCTTGCCACTGCTGTTAATGCTCCTCTTGATGACAATGACCCTGCTGCTGCATCAGCATGCCAGGCTGGATTTGAGTCCAACCTGTTTTTTCCATTGCAGCTATGCGCAGCAACATGCATGAGTCGACATGTGCTGACAACTGAGCACATTCAGCTCGTCCATGGCATACTGGCTGCATGTAACCAAATAAAACTGCTGCCAGCTTTGTAGCCAATAAGCAGACAGCTGCAGTGCCATGTTGTCAAATTNCATTGCAGTATGCACTCCCCCTTTATGCCGCTTGCCCTGAATCCCATCAACATCCTGACGAGTACTGCTCCATAGCAACTGCTCCATAACACAACCAAGTCACTGTAACAACACCAAGTATGCTGCCATTGACTTGCAGTCACACCGCAGTGTGCAAGTCTGTGCAGAAGCAATGATGCATGCACAGCCACCATGCAACGGGTTGTAAGCACCATCACAGTTTGCCTCATGAAGCAGCTAATGCCCTGTTGCATGATCTCGCAGGGTAGAGTCCCGTCTGTGCAAAGGGCGCTCCAGCTGTACCACATCCTGAGCGAGTCGCACACCAACCTGCGCCAGCCTGTCGGGCTTGAGAACCAGCTGCTCCAGAACGATAAGGACACTGAAGTGGGCCGGTCCATGTTGCAGCTGCTTCAGGTCAGCTTCCAATTGCATTGCTACCTGCTATCCCTTTCCATGAGTTGTCAACTTGCACACAGCATCCTCATTAGTTTTGCTCCACACCATGCATGCTGAAGCAATGAATACAGTTAAAGAACAGCATGGCCAGTTTCCACTAGCCAATGCATCTGGGGTGCACCTCTTCCAGTTGAGTCACATCCCAAGACCCTGTCTACATGCTATTTGTGCATGCAGCTATGTCCTGGATATACATGCACCAAATCGCAAGGCCTGGCACACTAGCTGTGGGACAAGGCCTGAGACACTGCTTACTGAGCCTTGGCACTTGAAATTGCAATCTTCAGACCTAGGTCTATAGCCCATACGTTTGCGTTTCTTACTCTTGACAGCATGATCACCTTTGCTATTGCGACAGCATCCCCACATGCCTCTGCATGCCTGTGTGTGATACACCTGCTACTGCTTGGCTGTGCTTGTTCTACTGCAGTCATGTCTGATGCTTTCCGTACTCATGCTTGCTATGGCTGTCACGTCTCCATGTGGATGGTGTTAGTAGCGTCACGCATAATCTATGTTCTGCCTGCCGTCGCCGTCATGTATGTATGTTCATTGCCACATGCAGGGGCGTGGTTCCGGTATCCCAGACACCCCCAGATGGATCCCTGGGACCAAAAGGGGGTCAGATGACCGCTCCGGACCCCACACGCCCCGCAGCCGACTCATCGTCCAGCTGAGTCAACCCTGGAAAGATGAGGCTGAGCCACTGACTCCAGATGCGGCAGCAGCACCTGACACTGAGCAGGATGGGGCATTGCTGATTCCTAGCGTCACCCCCCTTGCAGAACGCTTCCTCAAGGTGGGTCCTGAAACTGTCTTTGTGTATACAGCAGAAAGTTTTTGTGCTGCTAAACAGGAGTGCAGTTCAGGCTGCAATACTGCTTCGTGCTGTCCTGATGAAGCATGCTATACAAAGCTGGGTGGGGATGGAGTTTGGCGTGTAAGCATTCTGCCCACAACACAACNCTCCGCACACATTGTAAGATTGATAAGCATACCTCAATGTGCGATGTGTGTCTACCGGCCTGTGGCACAGACCAGCATCAGACCAGCTGCAAAATCATCCCAGTGACATCATGGTGCTCTGGTGTGTAGTGAGTTTGTGCGTGCATGTTACAGATTGCAGGAAGACACGCAGTCAAGGCATGCCAGCATATGCAGGTGGTGTTCATGATTTGTTCACAATTGATTCAAGCAATTGGGCAGCATACCATAGAAAGTTGCAGCCACTGCTTGGTCACAGAATGCTAGTCTACAACGGTTTGCATTTAAGCTTACATTGCTGAATCTCCACATCACAATCTATTGCATTTTGCAATTCTTGTGCATGCCGAACGCCAGCTAGAAGATGCCAGACGCGGTACAACTTCAGCATCAAGTTGTTGAGCTCAGTAGCCACTGCTACATCCCCTTGAGTAGGCAAATTTCTGCAACGCACGGGAAGCAGCAGCCTGCACCAGATGATACATCACTCAGCTACATATCATATCAGTGCAAGTACTCCACAAGCAGTAGCAACACTCATGCACATCAGGTACGACATCANCCCCAGAAGCCCCAGCTGATTGCCTCCTTCAGTTGCATTACATGTTGGTGCATGCCATCAGGACATAGTCAGCACAGATATGAGATGTAGAAGCTGCTGCTGGCAATGGCGATGCGATGGNCTTCCACAGCTGAACATCATAGCCTTGGCTTGACCCAGCAGTCAAGGCCTGTACTTTCCCAGTGAAGCTGTCCAGAACCGGAATGTGATTGGCAAGGCTGGCTCTCAGCAAGAAAGCAGGCTACAAGCAGACTGCAGGTGNTAAGATGCAAGGTGACGTCATCACTGAGTGCACAGGTGAACATGGGCAAACTTGCAACTACCACCACAAGCAATCTGAGCCACCATGGAGACACCAGCATCTGTGTAATGCTTGACTAAGCATGCAAACATGCATCATGTTAACTGCCATTACAAGATGAGGCATACAACAAAGGTGCTGTGACATGAGGTCAACAGTGCCACAAGCCCTACCAGCAGCTTTGCCCAAGCCCTGGCCTGCATTGGCTGCTCCATCATGCAGCTTCTCAGCAGCCCAGTCAGCAGCTTGGGCAGTTGACCGAGCAGCTGCTGCAGCAGCTTCCTCAGCAAGCTCCTCAGCAGTGGCCACCGCCTTGACTGTGCCAATTGCAGCTTGCTTGATGGTGTCCTCGGTTGCTACGGCTGCCCTGCCTGCTATGTCGCCAACAGTTTCTGCATTGCTGTGAGCAGCCTCTGCAACCCACTTGGCAGTCCTTGCAGTCCCCCTTGCTGTTGCAAGCTTGGCTGCATGGGCCAAGTCCTCAGCTGCAACAGCAGTCTTGCCTGCGACTTCACCAACAGTCTCTGCACTGTCATGCGCTGCCTCAGCTGCCCACTTGGCAGTCTTTGCTGTGCCGCGCGCTGTTGCCAGCTTCGCTGCCTCAGCGAGATCCTCAGCTGCAACTGCAGCCTTGCCTGCTACATCGCCTACCGTCTCAGCGCTGTCATGAGCGGTCTCTGCAACCCACTTTGCCGTCTTGGCAGTACCACGAGCTGTGGCAACCTTGGCAGACTCTGCCAAATCTTCAGCAGTATNCTCACTCACTTCTGTCTTAACACTGTTGCACGCGTGCCTGCAGATTGCATCAGCATGTGATGTGGTGTCCATGACCGATGAAGGCACTGGCGGGGCTTTTGTAAACCCCCATGGGTATGTACATGACATGATANGTACTCTGACCCTGTTGGGAGTTAGTGCCGCATTTATTTTCCGCGTGATGTACTCTGCCTGCATTTTGGCATTGTGCCAATGTAATTGCTGGCTGACATTGCCTCCATTTGTGTTTGTGGGCACACATTTGTGAGTTGCTGTGCAGGGCCGCATATCCTCTGGGGAGGACGTGTTTGGGCCCCTCATTGAGAAGTACCTGCTGGCAAACCAGCACAGGGTGACGGTGGAGTTGCTGCCGGACCGGGAGCTGGCAGCCAAGGAGGATGAAGCCGAGAAGGCGGAGCTGGCAGCCTTCAAGCAAAAGCTTGTGGACAGCGAGCTGCAGGAGGTCATCAAGAGCACTCAAGAGCTCAAAGAGCGCCAGGTCTGNTGGCTGCTCCTTGGGTCTTGACCGAGATCAGCTGCACTCACATGTGTATCAGGTGGTTCGGCCCGCTGATTGTGAGCCAGTAGGCATGATGTGTGGATTGTTGTTGGCTTTTTTCTGTCAGATGACTGCTCGCTATCCTTGTCTTTTGACTGAAATGTCTGCTTGTCAAGGACATCATGTTGTTCTTGTCAGTGAGCTGCTGTGTGTAGTCTGCCATCACTTCCNGTATGGTTCATGCACCTCAACTCATGCCTTATCCAAAAAGCGTCTGCAACGGAATACAAGCATTCTCAACTACAAACAAGCAATCACAGCGATGAGGCACTATGGCAGACTTCTGCTGGGCATATAATGAGCGGCAAACTCTTGTGTGTGAGCCAGAGTGTGAGACATGGTGCTGCATGTCAAGCTGATTAAAAGCACAGCACAGCACAGCATGGCACANCCTGCTGCCACTCAGAAATCCATACTGCATGATCCCATTTCTTCCTTCAGCAGCAAGCCACAGGCACAGCATNGTTCAGCGCTTCTGAACTTGCCAGCATTTCGTTTATAAAATGCTGGCTTTCTGTTTGCGGAAGGTGCTCGAGCAGGTCCATGGCGTCTATTGCCGGTGAGAGCCCCCAGAAGTCGTGCACATTTTCTTCGTCAAACAGCTTGGCCATCGGTATTGCAGTGTTTGGTCTCGCTCAAGCGCAGCCTCAGCACAGTCAGCACCCTTAAAGCGCGATGATCTGTAGCACGTAGCCGTGGACGTCACTGCCCATGGCTTGAACGCTGCAAGGCTTATGCCCGCCGCTGCATGCTGAAGCTGCAGAAGTGGCCATTTTCAAGTGAATTTGTGTTGACTACGGAGTTCGCGAGTCGAGGCTCTGCGCGTCCGCGCCAAGCCTGCGCACCTCCTTGGTAGCATCCCGTGTTANGGCATGAACGCATGCGGAAGCACTGCACACGGCAACAACAGCCAGCAACTGTACCTGCTAAATGGAGCCTAGCCCTGCCCTTGAGGTGCCCTCGTACAAGCTGTCGCAGGTTGTGGCAGGCTGTCTCATCCCAGAACCAGTCACTGAGCCAGCGGGGCTGGTGAGTCACCAGGATGACCTGATCATCAGCTGCCATGCGCTCGTCCGCTATTCTNCTGAGAGTCAAGCTACTCCAGCGCGGGATGAGCTGGCCTCCATGCGTACTTGAGATGGATATGTGTCAATCATATCTACCTCAAAGCCCACGTACGCTGAGGATGATGCTGTCTTTGCAAGCTTGCGTGTTGTGCAAGTCTTAGTCTTATATCACGCGCTCCTTGTGCAGGCACTGCAATGACCCTGTCAAGGGGCACCAGTCAGGGCAGCAATAATAGTGCACCTCCCGTGCTTGATGCACAGACAAACAACATTAACATGGAGGACATCTCCGCATGGCTGTCAGGTAAGATCTGTTGTATCAATATAACAAAAGGTTTCCACACAAGCTACATGTGCTTACATGCAGATGGACCGGATGCAGCCATGACTGACTCTGCCACACATGAAGCAGCCGCTCTTTGGCTTTCTTCTGATGAAACGGACAGGTCTGCAGATTGATTGTCAAAAGTTGGTAGGCAGGAGCAGTTGTTCACCATCAGTGCTGAGTCGCAGCCCAGAGATGCTGTTCAGCAAGGTTCAAAGCTGCAGGGTACCTTACACATCCTANTGACAGGCCTGTCAGTTACACACCAGGACGAATACAAATCTGACTTGAGTGCTGTTGAATCTCTTTGTATGTTACACGATAGCAGCTCAGCAATAGNTCATCCTCAGCTCGGTGCCTCCATGGAGCAGCTGGCCTTGGCATACAGCCTGTTCACGAGCTCAACAGACGCCACCAAGGCTAACAGCCCTCTGTACTATGCCACAGACTCATTCAGATCCCTGACTGCAGCCCAGAAGGCAGGCATGACTGAGCTTACTACTTGTGTCAGAGATGCCCTGGGTCAGGCACCCACTGACCCTGCTACCTCAACTAAGACTTCTGTGTCTGGTAAGCATACTAGCTATTCACGATGGACTTGGCTTCTTACACAGTGACAAGATAAGAAGACCAGTTGCTCTGTGTTTGTGTGGGCAGACTACTACAACACTGACAGCTTGCATAAACAGCATTANTCACCTCACTGGTGGGCACCCCTGCCACCACATGGGTCCTGGCACTGGGCTGCATGGGGGTGACAGCAGGCGAGCCTGCGATGTATACAAGCTTGCAATTGTATGAACAGCAGCAAATCAAGGCACTGCATGGATCATGTGTACTAATGTTGCAAGACACCCTGCTCAGGTGGAGCGTCGTAAAACATGAGCATGACATTCTGTTGTCAGGGTATGACTGTGTCCAAATGGCAGGGCGGTGAATGTGCATGCCAGAATTGCAAACCAACTTAGCAGCTGTGACCGCAAGCTGTCTGCCCACAGCCACAGCTGAACAACATCCCTGCTGGAGCAGGGCTCCTTAAGGCAGCAGCAAACAGTACAAGTGACTCAGGTGCATGTTTCAAAGGGCTTGTTGTGATGTTACCTGGCTGNACAAACTTCGTGGGCTTGCGTGCGCCACCAAATGTGCCTCCAAGGGAGTTAATAGCCACTGCTTTGTCAACAACAGCTTCTGCTGTAAGGGCAAAACAGTGCTCCTTCCAGTACGTGGAATCATATATCTTCATACGAAGTATCTTCTCTATCATGTTCTGCATATATAGGCCAGACTCAGCAAAGTGCTTGANTTTGACAGCAAACACTTTGCTGCACTTCTGTTGCTGTGCATACAATTGTCTGGGCATAATGGCTGTTTCAGGCGACTTTGACCGGTGTTCATGAATACCTCTACAGCTGGGAGTTGCAATCATGCTATCAATGTCTTGAGCTGTAATCAAAAGATCATAGCTGTTATGACATCACACACCGAGTTCATGCCTGCATAATAATAATAATAATTTACANGTTGCACCTCCAGCTGCCGCCTGTGTTCATGTTATGGTCAGTCCAGTTACCTCCACACACCTACGGACGGACACACATGCACAAGTCAATGGCTGAACATTGCCTGTAAATGCCAATATTGAGGGACCAGACCAAATCGTAAAGGCTTTTGCACAGCACGGACAGACTGTGCGGGCATTGTAGAAAGCTGTTCACACAAGATGGGGTCAAATCTGAAGTGAGGGAGGAAGTGGAAGACAAATTTTGATCGACAAGCCAAGCTTTCATGAGGAGCAGATGTTGTGCAGCCTCCACAGTTTNGCCGACATCTACCATGTTGACCAGGCCTTGTATGCAGACCAGGCCTTTCCTGTGTGGTGCCTGGTCACAATGGAGCCAGTCATCTGTAGAGACCACGTTAGACCCTGGCCGCAACACGTTGATGCTATCAAAGGAGGACAGGAGTTCTGACGTTCCCCACAAGTGCTGAAACACCTGCAGTAGGAGCCTTGTCTGCAGAAATGTAAGCCATGCACTGCAAGGCAAATGGTTCAACATTGCGTACATACTCACAGAACGCGTATGTGTGCATGGTGCAACAGCATATGCATTTTAGACTGCCATACAAAATCAGTCTCACCTCTGTGACTTTAGGATGGCTACGCACTTTCCACACAAATGCTTGATGTGCAACTTCCAGGACATTGATGATTCCCTTGAAAGTAGGAGGCCATTGCTCATCAGACCAGGACTTCGGATCATTCCTGCACAAAACATTCTCAAAAGCTTTGCAGGCTAGCCTTCACGCTGATGTCGATTGCAGCCATAACTGACCTATTGACACCAGTGCCTAGGGACTCTAACCAGTTCCAGACGCTGTCAACATATTGAGCGCANCATTGACGCAGCGCAATTTTGAAGGGGCCAAGAACCAGCTTGCAACAGTCTAGTGCGCAATTNCCTCCAGGGTCTAAATTGTTTTTGTACACGTCGTGATGTTTGTTGATGGTAGCAGGGCCTGGCATGCTTCGAGATGATGCACCTATAGACTCTCTTTGCTCAGTGCTCAAATTGCTCACCTGCTGAGTCCAGCGAGTAGCGGGCCCGCAATGGTGCAGCGCATGTGCAGTTGAAGTAGGACACAAGCATCGGGTCTGCATACACGAACTGGAAGTTGTATGCTGTGGTGAGGGGGGACAGCCAACTGGGCCTTTGCATGCCAATCCCAGGACAACTCAGTCCCGGCTTTGCTTTCCCCACGCTGGTGACTTCTGCCGTGTTTGTCAGAAACAGGTTATCAAAGCAGGCACTGCCATTCCAAGTTGCGGACCTGCCATCAGCACCTGCATGATTGCCACACACCATGTGGCTCCCCCAAACTTCACGCCTCAGTCACACAATATGCCCCATTGCAAGGGGCAAGGCAGGCAGACATGTGGTCTTTCTTACTTGGGGTTGCACACTTGTTCTGCAGGCTGGTAGTGATCAGGTNTGCAGTGAGAGTGATGGATTGTGAGGGAGAAGGCGCCATGTCAACCATTGTCACTGGTCTTGAATGGATCCATGACAACATGATCCAGCCAGCAGTGGTGCTGATGTCAATCGGCGGGACTGGAACTCTCTTGCTTGATCAAGCATGCCAGTCCTTAGTGNAAGAGTGATGAGTGCTTGTAGCAGAACTGTGCACCAAGAGGGCTTGATCACAAACATCGCAGCATCACAATGCACAAGCACATAGATGTGTCGAGGAGGCATTTTCAGTGTTCTCACCTGCGCTTCAGACTGTTGATGCGCATTGTGTGCCACTCGTGCTGTAGGCGAGTTCTATAAGCCNAATACAGCCTGCAGCCCACAATCATGGCAACGTCAGTATTCCTTTGAGTACATGTGAATTCGGGTTCCTCAGCTTACACGCATGCATGAGCTGCAATACAAGGCTGGCATGCAAGCATCTGTAAAAGCGTTGGACAGCCTGTTGTTGTTGGCATTTTGCTGAAACCAATGTAGCTTGCCGCACTTGCAGCGCACACATTGTGAGCATGACTATGGGTAGTGTGCGGAACAGAGAAGCAACATGCAGTTGAGTACAGGCTTACCAGACAACCCAGGGATGGACGTACTGCTTGCGGATGACAAAGCCATTCATGAGGAAGACACACAGCAGAAGCAGCATGCCACCAGCATTGGCNAGGGCCATCAGGGGAGACCCCGCTGAATGCCACTGAGCGCTTTCCTGCATCACACACTGCCTGTCAAGCACAATTGGTGAGGCATGCCTGAGCTTAAGANGAGCAGGTTTGGGTTTTGTGGTTTTGATGCTGCCGACCGTGTCTCATGCTGTAATCCAGGCAGAGACTGCTTGCTCAGCCGAGCAACAGCCAATGACATCACTTGCGGGTGCAGAAGGGCCACTCTCAACATGCAAGATGGCTTGGTGGTGTCGCTGTCATAAACTCACTCTTTGACTGCTAAGCATTCACTTCATGACGGTCATGCATTCAGCTTGATGACGGTCATGCACCCATCTTGCTTGTGTTGTGACCACCATATAACATGTTTTATACATTATAAACCACTTTGCTTCGTTCCAGTTGCCAATGTCATGCAGGTGGGGAGCTACAGCGATTTGCCATTGCTGTGGTGGCAGCACAGTCAGCAGACATCTACATGATANGAAGTTCACCGACGTGTTTTATTGATTTGTAACAACTGATCAGCTTGGTCCACTGAAGTATACTGATAATCGCGAATGACGATAGTATGATGTAACCGGAATTCACGTGACAAAGATGCCACGGCGAGCCCTATAGGGTTCGTTTAGCTAAACGTTCAACGATATGCAAACGAGTAAGTCCGCATCAGTCTGCAGATCCAAGAAAGGTTTGTCGCGCACATGTTGGACAGTGAACGAAATGTGCTGAACAACGCACGTACAACGTCACGTCGCTTGTCTCGTGCAGCTAGCATAGCGTTATTTTACCGCGGTCCGCTGTCAGGCCATGACTCTATTGTGGCTGCACTGCTGTCTCTTGGTGCAAACGCAGCAGCAGAAACTCCCAATGTAAGTTCCAGCTGTATCTTTCTTGCATACATTGCAGTCTGGCACGTACTCAGGTGGCTTGTGAAGACCAAGTCTGGCGTTTGTGGTTTTGTGCACAGTGCCCCTGCAACATACCTTGGTACTGTGTCGTCATGCCATCTATTGCTATGCAGGGGGTGACTGCTCTACATCTGGCTGCACAGATTGGTCATGAGGCTACAGCAACCACTCTGCTGAAGAATGGAGCACCTGTAGCATTTGACGAGACCAGTGGCTGCAAGGTAAGCATCAACTGGCTCCGCATATCATAACTGGCTGTTCCCACTCTGGCACTACCTGCATGTCTGACTGCTTGCATGTACTCAGNTTACTGCCGCCAGCCTCTCCAAATGCGTCTGAGTAGGCGACGGATGGTACACCATCCTTCTTCAGCTTCCTGCACAACATGATGATTCAGATGTCCTACATCAATCTTGGACATTCTGCCAGCCAGTGCAGGATGTGCAGCAGTGGACAAGCTTTGTCTAGTGTCTTGCTTTGACCAGCATGCCTTGTGAGCGACAAGGCAAGTACTGCTGACACTGCTGATACATCGCACTTTTCACAATTTCAGTGCAAGGCGACCATAGGGAAATTGGATGCACAGAGAAGTATTGAATTGCCAGATGTTCTCCCAGAAGTTACAACACTTATCGTGAGGTGTGTCAGTCATGTCAGGCATGGATTACACAGTGCACGGCAACAAATACCACTGGATTTTGATGGAGCTGTGTGACAAAGGAACATTATGCCACTGCCTTGCCCAAACAGCTGCTCATTATGTAATGTGACAGCTCAGTATACATCCAAACAATGTTTAGGCATACTCTGCGCATTTGGCGCAACCAGGGCCCTAGCTGCATGTGGTCTATGTCTGTCGTTCCTACATGATGCGTGTAAGTGCAGTGCCTGCAGACGCTACTGACAGCTCTCCCATGCCAGTAAGATGGTGAACAAGTTGCAGATGACTCACCTGAAGTCTAGTACCGCACTTCTGAGTTCTTGCACAGCTGCCAGGCCAGCATAAGTTTGATTGTCGCTGATGCAGCTCGTCAGCCCACAGACCCGTTTGTCTTTGCCAGCTTTATGCAATGCATCTGTGACCTGTGGGTGCTATGCAATGTCAGGTGGACCATGTGACTTACTGCAGTTTTCAAGGTCTGCAAGGGCGGCCATGTATGCATTCACTGTCAGGAGAGGAAACTGGACCTTGGAAAGTTGTAGTTGCTTCTTTCCTTGGCGTAGCTGTAGACACACACAGCTGTGAGTGAAGGTGGCATCAATGCAGTCAGTGAAAGGCANTGTGCATGCCAGTAATACCCCAAGCTAGCTCACTCTGATGCATCCTGAGGCAACTTGCTCAATGTGTTTGCAGGGAGGATCAGTGTGTTTGCTGAGCCATCAGCAGCAACTAGGGCTGCTGGCATGAAAGGAGGCGCCTGGGTGTATGCAACCCATGACTTGGCAAGCTTTCCCGATGTGTTAGACAGCATACACAAGAGCTTGGCTACAGGTGCGCTTGTTGCTATTGAGCTGCTGCCAGTTGGGCTTGCGACAAGCTCAAGTATATCCCATAAAAGATGAGTGCTTGCACCCACTGCTGCAGCAGGGCGACTGCGCNCAATCACCATAACACGCAAGCATGGCATGTAACTGCAGGTGCAAGAGGTGGTACTGGTGGAAGTAAAGGACGCTCACGTTCAGCATGCAGCCAATGTACGAATTATCTTGGAACAGATAGCGCCGTCTGCTCTGCTCACGATTCTTACAGCTGACCTGAAGGCAGATCAGCCTAAATAGTGATGACTAGGCGTTGATGGAATGTAATCATTTGCCGAATGTGTCAGAGCAAGCAGTGTGCAACAAGGATGTACAGANGAGAACTATCGATATGTTGGCATACACCTTTGTTGTTAGGTCATACGAACTGCAGCGCTGGACCGGCTTTGCATTTGCTGCGATGCAAAGCGTTCTCATCTGCCGCAAGGTTTGCTCACACCGTGCGCGAGTTCNTGACTCGCTCCAGCAGCTGTTCTTCCAACGCGCGTTGCAGCGACGCTACCCTGTTCACTTCCGGAAATGTGATAGAGTACGCCAACCACAAGTAGTACAGAAGCGATGCAAGCGATCTCTGCCGTCAGGTACTTTCGATGCTTGGCCGCTGTCATGGATGGACTNGATAGGCACCAGATACTGTATTGTTGCACGAAGCCTTCCAAGATACTCTAGGCTGTTGGTTCTTGCAGGTGCACAGTCTATCAAAGCCCCTGCAGGCGGTATAANAGCTGGTAGCTTATGAGGTCCGTTATGATAGGCTTGTGTCAACAATATATAGAGATGCACACAGCAGTAGTGACGACAGCAATATAATATACTTTGAGCAACCCGCAACGCAAACATGATGCTGACATGATGTGCTGTCAGCCTGCCCAACAGCGCTCAATTGCTTGCAAGCCCTGCGCTTCATGTCAGCCTGGATGCTGCTGGCAGAGCACCTCATTGGCAGGCAAGCAGTGGGAGCTAGACGATGCTGACACAATGCAGCAGTGTAAGCAGGTAGCAGGTAGATAACTGATGTAGTGCCTGCAATTGGCTGTGTAAATCAGCTGATGCATCATGCTCTTTGATCCATACACCATTTTCACCAGACATCATTGGTGTGAGCAACACGCAAGCAGTCGATCAATGCAAGTTCCGTGCAGACGCACTTCTGTAACGCCAGCAGCATTGATCTTTACTGCTTATGTCAGCCACTTTGAATCTCCTGTCAGGCACTGTGAATGACATTGACCAGTTTGTCTGCAAACTTCCAATGTTACCGAGATGTTTGTCTTGACACCATCCTCGGCCCCAAAAAGATGTGTTGTGTTGCTTTTCCGGGTCAAGGGTCATGTCAGGACAACACCCGCGTGGGCGAGTGACAACAGAAGTTGGAAGACAGACTCTTTATTGACACCTTTACAACTAAACAAGATCTTTACACAATTTGAAGTAGTACAGCTACCTTTTAGTTTCAAAAAACATCACTGCTTTTCTTGCCAGTGCGATGTGCTATGCAAACAGCATTACTTTGGAACAAACACTGAGCACTGAGTGTCTTACTGGGCACAAGCAGCGACAGTGCAGCAACTTAAAGTTCCAGCAAATGAGCACAGACACATCTGCACAGCATGCACAGCACGCANAGGGCAGGCTTGCCCTTCAGAGCAGAGCCCAGCAGGGTGGTGTTTGACACCTTTGAAGTGGGGCAGCATNCAACAGCATTGACAGAAAGCTTCATCACAATGCAAAGATTCTGATGCTGATGCTGACTGCCTGTATGCAGGAGCAGCAGCATCAAGAGGCAGTGGAAGCGCTATGCCTTCAGCACACCAGCAGCCTACAAGCAGCAAATGCTAACATGACCGCAGCTTTGGTTCAAGCAGAAGCTCAGCATGCAGTGGTCCTTCAGNGTTCCTTGTGATCACTGGTTGCAAACAAGCTAACACATCCGACCGTACTGCTGAACTAGAGCTAGTATCTCTTGCAGGCATGTGTAGCGCGACTTCTGGCAACAATACAGTATGCAAACAGACAGGGTACACTTGTGACCATTGAGCTATGTTTAGATATGTTGAAGAGTATCTGGCTAATGCTTGTTTGGGTCCATGCCACAATAACTAATGCAGTGTCATGACTCATGCACGTCATGTAGTTTGCTGGAAACACTGCTAGAGCCAGTTCTTGTTGTCAGACCCCAAGCACACAGACACCATCTGGAGGCCAATTCATGGAGCCTCCACAACCAGCAGCCCCAGGTCAGAGTGAAAACNGATCGATGGGGACAGTGACCGTCCCCATCCACGTCCCCGTCATCTGCAGCATGACACGCACATACGTAACAGACAGCACCGGTCTCACAAGATGCACTGATGACTGTGAGCTTGAAGTGGTGAAGCTGTGTGTATGTGCTGCCCAGCAGGAAAGACTTGCCTTGTCCTCTGTAGTGTCAAGTGGGGATGTTGCGAGTTGCTTTGCCATGGTAAGGTACAACTGCTGCATGCTTGACATCTTGTCGATAAGNAAGAGACGTGACGTACGTTTTGCTGTGCAGCTGTATTTTGCTGGTCGCATTTTGCAACTCAGAGCTGAGCATAAAAGCACAGCAGACCGATGGCTAGCATGCTTACATTCCCTGCACGTGATAGTAGTGAGCACTTCCTTCACACAGAATGCTACAAAACAGCAGANAGCTGTGTCTGTCCCATCCCTTGCTGCCACCTGTGGCAACGGCCATGTGCTTGAAGCTCCTTTTCCAGAAGTGCAGCTGCAGTCACCTCCTTCAAGGTCACCTTGCATGCATGTATAACCGTCTGATGCTATGTGTGCTGTGACATTGCAGGTGCAGAGCCAAGGTTTTGCAGGGTCTCACCCTTTTTCACCTTCTTCAGCAAATCTGATAGGGCTCGCCGGTGGCCTGCTCGACACATCAACCTTCTCATGAAGGGCGTCATCCAGATGCTGGTGGCTCTCAACATGGATTCCGACTACATTGCAGACGTCCAGTATGGGTGCAGCCTATTTGCGGTAGGCACTCAACAGAGANGTTACCCGCAGTTTGCAGCCTGTAACTGAGAGTACCATCTGCTCCAGATGCAGATCTTGTATCAGCACACTTGCACTGCCCATTCAGCAACAACAGGAGATACAGCAAGTCAGTCATGAAGAGGACAACAATCCTACAGAGTATGCTTCCGTCCCCAGTTGCAGATTTGCGTGCAGTGTAAATGTGATGCCTTCTGTGCTCTGGTGTTGTNCCCTTATCTGCTGCTTGCTTTGGCTTTGACAGCAAGCCATTGAAGGGATTGCCGCCTTCAGATGCTTTATCAGCTGCAGGGCCACTGGCTTGCTTCACCTTGCTGGATGCGGCCTGTGCAGTCTGCTGTGGTTTTGTCAACAGCCCGCTGAAGGGGTTTGATGCAGGCGCTGCTTCCTTAGCAGCTTCTGCAGGCTGGCTGGGTTTACTCAGCAGGTTAGTCAGTGGGTTGCCAGATGGCGCAGCTTCCTTGACAGCATCTGCAGCCTGATTAGGCTTGCCCAGCAACCCACTGAAAGGGTTACTTGAGGGAACAGCATCTTTCGCAACATCCTCCGCTTTGCTTTTTGCTGCTGGTGCATTCCGCTTGGCTTTGTCAGCCGCGCTGCTGGCAAATTGGTCAGGCTTAGTCAGTAGCTTACTAAAGGGGTTGCTGGAAGGTGCAGCATCTTGTGCTTTATCTGCGGCTGAACCAGCTTTCTCTGCTGTGCTGCTAGCCAGCTGTTCAGGCTTGCTCAAAAGCTTACTGAAGAGGTTACTGGATGGTACAGCTTCTTGTGCTTTGTCTGCTGCTGCTGAGCCTGCTTTGCTTGCTGCAGCGGATCCTGCTGACTTCACTGCTGCTGAGGTGGCTTTGTTGGTGGCAGCATCAGTTGCCTGTTCTGGCTTGCTGAGCAGTTTGGTGAGGAAGTTGCCGGGTGGGGCGGCGTCACTGGCTGTGTCCTTCACCTNCTGAAGGGGCTGGGGTTTGGTCGGGGCCCCTTTGGGTGTTGACTGCTGAAACTTCTTAGCCACTCCCTTGGCCTGAACATTACAGACGCTGTCACCACTCACGCACGCCGCACGCTTGCACACATGCCAGCATGCATGTGAAGAACATNGGACCCGCATAAGGAAAATCGCTGCCCGCTGCCATAGGACTGACACGCATCGCAGACACACCTGAGCTAGCAGCAATGGTGGACTTTGACCTTTGATAGCGACAATTTTAACTCAACTGTGATGCAAACTGTGGAGAATGGAGTGCAATGCTGCTGGCAGATAAACGCATGGGTGTGGTGCATGTGCCTAAGACTCTTGCTGCTTAGGTTGCGGTGCACTATGTCTGCACTTGCATAAGGCATTCAATGGCACANGGCACGGCCCTTAAGCGTAGTATCTTTTAGTGTCATGTGCTGCAGGCCACCAATCAAGTCAAAGGTGCACACATCGATTTCAGCATGATGTTTTAGATTGTCAGAACCCAGCCCCGATGCCAGGTGTGGACGCAAGGCTAAATGGCAATGGTATCAACACAATGAGCGGCAAGAACAACAAGCCAACAGCAAAAGGCAACAGCCTCTCTGAGGGCTCACTCAACTCGTTCGACTGAGGAACAAGAGGCCCCCTTTGCAAAAACAGCACAAGCAACACCCAGAACAGCGCTAACTCATCGACTATGCCAGTAAGACCAAGCAGCAATGTTGACACCACGCCAATCCTGGTGGCAGCACGGCGCCCCCACAGGGCAAAACTGANCACTAGTCATGGTGGAGCAGCAGGTGAACAAGTTCAGGTGGAAGCGAAAAGCCGAGAGGCGCCAACGCCGCCTGCACCAGGTCTTCCTTAGGGGAGACAACATAGTCACGGTCAAGCCAGTTTTACAGGATGTGCTGAAGAACTGGTCTCAGCTTGTTCCCCAGTGGACCGCAGCAGGCATTCCTGAGTCAGCGTTTCTGAACACGCCACAGTTGAACCAAGTTGGCCACAGCTCAGCAGTGGCGCTGCCACCAGCAGCCTCCACATCTGCAGTCGTTACACACCTGCAACCCAGTCGGGCCAAGGACAAGCGATGAGGGTTTTTTGCTGAAGACTTTCAAGTGAGATGCTGAGATATTACGGTGATGTCATTCAGATCACACAGCAGCATGTGCTCTCACAGCNAACTCCCCCAATGGGATCATGTTCAGTGCATTGACGACCAAGCCTGCCCAGCCAGCCAAAGTAAGGGGATTGAGATCAAGGCTCTGCGTGCTTGCTAGCTTGCCTCCCAGAAACAGCTTGCCTGCACAACAATCACATATCAAACTGTGTAATACCTTATTGAGCAAANCACTCACATAGTGTGTCAAACATACAGCAGTAATCGGACTGGCGAAGTAATCGATCAGCATTTACTAAAGTTTCATTGCGCCTTTGTTCTGATGCATTGGCTGTACAAGCAATCCGTCTTTGCTGTTCCAGCTTAGCATGTACAATGTTCTTGAGATATGACAGGTGCAAGGTGTTTTTGCATCTCAATGTGGGGTTTTGGAAAGCAGACTTCCTGCTTTGAAAGTCATGTCTTGCTCAAGGTAAGCGGTCCGCGTATGCAAAAGGTTGTTGTTTAGAGACTGCATTATCTCTGAACAGTGATGGGCTCCCAGTTCCATCGCATGACAACAAAGGAAAACAGAATGCAGTCAAGGCGTCTCATAGAGAGAGGCCGTGGTCCCCTCAACTCTGTCTATGCCGTTTCATCTTCTGTCTGACAGGGACGTTGCCTTGTGCAGGGCTGAGCAGGTGCTGGGAATCCTGAGAATGGATTGGCTGTACAAGCAGCCTGCCAGGGCACACCGCCCTTCTGACAATGCACAACAGGGCCTCAACGACCTCTCACCTTTGCTAGGTACACCTCAACAATGTGCAAACTCTATGACACCTGCATGAGGACGCAAGGCATGTGTGTTGCTCCCAGATGTGGATGTATTGGCACATGACATGCTTGAAAATGCCAATCAAGGAGGAGTGCCTCCAAACATCTGGCACTGGCACAGCTATCATGTCAGAGTCTACAGAACAAGAGCAGCATTCCCAAGTCATGTACACCAACCCCACCATGACATCAAACCAACCTTGTGCTAGCCATGGGTTACAATGAGGCCTTGTGTCATCCCACGTTAGTTGGANTGTATCTCGCCGCCCGTGCTGCAGATGCAGAGACGACATCTGATTGGGCTGCTTTTGGATCTGTTCCTGTTGCTGCTGCAGCTTGCGGGTGTNCAATATCTTACTTTGTTGTGCTTCATACCTGATCCTTGTTCCAAGGTCATATCTGGTGAGTTGCTTTGTCACTTCATCAACCAGTCACTTGGCAGTTTTAGCCCTGGCACAAGCACTGCCAAGCATGCAAGGCTGGTCTGTGATGGTGTGTGTCTGAAGCCTCACTTGCTCTNGTTGCGTCATATGGCAGCAATGATGCTTGTATGGCTTGCAATGCAGCTCATACAGGAGCATTTGCCACAAGTCAAAGAAGTGGTTGGGGATCCCCACGAAGTGACAGTGGCCAGCTTAGATGGTGCCGGCCCCCTGACAGACTGGTGGAACGTGTTCCGAATCACACAGGTAAGGCAACACCGGTACCATGATTCTTTTGTCCTAAGAATCTGCCCAGCTTGTACTGGCACACCCAGGATCCCAGAGCAGTCATCACAAGCACAAAGCTGCTTGCTACGTGTGCTGCAAGCATCCATGCTAGCTGATCCAAAGCAGTATAAGTGTTGCATGAACAGCAGTCTGATTTACGCCTTCTGTGAGCGAGATAGCTGTTGAAACACTAAAGGGAAAGTTCATCGAGCACCAGCAAATCACAGCGTGTTGCACTGAACACAAGCGTCATTGCGTGTAGGGAGGTGAGATTTGGGAGGAGCTGGGTGACTGGATCACGGCCAACAAGCCCCAATTTGGCCCTGGCACCAAAGAGCGCTTCCAGATGGCTGCCAACCTCAGCACTGCAGAGGTACCAAGGCTGCTCCATCCACTGTAATACTTTCCATACCTACCAGCGTCAAGTCTGATTATTGAACATCAGTAAACTGTGGGGTTTCTCATCTAGGGTTTAGGGCTTAGAGGTATGCCTGCTGTACAGGAGGCAGAGCCTGCAGCTTCATGGTACAGCAAGTGGTAGCAGACTTTGCATTGTCGCTGGCATGCACCGTAATTACTGACATGCACCGTAATTACACTCCATACGCCAGCGGTCATTGCAACTGGCATGATCAGCATGTGGCTGGCCTCAATTTGACACCGTCACATTCAACAACATTGCAAGGCTGTGGCAGCATTCAGCCGTACTTAAACATGCAGATCAAGCAAGCTAAGGAGCAGCGCGAGAGAATTGCAGCACATGTACAAGGGCTGTTGAGGAAGGATGGCGTCATGATGCTGCCAACAGCTCCTGGCCCTGCCCCTCAACTCCAAACGCCCNTCGGCAATGATGGGCTGAGGTCAGCAAGGATGGGCTTGTTGGCACCATGAGCTGTGTTGGGTAAGCANCCTTGCTACAAGCTCCCGTTCTTCTGTTCATGCACGCCGCTGTGCCTCAATTCCGGCTGCAGCTTGTTATGCTGCTCGGTCTGCCGGTAATGTTAAATATAAAAATTCTGTATACAGGATTATCACTGAAAATTCAGCAAATCAATCAATTGAGAAAAACTTTTTCTCTCCTTGCGCTGCCTTGCTACAGCTGGTTGAGCTGCTTGTTTGGCTGTGTGCTGTCTAGCTGCAGCCTTGCTGTGCATGTGGAGTGACCGGCCATTGAACCAGAGTCACCTGGTTTCAGCTTTCCTGGAGCTAGTTTCAGAACTAAAAAGAGCTCAGCTCCCCTGTTCTCACAGTCAGTTGGTGCTTGCAAATCAGCCTTCTCAGCTGTTGCTTGCTTAGCAAGGCGCTGTCTCTCAGCTGCTGCCTGTGCTNCCATTGACCACAGCAAGATTGAGTCAGCAAATGATCCAGAAACCCGCGCTATAGATTATGAGGCTAGCCGCATTGCTAGGCAAGCTGCAGATGCTCTCAGGCAGTCACGCAGGGTAAGCACATCCTCCATGCATATGCCGTTGTGCCCTGCCTCAAAAGCGGCACTGTGCAAGATGTATACCTCACGTCAGGTGATAGCCACTTCAACAGACTTAGCTACTACTCCTTACCTTCGCATCACCTCAGTGGTTTTGCTGGTCCATTTCATGTCGACATTGTAGCAACAAACGTTTGAACAGTAGCCCCGACCAACATAGACTGCAGCCATTGCCGCTAACAATGTCAGCAAAAGCTAGTGAGCATGGCGTGCAGGAGTGTCAGCAGTCAGCTGTGAACCAGCCCACTTGGACAGGACGCTCAGGTGGGGCGGGCCTCACAACAGGCACCAGGCCCAGATTNAGCCGATACCTGCTGACTGGCAGTTGTTGCCATCGCTGCTGCTCCATGAATGTTGAATTTGTGATTCTATCATGAATTGAGCAACACTGCTAGCATTCATGTGTGCNTGTGACAAATCTGGACCATGCATTTGGTACACACTGCTGAATTAGCAATACAGAAAGTCAATAGTACATGAATATGCAACAGCTTGCTGGGCAGACTGTGTCCAAGCAAGAGACAACAGTGTGATGTACAGCTCATCCGCAGTGTAGGCATCACATCAGATCTTGTCCCTTTGCAGCATACACAAGTCACTGGCTCACACAACCCAACTGCACAGGTGTTGAAGCAGAAGGTTGTTNTGCAGGTGGTGTCGAAGTAGCTATTGCAAACCCAAACACAAGCTTAGCTGTATTGGCTGGTCTCTCTTTTGTAGTTATACCAGGTGATGCTGCACTTGATGATGCGGACAGGTTTCACTAGCATGTTGTTCACAGCATGAGANGATCTGCTGGAGAGGTTGCGTCAGCACCCATGTGCTGTGTGTGACCAGTACACTGGATGTGANTAACGATGACACAAAAAGTACCTTATGGCTGCCTGAGCAATTGCACGCTGTTACTGCCGGTGCAATCAGCCTCAGGCTGTACCCCATTGCATGGTGTCCAGACTTCGCATCTGCCCAGACTTTGGCCAGGCTCTGACTGCAGAAAATGCAATGCTTGCTCTGCGCCTACAACTGCACCGTNAGCTTGTAACACAGCGGCAGCCTGCAGACAGGCTTCAGCCCTCACAACAGCCCACTAGCAGTCCCCATATTCATCAGCAGCCCGTAGACCAGAACCATGCTCAGCCACAGCAGCAAGCAGAGATCAGTCCTGACACCTCTCTTCCACAGCCTCCGCCCACATCTGCTGATGTTGCTGAGCTGCAACNAAAACTGCATGAGTTATTGATGTCAGTCAATCAGCTTTGCCCAGCATGCCTGACAATGATTGAAACTTGAGGCAGCATGCCACAGGATGCATNAAACTACGACATATGTGACGATTGCTACCTCTGATGGCGCTGCTCACGAGTTTGGCATCAAGCCGTCACATGTTACATGATCATCTTTACAGCTTTTGTTGACTGTTGACTATTTGTACCAGAGTTCCAGGTTTGACGCCCAGCGGTGGACGAGCGGTGGACCAGCTGTTCGCAGTAATCGTGTTGGGAAGGTCTTGTCGTACCAGCAGACTTATCGCTGTCACTGTTGTCCGTCTCCGTTGCGACTCGCGGTAACCACGCGAATACGACGGACCGCAGTCAAGCTAGGCACCGAGCTGATCTGCTTTGATCCTCGTCGAGTCGTACCTGCTCCGGCCNGAACAAGGTGAGCTGCAAAACAGTTGTATCCGTTGTCTGTGTTGTAGTCAAACTGCCTCGCAAGACAGCTGGAACTGTCGCAGCAGTGATGCATACGATGAGTGCTTCTGGGCTGTCGGGAGCAAGGTCAAAGCATGCCATGATTGCTGTCTGGTGCAGCAGCCAGTTCGTTGGAAAAACAATATTTTCCAGAGCACACACAGGCAACAAGTACCAAATCAACAAGCATGTGCTGTTGGGCTGCACACTGCATGCCTTAGTGCTCACAGTAGTCATGCTGCATGAGACTGCCCCTTTCAACTTTTGCTTCCATTGCAGGAAATTGCACAAAGGAATATTGTTGTCAAGTCCTTCTCCAACATCCCATTGGCAGACCTGGAGATGATCTTCCCTGAGAAGAAGGNTGACCTGCCTACAAGCACAAAACTGCGTTCGCACCAGTGTCGCTCAAGCATGCTTATGCAGCTGTAAACGTTCAGCAGCAACCGAGTAGATATTACCTGTAGTCTGTGGTGCTTGTAAACTGCAGGTTTTCCACCGGCGGCAGCCCGTGTTACTTGTGTTGGGCACGTAGCTGCTCGAACGACATACGGCGCCAGAAAAGGTTCGGAATGCCGCCGGATACTTTGCCAGAAAAAGTAGGCAAAGCTGCAGGCTGTATTTGAGTCATGTTCGAAGCTGCANTCAATCTGTTTGCAATGTCAAGCAATCCAGAAAGTGCTGTGCTTGAAATGTTGGCGCGGCTGGTGTGACCTGTCAACTGTTTCTGGGATTGCAGCAGGCCCCAGCTGGCAAACATGTGATGGGTGCGTTTGCTGTGGCTGTGGCTATACACTGTGATGGTGTTGGGCCCAAGCTGCATTGCAATTATGCCACTGTAGGAACTAGCTCCCTGTCCCGAGGGGGCAGCCAGGTGCATAGGCATTGCAAGGGTGACATTCAAAAGAGCAGCTTCAGCCTTCTGATCCGTTCTGCTGAGGCGCAGGGAAGTGCATGCCAGCTCAAAGAAAGCTGTGGCTGGCAGCAATGACTGCTCCATAACCACATGGTCCAGCAGGTAAGCACACCCTGGGCTCGTGACATCTGCATGGTAGGTGACGCCTCCTGACACTGCCCCAGCATGAATCAGCATAGCATGTGCTGGTGATGCAACCCAGTGGCGCTGATGATGAAGAAGAAGCGTGCTGGAAGCAGCCCATGGGGTTTGCTGCAGTGCTGAGCCAGCTTGCATGATCACATGGGCATTGGTGCCCTGGAATGCGAATGCAGAGACTCCAGCAAGCAGCCCATGTGATGCAGACCCATGTGGAGTAGCCTGCTGCATCCCTGATGGCTGTCTGGGGACAAATGCTGTCCTGGGCCGTGCAGCTTTGGGGACCAGCATCTCTTGCAGGTGTGCGTTGATGTTCCTGAGGTGCATGATAGGCAGTGCAGCTTGCTGGCTGAAGGCAAGGCACAGATGGGCAATGCCAACTGCTCCTGCTGCAGGCTCTGAATGACCTAGCCAGGATTTTGCGGCGGCTAGGGTCAAGCTGGGGGTCACAGCGCCATCTGTGGGCTTTGCAGCTAGGACTGCCATGGCTGCTCCAATTTCAATGGGGTCCCCAAGAGG
This sequence comes from Trebouxia gelatinosa, assembly GCA_000818905.1. NCBI lineage: Eukaryota > Viridiplantae > Chlorophyta > Trebouxiophyceae > Trebouxiales > Trebouxiaceae > Trebouxia > Trebouxia gelatinosa. The sequence continues at coordinate 2,488,618 of KN805367.1, forward strand.
GGTGCCAGTACCATGCAGCTGAGTGAGGCCGATCTGCAGCATTACCGTGTGTCAATATGTGCATCATGCAATAATAACCCTTGCAATTAGATGCGTAGTTGCCACTCAGGTTGTGAGGTTGCCATTGCTGCATGTGCACAAGCTTCAAAGCAAGTATGTCCCAAGCTTCTGTATGCAATGCTGTCATCACTCTGTTCAAAGCCATAATGTACTGACAAGGTGGGGCAGCAGTACACAGTGTAACAGTGTAGCAGCTTCAACAGCAGAAGCTGCAGATCAGGACTTGCCTCATATGGCTGTGTGTCAGCATCTTGCAAAGCCCTGCGCATGACCTCTTGCTGGGAAGGGCCATTTGGGGCGGTGAGGGAGCTAGACCTGCCGTCCTGCCTCACCGCTGACCCATGCACGACTGCCAGCACATCTGAATGGACTGTGCCCGACGCGCCTGTTGCATTGGCAGGCTGCATTGGCTGCAGCCACATGGCAATGCATGCCTCAGCCCTGCAATGACAAGCTTGAGTAAATATGATCTGAACGTGAGCGTTGTGATGTAATCCAGTGACTGTGTACAAGAGCAGGGCTATGTTGCTAAAGCAGAGTGTGTGAGCCTCATATGAGATGTGATTGCAAGCATAGCCTTGGTGGGGGCCATTCTGATATGTCCTTTTCGCCGGTATTCTGCCCCACCCCACCCCTGTTGATTTTGTGAGTACTCTACTCAGGCAAGCAAGGCTTGTTGTAACCATACTCAGGCAACAGTTGCATGCCAAGGCATAGCAACATTAGTCTCATNATTTGCAGGCTGTTGCGGAGCTCAACAGCCCCCAGTGAGTCAAGCCCGCCTGACATCAGAGGCTCGTTCTCTGAAAGCTCTGAGCCAATGACTGCCCTCAGCGCTGACTGAACTTTCTGGTGCACCTGTGCTTTGGTCACATTGCCTGCCTTGTTGACAGACCTGCTGCTGGGGTCTGCTTGGATAGCAGCAAGGGCAGTTGCAGCATTGCTGGCTACNATGATGACTGGTGGTCTCGGAGCGCTAACACCGCACACTTTGTCCCTTGTTTCAAGTCAGCATGCCGTTCGTAGGGTGCCAAGCAGTCATTTCGTTGCGCTGTGTAGACGAACATGTTTCCNCCAAATGTGCTGGGGGAGATGTTAAAACAGGTGTCCAAGAAAAATGCTGCAGCGATAGGTGCCAATGCAATCACAGTGCAGCACAAGTTGACATGTCAGCTGTGCCTGCTTGTGTGTTTGTGCCTTGTCCAGAAAGTTTCTATGGTATGCTGCACACTTGGTCTCGGTGAAGTTCTGTTAATGAAATGAATCCTTGCGTTGGCGCTCAAGGTGAAGACAGTCGATCAGCTGGATCCAACACATGCACAAGGATAAGGCAACTGCAGAAGCCTGGCACTAGCAGGGCATGTCAAAACAGGGCAGCACTGAGCCTCTGCAAGAAACTATTGCTGCTACATGCCGTTACAGGGAACAGGAAANTGTGATTCAGCCGTCATCTGTAAGCAAGGCGAGACACGTTTCAGCGCTCAACGTTTTTCCCTCGGGCATTGGTGTTGTAGCCTGACGTGCCTGTATCGAATACGTTACCGGGTACCCAGCGAAGTGCTGCTTATGCCCGAAGTCGCTGCAGCCGAAAAGAACCGAGTCGAGAGGACTTACAATCACGACAAGTGCCGCTGGCGTGCAGAGCTTCTTCAGGCANCCTGCTAATAGGAGACCACTGTGTGCTGCACATCAACTGCCGCTACACATTGATCGAAGTACACAAGGCAGTTCAGGGTGCAGATGTCTCAATACACAAACCAAGGTGTACAGTCAAGGCAATCAGAGGAACTACAAACTACTGACAGACCACGTGTGGTGCTTTCAGGCAAATCCCTACATATGATTCTGAGGAATCTGATACAATGTTGGAAACATCATTGAAGACAATGGAGCTGCAATGGCAAAGTTATGTCAATAATCTGAAAGGCGCTGGGACCTTGACAAACGCTCTGGCCATATGTGATGTCTCANTGTAGGATGGCCTGCTGACTAGGCTGTGACTGCTGTGCAGCCACATGCAGAGCACACAGGTCCAGTGACCACCCTCAAATGCCAGGCGGTCACCTCTGCCTCAAGCAATTGGACAGGGCGGCTGGTCAGCAGTCACACAAAACTGTTCATACCACTGATGACTGTAGGTGTTATGAGACAAGCTGGATTTAAGCTGAGCATTGGAGCCTACGTGCTGCCTCTCGCTCGCCCTTTTAGCACCCTTGAAGCACAACTGTTCTTGAAGCTGCTCACTCTCCGCCGTTGGAGTACTGAAGCGACGCAGATCGCACCCATCCATCTGTCAAGAACACTTTGAGCAACCATTGCCAAGAGGTGCAATGGCCAGCATGCTGTCAATAGCAGATCCTGATGTGGACCACCATCAAAAGGCTTCGCTTTCTGNTTCCTAGCCGCAATATGCTGCTTCTGACTTGAGTAAACAACTCCAGCCCATGTTTTGTGTGCAGACTCTCGGAGTTGCTAGCATGCCAGCAGTGCATGAGGAGCTACTTCGCAATTATTTGAGTGGCCAACAGCATCTAGAGAGCATCCCAGATGATGGCTACATTATGCAGAATGTTGGGCACCATTTGGTGGTTGCCAAACGATTTCAGGACCTCAAACGGCTGCTGACCAATGCAGCTTGGCTGGAAAGCAAGTTGCATAGCTATGGAGTGGCTAGTGTAGTTGCAGACNAAACACCCCGCTTCCCATGACCATGCTTTGCAAGCTGTGGAGCCTGTCCTCAGAAAGGCAAGCAGAAGAGTGCTGCTACTTGATGCAGCAGCTCAGTGTCTTGCGTGTGGCACAGCTGTATGACGGATCTGCTTGGGCTCTGGTGGATGCCACGCACCTTCAGCACCTTCAGGTGTGGTGCCTGTGTTCTGAAGCCACAACTACTGCTGTGTCAGAGGTGTTGTGTTGGTAGCCAGGCCACTGTGTGCATTTCCATGAGGCTTAGTGCCTACAGCATGTGACAGGTCAGCCTTCACATGGTGAGTGGCGCAAACATGTATCGTGTCAACAGTTGGTATGGGACACGGATCAATCCTTCATTTGGTCGGCCTTTGCAACAATTGTGCGATGTCAGTACATGCCTCTGCTTGATAGTCATGTAAGCTNCCGGAAGAGGTATCCCGAAGCACTGTGCAGGAGACTTTGGTGGTGCGTACGCAAGCACATGATTGCTTTTGATCACACAATCAAGATGCAGGGCTAGGCTAATGGCAAAGTGGCTGATCACTAGGTGTCGAAAACAGCACTGCCCAGCTGCTGCTCACAGTATGCAATGCACAGCCTACTCAACTCAATAAACAACAAAACTCATGATGCTCGGCACCAAGACCTGACTCACTCATGCAACCAGGTTTATGGATGCTGCGGGACCACAATAGCATTTCCATGCCATCCTGTCAGATGCACGTTACATACTGTTCAAAGAACTGCAACTAACCAAGAGAACCAGTTATCACACTGCACTGCCATTCTGAAGCATTTGTGCCATCAGCATGAGAGCAAAGGAAGACAAGCATGGGCAGACCTGGTCGCAGGCTCTTGGTGCCAGGCCTGGTGCNAGTGCTGCTAACAATCATGTTCGGTTTGAAACGTGCGAGGCTTGACACAACCGTGGATTAAGGAGGGACAGCGCTGCAGATCTCTAGAGCGTTGTCTGCATCACAAGAAACAGCATGCATGCAAACCCAATTTGTTTGTGATACAAGAACAGCTGTATGTGCATGGCGAGGTGGATGGTGGAATAAGCTGACTAATGGAATAATATTTTCAGTACAAGTATTGTACTGAAAATATTCCATTAGTCAGCACTTGCAGACGAGACCAGGTCAGCCCCAGCATAGGCAACTGTCAGCGCGACTACATGCAATCACAACTGGTGCATACATCACACATCTCGGTGTAACAATTCTGTGGTGTGTAAGCGCATGAATTTGAAACCGTGTTGAGGTCTTCGCACTAGTATCAACACAGATCAGAACGCTCGAGCAGATCATATTTGCAACGCTTACACTTGTTCAGTTGCAAGCTGTAGGTGACGTGTGCATATGAAAAGCAGCAATCACCGGCGGCGGGAACGCACGCACAGCACAGCACAGCGTTGAACATGTCAAAGTTGACCGAACCGCCTGTGCGTAGGAATGCATGCCACAGCACACCGTTTCAGAATCCAGTTGCACAACTTGACCGAACGGTCTGTGTATGGTTTACTTCACAGTTCGCTTATCAGAGGGGCTGCAGCACAGGAAGTACCAGAAGCTCTCACACCTGCTTGTGCGTGGACGTGTATGTTAGGTTTCGTCATATGTGGAACTGCCACCTTGGACAGCTGCAGCCATCGATCAACGGAAGAGCCTGTGAACGTCAAGCACCTCTGACTGGCGCCTCTGACTGCCACTAGATGCACACCAGATCTGNTATGACCCCTACACCATGCCAGACATCGTCATGTAGCACAGGCACATGACACTCGCATCATCTGCATNTCTCCCTCCACCAGCCTAGCTAGGGCTTCAGCTCGCATGAGGGGCGCCCTTGAAGCATCCCAGGCAGCCAGCAAGGCTAGTGCAGCCCCTGCTGACCCCCCACCCCGCCAGCCTGGGCTCCCGCGTGCCAATCACCGCCGTGCACTTTCCCAGCAGGTCTCTCTCACTTGATACCTTTGCTGAGTAATGAATATGGAGAGTGTTAAGCAGTGCATGATATCAAACACCATGTGTGCAAATGCTCTGTCTGTGACGTTTTGTGCAGCACGCTAGCATGATTGGAAGCTGACATAGAATGCACTGTCTGTTGACACAGGACAGCGTGAGATNCTCACAAGGAGGGCATGTGCAAGGGCTACCCCAGCAACAGCCCCACTGGGACTACCAGTGGAGTCAGCAGCCAGGGCAGTCCCAGCAACAAGCGCAGCAACAGCCCTGGCTGGTGCAAGGGCAGATGCAGGCTCAGCAGCCAGGGGAATANATGATGTCTTTACTTGCACACTGTGAGTTCACCCACTTGTGTGAGATGATGCCTAAATGCCACCAGATACACCTTTTCTGACTTTTGCAATGTGCAGTGGGATGAGGACAACCCCTTGGTGAGGGAGTACGGCTTGTGGGCGGTGCGCAATCTGTGTGAGGGCAACAAAGAGATTCAGGAGTCCATCAGCAGCCTGAGGGCATGCAGCACAGTGGACAGCCCAGAGCTGCAGGCTAAAGGGCTGCAGATTGAGCTGGATGGCGTAACTGGCAAGCCCAAACTTGTTGAGACTTGCTGAGACAAGCTCTCTTGCGCCCCAACTCAGCTAAAAACCCCTGTTACATGTGCGAAGCACTAGCCCGTAAGGGCTGCAACGTAGTTGCAAAAGGCGCAGCTTTTTTTAATCACTTTCACTAAAAAACAGCCTATTGTTTCGCATTTCGATCGTCGCTTGTCTTCCGCTCCGGCAGAGCACTCGAACCTGACTTCCCTGATTCAGCCTCGAAGCTGCACTGTGATATATCAGATCTATGTTGATGGGCTTACGAAGCATCTGAGCCATTTTGCAGATATGCGTCTCACAAAAATGATATTATTCGCTTTGATCATCAATTTTGCAATCAAGTGCACCTGACGACATCGAGTTGTCACGTAACATGAACATCGTCTCTGTATGTAGCGTGAACGCAGCACAGGCGTCTGAAAACGATAGACGACACTGTTCAACTTTAATTGATGAAGATCAAGCAAAATCGATATCCATCGCAATACGCTAAGATGTTCTGTCAATTGGGAAAATCTTATGTAGCGACGTGGAGATTTCTGAGTTTTGGTTTCGGAACTTCAGCTTCTAACACGAAAGAAGCCGATGCCGGAACAGCTCACCTTCTGTTGTACAGACTTGTTGGCTGGCCAAAGCGTGTANTAGTCTCTGCAGTTGCGCAAGTGCAGCTCCGCATTGCAACTCCGCAATTACCTCTCGAGATAATCGTAACGCTTGCTCCTGCAGTCAAGCTTCTGAACGAGCTTCTGATCGAGCTTTACAGTTTAGTCAGGCAGTTCGCNGGACCCCTGTGCTGCTGAGACTTGGGTTTCAGACATCGGTCTGCAGTGTCGCCCAAGAACGCCCTAAACCCTGACGCACAGCATCATTGCGAGGCTTGTGGCAGTGACATTGACCGGGCAGCAGCAAGCATGACGCACTGCACATGTGCAACTGGCCAGAGCGGCATGTATGGCATGTTGTGCAATTGCTTCACACACCTGGGCGTCTGGATTTTCTCTCGGTCTTCCCGCCGCCCATCTTGTCAGCAGTGCGTTTCAGCAGCTTGAACAGGTCGTCGGCGTCTTNACAACCCACAATGGCAGGTGCAAGTTGAGTTGGAGTGCTCACCAGACTGCCAAGGTGCTGCGGAGTTATACGCAGGGATAGCCTCCTGATCCCCAACGTACCCCATTTCCAGGTCCAGGGTGGGGTTGAGGAGGGGCTCCCGCCGCCGCTTCTGCATGGGCAGGCAGCACGCCTCCCTCCAGTTCTTCAACCACCCTCTACTCACACACAGCAACAGTCAGCCACAGTCATTGACTACAAGAAAGCATGTTCCTGAAGCTTCAGGTACTGGATTGAGGTTTGCGTGCACAGATTACCGGCAGCATGCCTCCCTCCAGTTCTTCAATCACCCTATNGTTGACTTCCACATATTTCGCAGATCAACACTCAATGTCACCACTGCATCAGTTAGATGGATAGCGTGGCTGATGCAGGAGCGCTTCTACTTTGGTGACACTGTACTGCCGCTGTTTGAGAGCGGCATCCCGCTAGTGAAGAGGAAGCTAAGCTCGCTGCCCGATGCTGACAACATCACCATAGCCTACCCTGACGAAGGCTCTTGGAAGCGATTCCACTACCAATTTGGTGAATATCCCGAGGTAAGCATGCCCAGATTTATGATGTACTGCGTGCCAAACTTGGTGAATACCCGGTTCAGGTGTGAGCTACTGCATAAGCAAACTGGTGGACTCCCTGATATACCGCATGACAAATCTGGCATATATTTTGCATGGGTGAAATGTTTGAGGTATTGCATGACCAATAAACACCATCAGCTTCTGAATGACCAATTCCCTGACAAATCTGGAGTACTGCATGACTCAGTACTGACTAGTCTGCCAAGGTGTACGGTATCTTGCATGTGGTACATTTCTGTAGCAAATGGTGCGCAATCACGTTACGATCATGAGGCTTGTCATAAGGGATGATCAAGCCCCAGTGCTGTGCTTGGTGCTGTCAGGTGATCNAACTGTAGCATTGTCTCACGAAAGGGAAAGGCATTGCTGGCGAGCGTCTTGGTCAGCGTGTTTGGCATGACCTCAATTGCAGAAATTTGTCTGTATGCAGGTGCATGTGCGTGTTGAGATTCCACAAAAGCTCAACACAGAGGAACGCAAGATTGTGCAAGAGCTAAAGGAGATTCAGGACAAGAAGCCTGTCAAGAAGAAGGGCTTCTCCTTGTTCTAGCTGCAATGCTTGCTGTGAAGCATTTTAATGTTTAGGTGTTTCAGTCAGGATTTCAAGTACTTCTTTGTAGTGATGACTGCCTTTCTTGCCAGCTTGATATAGTGTTTTTGGAATTGTAATTTTGCACTCTCCGTGTTAGCATTCCAGTATGTCAGTGAACAAGCACACAGTAAACAAGAATCACGTGGACTTCTCCGCGTTAGTCAAGGTCTACCCACCCAAACAAGTTGCCTTGATGTCTCAGATGTGCGCGGTGCAGACAAGTAATTTGCGAGTATCCTTGCACGAAAATCAAGCTGCGTCAACCTACACCCTACGTCAGCACATCCTCAGGAACCGTGGCAGCACAAATCACTCCAGGAGACACACCGTACATCACCTATACTGGACATGCTAAAGAGGAGTTGCTGCACATCCTGGAGCTGTGTCAGCATGCACCTTTCCTTTCAACAAGAGCAGGTTGTAAATCCAGCTCACTCGTGACACAACAGCTGTCTGTCAGGTTTAGGTGCCTGCAAAGCTGAACAAGCCCATGGCATGTCATCAATGCCATCAGACTCAACCATGGGCAGGACCCATTAGATCAGACCATTGGCAAGCATTGCTCTGTAGTCAGGCTTTGGCTTGAAGAAGTCGTTGAAGTCTAGGCGACCAATCAGGTTGGACAAGCTGTCAAGCTCCTCTCTGGATTCCTTGGCATCAGTCTGAGCTGTTTGATGCATCTCTTGCAGTTCTGCAAAGCAAAATCAAGCGTTACTGGATGGCAAAACCATTCACATTGGTAGATGTACAGCAGAACCGGCCAAGTACAGGTGTAAGATCAGTCTTCCAAGCGGCAGTTTGGCGGCAAGTACAACCTACAACTGCCTTGTTCAGCTCACATCATCGCACGTCACACTAATCTTGATCTTGCTTTCCGGCTGTTGTGTTGCTGGGCACGCAACACCAGCTGACATATGCACATACGGCTATGCACATTGCTATAACCAGCAACCTGCACTCAGCATGCAACTGTTGAATTTGAGCTCCCACATGCAATATGTACGCGAAGTTGAAGTCTCATCTCATGTGGGCAGCAAGTCCACCTATTTTGGGGCTACAGTACAGGCATTGACATGAACAGGGTCTACCCACCAGCAATGAACTCCTGGAACTGCGTTCCAAAGCTGGTCTCCAGATTGCTGATGCTGTTGGCAAACTGTTCATCCTCAATGGCAGCTTGCAGCACAGCTGTGGCGGCTGCAGCTTNAAAAGCGGGCATGGATGTCGACCGTTCTGTAGCGTCTGCAACAGCACGTTCCTCCGGCAATTTTGAGCGCAGCGAAGATACGAACTACCAGCATGCGAGCAACCGGAACGGCCGGTCGGGCAAAGTGAGCAAGTTCAGAAACTTGTTTCAGGTGTGACTCAGTCATCAGAAGCAGTGCACAGACAAGCTGCCTTGTGTGCGCATGGCGTGCAAACGATGTACTGCCAATTACATGACATGGACTGCCAACGCAGCGGGATAGAAGCTTGTCCAACAAGATGTGGTTCAATCCCGAAGACTTTGTTGCGCAAAAGGTACCTCAGTGCCCCAAACCTACCTCAATATAGCTGCACATGTCCTGAGGCTCTGTGCATGCGCACTCTAAGCTATCCTTGCTGTGCTGAACCAGCATGAGCCATTGCCAAAACGTTTGCAACATGTTTTGCAGCGAGAATGGGCAAAGCACTCAGACAAGGATAAGGTCATAGGCTGGCCAGCACACCTATTTGAGCAGTTCCTTGTCGTGGTGGGTCAGTGTGCACGAGCAGTCTCTGNACGAGCTGAAAAAGCAAGCTGCGCATCGGGCGTGCGAGTATGTCAAAAGTGGCATGGTACTCGGTCTGGGGACTGGTTCCACTACAGCCTTCGCCGTTGACCGAATAGGCGAGCTGCTTAAGAGTGGCGAACTTAAAGATATCATTGGAGTCCCGACCTCAATAAAAACCTATGAACAAGCTGCCGGTACGCACACATGCAGACGTTGCAGACGAACTTGCAATAGGACGACAGCGTGCTTGTGTTGTGGCAACAAAGGCCCTGGCCTGCCTGGTTCTTACTATGCTACGGCAATGACTGCAGCTCTGGGTATTCCTTTAGCCACTCTTGATGAGCAACAGAAGATCGACCTTGCCATTGACGGAGCTGATGAGGTTGACCCCAAGCTGAATGTTGTCAAGGGCAGGGGTGGTGCCTTGCTTCGAGAAAAGGTCAGCCTCCAATCCTGTGACAATGCACTCCAAAGTGGAATGCTCTGATGGACAGCACCAAGCACATCACGATATGTGTTGACTGTGTTGGCAAGTACAAGAAATGCTCAGCAAGCAATGCTGAATTAGAGAACCAGCAATCTGCAACAGCTTTGTGCCTGCAGTACAAAAATTGGCATGGTCACACTGCATTGAAGCTACTGACTATTAGCTTGTGTTTTATGCAGCTTGTTGAGCAAGCGTCAACACAGTTTGTGTGCATTGTGGACGAATCTAAGCTTGTAGATGGCATTGGTGGAAGCAAAGGTGAGTCTTGTTGCGGGCTCATGCTCTGTGCTTGCTTTCATGCCGAGAAGACTCATGTCAAAGCGCACATTCACAGCCAATCTTGTAGGCACTGACTATCACTTGACCCGCAGATGCCTTGCCTGTTGAGATTGTGCAGTTCTGCTACAAGTACAACTTGGAGCGCCTCCAGAATTTACCTGAACTCGCTGGTTCAAAAGCAAAGCTCAGAATGAACGGCGACACCCCATATGTAACAGACAACCAGAACTACATTGTAGATTTGTACTTTGAGGAGCCAGTGAAGGATCCTTATGCAGCTGCTGAGGCAGTTGGCAAGCTGACAGGCATTGTAGAGCATGGATTCTTCCTGGACATGGTAGATGTTGTTGTAGTAGCTGGAAAGGATGGAATCAGGTTGACAGAGAAGAAAGATTTGTGAGTACACATGTGAGAAGTCCCTCGTATGTAGCAGTTGCAGTCAGTGATGGGTTGATTTTGTGCGTGCTTTCAAAGTTTGCAAGTTTCAGACTGGTCTTGTCTTGTCATGACCCAGGTCTAGTGGTAATATTGGCTTTGCACCAGTGACGATCAGCAAAGCTTCGAACCTTTGCAGCTGCATGCACAGTGACATGACTTACATCTGAGGCCTAGCATGACTCCACTTGCACGGGCCCCTAAAGCACTTTAAAGTTCGCCATGCTCAGCTCAGTCACCGAGCCGGCAAACGACAAGCAGAGCGGTGAAAGACAACACTGAAGCTGTTTTGTGATTTGCTGGCTGCCCAACAGGTGACAAAAGGCCTTTGGCAGCTGACACGCCGTTCAGCGAGAGCAAATAGCTGTACCAGCACGCCTGGAGTGACGTCAGTGCAGCCCCGACGTGCCTGATCTGAGGCCAGAAGAGCCTCGGTTTGAGCACAAGTACGGTCAGCGCATCAGTCTGGCTTTGTGGACGAGGCTAAGACAAGAAGGCAACGTGGTTGCAAAGCAGATCTGGACAAGCTGACTTTGCNGGGTGCTAGCACCGGTCAGCAGCTCGGTTGCAAAGCTGAAAACGCTCAATTGAAACGCTAGCAGAGCTTGAAACGCTTCGTGTCGCTTTGAGTAGGCAAATAGCTGCATTTCAGGCAAGCAGTTAGGCGCATCAGCCCGCACAGGTTGCGACTGATCCCGTGATCAAACACCGATGTCTACACAGCAGCCTGTAACAAACAGTGACGGTGCTCACCCTCCTGTGCCCCTCAAACTCTCAGATCAAGAAAAGCAACGAGTGCAGCAAGCTGACAGCAAATTGCAAGACTACGTGAAAGATAGCCACGTGCAGGTCAGAGCCGCAACCAAGTGGCAAAGTTGTGATGTTACAAAGCTAGGTGCTGAGTTCCTTGCTTCTGCTTGGTCTAGGAGACACTAAAAGATAGTGAGAAAGCGCCAACAGCGACTGTGCAACGAGAAGGCCACCTTTAGCTGGCAGTAAATTGCACTGGCCAATGAGCAGCATGCAGCTGCATGCTTTGCTNTTACAACTAGAGGCCTAATTCCCAGCAGATGCCAGAAAAGCACGCAGTACAGTCACAGTCACCTTGTACTGTATCTAGAGTCCAGCCAAGCAAGCTGGTCCTGCTAAACCTCTTGGGAACAGCAGCATTCACATCCTGCTGTATGTCCAGCAGCTGGCAGATGCCCCTTTCTATCCTTCTGTGCTGTTGGACCAACCAGACGCTCAGCACCCCTTAAGCATACTGGACAGAATCATAATATATGTTAGCTGGTGTCCGACAGAGCGTGGGTTTTCATTGCCAGACAGAAGCTGCTTCCAGACACATGTCCCCCTCACCTTGTGTCAGCACCCAGCCCAAGCTATTGCTAATAGTATGCCAATTACAGCATACGAATGCGCTGCTTGGGTGGCTTTACAGCAGCAGCAGCTTTCTGTGAGGCACAGCACTTCATCTGTACCCAACACAGTGCCCTTCAGCAAAGCTTGATACGCCCCAGGGCACTCCACAGCTTTATATCACTGGGCATTCTACAGCTACTTACAGCAAAGCTCCTTGGGAGCAATTGCAGCGGCAGGCACCGGCTAGCACAACATGCAATGTACAGCTACTGTGCGCATTGATTGGTGCTGCNTTGCTGCAGGAAAGTGTCCGAGTTAAAGGAGAAATATAGCTCATAGAACACGCAGACGTTTGCCCTGACTCTACTACACTGAATGTAATTGAAAGCTGCTGAGATAGGTGACTGTGCTGCAATGCAACTGCACTGACTGCATGAGATGTCATTATTTGGATAGACATTGCCTTCGTCAGTGCTGATAAGCCAGCATGCATAGCAGCATCACATGTCTCATTTCTGCACCTGTCATCACCCTCACAAATGCGAAACACAACAAGTGGCAGAGTGATTTACCTGTATTTTCATGGAGAGCAGCACACTCATTTGCAGCAATGCAAATTGAGAGCAGCACACTGATATCTGGCACAACACAGCTGAGAGCAGCACACTTGCCTTCAAGTCTGCCAGNACTCAGAGCTTGTCGCATATGGGCTAGCTTCAGCACTGACAGCAACGCAACAACACTACCAAGCCTGGGTACTAGATTTTGGTGCTGCGACGGGCTACAAGGACTCTGGCACTTGCATCAACAGTTGTCTGGCTAGATTGCCTGGCTTAGTGGCTGCCGGGGAGCAAAGCCAAGATGGTGGACTGTACATAATCTGAAGCCGGCATCCAGGAGCTGCTGTCCATGAGAGATGCAATCCTCTGCTCCAAGGTGGCTGTGGCATTCAGCACGTCCAGAGACTTGTCATCGTCAAACACGTACAGCACTTGGGTGCTGTCTTCGCCAAAGTCCTTTGAGATCTTGCAGGACTGCGGCAATACAGCAGGAGTACGTCAGCTGTTTGATGGTCGCAGAACAGACAACAGTGGGATCAGCATGCAAGATGGTGCAACGCTTGCGCAACAGCGCAGCATGACCTGTTGTTGGTACATTACAGGCGTTGCTGTGCATATGCAATGCGACTTGTAATGTGCATGCAAACCTTTGCATTCAGCAGTCACTGCGGAGCATGCAAGCTGTATTATGCAGTAGTATACTCGTTCTTCAAGCACAGTCAGGGATCAGTTCGTTGCAAGGCACAGCACACTGTGCGGCTAATGCACAGTGAGTTCCAGTCTTGTAATCTACTTGCATGCATGTTCCAAGAGGAAGATGCCCGCGTTACACCTGGACTCTTAACAAATATCGGCCAGCAGTTGTCACATACCTTTCCAGTGAAGGTGGCTCCTGTGGTGTACTTGGAGGTGAAAATGGCTGGCTCCTTCTCAAACTTGATTGAAGGCTCTGTGCAGTTCAGGATCTTGGTAGACTCTGAGGAGTCTAGAAACTGAGACTCATTGAATGTGCAGCTACCCCAGGAAAAGGTGAGTGATGCCGAGGGCCCTGCAACAGTACTGCCGATGTCAGCTGTGCAGACGGGCGCCAAACTCAAGTGTGCCGGAAGTGCTGCTGATGGCGCTGACGTCATTTCTATGTGCATGACTGCTCACAATTAGCTTGGGCTGCATGCTGGGCGCTGCAGATGTTGCACTGGTGGATGCGGTGCAGCCTGTGGAAATGGACTGATTGCATGCTTACCAGTGAAGTTGAGTGGCTTCTTCTCAGGTGCCTCATACTTGGCCTCTTTGCAGAATTGCTTCTCAAATGCATCAGCAGTGTCCTGCACTTCGCTGGTGTNGACTGCACTAAATTTGGATTAGCTTGGATCTCTTTGTCGCCCAGGGTGGGCCCCCCTGCTGATGTGGCAATGAAGGCCACAAGCCCACGATGAAAAGCACCTTGGGTCAGCAACTTGGGTATATGAAGTCCCTGCAGCAGGAAACAACTGCTGATGACTCATAACCTGCACTTCTGTGGGGTATTATGCACTGCAATATCTGCAACAAGGTGTGCTGCAATCAAGTCATAGGTTGGGGCTTGATGCACAGACTGTGCATGCACCGCTTTGAGTGTACCAAAGCTTTGCCGGTTGCCATGGTGGTGGTGTGCAGGGTTATGTCAGCAACAAAGCAGTGCAAGCAGAAATGTGCCCACATAAACCCAGCCTGGAAATCAGGTCTAGAGCGCAATAATATAAGCTTGCCTGACTGTGAGACCCGCCGTATGATCACTGCCATGCTAGCCATTGTGCTGCATCTATGATCAAGCAGTCAAGCACATATGCAAAGGTTGCACCTAGCTATAAACTGCACCAAGTCAATTAGTCAGTCAATGGAAGTCTCAAACAACAGATGCTAGCAACTCTATACAAACTGCAAAAAGCTCGATATATGTCAAGTTTGCAGGCTGTACAGGAGTTGCTCAGTATTTGCAAGCGTGCACAATTAGCAAACAAGATGTCAACTTGCCTGCAGCGCAGACAGGTGGCGGTACATTGTGGCTTCTGTGCGCATGTAGGAAACCTGGTCCAGGGAATCCCCCAGATCCCACAGCTTGTACACAGCTGCCTGCTTCTGCCAGAATCCTTGCCGCACCTTCACATGTTTCACTCAACTGACTTGCTCACCATTTGATGAGCCTTGCACAGTGTAATGCCTCATGATAGTGCATGACAGGGACTACATGACAGGGAACAATGACTGAACACATATATCATGTGGGTGTCATAACACTACATGGCATGCGGAAAAATACAGATACGAAGCACACTTCAGATATAGCAATCCACAATACAGGCCAGAATCCTGGCTGGCCTCACCACGCAATGCCTGCCAATCTGGACCGTGCTGGACTCCAGGCAAGGCCGAGTTACGATTGGCAGACTCTGCAGGTAGCCATAGATGCTTTGCTGCGAGCTGGAGGAAACATGCTTGCTGGTAGGCTTGCGCCTCATTGGCACATTACTCTGTTGCCTGGATGGAGCCTTGCTTCGTGTGTGGGCTGCCGGACCATCAGGTCCAGTTGTGCCATCTGACTCATTAGCATCAGCATCTTCTACATGGCTGTCCTCCATGTTGCCATGAGCAGNGTGTTGCAAGTGGTGTGCAAAAATGACACAGCATGATTGTCATTGCGGCACCGAACCCAGTCAACAATAATGTTGTTGTGCCGAACCGGCAGAATGAAGGTGCAGACTTGAAGCTCAAGTAGTGCACACAAGCAGTGTGCTTGTGTGACATGTCAAGAATCGCAGTGCAAGATCAATGGGCAAAGGTTGTGATGCTGAAATTGTGATGGTACACTCTCAGTACAAAGTGGTGTGGTCGTAGAGGGTTGCAAGTCGTTGGTCTTGTCCAGCTTGCTCATGCTCTCTTGTAAATAGCCATTACAAGTCGCAACAATCGAGCCTGCACGTCCCTACACACCAAGGTAAGCAGCCTACACTCTTGTGATCAGATTCCTCGCCAGACAAAGCCGTTGTAGTGCGTGCGGGGTACCGCTGAACACACTATTCAACACAGTACAGTTTTTGCACCGAAACACTGTCAAAAATAAAGGTCAACTTGCTGGCTGTATAGCACACCAGCGTTCTGATAAGCGATGATGCCAGCTAAGTGACAGTTGCCTGGACCTGTTCGAACACAGATCAGTTTCAATTGTTCCAACAAAGCAACACTCTGCCTTGACACCAGTAACACAAAAGAAGCAAAACTTGGCTGCCTGAGCAGGCTTCCTCTGCAGTCAAGAGAAGATTGCTCAGGCAGCAAGCTGTTGTAACCTTTGACTTTGCCATGCAACGGGCTTTGTGACCAGTGAGCCATTCTGGCCAGCATTCTAGCCCAATATATCACTGTACAGTGTTCAGTTTGCACCAATGAGAGACTACAAGGGCCTATGAGACCCTTGAATGCCATGTGTTTCCAAGCGAACCATTTGTCAGTGCCAACTGTGTCACAGCAGTCATCGGCCAATCATCGGCCAAAGACAGGGAACATTGGCAGGCCACAACAATTACATAAGGCACCACTGCCAAGCTGGGAGGCTTCACGACAGCATACAGTAACATTGAGATGGTGAGTCATGTGACTCACTTCAGATCTTCCCACTTGATGTCGCCAACTGTTTCAAGGCTGGAAACCACCCAGACAACCCGTGACGGTGCACTAGCTTTGAGCCGGTCCATCAGCAGATGCGTCAAGAAGAATGGTCCAAAGTAATTTGTGGCTAGGGTGACTTCAAAGCCCTCTTGAGTCTTCCTGTGCTGTGGCATGAACACACCTGCATTGTTGATGAGACAGTCCAGCCGCTGGTTGTCTGCAAGGAAACTGTCTGCAAATTGTTGTATAGATCTGCAGCACATGCATCATTCAGGTGCTGAGACACAGGCGTACTGGTAGCAAGTATAAACTTGCTTGTATGGTAGGAATGACTGCTGCCTCACTGACATTTGTGTTGTCATCAAACCTGAAGGATTCTAGATCTACGTGTTTGAACTGTACAGAGCTGCCAGGTGAAGCCCGCATGATCTCGTCCACTGCCCTGCATACCTTCACCCTTGTACTCAAGCCTGCAGCAACTTGACAGCGTTTGATGCCCTTACCTCTGTCCACTGGTCTCGTTTCTGCCAGCCAGGATGACGGACGCATTGTTCTGTGCCAGCCCCTTAGCTGCNACCAACAGCACAGTTCACCTTCTACGCATGATCTGTGCTGTTGTTTTTTGGTTCACCCAGGCTGATGCTTTTGCTGTGCGGAGGTGTGTNCCATTCTCCTTGCAGTGCATTTTGCGGCCACTCTGCTGATGTTTGTGTGGCTCCTTGCAGTGTACTTTGCTGCGACTCTGCTGATGGAGACTGGCTGGTTGCAATGGAGCTTCCATCTAAGTCAAGCCTGGCTGAAGAAGACCACTTCCAGGCTGCTGAGCAGGCGCCGCAGCCGACAGGGATATGAACAGACACAGGCAGAGGCATTTGGGGAGGGCACTGAAGATGCAGATGTAAAGGAGGAGCGTGAGGCTCTGCAAGCAGGTGGGACTGCACCCTCTTTGCCAGCAGGTGTGTTGGTCAGATGTTTGAGATGTCAGCATTTGTAAGACTGCTGTGAGATGCTTAAGGTGTATGGGGTGTGATAAANTATGGAAGCAAGCCTGTATATCAGACGCTGCTATGACACCCTGTGTAGACGCATAAACTGAAATACGTGTGCATGCTGCCGCTGTGTGCTGTACATTTGCAACATGACATTGCACAACTCCCATGCATAGCTTGATCCAGGCACATACCTTTGCAGTGGCTGCCTCCTGTCGATACTCGGCAATCCTGTCAGCTATTCTCCCTAATGCAGCATCAGCATCTCTACATGAGTTGAGGAATGTTGCAGTTGTGACTACATGGGCTTCAAGGACCTGTTGAACCTGTGAGGCACAGACAAGCATCAGAGCTTGATGTACAACAGAAAGAATGCTCACTTCAGGAAGAAAAATAGCAACATGCTCATGCTTGCCCCTTGCAAGCTCGNATACACAGCAGTGCAATGTCTGCGGGTGGTTTG
Source organism: Trebouxia gelatinosa (assembly GCA_000818905.1). Classification (NCBI taxonomy): domain Eukaryota; kingdom Viridiplantae; phylum Chlorophyta; class Trebouxiophyceae; order Trebouxiales; family Trebouxiaceae; genus Trebouxia; species Trebouxia gelatinosa. The sequence goes on from KN805367.1 coordinate 2,506,180, forward strand.
ATGCATCACCTCTTCTTTAAATTCTTGCGCTGCTTGACCAACTGGTCAGCCCTAGATGACAAGTCTACAGCCAGCTCATACTCCTGCAGCACTCATGCCGCCTGCATCTGCTTGAATATNCATTCAGCTTCTGGCCATGTCTGCAACTGTTGCCAACCCAGATGATCTGGGCAGCTGGATCACCAAGGTTGCTGTACATGCATTGCATGTTGTCCTTGCAATCCACACTTTACACCCGTTGTCTTGTCGCACACACTATCTCTACCATCAGTTATTGACCAGTCCCCTGTGCAAGATTTCATGCCGTCAGGGTGGAAGTCACTGAAGCAGCGTGTTGCTCGCAGTAGCATGCACCCAAGCCATGCATTGCACGCTGCACTTTTCTTCCATGCTTGTTTGTTGCAGTAGGCCAAGAGTGGTAAGTCTGTTGACAGGTTCATGGGCGATGTGAGACAGTCATGACAAGGTTCAGGCCAGTACCCTTGACATGGCATTACTGCCACACACTGCAAGGCGTCACCAAACTAGTGCCTCTGCTCAACCCAACAGCAAAGAGATTGAGTGATGAGATGCTGGGCAAGGATAAGAAACCTGAAGAGGAGGCAGATGGGTGGATTGCAGAAGCTGCATACCGCAGTGGGCTCAGAAAGACCCGCAGGTATGAACCTGTTGCCAGTCGGGCATATGGTCCGTGCTTATGTCTTAGCAGCACAGATCATGGATCAATGACATCTTCATCATGTTTGTGCTGCAAGCATTTCGCANGTCAGGGTGCGGGTGCCACCGTCAGCTAAGGCTACTTCAACAGTGTGTGCATCTACAAGCCGCCCTTTGCCCTCTGCAAGTGCATAGCTGAGAGCTTCATGGCCCAGTTTCAGTGCACCCAGAGCTTGGCCCAGCAGAGTCAGGCGAGGGTACTGCTCTGGTTGCACAAGATACCCTTTCTGCAAGGGAATAACCTGCGTGCACAACATGTGCTCATTTTGTGACGATTCATGCTGTACAAGGCATGTGTGAGATTGCGCANCAATTCTGCTATTCAGTGTCTGTTCAGTCGTCGGTGCGCGTCGTGTATATACCCCTTCAAGACTTGGGTCTTGTATGCAGGCCGGCCAACGGTGCAGTCTATAGATGGGGAGCCGGGAGACATGCAACAGCAGCATCAGACTGGTCNATGGCATGAGAGCCTGCAGGTATAAGTAAGCATGTCTAGCCATGTGGCCCAAATGGGGTGCAAGCACTGGGAACCTGACACACATGCTGTTTTGGCTGGCAAGCACCAGACAATATATCATGACATTTTGCTTTGACAAGTTGGTTTCCTGCAGCTTATCACGCTGGTTTTGCTCGTTGAGCTTTTCTTTCCTGTGACTGGCCATCTCCTGTCTGTTAGTGTAACTATCATGGCCGGCAACAAAACAGATCTGTCACAATTCCATCACCCAAATACAGCGGCAGAGAGTGATTCTTGTATGGATTCATCACTGCAGACTCNCAAGTTTGAACACACCCTCATGTCAGTGCTGCAGCTTGAGTTATCGGCTGTAGGTCCAATGGCTGCTGCATGATGCATTAGGTCACACGGAGTGATCAAGTGACCTGGAATGTCAGAGGTGCTGCCCACCANTGCACGCAGCGTGTGTGCCAGCAAACACACCATGCAAAGTGAGGTGGTCCCGTTCGGCGTTGCAAGCCAGTTCGTATGCGATCTTCGACAGGTACTTCAAGATGGAGAACCGGCACGCTTGGCTAGTCACAAAGGCAGATTGCCGTAACNTCTTGCACCACTGTCACCTGACTGACTTGACAGTTTTCTGCGCCTGACTTCAGACTCCGCACAAGCCGCAAAAGGGTCCAGTGGCTTGAAGATGAACCAGCGGCCTATTTTGTAATTTCTGCTGCNTGTGCTTGGTGTCAGGGTCGTGAGCGTCATGAGCACCGCAAGCGAAACAAGTGAACAGAGTCGTCAGGAACGACATTGATGCGATGGCTCGGCACAAACTACTTTGCTTACCGGTATGGGTGCACACGCACGCTGTAATCGCCAAACGTAACAACAAGTTTGGCTGGGGCCGAAACCTGCAGTCATCTTCTTCTGTNTGATACAGCAACACCGTCGACAGTCTTGAGCAAGAAGCAGATGAAAATACACAGGTTCCGGACTTGCATGCAATCAGTCATTTGTGACTGAATGACTGATCCTGCCAAATGTGTTTCTTCTTCTTTTTCTCACCACTCNGCAAGCCTCCCGGCACACTGCTTGTGATGCTGCACATTCCTCTCCGACATCATCACTTGCTCACACGCAAAGTGCGCCGACGAGCGGACACCCTCTAACCCCATCAGTACAAAAGGAAAGGCATCACACTGCAGCTGCTGTATCGTNGCTCAGGTTCCAGTACCCGCTGGCAGGGCCAGTCATGGCAGACAGCCTGTGAGTGGGTGCAGGCCCCACCCCCCCAGCAGTTGCTTGAGCTAGCCCAAGAGACGCAGGCACTGTGCCAAGCCCAGAAGGTGCTGAGTTGGGTGCTGCTGGTGAGGGGGGCATGCTTGTTGCAGCAGGTGGGGGTGTGCTGGCAGGGGAGGCAGACCCTGTGGGTGGGTTGGCCAGGGCTGCAGGCATGCTTCCAGAGGCTGGTCTGGGTGCAGGACTGTCCTGCCCTTCCTGACCTGTGATGTACAAAGGCTGGTGAACACTGAGCCACATTTCTGTCAACACTATAGGATGTCATTAGCATGGTATACACAGCTGAACTTGTGTATCAGCACAAGTTGGCAACAGCATCATGAGTGGCTGCATTTGACACACATTGTTGCAAACATAACAGAAAAGAATTTTGTGCCTCCAGTGCAGTGACGAGAGCAATNGTAATACAACCCATTGCAGCACAGCGGGTCATGAGTAGCAACCTGCAGCAGGGGACGTGACAATGACAATGGTTAAGCAGCACATTTTGTGTCCACATTTTGTGTCACAGCATGGCAGGGTCAACCAAGCAAGGCGTCAAATGTCTGCAGCTGCATGCACCCACTACGCGCACGCAAGAAAGGCTAGAGTACCTGCCATTGGACAAGAAGAACTCTGGAATGAGCTCCTTCACATCAGCAGGATTGGTGATCACACTGTCCCAGGAATCTGGGATGCTGTAGAACATGCGATCTGCGACATCAAATCTGCCGTTCTGTAGACGAAGTAAGTGGCCTGGTGCTGCCCTGACCATCCAATACATGACATAACCTGGGCATGAGTAATGTGTCCCATAGAGAAAAGGTGGATCAGACCCCTGCATTGCAACGAACCAGGTATTTCCGGCAGTTGCGTTGAGCAGCACTGGGCACACCAGGTGCNATCAGCACCAGTGCTCAGACAAGCGATACGGCCGTGCAATTGGCAGTTGCTTTGTTGCGAGATCAGCTGCACTCTATGACATGTGCAGACATTGCAAACTGACAGCACCATCACTTTACACAGCTGCTGCGACTGAATGTAAACATGACACACCATGGCTGGGAAAATGCAATGCCATGGACAACATACTTTTACTAAACCCTTTTCCTCATGTATTGGCTGCGGTTTTTGAGCTTTCGGCAGTGGTGCAGGAAGATGCCGTGATACAGCTTGTGAAAACAGTTCAGCAGCGTACATTCTAACCCAGTTGCTTACAGCGTTCGTCCATGCACGATATAGCAGATGTGCTGTACACACCAGCTTCNCACCCGTGAGCACGCATTCTTGCAGTGCGCGAATATGGGATGGCCTTCGTAACGAACTATGCATACGACAATTGCAATAAGAGCAAAGTTGAGCACAGCTGTGNAAGGTGTCTTTCCTCCTTGCAAGGTATGCTCCCAGCTCGCCTTCACGGTAGCTTCAGCGAGCTGACAGCATACCTTGCAATAGGAAAGATACCTCAGAGAGAGAAGTACAAAGGCTGTCCCAGCNTGTGTGCCGTCATCACATGCTACAGGGCTGTGCTTGTGTGTAACACAGAGGTAAACACACCCTTATNCTGCCAAATGCTGAGTGATGCATATGGGCTGAGTACTGCTCAAATCAAACCAATGGCATATTACCCACAAATCGACTGCATACGTGAGGAGCAGGCCATTCCACTGTTGATCTGCGGGCAGCAGAGCAATGCAGTACCTTAGGCAGCATGCAGTTTGCAGGAGGGCTGTTTGNTATACTGGCTGTAGCATGCTACCAGTGCCAGATGCTAAGTGTGGCATACCAGTGGGGTGGTTGTCTGCTCATACTGCTTGGCAATAGCAATGCCAGCATGCAGTACCGGCAGACAGTCATTGATGCGACCTGCTCCCATGAGTAAGGCTCCAAGATTAGTGTAGACGCCCATAACTGAGTGTCCAGGAGCCAAGCGTATGACTTCCCTGCACACATAGAGTATAGGCATTCTACTTGCAGGGTCTAATGCAACAGGTCAGATGAGCGCGAGCACTATTCCGTGCACATACAGCAAGGTTCAGCCAGGTTGATGTTTCCACCAACAGAGGTTCTACAAGCTTGCAGTACCAGTAAGCTTTCTCGGCTGCAGGAATGCGCTTGCCCCCATTGGGGTGTAGCTGATCCAACTGATGAAGGGNTCACTCAGTATTCGAGACAGCTGCATTTGTCCCAAGACCAAATGCAACAAGCACAGCTTTCCATTGCACTTCACATGTAAACAGGTCTGCTCACAACATCCAGTGCCCAGCTGTGCGCTAGGCCATGCCGTACAGTTTGCAACAGTCTGTGACAGATGTCCACTCACCCACCATATCCAGCTTGAATTTGCTTGGAGTGTAACACCGCATTCGCCAGCTGCTATGCTTACAATTGTCATTCCATTGTACTCGGCTTCGCCTGGTGACAACGTATATAATGTTGCAGGCTGCAATGGCTGCGCCAAAGCGTGCAGGTCCTCATTGACACAGACGCTCCAAGGGCAGGGCTTGTTACAGCCCTGCAGCTCCTGGCCGTTGTGAGCTTGCATCTACATTGACAGAGCATAAGATGTGACAAACCATTGCAGAGCCTGGCAAACTTTGGTTGCGATACCTGCTACAGCGCTGCCACAAGCAACATGGTTATAGAGTCCAACTCAAGTACAACATCAGATTTGGTCTTCAGCTGGGNCTGTCAGGTGCACGTTGCAGGTAGGCAAGAAACTCTGGCAGAGGCTGCATGCTTCACTGCAGGGCATTTCCAGATCAGCGAGCGGTCTAAGCAATTACTGCAGAAGTATTGTAATCCGTAGAAAACAGCTGCAGTGCGTTATAGTTACACATATTAATTGAAGTGTCGGGTACAGCTTGGCCATGAACATGCTATGGTCTGGCAGACTTGGTAGCCAGATCTGCACAGCTACATCACATGGCGGACTCTTGGTCAGGCTTGCTATTGTATATGTAGAGAGTTTGCAAACTTGCAAATGCTAGGGTGGCCAAGTCTGTATGGCCACTTTCTGCCTGGCAGCAAACACTTTGGGTGGAAAGGTGGATATTTGCTGACGTGATGTATACACTATATACTTATGTAAGTGCCATGCTCAGATGTGCATGTAAAGCGCCTTGTGATTCTTTTTGTTTGCTTACATCTTGTACGCAGATCTCAGCACTTAAGGCCACAGGCCTCCACTTTGCACTACTGTCACGCTTGCTCCACATCTTGCAGTGTTCTTTGCAGTTCCATGCTGACACTCACTGTGAGAGTTTCTCATGGAATCTAACTCACCTAAGTACAGCAAAGGGTGCCATACAGTCCCATACAACTTATGCCAGGCAGCAAAGTGTAGCGGTNGTCGAGACATGCCTGCAGTCGTTGGATCCTCATAGCCGCCCATGTTCATGCCATACATGACAGGCAGATCCCGGAAAGCTGGGTGCATCTGTGAGTGTTTTACCAGCCAGGTGGCCATGTCGCCCGCCAACGAGATCTGCATACCAAACATTTTGTTGAGCCAGAGCCTGTAGTCATATACTGGCAGCTTTGCTACCAGCAGGCAGCCTGTGAAGCTGATGCACAGTCAGCACACAGCAGCGTNGACTCGCTCGAGGACCTACACAGCTCCCTGGCTTTGGCTTTGGAGTCAACTTCAGCTACCCATCTGCTTGTAGAGCAAGTTGTGTGCTGTTCATCCCAATCAGGCATGCCAAAAAGACGACGTGCACCATCACGAAGAAAGCTGAGCACAAAGCGGCAGCGCCACGCCCTGAAGCCTGGTACGGATGTCAGATCGTCCAGCCTCGCCTCACCAGAGTTCGTAAACCCGCAAGGTGTCTTCAGCTGTTGCCCAACTTTGGAATTGCACTGATAAAGCCCTTCTTGAGTGAGGCTGAAACCGATGTACACCAATTGTTGTGCAGATAGTGTTCCCTGTTCTGTATGCGNCACACACACAGACATCAGTCCCAGTGCCCATCATGTAATTTGTGACAAGCCTACCCAAAGAACTGCCAGGCCGCAGTGATCTCAAACATGCAAGTAACAGTTTGACAGTCAGTAACGCCTTTCTGCTATTGACGGGCTTGGCTTGACCTGGCAGCTGATGAGTGCTAGGAAGCCAGCATGAATTTTACCTCAGCACAGCAGGCCATGAGCTTGTCAGAGAGCTCTCTGTCCGAGACCTCCATGAAGCACTTGAAGAGGATGCCGACAGGTATGAAGAACTCCTGCCGCCTCACAGTGAAGGCAAAGTTGACAGTGCCATCTGTCAGGTAGTGACATCTGACTGTTGCTGAGTTCTCATCTTGTCTTACACACCTGCATTATAGCAATAACATCAACACTCAGTGTCTGCAGTATAGGAGGTCCCAGCTGAGGAGGCTGTCTGAAAGCTATCTGAACTCATGCAATGCAGTTTGTGCTGCATTTGTCTCATGTCGAACNGCAGTCAGAGGTGTCACATGCCACTAGGTCTAAACCAAGGCATATGTGGTCTGATTATCTGAAACTCACATGCCCTGCTGCTGCTGCTGCTGCTGCTGCNCGCCGCAGTATGTGAAGACTGCACGGCAAGCTTTGACATGCACAGAAGCTCACCGCAGCAGCAGCAGAGTCCTGTTGCATGCTGATTGTGAGCAAGCATGGTAGNTGTCCAGGATTGGTATGTGGGTCGTCCACAGCAGCTTGTCCTGCAGCTACATTGAGTGCCGGAGCNCAGACAAAGGTCGCCTGCAGCATTACAATCGACTACAGCCACTCATGCACCACCTGGTCAAGCAACAAACATGTCCTGAGCGAGAGCTACAGACCTGAACTTGGTGAGGCAAGTAGGAGCACAGGCACACTCACCCTCACTGCCAGCTTTGTACCATCACCTCCGCGTGTAATGCAAAGGCTACAGAGTAAGCCTCACCTGGCAAGTGATGCCTGCTGGGCAGCAGGCTGTTGCACTGCGCTGCAAACTAGACACAAACTCCTTCATCTGGTCTGCCAGCACCACATTGTACAGTCGGCCCTCCTGCACATCCTGACTGCAGTGCTCATCCACAGCCGGCACCACCCACAGCTGCAGCTCATGCGAGGCCTCAGACTCCATGAAGGAGCGGTCCTGCCGCTCCCAGATGTTCTGCAGGTCCTTGGTCTGGCACAGCTGCAGGGCAGATGCAATGTACTGCTCTCCAAGCTGCCACAGCTGGTCAAGCCTGTCTTGTTCGCCCTCCTCCTCAGGGCTGTCCAGCTGCTGGTAGAATTGGGAGTAGATCCTGCAGGATACACCACTACTAAGCACCCTCTGCAGTGCAAGCTTGCATTGAGTTAGGACTAGTTCAAAGAGTGCACTGGTATTTTCGCACCCTCAGTTACAAGGAGGTGCTTGCTGGTGGCCTGTTGCATACAGTGGCGTGCTGATCACCTGATGTGCAAAAATAATTCAGTACAGCAGACATTTCAGCATCTGGTCAAAGTCTGACCCAACCGGCTTTTGGATCAAGGCCTTTGAATTTTTGCTCTGGCTATAGATGTATGTTGACGTGGGGCTTGGTCTTGTCTGTTGACTTGCGATCCTATGCATGCACTCGAGCATGACAGTGCAATGAGGCCAAGTGCAGCATCACAAAACACGTGTACGAAACTTTACAGGCTGCGGTCAGTCAGATGAGCTGTTCACAAGTACAGCTTCTTACTGCTCAGTCTCNAGTGACGCTGGTGCTTGCGGGTCTGGACGTAAGTTTTGATGCTGCTCAGCAAAGCTCGGCTCAAACTTGCATACACTGCAGTGCTTGTTCACGTTGCTGTAGCTGCCATGCCTGCTTGCTTCATGCAACGTGAAAGTTGCCAATTGCTGCAGCCCTGATTGCCACCTGACTTTGCAGTTTGTGCAGCTGCTTTGGCCTGCTGCTTTTGACACAATGCACACACAGTCTGTAAAAGGAGTTGCATGCATGTCACTGCAAGTGACAGCTTGATAGTGCTGTCACTGGCGGTTTGTGTGTCTCAGTCGCTCTTACGTGCTGTGCAATGAAGACTAGGGTTCTTGTGCCATCCAGCTTTTCCTGCATTTTGTCAATGCCATGGGCATCATTGCACCCTTGCACTGCATACGTTACAACTGGAGAAGTTTATGCTGACGTAACGACACTGGGACAGTAAAGCCCTGAAACCTTTTTGTCAGGGGTTCATTTTGATGCAGCAAAACCTGTGTTATTCCCCGGCATGATGCCCACTGCTGGCCTCTGTCACCACCAGTTTCAAGATCCTGCTGCAGCAACCTGATGCAGACTCTCAAACTGACCTTGAGTGTGTGCCTGTGATGCAGCGACACCTGCAGGGATCCCCAGCATGGCCCCTGCCCCTGCACCAGGCCCTGCTGCTGGCCCTGGCCAAGCCCCAGCATCAGCCCCCATTGCTGAGCCTGCCCCTGCTATGTAAGCATTACTATCATTAATCAGAGAGTCAAGAAGCTAAGGTGGGAAGTTGACACCTTATTTCTGTTTGTGAATTGATGATGATGCTGCAAGCCTAGCACCTTTAAGCCATTGTTGCACTGCCAGCATTGTTCGCTGGTGATATGTGTGCAGAGGAGGTTTGTGCAGAAGTGCTGCTAAGCATGTCTATCAACATAACCAGGCTGTTGTAGTGATGCATTTCTAGCGCCTGATTCTCCTGGAGCTTCCCATGACGTTCAAGCCCAATGAGTGCTGTGCAGCACAAGACTCAAAGNAACGTATGGTAACACGAATTATGTCGTGTGCGTGCTCCTTCCGCATACACAACCGACCAGGTAACAGTGAGCACTACATTTACACACAGACATGACACATACATGACACATACATGGCACATACAGACCTTTTCATGTCTGCATCACGTACACAACAATGACAACCATGGGCATGCATCTGCACATCTCGCTACACNTTCGGAGCTCGCTTCTGTCGATTAAGACTGTGTCGAGCACGTGATCAACAGACATCGGCAGCCTGTAGCTTCTGAAAGGCAGAAGTCTGCCTTTCGACTGCATTGACTGATCGGCAGCCCTGGTTTAGAAAGCGCAAGTTTGACTCAGCATGTGTTCTGCACCATATCTTCGAAGGACTCGCGCAGTCATCCTACACATCTGGTTCGCACCGTCATAGGAGCTCATGATTACTTTGGACGCGCATGCACCATGCTGCATGCACAGGCGAACGCCTGCCGTGCTTGGTCAGGCTAGTGCATGGCAACTTGGAAAAGTACGAACTTGTAAGCGCACAAAGTCCAGCCCAGCACATTCAGCACATGACAGGCNCCATGAAGGTATCTGGCACCCACAGCATGATCGGTGTTGCAGCTGAGGCTTCGGTGATGCATTGCATCAGGTGGGCACTGTGTCATTGGCAACAGCATTGCCGGCTGTTGCTGATTGTCCAGTGCAACATGGTTTTGCACACTACCGGAGGATGCTCTTGGCTTTGCCGTGACAGAGACGTCAGGCAGGCAAGACAGACTGGCAGAGCGCAGGCCATGTGCTAGGGGACTCAGATTCCTGGAGGGACCGGGGATGCCGAGCTCATAGCCATAGCCAGCACTGCTCCTCAGCTGTGCACTGGCAGCAGCTCTGTGTGAGTGAGGGGATGCAAACATGTCCAATTCTGGCATAGATTGTGCTGGATGGTGATGCAAATTACGCTGCTGCGGCTGCCGCTGCTGATGATACGGCTGCTGCTGGGCAGGCTGTTGATGGTGCTGCGGCAANACTGGATATTGTGAGTGCATGGAGGCACTGGCTGACTAGACGCTGACACCTGCCATGCAGCCACCACCAGAGGACACAACAACACAGCTGGACCCAAAGTATAAGGTCACAGAGCTGCGCACATGTGACATTCCTGCCCAGCCAACCTACACAGATGAGCAGGAGGAGGCAGTGGCGGCTGCATATGCCTTCAGCCAGCTGGAAGCATCTCTCTCCGGGGCCTGCAAGCAAGACAGCAGCCCTGAGGAGGTCAGCATGNCAATTGCCACCACATGCGATCGCCACATAGACATACTCCAACATGTCAGTAATGGAATGCACTGCACACAAAGACAGTATGCCTGACAAATGGCATGGTTCTGCAGTACATCATCATTGGCTCTGCCNGAGGCCAGAAGACTAGCAGACAAGCATCTGAAGGTCAGCATGGCGTGCTCCTTGACAGTATTCTGTTGCCCATGACACAGGACAATTCTTCAATTTTACAATCTGGTCATGTGCATTCCGCACAGTGCAGCCTGATGTTCAACCATGGAGCTTTGGTGATTGCAGGGACTGGATGCCGAGGACAGTGTGCTGAAAGACCAGGCTTCGCATTTTGTGCTCAGGTTGGCATACTGCCGCACAGAGGAGCTGCGAAGATGGTTCCTGGCGCAGGAAATCGAGCTGTTCAGGGCACGCTTTTCTGCAGCAACTCTGAAAGATCAAGTGAGCCTTGCCAACTCTACATACCAGGGTCTTCCTTGCTGCAGCAAGGCCACGTGTTGCAACTTTCCAATTAAGCAGCCACACCAGCAACATCCCCAAGGAATTCGCTGCAAAGCTTGAAGGCTTGTACACTTCGGACTGCCAGGCAGAACATCTACAGACTGTTGTCACAACAGCAGGCTTGGCCCCGCAGCAGCCTTGCAGCATTGCATGCTCTTCTTGTATGCCTACAAGCTGTAGCCCCACTTTTGCACCCGTGTAACATGCCTGAGCGAAGACAGAGACAAACTGGTCAATTGTATGACAGCAAGTCAAGCCTTGCTGCCATTCAGGTGATATCATCTGCTGGCTCAGTGCTTCGCTGCTGCAGTGTTCTGCAGCGCAGACCGCCTTCATATTTCACTGTGCGTTTTGGACAGTCAATTTCAACGTGGACAGCACTTGCAGCTGCTGCTGGCTTGGTANTGCTTGTTGCAAGGTGTGAAGCTGTTAATGGCACCCATGCTTTGCTACGAGACAATGAGGTTTGGCAGATTATCGGCTGATCATGAGGTTCAGAGCATCACAAGGAGGTGCACATGTGCTTGAGGCCCTCATAGGCCTGCCAGTACAGCTCATTCAGGATTTGGTTTTAGGGTTTCGTTGAGAGTGCATTGAGTGAGCAGCTGTTCCTTTGGACTTGGCTGTGTGACACAACATCTTGAGCAGATCGTCATTTTCAGTAGCCACGCTGGCAGAACTCTGAAAGTGTTCAAGCAACACAGATGCANCTTGCATGGCGAAGCTGACATCAAACCCCCTGATTTACCCAGTACCCCTCTTCAGCATGGCCGCCAAACAGCACACTCGCCCGCTAGGCAAATGCCTTGTGGACCAGGCACAGTGAGTGCACCATCACCAGCCAATGTTACGCGCACAGCAGCTGTGCCACGTGGCATGTGTACCAAGGATCACTGTGTTCGGGAGTCACCAGTGCAGCAGACAAAAACCCGTACAGCTGACCCCGAGAGTGATGAGCAGTTTCTGCAGAATCTGTCTACCTGTCCGCTTTCCAAAGTAAGTGGAATTAGGCAAGAGTGGCAGTTGGATAAGCGTGCATGCCTGGCACAAGCAACGTGNACCGCATTGAGCGTAACTGCATCGACGTCGGCACAACGATCCGCAGAACAACATAATTCGTGCTCTGCATTGATCGGCGCTGCCGTTTGCATTGCTGCGGCTTCTGCTGCGACCTACAACCTACTGTTCAAAGTNGTCTTGTGAAGGGTGCCTGCTGCAATCAAGCTGAACAGCAAGGTGATGCTGAGCAGGAGACCAGCATACCAGTAGTATGCCTCGTACAAATGATATGTCAGCTCCAGATACTGCATGCAACACACATGTCAAATGATATGTTCTAGGCAGATGGTGCGGCATGTGCAGTTCAAGATGCACCTCGTGGAGATGACGCAATACCTGAATGAGGTGTAACGGGTGAGCAAGCAAGGCATACGACATAGCCAGGAANTTTCCGGCTGTGTGCGCAGCCATAAACATTATCGGTCTGCAAGCTGCAGTCGAGGTTGTCATGTGGGAGTGTGGTGGGCTATCAAATTAGAAAGCAACGCAAGTCAAAACAAGTTGAGCGCCATTGCAAGTCCGCTGCATTGGTATGCAGATGCAAGCAGTTGATGATGACAGAAGAAGATTGGCTGAACAGCTTAGCGCTGCTCAGGCTGATCAGCACAGGGTGATGTCAGAGAGGGTGGCTCAGCTGGAGAGCCAGCTTGCTGCCAAGGATTCTGAGAGCCACCAGCAAGCTGCCAGGTACATTGATCACACTATTGCCAGTGCACAACTGCCACATGTTTCCAGATGACTGGCTCTAGAGCGGCTCAAAGAAATTTTGATTACTTTCGTTTCCTAGGCAACAGGCCTGTAGAACATGTGTATATGTGGCTGTACTGTTAGCTTGAGTCTGCGGGCAGGACACGCAAAGTTGCTACAAGGCTCACAGAGCAAGGGAGTGGGCTGTAGAGCCTGCTAGCAATGAACAAGGACTGACCTGTCCTTCTTGCATGCATCTTGAGCGCAGTCCACTTGTGTGGTGATTCTGAATCCAACATATTGTCACACAGCTTGCATTGCTAATGACAAACAGCAGTGTCATGTCCAGAGCCAGAGCGTAACTGTAGTGCCTGGTGTGGCACATGGTTTGGCGGGCAAGCAACAAATTTAGCTGTAGCTGAGACTGCTTACCAGCAGAGACTGCGACACATCACTGCATTCTGTGACTTTGAGAGCCTTGCCATTGACATGCGCACCCTGGCCCTGCCCAGCTGAGTAAGTTCGTGTCACCCAGGCATGTGGTCCTCCGGCAAATTCCACAACGGCTGCAGCTACGGGTTGAGCTCTGTGTAGCACTGCGGACGGACCACAATTGTGATGCAGGCATGCTGCCGGAGCAGGCGTGCTGCCAATGCAGGTTTGCAAGTACTGNTGCCGAAGACCGTCAGCAAAGCGCTTGCACTTGCCGGTGTGAGTGCCCCTAGCAGCAGGTGTGTGTGATCTCCAAGCCATAGGTTGCAGCTGCTGAGCGTGCCCAGCTTATTGTACAGCTTATGTATCTCCCCTCATCTTGTGTTCACCTGCATGACTTTGATGTTGTACACCAGCACCACTAGCCTCGCTCCATGCCTCTGCACACCTATTGTCCCTTGCAGAGCTGCATCCAAACTTGTCAATGCATCGTACTGCTACATGGGCGGCTTNACGCAAGCCTTACAGCTGTACTTGCAACAAGGCATCTGCAGTCCTGTAGCATGTTAACTATTACCTACAGCCAGCTGCAGCGCACAGCGGAAGTTGCTGAAGCTGATCCTTTTAGAGGCACTTTGCTCCAGCGGCGTGACTTTAGGCATGATGCTAAAGGCTGGCAGCACAGGAGTTTGCTGCTTACGTTGGGTCAACTCCTGACTTGCATGTCCACTTTGACAGATGCAGACCGGACAGCAGGCCAGACACTTGCGCCTAAACTGTCAATGTGACATTATCTNACCCGGAGGCCAAGCAACACCTTTAGGGGCGTGACACAATATGCATACAAATCTGTTGCATGCTGTGCTAGACACTTCCAGGACTGTTGCTCATCAGAGTTCTTGCTGCTGAAACCTGACGTTAAACCAGACCAACTTGACTGGTATTACTGGGCACAAATCATTGGTACCAGGCGAGGCACTCAACGCCATGGCCGCCTGCTTTCTGTATGATGCATCTGGACTGTGTTAGTGGTAAGCAAGGCTGCACAGCTCATCTCCCTCAAGTTGCCACCAGTCATAAAAGCATGAGTCTGCTGGTGCATGAGCTGCAGATCATGCAGCAGGTAGCAAGTGGCTGATTGAAGCATGCTGATGAGGTGCTGCTGCTGTAAGGCTGCAAGGCTGTGCTCTGACAGACAAGACAGTGATTCTCGCTCTGTGGGCTGCAGCCACAAGGCTTGTTTGTGGTCAGTAGAACTTGCGTCTGGAAGCCCTGCATCAGGTGATGTTGCTGCATCATGGCAGGATACCTTGTNAGCAACAAGCCATGTCCTGGAAGCCTTAGTCAGATCATTTGATGTAGACCCATCTGCTTTATTGAAGTGCCTGGTGCCCCTGCCCATGAAGAGCAGCTTGCGGCACAGCACCCTTCTAGCGCTTCAAGCTGCGGTGAAGGTAGGGCGTTCATGATCATGTGCAGAATTTGCTTGCACTGGCTGTCACTGACTGTGTGGGGTCTGATGGGGCAAATGCAGTAAGGGTCCAGACACATGTCAGGTGATCAGTCTTTTTGGCTGGNGCGTCTTCAGGCATTCTTTCCATTGCAAGCTTCTGGGGTATGTGGTTACACTCAACACAGCGCATTGTGCTCATGTCTCGGTACGAGCTTGCAAAACCAGCGCTTGCTGCCTCGTGGCACTGGCACCCGTGTTGTGTGTTTAGCTGCCTGGCACAAGGCTGTGTGATTAATGCAGTCAGGCATGGGTCTTGCCAAGCATCACCACAGATCACAGCTGATAGCCTGTGGACAACAGCACGGACTCATGACAGCAAAGTAGCACCTTGGCACATGTGCGTCATGCAAGCACACAAAAAGCCAGATGCCATTCCATGTTATGTGTCAGGAAAAGGCTGTTGAGTAACATTGCCTGAACACCTGGCGCGTGCTGTCAAGTCGGTGCAGTTGGATCATCTGGCTTTCATGACACATGCTGCTTCAAAGCTACACTGTCCCTTGCAGTTCTTGCGATTTGCATAAGAAATGTGTGCTGGTCTGCTATCACCTGCATTGGCCATTGCACAGCAGAGCCAGGCACCNTTGTTCTTGTCCCTATTGCTTGCCTCGCGAGCGATTTCAGCTGCCATCTCGTCCTCAAGCTGAGCCATCTCAGCTGAGGCGCCAGGGCGAGTGTCAAAGTTGTAGTTGATCTCCAGCCCCTTCATCTGATTTGCTGTAGCTTTGTTGGCTGCTAGGGGTACTGAAAACATCTTGGAACAGCCATCCCTGTATTCAGGAATAGTGGCATGTATGACAGAAAGGCATATGTATGTTTGATGCATTGTTACATTGCCAGTTTGTGGTGCAGCATGAAAATAACACATGGGTCATGCAGTAGTAAGACATGCAAACAGTTGTATGCAGCCGCACACGATGATCACTTTGACTCTTGTGTCAGCATCAAACGCTGATTTGCATCTTTGCAGTTGTTACAGTAAAGTAGGTGAGCAGAATCAGGTGAGTGTGAGGAAGCATAGCTTGTGGCAGGTGGCAGCTAGCTGTTGGGGCAGCAAATGAGTAAGCAAATTACAAACCACATGTGATATCTGTCGCACATGTGAAGTGCAATGCCAGCACCCTGCCCAAGACAAACCAACAGTCCTGCCTACAAAGAGCCCAAACAGCAGCTTGTCATGGCTTGCCGTGATATAACTGTCTGCCTGAGCAGCAGCTGCGGATTGCGTGATATGCGTCATGACGTAATGTCATGTAATGGGAAGTACTNATGCTCAGCATCTCAGTCAGCACAAACCAGGCTGGCTGAGTGAGTCACCAACAGTAAGGCAGTGCCAGGTTGTGCTGCACGCTAGGCTGTAACTCAAAGTCGTCTTGGGTGCTACAGAGGCAAGGACACAATCAAATGGCTATGCCAGCACTAGCTCAGCGAGCAGTACATATGGTGCTGCCAGCACCCCCATTAGCAATGGCGTCGCCCGCCCCGGCAATGGTGCATATGCCAATGGCAGGGGCAAAGCAAATGAGCCCTACAACCATATCAGCGGTGATGCTGGTCTTGCACAGCCTGCATATAGGCCTGGTAAGCTGGCAGCCTGCTGCACATACATGTTGAATGCTGTAGCGTATTTGNACATGCATTGCTGACAATATCACAAGCTTAGTATAAATTGTGCATGCTGTCTAAGGCTTCCCAGCTTGCTGTGAATAGTGTCTGAGACATGCTCTGACTATGCACCACAAACCTACAGTTGAAATTGCCCTCCACTCCACAGCACCTACTGTCCCTCTTGCATTGAAGCTGTACTACTGTGCAGGGAGTACAACAGAACTGATGCCAACAGCAAGCGGGATGAACACGACCGGTCAAGAATGTACAGCCGAGACGAGCGTGATAGACGCCGTCTTGATGCAAGGAGGTATCTGTTATCTGCTTGTCAGGTGTCACCACTCATGCTGTATCCCATAGGCTGCATGTGTGGCATTCTTGCGCCTATGCTCATCAGTGCACCGGTTGTCAGGTTTGACCTGCAGGGGCTGTGTACCTTGTACAAGATGTGTACAATGCCAAGCGGTAACAGCATATCTCTGCATGCTGTGGTGGAGAGTGATAGCAAAAGATGACCACAACACCTCTGTTCAGACCTTTCTGAAGGCTATACATGCAATAGTGGGCATGCAGTCTCTGCAGCCATAAGTGAGTGTCGGGAGTAAAACAGCTTGCTTCCTCAGCACACCGATTGGCATGGAAACTGACTGTGTTACACCTAGCAAAAACCTCTGTGAAGTGTTGCTGCAGCTGTGAAGGTTCGGCAGTGTTTGAGGGTAAAAGCCTTGTTGTTCTGCTATCAGTTCCACACTGTTGCCTGTCAAGTTGAATTAATTCTTGTGCATTGCAGGTATCCTGTTGATGATCTGGAGTTACTTTCAGAGCACCGGCATGGCAAGCGGGCTGCAGGTCAGTGCTGNTCAGACTCTGCATGTACTTATGCATATACTGGTTAGGCAAGGCATCAGGTTTGATGCATGCACTGCACAAAGCCCTCAGCAGGCATACCTAGTGCTGTACATACGTTCACTGGCAACAAGCCCAGGCGAATATTGGCCCAGGTCTGCTTTTGGATTGTTGGACAGGACTGTGAAGTCTGTGTGTGCTGAGTCGCCATCAGCCACAGGTGCACGTGCAATCCTGCAGCACTGTTAGCTCTTATGTTGAAGGTGTTGCAATTGTGCTATACAGTACCAGCCAGCAGCTGCAGGCTTTCAAGCTNTAATCATCCACTGCCGTCGTAAAATCTCACAGTATTTCACCAGTGAAGAACTTGTGTCTTAGCTCACTGCCAGGCTGGGCAGCATTGCTGTATCTAGT
This sequence comes from Trebouxia gelatinosa, assembly GCA_000818905.1. Lineage (NCBI taxonomy): Eukaryota > Viridiplantae > Chlorophyta > Trebouxiophyceae > Trebouxiales > Trebouxiaceae > Trebouxia > Trebouxia gelatinosa. The sequence goes on from KN805367.1 coordinate 2,523,682, forward strand.
TAAACAGACCTGGGGTAGTGTACTTGGACAAAGAGCTCAGAAGCACTGGGAGATGTTCCTGCTGGGTAGAGTGCACCCCCTGAGTTGCCCTTGAGATCTTGACATGCAGTAACTACATTTGCTGCATACACTGCCAGCAGAGGGCAAACCAATGACGCTACACTTCCACGAGATGCTCCTAGGTAAACATCACATGTACCAGCATGGCCAAGNTGATGCCGTGACTTTGCTCAGCTGTTTCAGCCAGACACCATGATGTCAGCCCCACAGTCAAGCGATGTGCAGATGCAGCACCACATGCTGCTGTCCAGCTTATGGCGTAAAGGCGTTCAGCGGCAACAATCTGTTGAACGGCATGCAGCAATTTGCACAGCACGCAGTTGGCTGTCTCATGCTGCACATCAAAGCACATGCCCAACAAATTGGCTCAGCAGCGGTCCAGACAACACCACATGGCATGCTCACCACATCATCAGCACTGCATGAGACTTGCCTGTGTCAGAAGGCGAGCCGCCTCCATGCAAGTTGCATTATTGATACCCAACTCTGCAACACACCCTCTGTCACATGTAACATCTGTCACATGGAACATCTGTCACANAGGAAGGCTGAGTACAGGGCCCCGACATGTGCTGTCTGGGATGCAAACATGTAGTGGAGGCCAAAATAGGCAACATTGAGCAGGCCANAGAACATTGTGAGGCTTGATATCTCTATGCGCTAGTGGGGGCTTGCAGGCATGCATGGTTTGCACACCGCAGCAGATCTGCAGCACAGTCATGTCACACCTGGTTGTTTCATCTTGCTTTGTCATGGTGCTCATAGCATATTGCACGAGAGCATCAGGCATGTATGCACAGGCACCAACAACAATTGAGTCGTGACATGCACAGTCATGAGCACTTGCAAGGGGCGGTGGCAGTAAGCAGGCATGTGGCAAGTGCATGTGCACTATGTTGTACTGACCTGGAGGAATATGTGAAGTATCTCAGCTGGCGTGAAAGGGTCCTGCTGTTGCCTTCTGATGACTTCCTCTAGCAAGGTGCCTTCCTGTGCACAACATCTGTCAGCAGAAGCACAAGCTGTGGCTNAGTCATAGGGCATGCCTTAACTTTTTGTCATGACACTCAAGCATGCTTACCTGTATGCAACAGAAACAGGCAGATTATGCCCTTGCAATGTGCGTTCTTGATGCCACCTGCTGCTACTCCAAGAAGTACAAGCTATGGCCAGCAATGGTGGTTATGCAGTGTGTGGACACTATTTTGAGCTTGTCCATCACAGTATGTTCAGCCTGCATTCAAGAAGGGGAAGAAAGCTGACCTGAGGCAGATCCCAGTGGTACAGTGTAACCCAGGGCTGAATGCCCTCCGCCAGGAGGGCATCAAACACTGCACTGTAGAAGTCCAGGCCTGCTTGGTTGGGAGGGCCAGTGCCCTGGGGCTGGATGCGGGGCCATGCTACAGACATGCGGAAGGCTTTGATGCCCAGCTGCTTCATGAGCTTGATGTCCTGCACAACCAGACTGGGCAGTGCAGTCAGACACAGCCAACAGTATCAAAGCATGCATGAAGGCATTTGATTAAAAAGATAAAGAAAATAAAAATCATCAGAGCGATTGATGTGTGTCCAATTATAGCAGACAGCTGATTGTGTTGCTGATGTGCAGGATAGCTGTCAGATGCTAACCCGGCAAATTTTTTCTAGTTGGCGAGTGCTGTCTACCAAAACCTCACTGCATGGCATTTGGCACTCTGTTGACACATGCAACAGCTAGAGCGTANGACGTGGAAAAATCCTGTACCTACCGTAGACGGTACGGGATTTTGCCCTGTGACAACACAACGTTAACAACATGCAACACGCTCATGATACTTGCCGTGACAACGCTCACCTGGCGCGATACCTGGTGCCGCACTTTGGTCTCCTTCCGAAGCTTCTTTTTTAGGTTCCTGCTCGGGCGCCTGAACGCCCAGAATCTCGACTGTAGCGAAGAGTAACAAGGAATCGATGCAGTCTGGCTGTAACGGGTGCGGCCGTAAAGGCATGAGTCTGGCGTCAACTCGCACTGAACCGAGCTTATAGGTATTCTACGAGCACGTTGAAACAGCTTAAGGGGGTGTGTCTCCTCTTTAGATTTCCATCTGAACACTGAGGATGCTGCAACCGTACATTCGAGCAAGTAATGGTACAATGATACGGTAATGTAAGGGAGGTCACTAAATACCGTAATATGGTTCTGTCGGGTGTCAGACTAGCTGTCAAACGCAAGATCCGCTTAAGTCGTATGCAGCCCGGTCGCACCGCTGCAACCTGCGGCGTAGACTCATTAAGTGTAGGCACGCACCCTGTAGGCCTCGCTTGACATTTGTGTCGAGTCTCTGGGCTGTCAGTACCATGCCTGGTTGTTTGCAACTTGACGTTCTACAGTGTCGAGGTTAGCCTTTTCAGCCTGCAACACAATGAGGAGAGGTCAGGAGGTGGTACAGGACAGCGAAGCAGAGGAGTCTGCGGGTAAGCGTTCAACGGTTCCGTTACTAGCAGTTGCTGTGATCACCTTTAAGTCACACACCTGTTCACAGATGATCCATGTGACGGGCATGAGGCAGAGTCAAGCCGCAGCGACAGTNGTGTTTGTGCATAAGTACAGCAAGCCAATATTGCTTGTCCCGCAACACATTGCACCTAGTCTATCAGCAGCTGACTTTGACATATTAAAACCTGCTCTGTCATCACACATGTCCATTCCTGCAGGTCAAAGACTTGGTTTTTCTGCACAAGTACAATGAGCCAGTGCTGCTGGTGCTGCATGAGACATCGCCTACCTGGCCAGGCCGGTACCAAGACAGCAAGGACACCATGGCTCTGACAGCCCTCTCCCTCAACGTGGTGCAAAAGCAGCACCCCAAGATTTGGGAGGTGTCGGGTTTGCCTAGCGACACCTTCAAGCTCATTCCTGTCCACACTGGCGGGGCGTTGGCCATCTCACAGAGCATGATCATGTTCTTCACCCAGGTCTGCCCTTAGGAAAGTGTGTGACATTGCACAGCAAGGACATTACAACCATGTCTGCTGACACCCTGAGCTGACCCCTGTTCTCACTGGCATGGCACTGACCATTATANGCAGCAGCAATGTCTGCTGCAAGCTGAGCATCATCAAGCTCCAGCTCTTCAATGACAGTTGGCGCTGTGGGTTTTTCCACAAAGCCTAGAGGGACTTCAGGAAGGATGCCAAGGTAGACCAGAAACTCCATGGCAGCGTTGTCGCCTGCCTCCAGGTAGACAAGGCCAATGAGGGACTCCACAATGTCAGCCCATGCCTTGGTCTTCAGCTGCTGCACACTCTGCAGTGGCAAGTCAGTTTTCAGCTCAAACAGGATCACAGAGTTGCAATGCAGCTGCTGGACATCCTGCAATGACAAGTCAGTGTTCAGCTCAAACAGCATCACAGGAGTCGCAGTTCAGCTGCTGTACACTCTGCGNCTTTGTTGGACATCTTCAGTCTTGAGATCCCATTCACGCCTGCATACAAAGTGTTACACATGATCCATTCTCGTTTTGCAGCTTCACCTTTGCCCTAGTGTACTGCATGCAGAGATCATGACAGACAACGCGTGTGCTGCAAAGTCAAAAACTTGCAGAGCTGAATTGTGCACACACCAGCAGCAGCATTTGCCAGTATGTTTATATAAAAGCCAACCATGTGAGCAAGTCAATAATCTGTTCATTGTGCAGCTGATTGAACTCACCTCCTGAAATGCTGTTGCTAGCATTAGTTGCTCCGCAACCCTTCATTGCATTGCTGCACAGGTAGTCTGAAGCCGCAGCTGCAATGGCTGAAGATGTGCCAAGGGAGCATAAGGCTTGTGATGTGCAATGCTGCAAATGTAGATTGGAGGNAACTGAATGCATCCTGTGTCCCAGACTTAACTCAGCCAAGACAATCGAAATCGCAAACTACAATGCTGGCTGAAACGTACATTGGCATGCTTATGATGAGCTGCTACCATCACAAGGTGCATCAGACTGAGTGAGAAGCAGGTGGACCAGGACAGCAGGAATCCTGTGGACGTACCTGCAACATGCAGAGATGCTCACACAAGCATGCCAGCACGAAGGTTGCACCGGTGATTGCACAAGGGCCTTGACATTTGACAAGGGCACTCAAGTCATGCGCCTGTCGCTGATCAGCAATACTAGTGCCTCGGGAACGTCCACTAGCACTTCACATACATCCTTATTTTTAACGCCAGTNGGTAAATGGCTGGCATTGTCCAGGCAGTTGCATTAAAATATTGCAAGCAAATATGCTTCACATACATGCATACACACAACAAATGATGACATCTGCAATGGTGATGATAAGCAGGCATGCTGGCAGCGTGCGTCAGCTGTGTAAGACAACTGATGCTTTGATACATGTCTTTTTTAAGAGCTCCATGTGTGAGTCCAAGCCAGTGTGTCATCTTGCAGTCTTGTTTGGCGGCAATCTGTCTGTCATCCTCCTGCAGCAGTTGCATAGAATGAGTGTCAGCAATTTGAAACTTGTAAAGTTCCACAGATCAGGACGTGCCAGAGCCATGTATCTTCTCTTTTGTGACTGCCAGGCCCATGCTTGCTGTGCCAGGTGACGTTCAAGAGCTTGCATCTTGGGTAGCTATGTGTGCAGAGATTTTGTTGTGAGCGATCAGCAGGGGCACGTACAGTACCATCCTGCCATGCTTCTTTGGATGGTTGTTCACAATAGCAACGACAGACAGTGCAGAAGGAGGATATTGGGACAGAACACAAATTTTCTAGTACATGATTGATGCATGTTTGCATAGCTGTATGTGACGTAGTTCTTCTAGGCCATTGGCACGCATATGCAAACGTGTGAGTGCATTTGCAACTGACCTGGCATCTTGAACAAGACACGGTGTCTGGTGCAAGGTCCTCACATGCTGCAGATGTTTGGCCTGTGTTTGGTGGTACATCTTCATGCTGCTCCAACGCACCAAACTGTTTCTCCTGTACAGCCAGAGTTGACTGTTGATCATTTCACAAGGAGTGCGCTGCATAGAGCTTATGGTTTGAGGAGTGCTGTGGTGTATAGCCTTGGTGAGATGACTGGAACTTGCTTGATACTCAAAAGTTGTAATTAGGCTCACGATTACTGAGGTGACAGCGAGCAACATTCTGTGTCCATGCTTGTACTTCTTGACTTTGCTCTGGTAAAGACTGTATTGTCAAAATGGCACACGCAGTTGCATCACAACATGCATTATTTAGACTGAGCAACCTTCACTTTATGCCATATGTAACATGGTAGTAGGAGATGCTGATTGAGGGCATTACCGCCAGACTTTGCTTTGCCATTTTAGGAGCTGAGCCTGTGTGAGGTGTAGTCTTGGTGCTGACGAGCCTCTTCTCAAAAGCTGTATCAGCTGGTACCTTTTCTTTGGGAAGGCAAAAGTTTCCTCTTGGTTTTCGAGTATGGGGAGAGTCTGCTCAGCCATTTGGAGGTCCTTGGGGGGATGATCTTGCACCTGTCAAATAAGCCAGGTCTTGGAAAGGCGCCCCAAGTCTGCCTGTCAGCCTTTATGGGCATGTCTGGAGCTTCCTGACTGGTTNGGCTCATGCGCACCCCTAATGCAAGGCACAGATGACATACACAGTGCTCACTGGGCTCAAATTCCTGAGGTTGCATAGCCAGGTACACTTGACTATTTCCAGCCTTGCGAAAGTGTGCTCTGCAGTACCTGTGACGATGTACTTGTGGCCCTTGGACTCCAACCACTCCCTGATACCGAGCTCATTCTCGACACACCCTGCAGCGACCTCACGAGTTGGATCCCGCAAGGTTGCAGAAATCGAACCACATAAGCGACGACAACTCATATTTGCAAGCCATGCGCGGCCGACATGACACGTGCTTGCGCTCACGCTGACTGTACCGATACTGCACAACAGCGGGGCATGCAGGAGTCAGATCTGTACAGGCTGCGTGTGTACCTAGAAGCCTCTTCTCAGACGCGGCTGGTCCGGCTTTGTACAAGATGGCGAGGACGGTCTTTGGGTCTGAAGGCTGGGCGTCTGCAGAGAAGGTAGCAGCCCCACCAAGCGTCTGTGCACTCTGGGTGAGAAGTGCACGGGCGGCGGTGGCGTTCCGCAACTGACGAAGAGATGTGGCCAACATGACTGCTGATGTGTGGAAGCAAGCGATGGGTGCGACGTAAGCTGGCCTATGATGCGCTGTGACGCAGTCTTAAGGCAGAACGCTGAGCATAGGCACAACCTGTTACGGGATGTGACTAAAATAAATATATGTGACCGTTATCGTTTCCGTTAAGGCCAATTCTAAATCTAGTGATATCCAATCACCGCTGGCAGCTGCAGTGCTGGCGTANTGCACTTACAGCTTCAGAATTACCTAGCAACACCCGTTCAAAATGGAACCACCACAACCTTCATGCCCTTGTTCAATTTCGACACAGCTTCTTCATTGCACATCATTGATGTCCAGCTCTTGATGGACGCCGGTCGCTGTGCGCAAGACGCAAACTTCCCACAGCTCCTTTATCAACCCAGACTATCATGGTGACTCTCGGCTTCACATTGTTGCCTGCCGCTTGTCAAGGTGTCTGTCACAGGAGTGCAGTTTGCCAGCAGTTTCTTGCATGACTACAGGCTGATTTCTGTAGACCTTCAACACTTTGAGGGCACCTTTCTGAAAGACCAAGGCGTCTTCTCCATTCAGCATGCAGTTGTAAGTACGCACCATGGACATGTTTCTAGGCAAGATACTTGCTGCATCATTATTTGACAGTGCTGATGCATAGGCAGCCTGCAGGCTCCCATCATTTATGAGAGGGTCAATCTGACAGCTACAGTGCCAGTCACACATTCGGCTAACATGACGCTGGACAACTGCACCTTCTCCTGCCCTGTCAGCACTGGTACAGTTTCAACATCGTACCAGATTGTGGCTCGCATATGGACTCCTTTGGAGCTGCTTGGGTCAATCAAGCTTTTGGACTCCCGTTTGATACTGCTTCAGCAAAGCCTGACCACAGCTAACGGATCTTGGGGTCAAACTCCTCTGCTGATCGCCAGCACCAGGTAGCAGCTGCACTGGCATAAGCCCCTCGGTGCACCAGTGTATTATGCTCTGATTGTGCAGGCACGGCTGTAGCACAAAGGCCTTGGGAAGCATGTATCTTGATGTCAGTCTTGACGCTTGCAAACAGTCATGCCACACAATGGTTAGTGCGCATCATTAGCCATCAGCAACATTTAGCGTCTTGAGCATTTGCATACTGTGTGACTTGGCTTCAGGTGATCTGATCTGCAGGCAGGTGTTCATTGTTGGCCAAGCTGACGCAACCATGTCACAGCTGGACGGCAGCACATCCTCAGATACTGCTGGTTCAGGAAATGCAACACTGCAGCCTAGCTTTGCCTGGACCATTGATGACAACACGGACATGTTGCAGCTGGGATATGGTGGCAGCCTGACGCTCCAGGCATTGACACTGTACCTGCCAGAGCCCTGCTGTGTCATGATCTCTCTGATTGGGTCTTGGTACTTCAGTAATCAGCCCCTTCCATGGAATGTATTTGGAAACATCCTCCCGGGTGCCTTCAGTGTGCAAGCTGTCAGAGTGCCTCAGCTCAATGCACCAGCATACTTCACCATGCGCAATGTCAGCATCGTATATGCAACCTGTGGAGCAGACTTTGCAGCTGCAGCTCAATTACTTGTGGCAAAATCCAGTGCAGACTTGGATAACTCCAGCGGCAACATCATCAGCTATGACAGTAGCAGCAACACCCTCTTTTGTNTGCCCCCAACAAACTTGTTCGTCAAGACCATGTGCAAAACATTCTTCAAGACCAAGTTGGTAAGCCCTGCACTTGTGCAAGTAAAGGGACACTTTGTACACCTTCTGAGTGTGCTGTTTGACACTGTTAGAATGTCGTGTGTTTGTATGTTGCAAGCTGGCACAATCACACTTGCAAGGATCGTACACAGCGCATGTGGTGCCACCTGGGCTGCTCTTACATCTGCCATATGTGCTCAAACATTCAGCAACAGAGACAAGCATGCAAGGCTGAGGTGACTGACAGCCATTAGTGTATGCCTTGCAACTATGCATGGTCACGACTGCAGACACCGGAAATATTCCCATGTGTAATGCAGGTGTGCTGACTAAGCTAGATATCATGGACCCTGGAACAGATGCCAGGGAGGTGCTGGACGGGTCAGCTGTCAGACTCAAGCATGGCTGGATTGGTGTTGTGAACAGAGGCCAGAAGGACATTTTGCAAGCGGTGAGCTGGTCACCCTTGGCAGGTGTCCTCGTGCTGCAACTAGCTATGTAACCTTGAGCTGCTCATGTAGTGTAGTGGCTCAGCCTTTGCTAGCAATGCTTACAGAGGACACATCTAAGCCTGCCTATCAAAGGCTGAGTCAATGCAGTGCATGAGCAGCTCAAGGTGACTTAGCTAGTTGCAGCGCGATTGATGCAGAGCTCATTTTGATGCCTTGTGCCTGCAATGCCGCTGCTGCACAGCCTATGAAACACCAATGGTATAGCTCTGTCTCATCCAACATCATGCCATGAAGACAGTATGCTGATGCTGTGACAGATGCAGAGGCAAGTTCACAAGCTTGAACCATGCGTTGCTGTTTTTGATTCCTGGTATGGTGATGGCAGGTAGACATGGAAACAGCTCGAAACAAGGAGCTGCAATTCTTCAGAGCCAACCCAAGATATGCTGATCTCAAGAACGTTGGCATGAACTTCCTGTCTAACAAGCTCAGTAACCACTTGATTGGTGCCATCCGCAGACAATTGCCTGCCATCCAGAACCAGATCAACACAGGTATCTGCCGGCAACTGCCTTACAATGGTCATGGACTGCTGGCTGAACATGTCGTTGGCATACAATGCTTGCCTGTCATGGTCCCTCCCACTTTGACTGCACAAGTCTTATGGTTCATGTGGTGTAGACGAATGTGTGCTACAATTGATGCGGAATGGCACAATAACAAGTCTACAGCTTATGTATTGCTCCCTTCGCACAGCAGATAAAGGTTTGATACGATCATACATCAGCATGCATTACATGACAAGTTCCTGCTTTGTGGCTGCATCTTTGACAGCNTATTTACATTGCATGCATCAACAGAGTGGCAGGAAATGCCACTGCTGCTGCAAGGAACATGCAAGCACTGCTATGGACTTTTGTGGCTGCTGCTGCTGTCCTGCTGCTGGTGCTGCATGATGATGTTACTGCTGCTGAAGTTGCCATACATACTGTGTCTGTGCTAAGCAAGTGGGAGTGACCACACTGATGGGTGCATACATTGGCCATATGCTGCTGTCCTGCATGCTAGCTAGAGCATGGTAGCATTTCTCTAGTGGCATTTGCTGATCTATCTGGCTGCCTGCACCTCTTGGTATGAGCTCGCATTGCTTCGGCTTGATGAGGACCAACAGCACCACTTGTTTCGAGCTTACTGACAGTCGGGCATGGCGCTGCTGTACAGGCGAAGCTGCTGGATGTATCATTGTGGTGAGGGGCAGGAGTGAACTTACACGGCCACAAGCCTCATTCTTACGATACCTGACCTGGCTCAATATCTGCTGCTGTTGCAGATGCACCGCTTGTGCAGTGCTTAGCAGTGGCGCTGCAGTTACTGCTATACAGCTGTGACGCAATCAGACCTGTACATCTGAGCAGTACAGGATCTGTCTCTTATACACATCTNTCAAGCTTGCAATTGGACAGCGTGCAGCTGACATGCGAGTGTCATAAAAGGTAGACCCTTATGTGAGTGTCCTTCATGCATATGACAACAACCGTTATAGACCTGGCTTGACGAGATACTGGCTCGCTCACATTTGACATCTAGCCACACAATAATCGAAGGTGTTTGGGGTACCCTACGTGACTGTGATGTATGGAGACCTAGTACTGGAAGGCAAGTCAGTGAAGTCAGCACTTGTGCAGTGCTGGACATANCGGTATCATTCTCGCTGGCATCTTGGCAGCTGCAGGAGCGACTGTTGCCCATTTTACAATACACCAGGCACTTTTCCAGCCTTATGTTTCCACCTAAAAGGGCTCTAAGGGCCGCACCTGAGACTGCCCCAGGACTTCACCCGGACGGGCCCTGAAATCACCTGGGGAGACCACAAGTGCCAAGTGGTCTGGGCTATACAGGAAGGGATGTCATGCAACTGCACCTTTCGACTGTTCTGCATCCCACATACAGTAAGGTGGGCTCACATCCTGACAACGGCCGCATCGAGAGATTTGCATATTGGCATGTTTCCCGTTGACCACTGCCAACTATATGACTTCAGCAGCGCATTGCAGTTCTACAGCCAATTCAGCCTTCTGTTCTGNATCTGCACACAGTCGCGCGGTCTCGCAAGACCGGATGCAGCAGTCCACACAGTATCTGCACCATTTCAGCTGCTTGAAGTGCAGCAGAGTGACCAAGAGATGGAACCGCAGCTGCTCTGTAGATGTCAGCCAACAGGGGGTGCAGGCCTGGGCTGCTCTCAAGTCTGGCTCCTGCTGTAGCGTATGTTGGCAAAACTGCACTCTCGTGTAAGCACAGGTTGGCAGTCAGGCGCAATGTATGTGCTGCAGTATGCGGAGTAGCAAGGTATGCACTCGGCATTGCGTGACATGCGCGAATGCATAACTACATTATGCTGTCTGTCATGCACTGAGGGGCTTTGACANTGAAGCTGAAAGTCTGGTTAGCATACATCAACTGTGTATCTACAGACAGTACTGTTGCAACATCATGTCTTGCCGTTCTCTGACGCATCGCATTGTGCTTGCAGGCCTATGAAGCTGAGGCGCGCAACTTCTTGACACGTCCTGACGATGAAGTGCAACAGCAGATTGCAGCAACCAGAGCAGAGTGGGAGCAAGTGCAAGCCAGTAGCACCTTTGATCAAGTCATAGTGAGGCCAATTTCAAGAACACATATATGATTGTACCGCATTGCATGCTCTGTGCAGTACATATTGCAAGTGCACTGCAGTGCATGACCTGTCTGCGGTCAAGTAACCTACTCTGGAGTGTGGCACAACACTACCAAATATTGTCAAAGTAGAGCCAGAGGTGTTCTACTTCTACTTCTACTTGGCCTCTGGCTCAATGTGTGATACTGAGTGTACGTGACTGCGTGCAAGAGCAATCTGTGCTAGGCACAACACATGTTGCAGCCAAGTGCCCTGTCTGATGTGCTTCAGCATCAGTATGCTCTGCAGGTGCACGATGATGTCAAGGCAAGCTGCAACCAACTGGTAGAGCTGCTTACCAGGTCAGCAGTCTACACGCTTGAGCACCTCANTCATCACCCTGCAGTCTGTCCCTATCTGGGCGCCAGCAAAGGCCTCCATCCAGCATCTCAACCATGACATACAGCCAGCTCCACAGGTCATCTCTCCTGCCTATATGCTGTTTGGATTGGCGGATGGCAGCAAGAAGAATCATGGTGTTCAACACAGATGCGCTGCAGCTAGGGCACAAGTCAATAAGAAAATGCATGGGTGAGGAGATGCATCAGCGCACAATGAACAATGGGTTTTGTGCATGTGGGGCAAGACTGTAGGAGAAGGGTAGGGGNTCAACTTGAGCCTCGGGCACCAGAAAAGGGTTGTCTGTCAGCAGCTCCTGCAGAAACTGGTACAGAGCATGCTTTGTAGCAGCTGATGGCAACTGTTGGCCAGCTTGCCTGCAGCAACAAAGGTGTATACAATGATGTTCATGCAAGCTGGCATCAGCAAGGTTCTGTNTGCCAGTGTCTGCACTTACCTTTCCCACAGCTCATAAACTGTACGCACAGACATGGAGACAAGAACATGTTGATATCAGGTTACACAGGAAAGCAAGAAAAGCACACATGCAAGTTGCCAGTGCGCTTGCTGNGCCCCCAACCCCCTTGCTTTCTCTTACTCTGCTTCCGTTTACCTCATACAGCAACCTCACTGAGCTCTCCTACCCTTGTCTTGCATAGTGCTTACTCAACACCACACCTCATGCTGACTGGCAAGTTGTATGTTACAGACATGGTTGAGACAGAATGACACCAGGGTGCCTGACCTGCCCTTTGCTTGCGCCTCCCTGGGGTCTTGCACTACCCTCCTCAGCAGCTGCTGCAAGTGTTGCACTGAGGGCTTTGCCCAGAAGTGTCCCTCAAAAGCTCCCCTCTCAGCAACTTGTTCCAGGCCATCNCAGCAACTGCAGGGTGCCCGCAGGTGACTGCCATCAAGCTGCACAGCAACCTAGTGCTTGTATACCCCAGACTTCCATGGAGAGCCTCTGAGCACAGCCTTGCTGCAGAAGGCATGGCTGCCAGCATGAAATCCGGTGTGACCCGCTTGTGCACAGCCACCGCTGGCTCGTATGCTACCTTGACCACAGACATGAGTACCAGTGTGACAAATGCCGCAAGTGGGTTGACCAGTCATGGCATAATAAGCAAGGCCTATGCAGCAAAGCCTCATACANCAACTGCTGTGGCAACGTCTTCTAGCTGAATTTGCAGCCTACTTGCAAGCTGCAAAGCATCTGTGATGTCTGACATCTCCTGGTTTACTCCAGCAGCGCGGTCCTGATTTTCCCAGAAGCCCTCAGTTGAGGCTTGCTGCTCTAGTTCATGCAGTCGTTGACGCTGCAGTGTCGGGTCTGTGCTTGCAATCAGCTGTTGCACACGCGTACTGGCTGCTTGTAACTGCAAGTCATGCTCACATANTGCCACTGTGCAGCTCAGCATAGAAAGCGCTTTGTTTTCTTTCTTTCAAAGCCACCATCATCACAGTGGAGCAGCTGCTCGAGTGCTTGTATCTCTGGGCACACAGCCATATGCATAGTGACCAAGCTGCAAACGTGCAAACGTGCAGTTTAGGCTCACCTGCACATCACTCTCCGCATGCAGGTCAGCTGGCAGGACCACTNTCCTGGCCCGTGGGCCCAAATGGCCTGTTGCACGATCGCGAGTGGGCCTTGGTGGGAGACGACGGCCGGGTCTTCAGTCAAAAGTCCATGCCACAGCTGGCTCTTGTGCAGCCAAAGCTTAATCNCAAAATGATGTCCAGGCATTTCATGGACTTGGGTTGGAAGCATGGACTGCAGCTTGCTTGCCATCTCTCTGCCATAGCCTGGGTAGATGGCCTGCACATTTCTCACATTCACTCAGTGCCTTGCATGGTGTCATTTGACTGTCTGCTCAGAGCAGCTGTGGCAATGAACTGTGATGCAGTACACTTTTCATTAGAACCCAGTTCAAGCATCACCTGGCAGCAGATAATTTTTNCTATGCTAGAGTGTGGTTGATAAGTTGGCAATGAAAAATGAGTCAACAATTCAGGAGTGATTGAATCTGTAGTGGGTGGCAGAAATGCAGGTGTTGCATCACTGCTGCACCAGCTGCAGACATTGTTTGTACCATGACAGGTGTTTACCAAGACCAGCAGGTGCAATGAACACATGATGGAATTTGCTGCCTGCCTCTTGACATTGTACACCTCCCAATACCACAGTGCAAGTTGTTGCTGACATGCAGGGACGCTATATGCAATATGTTCAGTGCACACTACTTCCTGTACAATGCGGAGATGGTCTTACAACCATCAGGCTTGCTGCTGAGTCAAGCAGGAGACCACACTTCCATAAATGCAACCAAGTCACAGAACATATGTAGACCTGATAGTGTCGTGTTGGCATGNTGGCCTAACTGTCATATTGCACGTAGAATGACAGTGTGTAGTGCTGATTATGCTTACGGGCTAAGCTGCGTCCATGCTGCTTCAGAACTGCAAACACTGCCATAGTATGCTTGCGACACATGTTGCAAGACACTTGCCGCTTGCGCTGCGTCTGTTGATGACCTTTTGCTCTCAACAGTGCTTGCATCGTTTGCCAAATTCAGCAAAAACATGAATTCTGACCTGTACAAAGGAGTCAACAGCTGCACTGCCATGCACACATCCTGTCAACCACAATTCATCAATCTGGTTGCATGCTGCTTGTGTCCTGCCTTGCTTTCCATCCTTGCATGCGCATGCAATGCAGCTTTGCTCAGTGTCTTGTCATGTGTGAAGTGCCAACACTGCAGGGCTACAGCCCTATCTGGCTCAGGAACCTGGCAACCAATGAGCAACCCACATTCGTCACCCCTTTGAGCTGTCTGGAGCCGTCAAGCGGCATCCGCGTCCTCGGCAGCTCACGCACCGGAGCGCCAGCACCTGCCCCGTCCCTGTCTACGGCAGCTTCCCGTGGCACGCTGACCACAGTGGTGGAGGGCAACACCACCACCACCGTGTCTTGTCCAGCAACAGCAGCAAGGAATGTGCCAACCATCTGTCCTTTTGTCAAGGCATGTGGAGAAACCTCATCAGTCACTTTGACAAATGGCACGGTAGGTAACAGACAATTGAGCAAGTTGTTCAGCTTGCCTGACGTTGCAGTGTGAAAATTATTCAGTGCGGCTGCAAAGTCACCATGTAGGTGGATACCTGTTTCAGTCGTGCGCCAGGNACTGCAGAAGACATGGTGATGCTGATTTTGTATAAAAGCGTGATTGATAAATTTGTTTGCATTTGTATATGTTGAGCTGGCAACAATTTGGCTTGCTGAGCTGTTACAGTGATGTGTATTGTTGTTGAAAACAGCCAATTGCTGTGCACACCACTTGTTGTGCATGTGCTGCTATTGCTGCATGTCAAACATCTATAAACTTTGCCAGCCACAGGTGCAGAAGTCCAACGTACACTTGCAGTTGAGCTAATCATGGACAATGCCAACTGTCACTGTGCTATAACCATCAGCTATGCTATGTAAACTCATACTTGCTAGCAGACCCTCTTCAAGTCTCAGTGTGAGCAGCTTTTGACATATATATAGACTTTATTCGCACGAGTACTGTTCAGCAGGCACCTATGCACATGAAAAGGTTTGAGTATGCCTGAGTAAGCGTCTTATGAAGCATGCATGTAGTTCAATGTGCATGCATGCCTCCAGACAGGTCTGAACTTTGCGCAGACTGGATGACACTGTGTGCTGGTTGTGCAGGGGTTTCGCGTTCTACCTTCATGAAAGCCCACTTGTCATCACATAGTGATGTGACATCCAGCTCGCCAAGTGGATTTCCTCATGATGCTGCAATGCATATTGGTGTTGGCATGCTCTGCCTTGCTGTCGTAGCGGCAGCAATGCTCATCGGAGAGTCAGACCTGCGGCAACAGGCAAAGTTGCTGTCCTCAGGCAGCAAGCAGCATAAAAGTTAGTGCATTTAGTGCATATTGGTGCATGACAGTTAGCACACTTGCAGCAATTTGCTTTGCGATACATGCCCCTGTGGTACAGTACATACACCTGAGGGTACCGGTCCAGGGCGACTTTTACTGTCACGTGTCTTTGTAAATATACAACAGTACACGGTTCTGCTGGATGCACAATGCATGTCCTTGTAGGCGAAGGATTACCACTTCAATGGACTGTGCACATACAGCAGCAGCAGCAGCAATGTGTCACGATGCATCTGTGGCGGCGGCGGCGGCGGCTTCTTTGACAGTGTCAAGGTGCCAGACACATTTTCATCCTCAAGTGACGGTCAACAAAGGCCCAGCTCTGCTTCACAAAGTCGTGGCAGGTCACAGCCATCACGGCCTGCGTCCAGCAGTGGTGGTGGCGGAGGTGGCTTCTTTGACAGCGTGTCAGTGCCTTCCTCGTACTCTGGTAGTAGCTCTGACAATGAACAAAGGCCAGCATCCCGTGGCCAGCAAAGGCCAGCATCACGTGGCCAGCAGAGGCCAACTTCTCCTGGAGGCGGCTTCTTTGACAGCGTGTCAGTGCCTTCCTCGTACTCTGGTAGTAGCTCTGACAATGAACAAAGGCCAGCATCCCGTGGCCAGCAAAGGCCAGCATCACGTGGCCAGCAGAGGCCAACTTCTCCTGGAGGCGGCTTCTTTGACAGTGTCAAGGTGCCAGACACATTTTCATCCTCAAGTGACGGTCAACAAAGGCCCAGCTCTGCTTCACAAAGTCGTGGCAGGTCACAGCCATCACGGCCTGCGTCCAGCAGTGGTGGTGGCGGTTTCTTTGATAGCGTAAAGGTGCCGGACACCTCTTCCTCCTCTAGCCGCAGTTCACAGAGGTCCAGCTCTGCTTCAAGCAGCCGTGGCAGGTCCCAGCCATCAAGGCCTGCTTCCAGCAGTGGTGGTGGCGGAGGTGGCTTNGTGCAACACGAGCACAAGTGTAACACCTGCTCGCCTGCTGTGCCCACACTGTTTGGTCACGGCAGTCTACGAAGGATCCTGACATCATCGCAGAATAGCGCGTGCATGATCAATTCTGCCGACGAAAGCTGGGTCCCTACGAGGCTGTGAAACAACATACATAGCAAATAAAGGTCTATCACTGTCTGTACTGCTCATGGACCAGCCCATGACTCAGCAATCACAACCTGTGGTAACAAGAATGATGCCAAATCAGCCAACCAATCGTTGACCTGTAGGTGCTGCCGCCCGGGTAACTCACTTTGCATCCTTTGACTGCGGTAATAGGTGCCAGTAGGGCAGTCACTGCAGACTGTATTTGGCATCCATGATGTCTCTGTGGCCTCAGTCTCCAAAGGTACTACTCTGCAGAGCTGTGTTCCCAGAAACAGCTGTGAGTTGTACTATTGACTCTGCTTTGCAGGGGCTTGATCTACCACTTGCTAGCGACAAAGTTGGCTTCTTTGAGCGGGCAGCTACAGATCAGTGCTGCCTCCGCAAGCTTGCAGCAGCTGCCTTCATTGCTGTGGCGCTTCTTGGATCGTCTCTCAGCGTCCTGTGGTTCCGCACACATGCAGAGAAGCATGTCTGGCGTGACACATGGACAGCCAGATGTTGTGTGGCAGCTGACTGCTTGAAAGCTTCATCTGCACTTGACCAGAAGTATGCTGTAGTGTCCAGCATACGCTCATCAGAATACATTGTCATGCTGCGGGATCTGCAGTGCTCCTTGAACCTGACTAACCCATCTGTCCAGTTTATTGTGCTGGCGGTCTCTGGAGAGCTGTCTCCAGAAGAGGTTGATACTGTCAAGGAGTTTGCAGAGTATAGGGAAGTGCCCAACATAGAATATCCCAACAGCCGGGTGCCTCGCTTTGGCAAAAACTGGTTCAAGCTAAATGCATGGAATATGACAGAGTTCTCATCAATTATCCTGTTGGATGCAGACACCATAGTCATGCAAGACCTCAGTCACCTGTTCGCTTTGCCCACTGACTTTGCATGGAGCTTCCTAAATGCACCAAACTACAACTACAATTCAGGAGGTTTCATCATGTTGAGGCCATGTCAGCAAGTCTTTCGTCACATGTTAAGTATTGTTGAACATGATAAGTCTAAGCGTTTCCCCAGGAAGTTCTCAGAGCAATCCTTCTTTGAGTGGTACTTTGAGTTCACAGGGTACAGACTGCCAATGATNACATACAGCACTTGTGGCAACCAGCCCAACTGCATGGTCCCAGTTGGGTCCAAGCGCTGTTTGTGTCATTGTGGAGGTTCCACCTTCCCAGAGTCAGCTCAGTACACACGTGATCCTGATTCACATGCCAATGATAATGTTCAATACAGATGACCTGTCAAGGCATGTTCACAGACCTGTGACTGAATCACACATGCCGTTACCTGCATGATGCCATCCTGAGGGGTTTCTGAGGTGCCAAGCAGCTCTGGGGACATCATTGCCTGCTGCCTAAGGCGTTCCTGTGCCTGTGCATCTGGTCTGCCTTTTGCTGGTCTAGGAGTGTGGACTCGCTTTGAAGCCTGTGCACACATCTAGCTTCACACTTTGGTGAAGAAGTCAATAGTACATCCTGTGCTTCAGTAACACAGTGTCAGAATTCTTTGCAGCTGCTCCGCTGCTCTGCGCAGCCCACTATGCAACATTCAAATTTGCAATGATGTGGCAATTTGTGGTTGTGGATGAGGCAATGACAAAATTCTTGAAACCAAGGTGACCCGCGTCATCAAAGCATGTTCAATGCAGTGCAGGTATCCAGCAGCAACAACTAGACATAACGGTGCGAAAGCCTTCAGCCACTCACCACGGTTGCTGTGGGAGCTAACTTTGGTGCAGATACAACAGGGCTGGGTTTGCGTCTGGCTGCAGCGTTGCCTTGTCCCAAGGGCTTCACTGGCTCTTCATGAGCATCTGAAGGCGCTGATTCAGCTTCTGCCTCAGACCTCAGGCGCTCATAATAGCTCTACAAGTGAGCAGACATCAGGCACTACAGAAAGAGTCCTCTATGTATGCAGGCACTAGACTTCGGCTGTAAAGCAGTGCTGCATGTAGTGCAAACATTGTGCACAGGAAATGTTGAAGATACACATACTGCACTGAACAGCATCAGAGAGCTGACCTTGCCATCCCAAGAGTCCAGCAAGCGCTGGCGAAGAGATGTTTCCTGCTGCCTATGCTGATCACTGCTTGTCTCAGTGCCATCTGGCAGCATCTCTTCAGCAAGCTGGTTCAGCTCAGCTGTCATGGCTGCCACTTCCGCAGCTGTATCCTGCATTGACACACAGAATGTCAAAGGGTAGCTGTGTATAGTCAAGGTGGCAGACCTTAGTGGCATGAGCACCAATGGTCACACAATTCAATCACTATTTACTGGGCAGATTAGCCACAAAATTCCTGGTCTGTATGCTGTAGTCCGGACTGCTCTACACTCTCAGGTCAGTCTCATGTGAAATCAAAATGCACAAGCTGTGTACAGAACATACCTTGACAGCAAAAGCAAACATGATCAAGATGCCACACCCTGGCAACGCATGTGTTGATGTGTACAGCAAAACATGACCGTAGTGAGGAAGGCTTGCCTGTCCAGGGGCAATTGTGCTTCGCCTGACACGACTTGTCATCTTGGTGCAAGCAGTGACGTCACCATCTGACGGCTCATCATGCACCACCGACATGCTTGGCAAAGCGCTTTTCCGCCGATCAGAACAGTGCACTGTTTGTGCAGCATCAGCTTGCTCAGCATTGTAACTCAAAAGATGCTTATCCAGGTCGCTGTCATCTCCATTGTACCATTCACCATAGCGAGCTTGGTTGGCTGGACGCCTATGCATGCATTGTGTTGTTGTCCAATCATCTAGTGAGAACAGTGTTTGCACTTGTGGAACTCCAGCACGTAATGAATGCAAGGCTTGCATGTGATGACTACAAAACGGTACACCGATCAAACATGCATGTTGTGTGGCTTCATTGTAATCATCAGGAACAGAGATCTGTGAGTACCTGCGCTTGTTGATGGCTGTTTGACATGCTAGAGGAACATCAGCTTCTGGACCATCTGAACCAGCTGCAGCAAGGGTGGCAAGGTGCGCATGCTGCATTGAAGCTTCTGCTTTACTTGTTTGTCTGCTTCTAGCTGCACCATCAGCTGGTGCTTCATGGACAGCAGACGCTGCAATGTGCGCTGGCCTGTTGTGTTGCTCTGTACCACTGGGTAAGGCTGGATCTGCACAGGCTGTAGCATGTTGACGGCTGCGACATTCTTGCAAGCTTTGATTCGCCTTGCTTGCCTGTTGACTGGCAAGTCTGTGCTTGCAAGCAGGCTGCGACTGGTTTGGCTTCACAGCNCTTCATCATGACACCGTCAGTGTCTGTGTCTTCACGCTGCCAATACACCATAATGTCTGGCCATCTGATGTTGTATCACACCACTGTGGCATGTGTATGCCACTGGAATCTGTGCCAGCTGCCACGTTCTGCATAGCGATACAATTTGACAAGGACTCTTGAGGCCGCAGCGCATCTTGGAAATGCTGTATCATGAAATTTCTGCTTTGAGGCAGCACCTTGGCACTGCAATTCCACCTGCAGCAAGGCAAACATGCTGTTCACTTGTCATTGGACATCTGATCATGCTGCAGCTTGTTACTTGAGCACCATTGCTCAATTTTCTTTGTACTTGGCTTCACAGTCGGAGGGTATGCCCAAGCGGGACCTGGAAGGTTTGAGGAACTGGAGTGCAGGCTGCGCAGGTGCCTACCCTGCGTAGATCCAGCAGCAATGGATCAGATGATCTTGCTCTTTGCTGCTCAGATACCCCTAGCAAGTGACACGCTACTGTGTGAGCTATACGACAAGGCAAACATCAGTCCTTTGGCCAACACCCAAGCAGCTTTATGCAGGCACTGTATCAGCACATCACACCCTTTTGGGCATCAATGATGAGTAAAAATGCAATGTTGATTGTGCCTAGGCTCAACCAGCAGTGCTTTGATTGTGAACTGCGTTTGTAGCTTACATCTCAGGTTAAGGTGTAAATGGGGCAGACAGAGAGTGGGGCTCAGTCACCCATATACTTATGCATGCTTTGCTTTCTTGGTTCACATGCTCATCTGCAATTTTGTGATGAGTCGTCACAGACTGCATGTGCAGGCAGCAAAGGCAAACGGNTGTGTATGGCAGTGCAAAACCCATCCTGACACATCAGATCTGGCAGCAGGTGCTGGGCATGAAAGTTCGAGAGCATGTGCAGCGACAAGCATTCCGTGAAGGCCAGCACACACTGCTATAAATGTCAAGTCCGCTTTACCGAAGGATGTGCTACCCGGCACATGCAAGCCAATGAGCAGCTGTCAGCGCTGTGTTGGCCAAGTCAATGTCTGCAGAGATGACAGTCCCAGCATTCAGCAAAAGTCATGCTGCACTGGGTGCAGCTCCATACAATGCTGCAGAACTCCTTTCAAGGGGTGAGAATTGCCATATGCATACCACTCTACCAAATGTGGACGCTGTTAGCCAGTGGCATGTATGCACTGAAGAAACGGATCCTTGAAGTATGAACTCAATCATCTATCTTCTGCTGTTAGCACACACGATGTTGGCTCACATGCAAAGTTGTCAGGCAGTAGAGAGCCAAGCTAAACAATGTGTCTTTTGAAGCAGCATTGTGGTGTGAGCATCCCTTGCATGCCGTTCAGATGCAGTGTTTGCGCTGCACATGCGGCAGTAAGCAGGCTGGAACTGGTCTGCGCTTGAGATTTCTTGTGCAAAGACTGCCCTGTCTGCCAAATCGCGGTTGTCAGGTTTACCAGTTCGGACCTGCTTAGAGTATGCAGCTGTATGCAAACATCGGTCACATTGTTTTGAGCAGTGTACACCGGCTTTGTGACTTGGCCTGCATGTTCAGGCTGTGGGAGATGCAATTTTTTCGCAGGCCACATCGAGAACAGCAAACGCTTCATGCCTCACACAGTACATGTTGCATACTTGAGCGAAAATGACAGATTGAAGCACGGAACAAAATAAACGAAATGTTGAAGTTGCGGCCCTGACAAAAATTGGAGCTACCACGACATCAGAAAGCTGAAAGACATCAAGCATAATCAGGCCAGAAGAGCAGAACCAACTTGCACATCTAGGTCTGATAGGCAGGAATCTCCATCGATGACAAGCACAACACGTTTTGACACAGCCTATGTTATGAAGAGCATGAGACGCACAGCCCAGCAGCCCATGCTGGGACAGCACCATCATACAGTAATGTCCGAGAGCATGCTGCCTGGTCTGCTTTGCTCTCACTAGCAATCTCTTCTGCAATTGTATCAGAGTACGGGTTTTGCAGCAGCTTCAAGACCCTCTGCACCTCTGTATAGTCACCCTTCTCTGCCTGGTCAATGGCCTGCTGTGCTATCCAGTTCCGCAGGACATATCTGCAGCAACATGCAAGCAACTGTNCTGCAGGTATACTAGTAAAAGTTGCTGAAAGTCATTGACCAACGCCCTGGCTGGGGAGCACATGTGAGCTGCACAGCTCAAAGCAGGCAGCTGGCAATCACTCCTGCTCTCATCTCGGAGCTGCTCTAACCATCACGCCCAGAATGCATGCCATGTTGTGCATTTGAGCTTGCAGCATGGCAGAGCCTTGCTGTCAGTTTATGCAGCTGCTCAAGCATTGGCACTTCCATGCAACATCACCTCCCTGTGAGCAAGGTGGTGTCACACAGACATATGTCTCCACAACAACACATGCCTTTTTAAAATGTAGCATAGGCTAATGGCCTGGTGTGATAGGCTGCAAATGCAACAACATGCCGTGCTGCACTTCTGCAAGTCTGCTGAGCTGACGCCAACACTCGCTCGTCTAACCAGATGTGTACGCCATGTCTGAGCCTTGTCGATGGCACAGTGAAGTGGCNTTACCGGTTCCTGGCAGTTGTCTGAGACCGCACAAGCTCCATCACCTCTTGCATCTGGCTGTCCCTCTGCCTCATGCCGGCCAGAAGCTCATCTTTGAGGCTAGCCTCAGTCGCTCTAGCCTCCTCCAACCGCCATTCCGCTCGCTTTTCGCTGTGCTCAGCCATGTCCAGAATCTGGTTCTTCTCATACTTGATGTCATGGACAGTTTGCTCATGTTCCATAGCAGCTTGAGCCAGCCGTGCATGCAGCTCTTGTTGCTGAGCATTGTACTCCTTGACTAACACAGCAATGGCGGTTGCACCAAAACTGAGCTCAGGCGCACATTGGTGATGTGTTTCATGAGGGTCATGGCTGACTCGCAAGTGAGCCAGATGTATCCTTCACACTGGAGCTGCCAACAGGCGCTTCCGGAAAGGGCTTAGGTGCAGGGACCTTGCCTGCAACAGGCATAGATTTTATAGGACTCACACTCACCTGTGTAAGAAGAACCCAGGTACATGCAGAACATGTAAACAATTGGTCCAAATTGCACGTGCAAAACTTGCAGTGTGCATCCTGGTAGCACAAGTTTTAGGATTGCATGCAAGCATCTGTGTACTGTAGTCATCCATGGCAATGCATGAATATCAGCAGTTCCAAAGGACACAGCAATGTCAAGGGTCTGNCAACAATGGTGGGTGTGTGTATCTGGTAACACTAGTATCAGCAAGATCATGTTGGCGTAGTCATGAGCAAGCGTGTCACCAGCTACTGCTCGGCAGCAGGAATTACAGATGGTGGGAACAGCGCACAGTTTCCTGTTGCCTTCTCAATGCGCTCTGATCTGATGTCATAAATCGATGTCATAAATCCACTGTGTACTGAGAAACTATACTCCATACTCTTTGTCTCAGCTGCTGACCTCATAGCTGGCCTGCCTTGTTGCAGCCCAGGGAGGGCTATGAGATGGAAGCCCCAGAGAAGCTACAGGAAGCTGGCAAGCGAAAGGATGCTGGGAATGCCCTGTTCAAGCAGGGCAAGTGAGTTTACAGCTGCTAGCCATGTCTGCTCTTGTCATGCAAGGCACTGCTGTTCACCGTACAGGGAGGAGCCTGTCCGGAGCCTATCATGACTTGGCCATGAATCTAGACTGTATGTGCGACTGATGCTGGCATGCTGTACGCTACTGCAAAACTGCTTACATTGATACAGGCGGTGGAACACTGACACGCCAGTGTCATGTATTCATTGTGCAAATGTTTCGGGTTGTCACACTTGCTGCAAACTCTGCAATTCAATCCTGACAACGCTGTGGAGGCCAGGATTTGTTGAAAATGCCTTGTTTTCAGTCCCTGCATGTCTCAATAACATGGCACACATACATGTTCTAAGGTGTACCAATTCATTCTGGCCTTACATTGACTCAGTTAAGTAGAGACACCACTTGTTTTAGTTGTGCATGCTGCCTGCATCTTGTGAAGCCTGCACTGCTATGCATACACCTAGCTTGTATGCATACAAAGCACACTCTTGTCACCACATCACTTTGTTTACCACACCTGTTGTTGCAGGTGGCAAAGGGCGCTCAAGAAGTACCAAAAAGGAGTTGAGTTTATTGAGCATGATGATCAGTTCTCAGACCAGGAGAAGAAGCAGTCTAGTGAGATCAAGAAGTCCTGCAATCTCAACCTTGCTGCTGTACACCTGAAGCTGAACAATGTCAAAGAAGCGTGCAGAGCTTGTAATAAGGTAGGCTTACAAGCGAATTTCAACCTGACAGCATTGCAACACTTGACCTTCTGCTGCAATTGATGTCCATGCAACTCCTCAGTCTTCCTCTTCTGGCAATTGTGAATGCCTTGATTGCTTGTTGCGTGCATGATGCTGATCCCTTGAGCATCCATGCTGCTGTGCTCTGCAACTATGCCGACTGAACATGTCTGACAATCACAGTGACATGACTTGCCTGCTACAATTGTGTGTTCAACACATTAAGCCCTGTATAACAACTCACAGCCAGCATGCGCCACCAAGAAGTCCCTTTGCAGGCTAGTATCCTTCATGATGTCAACTACATCAACAGCGTTGCCGACTTTGGTATGTGACTGTGCTAACAGCTTTCCCTCAACCTTGTGTCAGCAAACTATCAAAAGGCTACTGACTTCCAGGGCTGCTGAACACTGGAGCCATCACAAAGATGGCATTTCTTAGTCTGAAATCAGGAAAGTGTAGACAGACTGGTTGTAGCAGGTCTGGTATCATCAATCTTCAGCATGACAAGGTGGTCCTGTCTGATGCTGCTGAGGTGTCTTTATAGGTGCTGGAGAAGGACAGCAGCAATGTGAAGGCCCTCTTCAGGAGGGCGCAGGCATACATGGCCACTCAGGACTACATAGAGGCTCGCCAGGATCTAGACCTGGCCATCAAAGTGGATCCCACCAACAGGTCTGCTTCGCACCTGTCACACCATGTCGTGTCTCAGTTGCTGCAGCGTACTGGCAAGGAACTCTCTACTGTACTGCAATCACGGCTTTCCAAGGCTGGCATTTGCCTTTACATGGTGAAATTGCACGGCCATGCTCATGAACAGATGCAAAGCTGGTAAGGTGATGTAACAGGTGTTGTCAATACCCACAGCAGCATGCAACGGCAAGCTTTNAGTGACTTTGGTTCCGGTCATTGCACACTCAGTGCGTGTCTTATTCTGCTGCCTTGGTACGTCCATCTGCAAATCCACTGTTGTTCACTGTCATGCCTGCCAGACATAATAATGTCTTCTACTGCATGCAGACATTATGCAGCAAGGACAAAGTTCACAATGTCAACGACGTGTTAGCAAACTGTCTTCCCTGCAGAGACACTGTCCTGATTGTGCAAGCTGCTTGCAACACCTGCAGGGCAAGTTATCAAGGGATGGGACCAGGGTGTAAAAACAATGAAGAAGGGTGAGAAAGCCCTGCTGACCATCAAGCCAGAATATGGCTATGGGGAGCAGGGCTCTCCACCCACCATTCCTGGCAATGCCACACTGGACTTTGAAGTGGAGTTGCTTTCCTGGAACAGCGTCAAGGACATCACACCAAACAAGGATGGTGGCATCATCAAGACAATCTTGACTGAGGGCCAAGACTGGGCCTCTCCCAAGAATGAAGACGAAGTGCTAGGTAAGCTGCATGATCAAGGCAACAACACCCAATGTATTGTTGGCCCGAGCTGCATTGAGTGCAGCCAATGTGAGTGAAATCAGCTGCATGATGGTATCAGGTGTTTCAGGACATCGCTTCACGCTGTTGTTCACACAGGTCTGTGCAAATGTCGCCAACCCTGTCATATTTCGTCACCCCCATAGGGACATATGCTAGGCCATAGTATGCTTCTGTCCTGCATCTGTATATCATGACCTTGGGCTAGCTTCAGGTGCCTCCAAATGCAGTCCACCATGAAGCCTAGGCAGCAATTTGCGAATGCATAATTGCAGTGCAGCAATACTGGTAACCAAGACCAACAACTTGTTCATTGTGTTATTGGTGTTGGCCTCAGAGTCCCTCAGGAGGGCACAAAATGTCTTGGGCTTTCATGGGCATAGCATGGGCTTCCTTGTTGCGTACGCTCTGCGTAAATTACGCGTACAGATTTGCATTAGGCCCTGACAATATTGCGTGCACCTTGATCAGCTGTCCTTGCCATGCAGTGCAGTATGTCATCACCAATCAGGACGGCACCGAGACCCTGAAGCAGGCTGCTGAGGGAGGGGAGGAGTTTGTTGTGAGCAACAGCCCTATCCCGGCTTTTGCTACAGCCCTGAAAACCATGAAGAAGCAAGAAAAGGTGTCTCTTGTCATCAAACCTCCATGTAAGTTTCCCATTTTGACTTCAAAGTCGTAGTCTGGGCACAGCTCACTGGTGATTGGGCACGCACAATGATAGACATGCGTAACTGTGTGTTGTGTAGAAAATATAGCTGCATACCACTGGTGGTTGGGCCTGTATACCATCAGAGTGCGCTCCTCAGGCCTTGCGCTAGCCTGCTGTTGCTAGCCTTCTCAATGCTGAAGGGGATCATTCCAAGAGTATTTGCCATGCATGCAATGCAGCCCGACNTTTTTTTAACCTGTTGGGAGTGCCAAGCTCATAGTAACATGTTACACAGGCTTTCTGTTGTTCTGGCAGCTTGCATGTGGGTTCTGTGCCCCGCAAGAATGAGGCTTACTGTGCATTGCAGAGCAAGTGTGCCAGGGGTTGGATGAGGCCGTGCAGACCATGAAGGTGCATGAGGTTGCTGAGATCACAGTACAACCCCAGTATGGGTACAAGGGTCAGAACCATGAAGGGCAGAAGGCTCCTGTCCCTGCCAATTCCACCTTGCAATATATGGTTGAACTTGTGGAGCTTCACAAGGTATGTCCAATCGGCACTGTCACAGCTCTCTGCTGTGAGACTTGTGCAGGGACAAGACAAAGCTGTGGCGCGGCACATGTGTGCTGTTTGTGCAATGTGTTGTGCATGCCAGGATTGAACAATGCATGTGTACGTGTTACATGGACAACAATATGGTACCTGTACGGGGCAACAAGCTGCAGTCAACAGCACGTTGAGCTGCAATGTTGCAGCCCTGCTGCAACTTTGCCACCGTGGCCAGCAAGTGTCTTGTACAGCAGAAGGTGGCCCTCAAATTACTACAACAAGCTGCTACAAAGCACATCTTTGCAGCAGCTGTCATGATTTTGCACAGCATCTGGGTCTGAACAAGCAAAGCTAGCTTGTTCAGACCGAAATGCTGTGATTTTGTAGCCAGAAGCACAGATGGAACACCTTTTGTTGAGGCCTTGGTGCAAAGGACCAGGCATCATGTGTGCCATAGCAGCCTCGCTTCCTCACAGATATCTGCAACAGTCAAGTTGTCCATTCAAAGTGTTGGAATTGATATTCGAGGGAGTATGCTCATAGCCGGTGACGGCAAGTTTGCTTACATCAATCTCCCAAAGGACAACGTAAGCAAACTTGCCGTCATCGGCTATGTGCACACTCCCTTTCATATCGATTCCAACAGGAAGGTTGATTCTGCAGACTCTCTGGAACAGCTGGACATCAGGTAAGCGGTGGTTGGAGGCTGTGTTGCAACATTGAAAAGAAAGACCNTGGCTCATTCACGGCAGCAACCTCACTTTAAGAGTGCCACCAGTTTAGAAATGCCATCACAATGTCGAATTATCCTTATGGAGGAGGAGTCTGAGGAAAGGTTGTGCAGTGCACCAACTGCACGGCTGCGGACTTTGGTGTGGCCAGAGTCCAGCAATTTGATCAGTGGCGCTACTGCATCAGCTTCACTGACAGCACGCCGGCCTTGCTCCTGGAAAGCCAATATATCTGTTCCAGACTCCACACTGTANCGTTTGGACAACAATTTTCACCTTGGATGATGCTCAGTGCTGCATGCACAATCATATGAGGTGTCAGGAAGCCATAGGCCTGTCCAGTGTCTGTGCGGGACACCATAAACTGCAGCTCTCATGTAAGAACTCACATGTGTGTCCATTATCAACTGATTGTGCAGGCTACGCAATTCTCTGACACTGTTCCAGCTCAACACGCTACAGATTTTCATAATGCACGACATCAATCAAGCATTTGTACATCACAGGTTGGATAGCTGCAACCCGGTCAATCAACCTTCAAGGCGCTTGGCTAGACATGTTGTGTGTGCAGAGTGAATGCTATTCCTGGAGCCACTGTAGAGCACAACAAGTTCTGTGTGAGTGTGCACTTCCGCAACTGCGCCCCAGAGTCATATGATGCTGTGGTAGCAGCAGTCAAGGACACATTGCAGGAGCACTCCAATCTGAAGGCCAGCAGAGGTCGCAAAGTACTGGAGATTCAGCCTCAGGTCTGCACACACCACCCCATGCTNCATTCAATCCTGCTGAACAGGTGAGCTGCACGGATGTCAAATTGTGTCAAGCCAATGTTGCTGCTTCTCACATGTTGTCAGGCAGNTGGGATGTTGTTGAGATGTCCTTTCTTGGAGTGCATGCTGGCAACCGTGCTCTAGTTTGGCAGCTGTTGGACATCAAAGTTTGCTGCGTTGCAGGCTTCAGTTGTGCTGCGGCCAAAGCACAAATGTCTTTTTGGGTTTCATGCACAGAATTACGATGACATATCATACCCGGTTGCACAAAGCTTCAGCGTAGCAGCGCACCATGATGCACTGACCAGACTTGAAGGTGGATCAGTACAGCGCACCGAGCACCTCCCAATTGACAGCTGTGATATGTCACTAGGCAGGCACAGCAACAGCATACTACAACACCAGCACAGCACAGCAANTTGTGAGTGAGTGGTAGACTTGACAGAGCTGGAGCTAAGGGACCAGTGGGTGCAGTGGTCACACAGCCTCAGAGTGTTTGTCTCAGCCCTGATGACAATATGGCATCACAAGATGAGAAACATCTGATTGTGATGTGTGGTTTATATCCTGAGCACATGCGTCAGGCCAAACGTGCTGACATCAGCAGCATGCAGCTTTGCTGANTGCCCGATATAACGACTGGCCAAGCCGGCAGTTTGCAGTGGGGGTGTCATTATACCAAGCAGTAACATGCTTAACAAGCAGTAAATATGCCACTAAGAACCCCATTGAAGTCCTGACAGGATCATCAGGTCACCAAGCTTGAACCAATCTGTGCATAGAAAGCTACGCACGCTTCTTGTAAGGCATATGTCTGACAAGTTTGAACCAGGTAGCATGCAAAACTTGCCAGCTGCATGTCGTGAATGTCTAATCTGACCACATTGCAGCCAGCTTTTTGATACAGTGACAAGCTACTGCTGTTGTCGTTATCTCGATTTATCAACAATTTGATATAGTAACAATTTTGGCCATGACCAGTGCAGTCGTCATAAAGAGATATTACTGTACCTGGGTGCAGGCTGCAAGTTGTGCAGTGCTGTGAAGCCCGCCATGAACCCAGACGGTCAGTACCACTTCTTGTCCACTGCCTGGTTCCAGTACACCCTGCACCACTGCATGGTCTCTCAGCAAAGCAACAGGAACACATGCCAATCTGCCTTTCAAGAGTGTGTGCTTCAGCCCAGTTTGGTTGAATTAGCACGTGCTGAGTCTAAGAACATAGCAATGATGAGCAAGTTATACAGCATTCGACGCTTGCTGTTGAGTGCCACAGACCCCAGGTTGGTACTGTTTTGCAGTGAGGCAGACTTGCTGCAGGTGCTGCAGGGCACAAAAANGCTGAAAGAATCAAGTTTGGTCAAGGCATCCATGGATGATCTCACTAGATACAACACAGACAGAAGGTGTCACCCGAGACATGTCTGAAGACAGCCCACTCAACCGGCGACAGGGAGTCGGCCAGCAGCGATGCTGCAGCGCTGTGGGTGGGCACACACACATTGCAGACTTGGGCCACAGCTGGAGGCATGAAGGGTGCTGGCAGGGAGGCAAAGAAGCCCATCAAAGTCGCCGCCACGTCATGTGGTGTAGCACTGTCTGGGATCTGCAGAGGCAAACAACACTGACATTGTATGGACACACTTGCAGATACAAGATATTTAGCTACGCTGCATCACTTGCAGATACAAGATATTTAGCTACGCATGCATCACTTGCAGATACAAGATATTTAGCTACGCTGCATCACTGCACAAGCATGGCCACGCCATATATAATGTTATCATACAGAACCTAGACAGAGACTGTCCTTGTCATGCAGCTATATGTGTTGGGCAAAGCAAGAATCTTTATGGCAGGTGGCAAAAGTGTGTTGTAACAGCAGAGCTGATGCAAGACGGTTTGTACAGGACGAAAACTGCCATGGGAGCACATACTGGCTGCCCTCTGTCCAGCGCCTCTCTGACATGTTCCACAGCGTCAGCCCGCCCCCCCTGTGCCCCCTCCCCAGGGTTGCCATCTGGGGGCTGATGCATCGCCCACAGCATGACTGAGTCAGCACTGTTCACAAACAGCCCCTGCGTTCTTAAATGNCAAACAGCATGGGCCGAAAGCCTCACCCAGATTCAAGAACACCACTGCTGCATGACCCAAGTGGTGATGGCATTATTGGGCGTCAGGGCTCAGAGTCAATTGATGACAAGGATGGCAGAGCGCAGGTTTGCTGCACAGCATGGTGACGCTGCAATAGTGCTNTATCGTGCAGACTGGGGTGTCAGCTTGCTGCGCTCGCTGCTTCACTGACGGTGCCACAGGTTTTACAGGCCTGTTTGTGATCTTCCAGGATCGCCCCACTGAGTCAGGTCTCTGCCAGGTGCGCCCAGATCAGTCTGCGTCAAGCGTTTACGCACGTGCAATCAAGTACGCACCTCGATACACCGGCCAACGTACAGCTCACTCTTGCACACCAACAACCCACTCTGCCTGCCTCAGGCTGAGTAGGCCAGTTCGCACCAAGCTCGATAGCTTGAGCCTATTCGACTGAGTGGAGATATCCCAGCACAGCTGCAAGCAGAGCAAACAGCATGGGCCGAAAGCCTCACCCAGATTCAAGAACACCACTGCTGCATGACCCAAGTGGTGATGGCATTATTGGGCGTCAGGGCTCAGAGTCAATTGATGACAAGGATGGCAGAGCGCAGGTTTGCTGCACAGCATGGTGACGCTGCAATAGTGCTAGTGCTGCATGTGTTGGCACCTGACTCTGCTTCAGTCGTGCAGGTGATTTATGTCCCAGAAGGATTTGAGGTGAAGGAAGGGCTGCGGCTCACAAATGACTATGAGGTAGGGCAACCACGCTGCATTGAATTTTTGCACAGCAGGCAGGAGTAGCTTGTGAGCATGTACCTGCATTGTGGCAAGGCATTCTTGCAGACCTTGCAACCTCTTGGGATTATGCAGATTGGTAAGGNGCTGCACAAACTGACTGCATGCAGCGGCCTGAAAGTTTATCTCGCAATATGAACTAATCGCCCTGAAATGCCCTTCCCAACCCCGCCTTTGGCCCCATCAAGCGTTTCATTTACGTGGCGCGTCGCAATCGCGCACTGCGTTTTGCGTAGTTGCACATCAGAAGCCGCCAGATCGGGTCTCTTCCTGTGTCGCGCGTACGCGAAAGGGCATCATGGTGAAGTCAGGTATCGCTGTTGGGCTGAACAAGGGTCACGTCGTGACACAGCGGGAAAAGAAGCTCAAGCCCTCGCACTTGAAGGGGGTACGTACCCGTTTTCCTTGCAGACTATGCCCTCACTCGCGAGGTGGCAGTTCCTTCAGCCACTTCCTAATTGGCTGCTGATGCCAATCACACGTGATTGTCGGCACCCAGGCCTCCTTGCTGGACTGCAGAGAGCAGGCAAGAGGGTCAGGCTCATTCGAGAAGTAGTCAGGGATGTTGCTGGTCTAGCCCCATATGAGAGGAGAGTTACCGAGCTGTTGAAGGTTGGAAAGGATAAGCGTGCTCTCAAGCTGTGCAAAAAGAAGGTAGGTAGCAAACTCAGAGCTGCCCTGCACAGCAACAAAGCAAATCTCGCCAGCTATGAGAATAGTTATGCTGGAGATCAGCTTGTCATTGTATATGCAGCTTGGAACTCACTTGCGCGCAAAGAAGAAGAGGGAGGAGATGGGTGCCTTGATTCGCAAGGCCAAGAAATAGGCTGTATGTGTAAATTACAAGCTACTGTTTTGACTCTGCAACGCAGTGCAAGTGCATGGGCATGCCTCCATACCATTCCTNGAAAGCAGAGCAAGCAATCGCTGTTTTTGAGCACAGATTGCGTGCTGTGCGCAGGTAGCGCTCTGCAACAAGCTGCAGTGATCATTCAAGACACCATGCATAAGATTAGCCAATTTACAATGACATCATCTGCAATACGGTAACAGGCGATCTCTGCAACAAGCTTGAGCGATCTCTGCAGCAGCAGTAACGCCAGCGCTACTGNGTCCTGTTCAGACGATACACGAGTTGTGGCCGTACAACGTGTCGCACCTCTGAAGTTGTACCGACTTGGCTGCTATGTGCTGGTGAGCACGGAGGCTCGGCCCAAGCTGCGTGCAAAATGTGATGCTGACTCGAGACGTGCAGTTTCACCACGGGCAAATCCGATGCGCCTACCTGTTGTCTGCGCACACGCGAGACGCAGGGGTCGACGCAACAATGGGATGTCCCAGCGGTGAGCGCAGAAACGCGTCCGCAGCAGTGCAGGCCTACTCCGAAAGCAGAGCAAGCAATCGCTGTTTTTGAGCACAGATTGCGTGCTGTGCGCAGGTAGCGCTCTGCAACAAGCTGCAGTGATCATTNCCATGCACAGGCACCATTTCACATACAAATAACAGTTTGCGTTTAGATGTGCTGTTCATGGTGACTGACAAGGTCTGACAAGGTGCATGACAAGATGCAATATCTTGGCCACTGGCGTCAACAAAGCTCCTGCAAGCTATGTGCATCAATGTCGGACAATATTGTCATGGCAGCAGGCATTGTCAGACATGAGGCAGTGTCAGCTGACTATGTGCAGGTATCATACATGCCAGTTTGTCAGAGCTGACTTGGTGCTGCCACCATTTGGTGACATTTTCAACTGCAGACAGAATGTGTATTATAGATGTCAATTTTGGACTCTACTTGGGCATAAGCTGATGTACTAGAGCAACGTGTGTCTTCGAGGCTGTCTTGGGCGTACACATTTCAAGCTTGCAACTCACTTGAGGGGCCTTCCAGATGAAGGATCGAGAGCCTGGCGGCGGGCATGCAACAGCTTCTCCTCATGATGCAGCAAGCTACGAATTTGTCTGAGCTCTCCTAGCCGTGATCTGACATCCCTCAAGTTGGCTGTTGCCACCCAAGCGAAGGGTTCCTGCCTCTGCACCTGCACAGGTGTGAGTGTAGTCAAATGAGCCAACAATACAATAGTTGATGAGAGCTGGTCGACACTCCTTGCTGCGTTAACTGGACTGCTACTTTGGCATGCTGCTGACTACCAGAGCTATATGTGCTGACAACACATCATACAATCATATGCAACACAGCCTCAGGGCACACAGCTCAGCTGTCACAGATGGACATATTGTGCTGCCTCACCTGCGGCTCTGCTTGCACAGTGCCTACTGGCTTAGCACTGTCATTGGGCTGCCATAATTGCGCTTGCTGCTGGCCCACTTCAGCTCGCTGCACTAAGCTGTCGGTGCACCTGCTACCACACAGTTCAATGCGTTGACACAGCATAGTCACCATCGCCTCTGGGAACAGTTCCCACACGCCAAGCAATGCCTCATTGTACTGCCCCTAATCATACTGGAGTGTATTGTGTGAGCTAGATGTGCGTGAATGCGTGCATCCACTGATAGCTAAGGTTGCACAGAAACAACCAGGTCTTGGCANCCAAGGCCATGCTGTGACAGTACAGCCAGGCAAGACGTGTGTGGCTTATGTAATGCCGCTTTGCAGTGGTGCAGCGCGGGCTAAACTCCTAAGCAGCTCAGCATGCTGGCAAAACGGTAGGCTTCACATGCATGACAACTGATGGTCACAAACAGGTTTGGTTGACAGCGTAGCGCAGTTTTAGGTAAGAACAGCAAAGTTGAGGTCGGCAGCTGTGTGTGGTTCATGATACCTGGCACTGCCAGAAGGCTTGTGCACAGACTTTGTTGCTTGCTAACAGCACAAAATGTTAGTATGTATTGTCAAGACAGCTGTGGCACCTTTTGTCAACCCTTGCTGTATGATTGTGCAGTCAATGATTGCAACATAGTAAACAGTATGTGTGCGAGTCCACAGCACAGGGTCCATCAGGGGCAACATCAGGTCGATCTCAGGTCGAATTCAGGTCAAGCGCTACTGCTCAAGTGTGATTGGACCAGCCATGCAGAGGCTTTGCAATTTGCCCTCGAAGGAAGCTGTGCTGTGTAGATCACCCTGTAACATGCAACTTGCTATCAAGTGTGCAGCTCTATGCAGACTTTGGTAAAAGAGCCGCCCTTGTCAGCAGGCAGGGAGTGAGTCAGAGGATGAGTCATGGCCTGTGAAAAACACGTCAACTGCGGAGTACGAGCTGTGCGCTCAAAACTTGCTTTCAGTTTTGCTGTTTTCTACAGATCCTGAATGGCGGAGCGCCCTGTCAGCAGATAGACAGTGAGGAAGAGGATGAGCAGGAGGTGGACCAGGAGGACGAAGACACGTATGATGAGGAACTATTAGGGGCAGTTGCCGAGCTGTTGCCCATACTGGNTGACCAGGTTGCTTCACATGGTGTATTGTGCACACAAAACTATCTTGATGATTTGCAGACAGGCATCATTTCTCAAATGTCAGTTTCATGCTTCAATCAGAAGGCATACAACAATGAGCAGCAATATAGAGGCCAGCTGATACAGGCGTTTTCAGAGGCATGCCATGCTTGCAGCTTGCTTGCCTTCTCCAGGTTCAGTCTGGTCTCATGCAGATCCTTGTCATATATGGTATACTCAAGGCTGCGGCATTCCTTGTCAACCTTCCTGTATTTGGCCAGCTCTTCTCGCTCCTCATCTAGTTCAGCAAGTCGTGCTTCAAGCTGCGCCACCTGGCCATGACAGTAGGAGGTGAGGAATTGCAGTTTGACAAGATGCCACCCACGTTTGTCCAGCAATATAGGTACAAGTGGCATAAGCGGTGAACACACGCACAATGACACGCTTGTGTGTGGCATGCCTGTATGTTACACACAAGGAGCAGACCAACAGTCGGCACATTTGTCAGCTGCACACTCAGTGTAAGCTGACTCGCAGAGAGAAAGGGAAATTAGTATTCCTCCAAAGCTGTGCAGACGTTACACTTGTGCATCAGACCAGTCATTCCATGTCGTCGTGTCCTGCATTTGTAACAGCAGCACAGAAGGAGTGCACAGGAGATGTACTCACCACTTCCTCAATCCTTTTACGTCTTCCTTCTGTTTCCTTCATGACTTTGAGGGACTCCTCTCGCCTCTCCTCATACACTTTGGTCCCTCCTATCTCTTTCAGAAGGTCCAGCCTTTCATGGTCCTTCATTATGGTCATTGCCATGATCTGCACTCAGGATCTTGCAGTAAATACGATCATGCGTCTGACAGCAACTGTGTATCTTGGCTGCCCTGTCATTGTGTTGCACAGTATCGTCAATGCTGTCACATCATAGAGATGCTTGACTCATACGGTGCACATAATGCTAAATTTTTATAATGCAGGTTGCATTATCAATCATGGTGTGTGTAAATCATCAGCTGCGTTACTTTCTGAAAGAGCAACACATCACCTTGCCCTGCTGCACAACATAATATGGGTTTGCTCGGGAGAATCCAGCTGTCTCAAGTAGGTTCACGACTTCAGTCTTCCTGCAGTAGAAGATGAAGCTGATTAAGAACTGTAAGTGGTGCAATCACCAGATATCAAGTCACACAGAAAGTCAGGCAACACCCACGTGATGTGCTTCTTGTCAAGCGAGTACTCGTCCTTCTTGAGACCAATGCTTCGCCTCAACCGCACTTCTTCCCGGTCTATCTGGAAATTACAACAAGCCCAGGCTAAGGCATGTTAGGATTGTCAGCATACTACACACCCACATGAGTAGTGTGCACCCTGTAGAAGCGTACCGGAAATCTGTTGTCGGCATTGTCAAACACAATCTCGACATAAGCTGACAGCACAGCATGTCCTGCACCTTCCTGTATCAGTACAATAGCTGTTGATGTCAGCACCAATATGTGTTGTGGAGCTTGTTTTGACACCCTTACATGGAGCAACTTCTGTCTGTCATCTGGTCTTAGGCCACTAAAGATGTCATTTAACACAAACCTGACAGCTGCAAGCAGTGCAAAGATGTTAAGCATGCTGCAATGACAATGGTGACCTGACAGCGTTTTAGCAAATGGCAAGACGTGCAGCTTACCATGGAAGAAGTTGGACTTGCCAGAACCGTTTGCACCAACTGGAAGACACATGAGGTTTGGACACGTGAGATTGGGACAAGTGACAATAGCAAGCAGCCTCGGCATACGCACCAACCGTGTTGATCTTGTCACTGAATGGTTCTGCTATAGTTTGGTCTTTGTAGCTTTTAAAACCCTCGATTATCACCTAAACGTAGCGCTTGAAAGTCAGCAGCGGCTTGCGCACGGAAATCGTCTGATACTTGTGCACTACCTGCTTTATATGCATCAGTGTCGCTGCCTGCCGGCGTCCGAGCGCTAGTCACACCACCGTCTAGATCGACGAAAGTAGGCGTGATCAGACGCGCTAGGTGCTGCAGATCCCTCTGTTGCTGAACGCTGCAAGCATTCCCAGTCGAAGTGAACACACGACACAACTAAAGCAACTTCGTGTCGCTTTGCAAGCGCTGTAAACGGCACTGTTAAACGCAGCATGCAGCACGAACGAGCTCAGCATACACAGCACAGCGTTAGTGTTAGCGTACCACACAAAATTTCAAATCCACATGCATAGTGGACGATCTCCGAGGTGCACAATCCCAAGATTAAAGCCGTTCGTTGCCCGTTCTTCGCTGTTTAGAACGAGGTAAACGTTTCAGCTGCCGCCTGTGTTCCTAGTATCACGTTCACTGTTTGGGTAGCCCTACTTGACAGTATCATGCGTTTTACCCATTTATCACTGACAGATCTGCTTCTAAATGAGTCAAACGTTGCACTTCTGCAATTTTATGTGAATAGTATGTCTTCGCTAGATCTTCAAAACTCATGCAGACAATCAAACATACCGTANCGACTGGCTGTATACGACCTGCAACCAATTTTCATTGCCTTCTGGTGGTGCAGGGTGAATGCAAGCACTGCAGGAACAGTGACTGTTCCATTCCGCAACAGACTGTTTCCCAAGCAGAGTGTGGTTATCCAAACCAAGTATGTGGGATCCCTTTTCAGTGGCCTGTCCAGATCAGTCCCCTTTGACGATGTCAATCCTGCCACACAGCGCATTGAGAGCCAGGTATGTTATTGTCGCTAAGCATGTGATGCTATTCACAAACAACAGCTAGCAACAGCAGCCACGTAAAGTGAAGTGTTTGGGACTGCACAGTACTCTCTGTATGTCGGAAAGCATGCTTGACCATGTACGCTTTGTACACCAGAGCACTNTCAACAATGATCAACAATGATTCCAGTTCACACTGTACATGTCATACTGCACACCATTATTCGCCCAACGGCTTGCTGGTAGTCAGCCTGCTGCCATGAACAGCCATCTCTGGCATANGAGTGCCCATGCAATCGCATGCATTTGATAGGCTGAGCCATAGCGTGGCAATCAATGTCTGCACAGATGCAGCGGGCACTACAATATGCCTACATGCCAGCAAGACCGTCNCACCAGCGGAAGCATGTTGAAGTGTATGGTAGTGGACATACAGTACTCTGGAGATGTGATACCAGCTTCACCATCAAAGTTAGAAGGCACTGGGCTCATTCACAGAGAGAGCGGCTGTTGCATGCATTTGACTTTCCAGGCAAGCCTCAGACGTGCCAGAGCAGGATAGGCCAGAAGCTTGCCCGCTAATTCTTTCACTTGCAGCAGGATTGGATTTGAAGTAAACATGGCGAGAGGAAGATCTGCGCTTCCTGTAGGTAGTGAACAGCGCTAAGGCAACCAGCATGGCTGCCACTCCAGCAATCACCGCTCCTGCTATCAGGCCCACTGATGCTCCACTTGTCTGCATCACAGCAGGAAGTCAATTTCACAGGACTTTCTCATACACATAACATTTTGCACACCATCAGGCTGTATGGGCAGCTAAGGACCGTGGTAGGTTGGGCTCTTAGTATACGCTGTACAGTCTGGACACAAAGGCAAACACTCACCTTCTGCTTGGAAGCATTGGCTTGAGCAGTGGCAGCCAAAGCGGCCTGCACTCTAAAGCTGGTCAAGGTACGCTGGCAGATGCCTGCAACTCTCTGGTAGCCATCTGCACATTCATTGCAGCTGCTGCCGTCATAACCAACGTAGCACTGGCACACACCCTGTGCTGCAACTGGAGCTCCATGGCCTGAGCATTGCTGACCGGAACTNACGTGGTGCACCATCCCCAGACCTGGCTCCTTAGCGGCCAGCTTGTCCGGCAATGCCTTGGCCACCGCCCTGACTGGCTGAACAAAAGACTTTGGCACTGTGTGCGCAATGACTGCAGCTAGCAATGCGCACTTCAGCTTGACTTGCTGCGTGCTGGACAGACAAACAGTATCACTGGCCCTCAGCCGCAGTCCTGGGCATCTCTGCTCTGATGCACCTTTGTGCCTGACAGGAATTATTCTGCTTGACCATGCAGAGCATGATGTAGTGTATGTATGAAGCTCAGTATGGACCGACACAACACGTCTGACACAGCCATGGCCACAGTGTACACTGTTCTGGATTGTAGCTGTGCAGCAGCAAATGTAAGGCTGTCCTGTACTGATGAAAAGACAGCCGGCAGACACTTGCCTGGTCAGCAGCACGCTGTTGCTGAATTGATGCAGCCTTTTCTTGCAGGCGTTTGGAATGTGCTTGCAGCACCGTAGTCTCTGCCTGAAGCTTTCGCAGCTCCTTTGACAGAGTAGCAGCGCTTCTGTCCTGCTGCTCCTGCCTGCTTGCTTGCTTGACATCAGCAGCNTGCCTGCTGTGTGCTCCTGCCCCGCCTTGCCCTGCTCTGCTCTGCCCTGCCCTACCCTGCCCTGCCCTGTTGTAGCCTGTCCTCTGATGCAAACCTGCTTAGCCTGCCCTCTTCTTATACCTTGCATATGCCCTGCCTCTTGTAGACCGTCCTCTGACGCAAACCTGCTTGGTCAAAGTCTGCCCTGCCCTCTTCTCATGCCTTGCCCCTGCCCTGCCTGACACAGGCATCAGCAATCTCAACTTGCCCTTGCCCTGAGTGCATCTGCTGCTGGCGTACTCCTCTTCTTACTGCTGTAAATTCCCCATGCTTCAATCCTCAACATATGTATACTGACAGCTTTTGCAAAGTAGTGCTGCAGTGCCTGTGCAAGCAACTACTTGGCTCACAGAAGCACAAGTCCCAACACTTGCAGCAACCCAATGTCTACACCCAATGTCTCAACCCAATATCTAGACCCAAAAGCCATAAAACCTCAACCGTGGTGTCATGTCCTGGCTGCTGGTGCAGATGGTACTACTGGGCCGACCATTTGGGCATCCTGGTATGGCAAGACATGCCTGCCATGTTCTGGGAAGATGCCCGCCAACCAATGCCAACTCAGCAAGGTAATTCACTGTTATCTTGAAAAGCTGATCACAAAAAAGGCAGCCGATCAAATCCCAAAGCAGTGTCAAGGCACGCTGACAGACATGGTGGATTCACACAAAGTGCACGTAGTGTTTATGGCTTGGGATATCTGAGATCAGCATTGGGCTTAGTGAGCGCTGTGGTACATGTGTGGGGGATTGCATTCAGGCACACCTTTGTCGTCGCAACATGCTGGATGCACACTGGTGTGTTGCATGTGTGTCAGACCAGACATATGTACATGAAACCAAGTACTACATTAAATGAAGCGAAGACTACGACTAGAACTTTCAAACTTCAAGGATTGTCTCTTTCCTCTGCGCATCCAGTGTGACCATACTATCCGTGGTCTATAGCACCCTGACCTATTCACGGCTGCCCTTTGACTTGCAGAGAAGGATCAGTATGAGTCAGAGTTCAAGCGCATGATTGANTGATGAGCAGGCATGTAGGGGCGTGTTGAGGCGTTTTGCTCAACAGTCTGTTGAGGCGTTCTGCCTGACAGTTTGTGACCACCAGATGCTGCAGCTCCTTCAGGCCTGTCANCCTCCAGATGTAGCTGGCAGGTCTAGATCTGCTGATTCTCCTGGGAAAGTGGCTGTGCTTGCTGGTTCAGTGTGGTGTCGGTGATGCAGGTGGGGCTTTGTCGGTAAGCAGCCTTCCGACAGCGGGTCCTCCTGGCATTCAACTGCCTGCGTGCCAAGCTAGAGAGCTGCTCGACATATCCACACAGCAGATTGGCGGAACGAGACCTGAAATGCAACGCCGGTGTTTACCGAGTCTGCAGAGAGAACGCCTCGTGCAACACTCAACGCTAGCACGATGGCGAGCAGGGCTCGTCGCATTTTGCGCTACATGCGCGCGGCTATATTCAGGCCCTTTCTGCGGCTCTTGCCACCGCTGTCTGCAGTCAGCGCAACTCCACTTATCGTAATTGAAAACCCCGTCCTCTGCACGCAACGCCGCGCGTACAGGCGGCACTGTCCACACCCAGATCAGCATGCACGCGCGTAGCGCGAATGGCCCGCTTGTCGGCCGCTTGTTTACGAAGGGATGCAGCCTGTGCACAACTTAGTAATGATGACATAGCAGGGGTACAGACGCTGGCAGGGATCCCCAAAATCGCACTGACACGTGCGAGGGAATCATAGTCTTGACCCATGGAAACTCTAGACAACTATAGAGATCTTCATAGTCTAAGCTGTTGCTTCAGCAACACAACGGTGCTGTAATCATGTTGTGGGGGCTCGTGTGTTTGCTGTACTGTTGTAACACAGGTCGGCTGGCAAATCCTACGAGACTTACAGGAGATTTCATGCTGCAATGTTGCTGTCATAAAAGGCCACATTGAGCTTGGCATACAGCTCTGCAGTCTCTGTCAGGCTGATATTGGCAGGAAGTGAGAGGGCCGTGATGTTGTTCCAGTGCCCTGTGATGGCTGCTGTGTCTGCAAACCACACAGCATTCTTTACACCAACAACAACAACAATGCTAATGATNACATACCCACCCGCTCACGATGTCGTCGTTCAAAAAGTTGTGGGGCTTTGGAGGTGAAGACAAGGAGACTGCCCGACCATCAAGCAGTCAGTCGACCAGTGCAGTGTCTGCGGAACATCAGGGCCCTCAGCCAGCTGCAGCGCAGAAGGCATCGAACATGGTCCCGGCCACACTGGCCGAGAGAGATGAGGCAGCGGAGGATACAACCGTGTGCGTCAAAGAATCCGAGGTAGCCGACTTTTGTTGCGTGCAAATCAGTACAAATGCGTGACGGTGCTCCACTTTGTGCTACTTTGTGCTGTTGAGCGGTGCAAGCGGATACCGACCGTCGAGCAGAGCTGCGCTTCTGGCCCTGTGTCACGCTGCAAGTCTTGCGTTCGGGACCCCGTCTTCCTTCACATTATATTGTCGCGCTCATGTGCACAACATGCGTGGTTTGACCTGCAGAAAGCCAAGGGTACGTGGCAGACTGTCCAGCAAGCAACTTCCGAGGCCGAGAAGCAGGGAGCCACTGCACACTTGAAATCGTGTGAAGCAGAACACTTGCTGAAGGAGTCAAGCAACCTTGCCCAGTCCGCTGCTGAAGCTCGTGCCAGGGAAGAGGAGGTGTGCTGCTCCTCTGTGACAAATGTCTACTGTCTGGAGTACAACTGAATCCCTATGATATTGGCAATTACATACTTTTGTTTCTGGTGTTTTCTACAGCCGGGCACCTTACCCGTCTGCATCCTCAGTAGCAGCAGAGTGTACATCACCACATGTGAGCAGGGCCTGGATGTGGCATAGCATGCTGACCTCCAGTCTTATGTGCCCCAGTCTCCATATAGCATGGGCAAGTCTGCATCTGCNTACGCTTGATTGGTCAGTGTATTCCCCTGCTTTCCTGATGTTCCTTGAGACTATGCGGCATGAGCTCACGAGTGCACACACTTGGCCGCAGGCGCCCATTCCCATCAATTACATGTTCACACAAGACTACGTCATGGAGTCCTTGCAAGATCAGGTTGTCCCAAGCGGCAGCAATGTTTTGACAGCACAAGACTTGGGTGTTCAGCCTAGAAGTATCTTGCTCGGGGAGCCCATTGAGCACATAAGGCATTTCCGGGTGGGTGGCTACGAGCTGGGTACCACTGGAGGTGGGCATGGCATGGCAGAAAACGATGGTGGACGTGCCACCACATGATCAGCATGCGCAATCATGGCAGCTTGATCGTTTCTATTGCCTTTCGCATTTTTGGTGTGGTGCGTGAAATCATGACTGCAGTCAGGAAAGGGGACACTATGCCGTAAACTGCAAACAACAAGTATGAGGCCCAGGTGTTGTAGTACTTGTGTCAGGGAGCAGTCCCAGGCAATTGCTGGCAGGGGTGCTTGGCATGCCCAGTAGGCGTTTGTAGTTACAGCCC
Organism: Trebouxia gelatinosa; assembly: GCA_000818905.1. Lineage (NCBI taxonomy): Eukaryota > Viridiplantae > Chlorophyta > Trebouxiophyceae > Trebouxiales > Trebouxiaceae > Trebouxia > Trebouxia gelatinosa. The sequence goes on from KN805367.1 coordinate 2,565,988, forward strand.
TAGGCACCAGTATGATTTTCTAGTGGTAGCAATAGCTAGCACAGCTGTACCAGATGGCTGCATGTGGTTATCAGATCAACAGCTCAGGTTTGTCAATTCCAAGAATGTGCAGCAAAACCAGACTGGGTAAACATCAGCACCACCATTGCATTGATTTCAGTTTGCAGGTGCATGTCATGCACACATACTGCCAGTTATGACTCGTCCTGAATACAGCCCACAGTATAGCAGTAAGTCCTGTTTGTTTTGCAAGACCAGTCATCAGTCTTGATGTCNTAAGGAAATGCAGGAGTAGCACACAGGCTCGGAGAACCGCCTGAACTGCGCAAGGACAGCCGGGCATGCGGCAACACTGTTGTAGATTTTGCGACAGAAGCTGTTCACTGATTAAGATCGGCGACATCTATGCGCGATCGTGCGTGAGCGACGACACTTGCAGGCAAAGGGCAGGAAAGCGCGAATCGCTATTAGGCTATGGATCAAGNTGTGCTATGGAAAAGCATATAGAGTTCGTACAGGGTATAGGGCGTAGTGTTTGTGAGAATACTGCATGCGGTGCATACACTTGTGAGCAGAATATTTTTATTGACAAATTCCCGCCCTAAATCTGCATGCATTGCAGCAGACTGCATACTACTTGCCAAACTATTTAGTGCTCACCTACGAGCTGTGGAATCCAATGTGCTGAAATGGCGTTTGCCGAATGCACCATGTGATAACAGCAATCAGGTCTGGCTGACTACGTGAGTTATGCGTAAGAGTGTATACAGNTACAGTTGCTACAGATTGACGTACCTTGATTCCCTTGGGATAGTTTTACACAATGACTGGAGACTTGAAGACACGCTCTGCTAGGTATCGCTCATCCTCACTGGACAAATCAATACCCCACTTGACTCGCGGAAGATAGCACTATTGAAGCACGAGGCGAATTGGAACACCCTGCCAGGCGTTTTCTGCCTCGTGTACCTCCTCGTAGGTACGTCGACTAGACCAATGTATGCCAATGCTAGAGTTTACGCGAGCAAGCAAGCAGTCTTCCAACATTGTTCCAACATTGCTTGGTGCATGGTCTGTGTAGCTGAAGCGCTTGAATTCTGACTCTGCCACATATTGTAGTCTGTTCTTGATCTTTGTACACAATGCCCATCCCGTCTTTGTGGTGGCACTGGGAACAAGCCCACATCAGCTTTCCAGACCTACAGGTAGCTAATGTTTTAAGTCACAGCTGCTTGCGCAGAGTGTATGAGCGTGGTTGCTGCCGGGAGATCATGCTCGCTCGTAGCAGCAGTCATTGGACATTGGTCCAAAGGTATATGGCTGATTGTAGATTCAGGGCACTAAAAGGCTCGATGGAAGGCTGACGTGCAGAAGCTTGAGAGAAAGTGTCTCAACAGAAAGGTAAGCAAAACAAGGACTGCTATTGCATAATTGACCGATGTATTTTTGTGCAGATAAGAGTTTGTCTTCGCAAACGTACGTTGGAGTATAATTGACACCTTTTAAATGACCTTCCCCGTCCCTGCGCGGAGTCTGAACCGGCACTTGAGCAGCAGAGGATTTACTTGCTATGTGCTATAAGACTGTCGCTTGTGATTTTGACACACATTAGACGGCTGGCCTACAGCCACTTGTATCTCGGCTTATGCGTCTACATTGACGTGCTTGAAACGCCGCGCGTACCATAAGTTATGTAGATACTTGACAATAGACATAGATACTTGACAAACCCACGCGAGTAATGTTGAATGTCTTGACTGAGAAGTTGTTCAAGTGCTCAAAGTTCAACAGCTTGGCCAGCAGCCCTTTAGTGAAGCGCACGTCAGTGCCATTGTGCGTACCTTTTATGATACGATCGATGTTACGCTTACCTATGCAAGGTATAGATGTACTACCATCGCTCATGANGTCGCAATACAGCCATAAAGAACAGTCAATTTAGAACACAGCGCCCGCAGCCAGCTCATAAACAACAGGCCATTGCAACAGCAATGGCTAGTAATATGCTAGTGTATTCAAGGNGAGTGTTAGCTTTGAACTGCTGCCTTAGATTGCACATCTTCACAATCATCGACACACAGTTGCATGCTGATGATGGCCTATCATTGTTTTCAACAACTGCTGTGACGGCTTGCTTTGTATCTGGAATGACTCTGACATCTTTGCATACCACTGTTTTGACAAACACATGCAATCGCTCACACCAGAAAACTTGTGTCTGCACAGGTGTGCAACCATATGTGGATATGGTGTGGGTGCAAAGGCCAGCAGCGACTGGTTGCAACCTGTTGCACAGGGTAGGGCACATGTGTATGCCTGACAACAACCCAAAGTCACCAACATAGCCAAAGCTGCCTTCTAATGCTGCGTGATTGCGGACAACATGTTGACTGGATGAATGTTGACGTATGTGACCAAAACACATGTATCATGAGCTTCCTTCAGTCGACGAACAATTGAACAGCAATGATGTGACAAATTGACCACAATTCATGGATGGTGTCTGTGAAGAGACCAGTTTTGAAATTGAACAGGTTGCCGCTTGTTCAGCAGCCAGGACATAGCAAATATGGGCTTCACCAGCACATTCTACTGCACACCGCAGTCTTACTAGGCACAAGGTGAGGTTTGCGTTGAGTGTTTCATGACTCTTGCAGGTAGGGACTCACCACTGCAGCAGACATGAACAGANAGGCAAAACCAGCAAAAAGGCTGCACAGCCCTCAGGAGCAAAAGCCAGCAAGGAGAGTGATGCACCGGGCCCTGTTGAAGACTGGATTGCAGATGGGGCCGCAGAGCTGGAAGCCCAGGGCGCGAAGGTGACAGCATGTTGGCAACTTGTGCTTCCTCTGTCTGGCTCCTTTGAAACTCATTCTGGGCCTGTTGTTGTCACACTTATCGTGTATGCTTGTGTGTGTGATGTAATGTGACCAGGTTGCATTCACATACGATGCAGGTGAGATCTGGGTGTCATGTGACCTAGCCATGTCATTTGGTTCAGTGTGAGCATGCCTTGAGCGGTGCGATGGAGCATTATCTCGTGCAGAAGGAATAAGCAAAACTGTTGGCGCGTGTTGCAGGTGGTCCCCGTCTTTGCTGGCGGTCTGGACTTCAGTGCGCCAGTCAAGAAGTTCTTCTTTGACCCCATCTACAAGACCAACAACTTTGTGGACTGTGTTGTGTCCTTGACAGGGTAGGATTTCTTGACATTATGCTATGCACACTGCAGAGCTTGCACTGCTCACATGCCCCAAATCAAGTCGCCACTGATGCTTTCATGCAACCTCTCATGTCTGCGCCCCGCCCCGCCCCGCCACAGACAGTTTCCCTTTCCTCTAGACCCCAGCCTGCCCTATTCAATGCCTAGGTCAATGTGTTGTGTACACCTGTTGTTGACCTACATGCTCAAGCCGCTTGGCCTTGCCTCCCGAGCTGCATGTTGGTCATCGTGTATACCAGGTGGTGGGTACGTGCTTGCAGAGCTGTGCTTGCATGCCTGCTGATTTACTCGTCATTGACAAGTACCCTGCTGCTGCATGCAGCTATGCATTTGTNTACCCCAGCTGTGGTCGTCTCAGGTCTGCCATCAGAGTGCTGTCGTTCCACTTCCTCGTATGACAAGAGTTTACCCGCTGCTCAGCGCCAGTCCTAGTACCAGTTTCTCAAACGTAGCCATACCTTGCATGCATGTACCTGTCATGGCATGCATGTATGTAGCTCTTGATGACCTGATCCTGGCCTAGTGGTAACAGTAACAAACTGCCCTGACTGCCAGACCCTCTACAATGCAAGACAAGTCCAGCAGTAGACTGTGGCACAGCACAGCCCCATGTATGCGCTAACGTCACCTGCAGACGTGTGCGCTGTAAGCCGCCATGCTCAGCTTGCGTTGCTGTGGTAATGCTAGAAAAGCACCCCAGAGAAACCACGACAACGTTGACTCACGTGTTCAGCTGATGGAAGTGCAACATGGTATGACGTATGTAACACTCTTGTAGGTGCCCGGGCTGTGCCATCCCCAACATCTGGTGTTGTCCCCAGCATCACACCCACCCATCTCGCTCCCGCGACCACCCCCGCTGCAACCAGGGAGACCATCAAGGAGCTGGTGGCAGACCACACACCTGTTCCAACTGTTCTGGTGCCTGCTGAGACCCCTGCCATGACTAAGGAGGCTGTGAAGCACCTGCTGTTTGGCGTGCCTGAGCCGACAACTACTAAGGAGGCAGTCCTGGTGCCTACTCCAGGTGAGGTCACTGCATCTCAGAAGGTGCAGCAGTGGCTGTTCTGGTGTGCAGTGGTAGTGTAGCTTGATCTTCTGTGTATATGGCAGACTGCTGAATCTACAGTGTGGAGTACATGCACTCATTGTACACTTAATGTCTTGTATGTCAGCAATTCACAGCACAACCATGAGCCAGAAACTTAACCATTCATTGTCAATCCATCTTTCAACAGCTTGCCTGGTTTAGAGCTGTCACTGAGATTGTTGTATATATATAGACCATGCACTTGTACATCTGTATATCAGTGGAAGAAATTTTTGGGATATATATGTATGTAATGCATACAGACCACACGTTATATAGGGTGTACATGTACTTCTTATTGCTGTTGTGCTTGCAGTCGCTACCAAAGCTGCTGTGACTCATCCCCTCCTTGGCACCCTAGTGGCAGGCTCATCAGAAACTCCCAAAGCCCACCCTGTGGTGACTATTGTGGAAGCTACCCCTGAAGCTACTCCAGCAGCCACCAAGGCAGCTGCTCATCCTNTTTTGACCATATGAGTGGACCATTTGACCATTCTTGCGCACCGTTGTTAGTCGTATTGCATGATACACAAAGTATGTACTCACATGGATTACAAGGCACAAAGGAAGCCAAGTGCACAATGCAGCAATCGCTTGCATGGGCCCCTCCAATATAGAATGTCGACTTTTCGACGAGTCGCACTGTGCGACTGCACTCAGCGACGAGATGAGCGTTATGCACAAGATCGGACGCAGGTTGTGTCGACCGGGAGCGCTGTACAGAGACTGGCAGGCCTTGTCGGTTGAAGACAGCAGGTTCAAATTCAATCCGTTATCAGGCACCTGATCTACAACGACATTCTGCACGCGCTCGCAACTCACCTGAACCTGCATGGGCTCGCGTCCTCACCTAAACGGCTGCATACGAGTACGACTTCCGCAGGCCATCGCCGTACCTTCCAGTATGAGCAGGATCAGCATTNTGCGGCCTACATGCAATGGGCGATGACTGCCTGTCTGCGCAAGCGTGGGTCTCTGCAAGTCGCTGCAGTGGGTATTAAAATGGCAGTGCAACAGTGGTGCATGGACACACAGGGTCCCTAGGGGTGCAGCTGCCAAGGTTTGTGTCTGATGTGCAGCAAGCAGAGCGATTAGGCTGGAGGATACCCCACTACAATGTTGCAGCATGTACATCATCACGCATACCTCTCTACACAAGCTGGCTGACCTGATCAGTATGCTTGAGTGTTCCCAGTGCCCAGATTGTGTTGCTGATGTTCTGTGGTGAGAAGCTTGCCAGCTGCTGCAGGGCATGTCTGCAGAGCACCTCAAGAAAGGCTGGAGGTGGCCTGTGCGCTAGCGTAGCATATGCCCAGATCATATTTGCGACACTCTGCGGCTGGAAGCTGCCAATGAGGGCATAGCTGTGCCAGGCGGCAGCCGTCATAAACTCTGTATGAAGTTTGCCTGCATGGCAGACTACCTGACAGATGCGTTGACAAAGCTCTTGCTTGCCATACCATGTCACCAATTTGCTGCCAGAATCCTCCAGATATATATAGCATGCTTGTAGCAAGAGCTGCTGATGTTACCATATTGAGACTGACAAGGACACCAATCAATAGGTCGGGTTCACGTCATGGTAAGGTTCACCTAAAGCTGCAGCAGTGCTTACACAAGATGCGAGGCACATGTCAACGTAAATACCGGGCACCGTGACATCGCAAGTACACCCTTGCAGAACCTCTGTACAAACTTGTTGGCAGTGCATGGGCTCCCGCCAGTGCATAAACTCACCCAGTGCAAAACAGGTGTAACTGTACGTTAGAATGCGCCCAGCTAATTTTCATCTGAATGATGTTACCGTTTCCTGTTCATTATATGCCTTGGCATTGTTGAGCAGGATTCTGAGCTCAACAACTGTAACAGTGCCATTCAACTGCTGCATGGCTGGCTTACCTAGCTTGGCATATGCCCACAGNCAGGACATGCTCTAGCTGCACAGATACAAGGCCATCCGTTAGTACCTGTTCGGGCTGGCCGTTCGGGCAAAAATGGCATTGCAGATGGCGTGTACCTAAACCAGCAGCAATACTGTGCAGAATGATCAACATAACAAGACCAGACAGCATTCCCAACTTGTGACTCTCAATCTCCCAGCAATGACAATAACTAGCCATCAGCCACAGTGACGTCAACACAGGCACCAATCTACAGCTCTTTGCGAACCTACCCAAAATCATCCATTCAACATGTTTCTATCCCAACTAGTTAGCTACACAACAGCATTTCGGTCTCGACCAGTCATGTGGAGTGGAATCTGGGTCCCAAGCCCAGATGGTCCATATGGCATTGCCGCTGGTGCTGCAAAGGCTGGTGCCTCTGGCCGCGCTACCAGCACATGGGCCAGCTGCGTGCCAGTCTGTTTGTTTGTGATACTTTGACCAGACTCTTGCACGAATCTACGTACCCCAGGGGCTGAGGGCGCCGAGAAGGCCACTGAGAGGTCACCCTGCACCACATTTCTGCTCAGCTGATGCACAATATAGTTAAAGCACAACATGTGTAACCGCATGTGATGCACATCTTGACAAAATTTCAAACGCTACACTGTACTGTTGGCTTGCAACCACCAGCATCAGCATCACTGACGTTATTGCGCCACGTGCTGTACAGCAGCTACTGTGCCATTCGTGTACCACACCTACACCACTTGATGGCAAGAAGGACACAGATTGACATGTGCTGCGCTCACATACTCATGGCATCAAGGCAAAGCATTGTCATACGCTGCGCTTCAAAACTTTTCGCGCTAAAGCAACACTTGCCTGAAGGTCATGATCATGGCTTGTCCTATATGCTGATAGCGTTCGTTTGACCTGTGCACTCCACGACTGAACAGCCATGCCAGCATAGGTCAACGGCTGCACTGCATTGCTGAAGTGCTGTTCATCTGCTGAGACACTGTTGCCTGGGTTGCCATGCTGCAGGGGACTGGTCCCCAGCAACCTCCAGGCAGGGATGGCTGCAGGCAGATCACCCTGTTGCTGCACTGGTTGCTGTGCATGAGTGACCTGTCAGCTTACAGTCTGAGGCATAGCTGCATGTCTGGTTTAAAAAATCAGGAAAGCATCTGTGCATGCTGTCAGCATCATTGCACCCGCNGGCCAAGCAAGCAAGCGTGCTGCTGTTGTCCACGGTGTTGCTTCGCAGCGCGGCTCTTGATATCCCGAACCAGGTTCTGTTCGCCCATGACGGTGTCGATCGGGAGTCAGATTCGTACAGCATCGATGCCTTTGTGTGGAGAGACTCCATGCCTCTGGTCACCACAGGTATGCCTCCTGTCTTGTTTCTAGAAGTTGCACGAGGCAGGCTGTGCGTTGCGAGTCAGGTTGCAACAGCATAGTACACTTCATTGCGAAAGCTGGCAGCCCAGATTGTGTGATGATGCTTGCCACCAAAGGGAGCAAGTGTTGAAGTATTGTACAGGCTCAGCATCAGTGTCAATATCCTCAGCAACGCGGCTGTCAGATGGAGCTAGTCCTGTGATGGCTACTGTTTCCCTGAACGATCTGGATTGCAACAGGCAGACAGCGCCTCTGGTGACCTGTCAAGTTGCTTGGCTGCTGCAGGAGTCTGCGAATGGTACTGAGGTATGCAGCACTGCCATGCAATACGACCCTTTCTTGACTTACCAGGCAGGCTTTGCTGATCCTGTCCGGATCACTACTGTAGCAAGACACACTCTGCATGCCTGTCCTTGCCTCCCATCATCAAGTCCCCAAACTGCTTTACCACCTATACTTACTCATACCACCAAGATCAATACAACTCCACTGACAGCTTGCTGTGTAAGCTGCCATGCATCGCATATCAATTGTCAATCTGCATGATGCAGCATTGCTTTGTGTTATCAGTGTGTTATCAGCGTTGTAGTTTACATCAAGATTGAATGTGGTCCCTCTCGGCATCCATATCAGTGATCCACAACTGTGTACACATTCCTCTGCCTCGACTTTGCTTGTTGCATGTCATCCTATTTTGACCCAGCTTGGTCAGATTTGGCACTTCTGCAATGCCATTGCCCGAAGGCCCTCAATTGACTCTCAATTGATATCTGCCAGCCAGCTTCACAGTTCTGGTGTGTCTCATAGTGCCTCAGTTGTGTTCCAATGTGCAATCATGCATGCAATGCGTCACAGGCACTGCATTTGCTGCATTGCATTGCAGGCATGGTACTCGGCCTTCTCAAGTGATCAATCAACTGTCAGGGGTGGACCTAGCTGGGCGGTGGGCTCTTATGTGGAGGTAGTGTTGGAGGCAAGGGATGCACAGGGTGTTTTCTATGTTGCTACCAACACCACAATCCAGTCAACAGAATGACATGATGAGGATGGTGTGCATGCATTTTTAGCGCGCACTTAGTGTTACACGGCTGCTGCAGCGGCTGTCACCTACTTGAAAATGTCGTTGCAGCTGCACAAGTCAAAACAAGTCCGATGCTCATAGGCGTGAGCAGGAACAGTAGTCAATTTTTGGCATGATCCAGCAAGCGGGCTTCGAGGTCTGTTGCGAAGGCACGTTGCCTCTCATGTTTGTCCTGCATTGCTAAAAACCCTTGAGACAGTAACTGCCTAGGGTTTCGCGCTGACGAAGCTGTACCGGACCTGCCGTAGTATACCGGAACNAGCCGCGCTCAGTGGTTTCAGCACAATCTACAATACCAATGTCTTTGCTGTGGTTACAGTCACCAACACCTTCCTACCATTGTTGCAAGCAGCGCCATCGCCACGTATTGTCAATGTCTCAAGCAGCCTGGGCTCGTTAGGCAGAGGCAACATCATCTCAGAGTATGCACCATACTCCACCTCCAAGTCAGCACTCAATGCAGTGACACTGCACTATGCAAAGGACCTGGCAGATACAAAAGTGAAAATCAACATGGTTTGCCCGGGCTATTGTGGTACAGATATGAATGACTTCAAGGGCCCACGGTCAGCTGCACAGGGAGCTGACATTGTCCTCAAAATGTCAATCATACCAGATGATGGACCACATGGTGGGTATTTTGAAGATGCCGGCAAAATCCCCTGGTAGCATCTGACAATGTGTGTGTACATGGGTCTGTACACCTTGCAGTGATGAGCTGTTTAAGTCATGCTGCTGTTTTGTGCTGAGCGCTATGTCAAGCTAAAGGTAGACAGGGCTGTCAATAGGAAGACAAGCATGTGGTGTGTGTAGACATGTGTGCTTTTGCCAATGTGGCAAGGGTGTACGGATGTGAACAAGTGATGACAAGGGTGGCAGGTGCTGACTTTGCAGGGCATCATGTTCAGTTTCAGACGATGAAGCAGCAATCAGTTTTGCTTCAAAAGGCCATTTATCCAACGGCTTGGCTAGTCTGTCGCATATGTGGATCGTTGTGTGAGCTTGGCAAACAACTCTATCACACATAAGGCAACCGACTGTGCCTTCCTGTACCACAGTATATCTGTAACATTGCTGGTACCTTTTGCATACGTAATTTGTGCAGGTGCATCGCATTCGTGACAACTGTTACGTTTTGCTGCAATGTCATGACTCATCGCAAAATATCAGCCACAAACAGCCCAGCAACGAACTAGATAGGCCCTGCTGCAACAATGGTATTTGCTTGGTAGTCCACTCGAACCGTTTTAACTTTGAAGTCGAAGTTTGATGGGGTGCCTTGCAACAAGGCATGCCATGATGGCAAGGCATCGTTCTACAATCTGTAACAGTGACGCATGCTGATCACAAACTTCGGAAACATGCTACTTGGGACTTTGGCTGTGCAATAACTATACTCATGATCAGCCCACAATGACTGATCACTGTCATGACACCCTTGCCTCTGCCACAGGGTGGTCAAACGTTTTTTAACAAAGAGTGGCAGCTCCCATGGCCTTATAGCCTGTTATGCTGCACGTGCCAGGTCAAGCCAGCGATGTTGCAATGGCACATCTGCAAAAGTTGCAAGTGCAAGTCAGCAGGCATGATCATTACACAGCATGCAGCAGCTGAGGATGCAGAAGTGTGTTACATGGCGTCACCCATTTTCCTGATGTATGTGGCAGGGCTGCGTCATCGTACAGTCTTGTGCCAGGAGATATTGTAGTGGTGACACGCGGTAAAGCAACCTGTGACATGGTGCTGCTGCAAGGNAGGATGCCTAGGACAGCTGAGAAGGAGGCTGTATCTGCAGAGCTGAGCAGGCCCTTGTCACTACTGATGCATATCTGCCCAGCCTCCACTAGCTGCTTGAACAGATCGTGCTTGCGCCAGTGAAAGGCAGCGCATGCTACAGCCTGCAAACGTGCTGCAACTGTAAGCGTGCAACAAAACAACGCTGGCATTACTGACAACACCGAGTGTCTTTTGGGCGGGAGAACTGGATTGGAGGCTCTTCCTCTGCCAATCTGAAAGAGCACAGCTTGCACGATGACAGCATGTACAGATGTATGTCNAAACACTGTCTCTACAGCATGTGAAGCCAGTTTGGCATGTGATGTTGGTGCACACCTCAAGGTCACGCTGTGCTTTCTCAGCACTGCATTGATTGCGCTGATGAATCATTTTCTCCAGCTGATCCTGAAGCTGGCTGTCCATGTCTTCCAACATGTTGGCTCTGTCAACAGCTTCCTACAGAACAACAGAGCAAGTGAACAGACATGCCCCTGTGCTCTGCATCAGCACCACACTGTGTTCCTTGTTGGACATTTCTGCAACAACATATAAGCTCAAGCTTCACAACCTGACATTGCATATTGGTGCAGCTACGTGAGGGCAAGATGTTGCAGCTGAATTACCTTGTTGGCAGCCTCAAGAGTTCTGATTTGTTGGCTTAGCACCACAATTTGACTGTCACATTCTGCATCCAAATTGGCAGTTGGCATCATCTGCTTCTGCACAAGATGTTGCCCACTATCATCAGCCTGTAGCACCAGGCCAAAATGATTGAGCATCTGCTTGTGTGGCACCACAGTAGACTCATCGGATACAAAAGCTCCTAAGGACTTCTGCGTGACCCACGTACCGATACTGGGGCGACTTCTGCAGGGACCATTGTATTTCCCAACGCCTGTGCTCCTGTGTCTGCCTCTACTTGCCCCCTACTGATCTGTGGTGTGTCGACTACACGCGATCTAATCGAGGAAATGCTAGAACTTGTCAAGCCTGCTGACCTTGCTTCTGCAATCTGTTTCCTTATCTAGTCGAGACGTGGCACCGGGCAGTGTACATTGACCTCGTCTGGGTCTCGGTTTGACATGAGTTGCTACGCTTGGCTTCGCACGCAAGCTATAATGCTCGTGTTAAGGCACACAGGTTTTGGAAGGGGCCCTTACTGTTCGCCCCCACAATAGACGGGCTCTTGCGCCAAATTCGAGGCCGCGCGGTCAAGCATTTTTGAAATCGCTTTCTCGTTGTCGTTCGTGTTCTGCTTCAGATTTAAGATGCGCTTTGCATGCGGGTTCGAGGTTCAAGGTCAGCAGACACCTTCCTTGCAACGAGTCACCCGCAAACAACATGACCACCATGACAATGATCCGCGCATTGCCGNTGCTCATGCGTAATTGCAGTGACATCATAAGTGAAGTAGACCTGCTGGCAGACGCTAACGACTCAACACTGTGTGAAGTTGGTGTGCTGATGATGGGGATTCCATGCAAGTTAGTGAGGTTACCTCTAAAGCAGTATCTGACCCTGAAAAGTCAAAGAGGACGTTGTCACAGCTTGTGTTCCACATGCTTCCTTGAGGACTCTTGTCACCTGCATAATGAAACATACACACGTCACACACAGCTGCACAGCGTACGTTGATGTTGCAGTCAACAACCTAATACATGAGCAGTGTCACAATTGATTCAGCTCTAAAAGATTTGCTCAGCATAATTACTGGCGTAGGACAATCTCTTGATTTGCTGCTTGCACAATTGGGCCAATGCAACATCATGCTGTACCTGGGTAGCCAGCTGTATCCAGATCATAATATTGATCTCCAGTGCCAGCCACAACAGCCAGCTCAGCAGTGCCACCGGGAGCTGCCGAGCTTAGTGTCAGCAGTGCAAAATCGTAGTTCAAGGATGCAGTAGACACTTCTGTCTGGTTGGCAAAGCGAGACAACACTCGAGTTCTATTGACATCAATGGGCTGGAACGGCTCATCANAGGATGTCAATCAGGTAACGCACAACAAGCAACTTTTGTAGCCAGTCACGGGTCTCAGTCAACACTTAGAGCCTGGCAAGACAGACGTCATGAGGGTGTATCGTAGCTAGCACAGAGGGCAGTTGCAGATGAGTCAGATCGCTTTAGGGCTTAGAGGGCAAGGTTTGAGCCTACCCGCTTGCCGAGAGTGAGCATGATACAGCCCAGCTGCTTCCAGACGGTCTCCTGCAAATTTCGCGCCTGCGGAAAATGATTCAAAGCTGCTATCTGTGCTAGGGAGGGGAGCAATGGGGTGGCCTGCTGGGGTGCCACCTCCATCAAATACCTCAGCAGATAGACTGCCCCATCTGACGCTTCCCATGGCTGCCTTGGCCTGTAACATACAGCAATGCTTGTGCATAGCACTGCATGGCATAGCACTGCTCAACAGCATGACACAGCACTGCGCAGAAAGCTGCAGCATGATTCTTTTACCTGGCAAACCAGGCAGATCAGTGTCGTGACTATACTGCCCTCTAGTAAGCTGACTAAGACTTTCAGCCCCAGCCCCTTTGTAAGCGCCCCTTGCTGCACAGTACCTCACCAGCTCGCTCCAATTGGCATCCTGCAGTCAGCTTCTCCAAAAAATCAATATACGTGGTTCCCAATACCATCATCACCATCATCATCATCATACANGAGGCGGACAACAGCACTGAGATGCGACCTTCAGACTGTCAAGGTCCCCTTGCTTCCAGCCAAGCTCAGCTGCAGGATGCTTGAGCTGAGTCAACGATCTGACTAGTCCTGTTGTTCAATGCTTTGTGTGTTTGCTGACATGAAACTTATCTTGTAGATTCTAATGGATAGTCCAGAGTTTGTGCAGTGGGTACCATCCAAGGGTCTCAGTTCTAAAGTGCAGCACTGGTGAGTCAAACCCCTTAGGGCATGTCTCACATGATCACAGACAGTATGCCACAGCAAATCAGGACTGTGCTGTAGTGTCTTTGACGTAAAGGGTTCATGTAGAAAGCCCCTGTCAGGCTGGAGATGCCTTGTAAATCTGCANTGAGCGCAAGGCTGGTTCGCAAATCGTTGCCAGCTGGGACGCGCGGTTGGTAGGTCGCGCACCGCAGCGTTGCACTTGTCACAAGAGTGTTGCGCATCATCGTTGCGCTTAGGCAAGGCAGCAACGGTGCGGCAGCTGTATAACACTATTCGAGCTCCGCCATTGTTGAGCCGTTCAGCTGCTGTTACTAAACTTGAGCGAGATCAACAAGACGGCCAGGGCTGGTTCAGCTGTCACACACCGATCGGGTTGGTGCAGTACAGTGATCAGTGGGCATGCCAAGATTTGGCCTTCGCAAACTCAGTGCTTACGCCAGGGCTGACTCACATCTGGCTCAGCAGACATCGTACGGAGCTGTAGGTACGGTGCAGAAATGCGAGATGTGCACTGGCTGAGGGGTCTCAATGCTCTCTGTTGCAGTAACTTTACTCGGAGCAGCTTTAGCACTGATTTTGTTGCTGACCGAACTTAGTCAACATCGATCTGCTGCAAGAGTCTCCACAGTAAGTGCTCTGAGGTGCACAGAAGTGTGGCCGAGGCTGTGCNCACAGATGCTGCCTCAAGGGCTCATGACATTCCTACCAACCTCCTCATGGTGCGCACTAGTGTCTTTGGCCTTTGTCAAGTCGTTTCTGCAATGTTTACCCACTCTTGTTGGTGTCTTATCCCTTTTGTGCATCATGAGATGCAAACAGTGAGGTGCAAACATTTGCTTAGCTACACACCCTGGTTAGCATACCTGTGCACAGTCTGATCTAATAGCACTAGTCTAATTTCAAAACTTTGCTTTTTCAAAAGTTCATGCCGGGCATAACCCTTTGACCACCTCATGACGTGTGGACAGTACCAAAACCTGCAATAACACCCCCTGATATTGCATAGGATGCTACAGGTGCACAGCAAGCAGCAACAGCCATAAAGCAGGTCTAGGCCTTGACAGTCCGCTAGCTCAGTTGCTTCATGAGGCTCCTTGTCTGTGGCAAGCGCTTGATCCACATGCACGGGCAGCGCTGTCGGCAACCAGCAGGCAGTTCAGATCCCACATACACAGCATCACCACCGTCATNATCCCTACTTACAAGTCAGGAAAGTTAACCCAGCTGGGCAGGTTGACCTGCAAGCATTTTGTTTCAGTCACATGTCTGTTGCAGATGAAACCTGCATCATACAGTTCATGCACAGCAACTTGCCTGGCCCAGAACCTTCTTCAAAGTGCTTGAGTCCATGTCCTTCAGTGCCTGCAGTGGAAGGCTAGACTTGAATGTGGTTGCTTTCATGCTGTACACCTCATGATACAGAACGACACCTGGTAACCTGGGCNTGTTCAATTGAGCGTCTCACATCGTTGCGACGACTTCCCTGTCGCTTATGTATGATTGTTTAATACGCGATATTGTTTGGCTAGCAATGTACTGCCTCGCTGCTGTTTTGGCTGTAGCCAATTTCAAACAGCTAGCTAAACAGCTAACTCAACAGTCCCCAGCTCTGTGGCACAACAGGCAGCTGCCTGCAAGCTTTGCCCACGGTCTCTGGGCACAATCATGATCAAGCAGTCGCACATTGTTGTATTGTTGCTCAGCAAGGCAGCAAGGTGCTGTTGCAGGCTATTCAAACTCAAAAGCTACGTAGTTTGTTTACAGGTGTTGCGTGCTTGTCCACACTCGAATTCGAGGGAAAAGTAAAATGTCAATACACATTGTGTATTTGCACATAGACCCGCTGCTGGGTGTTGCAGTGCCGTTTGCATCGCCTTCACAGACACAGCACAGTTGACAGCATACCAACTTNGCATAGGCAGTTCCTGCTGGGCCTGCTCACTGAGTGCAGCTAGTGCCTCCTACATGGCTTCTGCTTGTTGTGATTGCTGTCACACTGCATTGAGCAAGCGACAGTTTTAAATCCCAAAGGGACTCTGACTTTCAATGCCAAATTGAGTCTGCTCGTGCTAAGGTATAATGCGACTGCAGCCAGTGCGCCTCACGCAGTCTTAGGAATAGACTGCAACTCAAAACTCTAACCCTAGACTTTGAGTCCTAAACCCTAACCCAACCCTAATTCTGAACAACCCTGAGACCACCAGCTCAGTACTGTTAACCCCTTTGTGATGGTGCTTGCAGGTGCAGTGCTGGTGGTGTGCCCTCCTGTGCCGGCCATTCTCAACCTGGACTCTGATGACAGCTCAGCTGACCTGACCCAGCAGCAACTAGAAACTAGGTGGGTCGCATCGCTATCCATGTGCTGCCACGCCTTGCCAAAATGTTGACACTGGTCTGGTGCTGTGAAGGAGTGTCATTGAGCATGCTGAGGGGCACAAATGCATGAAAGACAATGCACATGTAGACACAGTCTCACAAACGCACAGCCAGATTGTCGTGTTTGTGGTGGGGTGTTACAGCTATCGGCATCTTCTTTATTGATTTCCATATTTGTGCGCAATTACACACTTTGCTATGGCTTTGATGACCTACTGGCATCACTGCATGACATAACAAATGTTGCTTCCTCATTGTGTGTGTCATAGCGTGCTGAGTGTCTTCCACAACCTGAGCCCAACAATCCACACTCGCTTATGGTACTGACGTAACCGAGCTTGCAACAAGCTTTTCCACTGCAAGGAGCATTCAAAACAGGTGTTCATGAGCCTGTGACGCTCGCATCCGTTGCTCCAGTGAAGCTGCCAGCCACTGGAGTCAAAGTGCCTTGCGATTGCATGCTGAGTTGCTCAGAACACGCTGTTGATACAGAATTGCATTACATTGAGGTTCACACTACACTGTTGTCTCAAGCTGGCGTTGACATACAAAAGTCCGCCACAAGTAGGTAGCAGTCACATTGTCCTTGCCAACAGCACTGATGCTGCACAGTTGTCCCTCAGACACAAACCCATGTGCACGTACCCTTGCAGGGGTTCCTGGGAAGCGTCAGGAGAGACTCGGGATCAGCTGGCTAAGCAGCGCCAGATGATGGCTGAGGGCAACCTGCGGGGCTTCTGGGGCCGCCAGGGCCATCTCACCCTCAAAAGGTGAGGGGTATGGGGTTTAGGGGTTAGGGCTAGGGTTTTNGGGAGGTGTGGAGCAGCAGCAGCATCATTGGATGTATGTGTGGTTGTGAGCAATTGCGTTAAAGGGGGAGGCTGAAGCGCTGAAGCAGGGTGGACTGATGAGGCAGGGTCCTGTAAGCAGACTTGAAATGTAACAGACAGTTCTTGAACATGCAGAATATAGACTGCTGTTGTGCAGTTAGCACATTATCCAAATGAATGCACTGCATTCATGCACAGGTGCAATGCAGCAGGGTAACAAAAAGAGCATCACAGCAACAGCATGCCGTCCACACATGCGTGCAACTTATCGCTGCACCTGAACAAAGGCGTAAAATCTTGCTGCAAAAGTTGTAAACAGATTTGTAAGCACGCCAAACACACTGACTGACGTGGCAGGAAACACAAGCCCACCTGCTCTAGCTGCAACCCAACATTGAGGTGTGTGTTGGCCTGGACAGACTCCACTTCAAGCTGCTGTGCATGAGTACATCAGAGAACATGACCTGGCAGACACACCTCCAATGCCTGCGCTCAGAACAGCATTGCCATCAATGGTAGCAGCTGTTGTGCGAGTCCACTTCCCAAATAATGGCTGGAGTCGTTTTATACGCTCTTGTGGCTTGTCACCACTTCGTGTTCCAAAGGGGCTCCTGTCACAAGAGTATGTGGACGAAGTCCTCCTTCAGATCTTGTCAGCGTCAGACACACCACACATCATGCCTACTGAGACACAGATNGTGTACGACGAACGACAGCGGTGCACAGAGCTTGAGACGCAGCTGGCACTCAAACGCAGCAGCCACGCCTGATTAGCAGTGTAGCGCAAGTGCAATGCGTCTGCTTAGGCTGGGTGCACTTGGAGCCGGGTCCAAATTATAATTTGAATGTGTTGTGCTTTGTGGCAAGTGCTTGCAAGGTGTTCAGCACGGCTGTATTGTCGCTGATATTCTGCGCTGCAAGACAAGTTTGCCGCTGACTTCAAAGGGCCTCGTACGTATGTGCAGCGCAACGACCTGGTGGTTGATGCTGATGCCATCGATGTGATCAATGATTGCTATTACAATTACACCACCTGGCGTTGGTGCGTGTGAGCCTCGCATGCTACGTGTGGCCAAATGCAGTGTTGATCGGTCGGCGCGTCCAAGAAAATAACGCAATGGTCAAACAGAGACGAGATTACAGCTGGCAGTGTACGGAGTCGGATGGTACGGAGATAGGCTATGACAATTTTTGCGAACCTGGCACACAACTGGAGTGGTAGCACGCACGCTGCATGCAAAGTCCTAAATTGCACGCAAGTCAGTGTAACTAGCAATGCTGCAGTGCACTGCCAGCTCACATTCAGCAGTGACAGCTGCCTAGGGTGGTGCGTCCTTCATTCTAGACAATGTGAGAAGCTTGCACATATTTTGTTTTGGTCTGCATAGCGCTTACAGTGTGTATCTATAGTTTGTGGTCGTGAAAGAGCTCTGAAGCTGCCCTATGCAACAAGCAGTGCCGCTGGGCCAGCACTGTCAGGTCTGGGTGGTACCCACCTCCAATGTTTCCGGCAATAGGTATGCCAGCTGCCAAGACAGTATCAATTACCTGCAGTCAAGCTGAAAGCTCATGAGATCACCGGTGTCAACAGATGTGTGCTTTGCAGCATGTGCTGTTGACACATGCTGCGGCATCACAGCAGAGACAGACGCTGCGCTTGCTAGCAGACNTATCACTCTTGCACGATCATTGACGAGGCCATGCCAGCACTGCTGCTGTACATCAGAATTGCTTGATCAGCAAGCAGCAGCCACTGGACGAATGCAAGTGCTGCTGGAAGAATAGAACCCGACAGTTGGGCAGCACCGCTTCCATCACAGTTGCCCCTGACCTACGTTGCTTTTTGCAGAGTCGACGGCTGCGCAAAGAATGGAGAAGCTGCTGCAAGCAAAAAACAAGAAATCTGGACATCAAGCGGGACAGCCGAACAGCACAGCCTCAATCACACCTGCCATGCGTCAGCATGCAAAAGCAAGGTTGACTGAAGCCATGCAGAGCAACAGTCAGCTGGTGCTGGACACTGCACAGCAACATGCAGGGTGCCACTCATGGGAAGCCAGCTTGTTTCAAAGCAGCAACAGCAAGTCAGCCTACCTCAGCAAGCTCTCAAACGCTGTGTCACAGATCAAGCGTGCTGTAGACAGAGCGGATATTGACGGGCCGCATGTACAATGGGCAAGTACAGCGCAACAGCTCTCTGCGGGCAAGTTTGGGCAGTGATAAATGCTTTGTGAAAGGTAGGCGAGCCATGCAGTAGTGCCGTGCCACGAGGACTATGCAATTACTTCACTGCCCTCACAGGCATTCCATACCTGCTTATACTGCTTTGAGTATGTCTTCTGAAACTTTTCCGACATGCCAAACTTGTACAAGAAGCTCCATTTTGTTCCTGTGCCAGACTCAACATGGACGCACTTGTCACATGTGAAGTTTCCCTTCTTGCCGAAGTAGAAGGCTGCCAGATCCCATGTGGCAGTGTCAAATTGTGTCAACCATCTGCAGAGGCACATGTAGGGTGAGACATGGCTGGCATTCATTAATTCATTCATTCATCCATCCATTCATCCATCCATCCATCCATCCAGCCATTCATCCAGCTTTGCCAAGGGGAAGCAGACTTGATAGCCTTTTGCAGCTGCTTGTCACTGATAAGCAAGCTTCACGCAGTGACAGCATGAATGGCACATTGCATGCATGCTTGGTTGTNTCTTCAGGATCTGCATGAAAATGTATAGTAGCTGCGCACAAGTCGGCTCACTGAACAATCTTATGGTGTTCTGCACTGAGATCATACCGCACATTTGTTACACAAAAAACAGCTTGCTTTTTCCGCTGACATGCTGCAGCTGCTTGTTTTCTGCAACTTGTTTTGGCACCTTGAGGAGTAATTGAGCGACAAGCAGTGTAAAAGTGGTCATCTACACTTGCACAGGTGGGTATATGGCTTAAGACTACACAGTGCTGCCTGTCTCTTCCTGCTTGCTCTTGCAGATGAGGTCAGGGTACGCAGCCAGGGTCTGCAAACACACTACAGCATGCGGCGCTTCTGTGCTGTGCAAAGCACTGCACAGGTGAGATCTGAAGCTGCCAACAGTAGCATGAGGCTATCACTATACACTGTAACAGCATACACTCATTGTCACTGATCTGGGTTGCTTCATGTGCCATGATCTTGATGGCCAACACCATTGTAGACGCAGTTGCACCATGAGCAAAGTGGACATGACAGCATGACCTCAAGCTTGCTGCATACACATGGACATAGAGCACACTACGGCACTGATGTATGCCAACGTGCGTGAGAAGTGTGTTGAAGCTTGAAAAGCTTTCCGCGCCAGATAGTTGCTGCTACAAGTGTGTGTGATCAACACCGCAACCAGCAAGCATAGATAGCTGACTCACCACTGCCAGCAGTCAGCTTCAAAGCCACATAGATAGTCCAACCTATGTGAGGCATATTCATCACATATCACGTACCTCAGCTTCATACCCAAACTTGGCCAGCACAGCTACCAGCTCGGCATGGGGGTTGTGCTCCTGGTAGATTGTCAGCTTGCTGCCGGGTTGTAGCTCCTTCTTGGGGTGGATTACACAGATGTCGTTGATGATGGCAATCTGCTCCTGGGGGTAGGCCAATGAAAAGGGCCACACCCAGTCAAGGCCGTGACCTGNACCCTCACGGCTAGAGTTGTACGCTACCACTGCAACTGCCATTGCCTTCAGTAGGCCTACATAATGCAGGATCACAAATGTCACCCAGGGGCGATTGTATGGTGAAGCTAGCCAAAGCAAACATTCCTCACCAGCCAGCTCTTCTTGATTGCTCTGCTGGTCCTCCTGTCCCACCCTTTCCAGTGCATACTTGGCAAGAGACGGTATCGAGGGTCCAGCCCAGTCTGCTGCCCTCTGCATGATAGCTGTTGCTGCAACTCTGAACATAAAGCTGAAACTTCAGCAATCAGGCTGTACACTCAACAGATTTCAACTTTCTTTGAGAAGCTGGCGCACTTGTATCTGACTCTCCTAGCTTGAGCACTGGCACAAGCCAGTCCAGACACAACCTCCTTGAGGACCAGTGCAAGGTCTGCAGGGTTTGTGCAACGATCGCATAATCGCTGCAGGCCTATAGAGGACTGATTGCACAGATCTTTGGTCTCTAGGTGATCAAGTGTGGTGCGGGTGCGCAGGCGTAGCTCACTGCGCTGTTCTGTTGTGCTCGACATGCCAAGGGCTGAACACGGAAGAATTGCGAAAGCAGGCTGCAATGGCTGTACCACTAGTCACCAGGTTACAACACGTCTATGACATATGTGCTCGTCCTCCACTGCGGTGACGCACAGGCATTGCGGCAACGCTCGCATTGTGTTTGACCACTTCATGAAGTCACTGATCTAGTGATCTCAGTTTGGTTTCAAAGTTGACAGCTTGCATGCATGCAGTGCAGCTCAGCATGCGTATCNGACAAAATCACCTGAGCGCACACTTGCATTCTTTGTCAAGACGGTGGCTGGCGGCCCAAACTGACCATGCAGCACTGGCAAGAACTCCTGCATATGGCAAACCCAGATGTAAGCGTCCTTTAGTGCCAAGCCATATGAACCCTGCAGTAGATGCCAACAAGAGGACCATGCAGAGTGTTCAGTGACCAGACAATGCACACAAGTTGCACTGCAGAGCAGCAGGCTGTCATCGGTATGCTGTTTACCCAGTGTAGCAAGGCGTATGCTGTGCAAGTCATGTTTGCAGTACCTGTTTGGCTTTGAACAGGTCCATCTCCATGCCTGGGATGGCCACCAGCACCACTTTGCTGACTAATGCCTTGTTCTGCAGTCAAAACACCCAACCTCACATGCATAACTATGATACATGTCAGGCTACTGATGTCTGCAGAGAACGCTACCTGTTGCAGACCAAAAGCAGGATGGTGTGTGTGTGTTGCAACTTGTCACATGTCAGGAAACAAGCGACTGCTACATTTGGAAACATGTCACATGCTGCACTGACGCAATTCANGTCACGAATCTGGGCTGACCAGCTGTGCCCAGCACGGCATTTGTACTGCGCCACTTTGGGGCTGCCAGCTGTGAGCTTGCTTATGTCCAGGTGTGCGTTCTGCTCCCAGTCCCAACACTGCAATGCATTGCCTGGGTTGTCCTTCAACGTGAGCAGTCTGCGCTGAGGTCTGCTCATAGCACATGTTGGGCAGCCGGTCTTGCGATTCACGCGATTGCAGATTTTGGTTTGCCACCGGTGGCCTTCTGCACAGACCCAGTGCACACTGTGGTTGGCTGAGACCGTGTACTCTTCAGGCGGCTTAGCATTCCTTGCAGTGTCCCACTCCTGAGTGAGGTGCGGGAACTGTGTAGCAAAGGAATTGTGGGAGCATAAAGCCTTGCTGCTACAGTATGGACACCCGTTGCTGTTGTTTTTGTGACTTCTAAGGACGTTGCCAATGGGAGCCTGCCATCTGTGCGGAATTCCATCTGGGCACTGGTAGCAAATCCAGTGCACTTTGCATCTGCTCCACGGCTTGATGCTGACATGTGTGAGGTGCGCATTTTCAGCATGATCCCACTGGCTTTGCATGGCTTGGCTGAGCAGGCTGATGTCTGGGTTTTGTGACATGTACAACCAAGCGCAGCTGTGGCCAGTACAAGTGCCTGTTCAGAATGCTGTGAGGAGAGCTGGTGCTGCGCACACAAAAACGCTTGGTGCAGAGGCGCATGATCATGCAAAGCTGCCTAGTGCAAGCTGACAGTGTTGCCCAGTCTCTGCTGCTGAGCATTTTGGGCAGACAATGCGCTGCGCATACTAGGTCATTAAGCTGGTAAGCAGCAGTGTCTGAGTCTGGCTTGTGTGGTGGTGGGCTGTCAATGGGGCTGTTGCTGGCACGAGAAGTGAANGCCTTACATGCAATGTTTACGGCCTGTCAAGACGACAGTACCTGCACCCACTGACGCTTTGCTGCATCAGATAGGACTCTGTGAGCTGATCTCTTGACAGCATAATTGACCCCATCCAGTCTATGCTGAGCTAAATAGACCTTGCTGAAGTTGCCTGACCCCAGCAGCCTTATTTCCTTGAACTCTGCTCTGCAAAACGTGCAGCACATCAATGACCAACAGGGCTTGACAGGTATTGCAGACACACGGCAGACATACCTGTAGCGCGACGCTGGGAGTGGAGCTTTGGGCAGCACTGGTCCTGTATCCGTAGGCCCATGCAGAAAGACATTGCGGAGGGCAGGCGGAGAATGATAACGTTTTCTGAGCACCTTTCTGGCCTGAGGCACCGGAAACGGCCCATTAGCTTGTCCATTTATGCCATTCATTCCTACACCAGCAGAGTACATGCCTCTGTAATCCTATTGCAGCCGACACGGCGTATGAATTGCAATACCTGCATCATACTGGCTTGGTTGACTCTGGCTGGGCTGACTGCAACTTTCGTCCATTGCATCTCCTAAATGCATTCCTGGGAGCATTGTCATCTTGTTATTGCATTGCTTATGCCAGCGATCTGTGACATCTCTGAAGCCAACTAGCCAGACTTACAACAAAGTCACTGCAATGCTACCTGTGTTTCTGGGCCGCTTAATACGATTGGGTGACAGCGCTGCTGGAGACCGCATGTGTATTGCACTAGCATCAGCACTGCTTGCTGCGCTGCTAACTGTGCATTTTGGCAGCTCAAGTCCAAATTCAACAATTAAAAACGACTGGCTGACTCCACTTGTAGTTGCAGCCATACCTGTCATGTGCAACAAGGCTTGGCTATGCTGCTTGTTCACAATGGGGCCTGTGCTGCTTTGCTGTATGACTGGTGTAAATGCTTGACACTCCCCAATGGTATGCTTATGTGTGCAATGTGAGAGGCGTTGAAGCCATTGAGCTGTGCATCATTGAGCAGCTTGTGTGGGTCTACCAAAATACGTGTGTGCAAGCATGTCTGTCATGCTGAAGATGGCAACAGAATATAGTGTCTGTACTGTTACTGGCTATTTTACAGACCTTGGCATGCTGCGCACCTTGACAACTGGGCTGTTAGTATGCCATGTATGGTGCAGGACATGTGCTGATTGGCCTACATTGCCTTGTACTTGAGGCTTCTGTCCAGCATTTGCATTCCATGATCTGCTGTCTGTACCCTGGAATCACTGTTGAATGGGCTCCAATTCCACACCATTGTGCTCTGAGCGGACTGCAGGGTTATAAAGTATGGTCAGGACACAGATCACTCATGTACGCCGGTTGCACTGCATAACCCCTCATAAAATCACGATGTCTGCAGGGATGCCTGGCTTCATGGGTGGCCCTCCTGGGGCTCCTCCTATGGCCCCACCACCTGGTGGCCCTCCCGATGCCAAGAGGCAGCGAAGGGAAGGTCTTGTGCTGGAGCCCGAGGAGGAGTTCCTGCAGAAGTATCCTGGACCATCCAAGGTATATTACGTTGCATCTGGTCTTTCAGTACTTGCCTGATTGCCACAATGAGGGCACCTGCGCTCAGTGTTGCTTTGTACATGCTCTACTGACATGTCTTGCTGTGGCTGCGTGCACGCCTGTCTATTGGTGTGGTCAAGGAAGATGTTGAGAGTCACCAGTGCCATGTAGGCCCACTCTGTCTAGGGTGTGTTACAACTTAGTTTATATCACTGGCATCTGTGTGTGCAAACATGTGCGTGTTGCAGAATGTGCAGTGACGCAGCATCCCCTGTGCATGCATTGGTCTGACAGTTGTGCAGTCAGCATGTAAGTCATGCAGCTACCTCCAACAGCACATATTGTGCTAAAAGTCATGTGTTGTCATGCACTGCAGGTCTTTGTTCTTTGTCAAAATCTGCCAGAGTACGAGGGCCAGCTGCTAGAGGTTGAGGTCGCATCACTGCAAGATAGTGTTGGCGAGTTCAAGAACAGACTGGCTGAAGTTGTTGGACTTGCAGCAAANGGCTACCATTTGATGATCAACATGACCCTTATGAAGTGGCTTGAGGTGGCGTTGCGATGACGACCACCTTGTGATGTTGTTTTTTGGTGTATGCCAAGGTGCATATTAGTGTACATGGATAATCCCATGCTTATCCAGTGTATGCTTACATGCTCTTAAGTAGATAGGTTTACAGTGATAGGCAACCTTGCTCAAGAAGAGCATGATTCTAGGTGCAAGCATTCTCAATCAATGTAACTGTACAAGCAACATTTAGACAATTTCGTTTTGCTCATGATTATTACTAATTGCATGGCCATGGTGAATGCTACTATGGCGTTGGTACAAATCACCAAGGCAAAGCCCAAAACACCTTGATACGTTGTACCATGGTAGGTGCTAGTACAAGGCTAGTAAACATGACCAGATTGCAATTGTGCTACTATACCATTGGTATACCATTGGTACACCATTGGTACTTGCAGTAGGAATGCTTGGTAAAAGGCTAGTATACCCCAACTGTGTGTTGGTTGGAAATGTCCCCGAACTTGTCGCTATATATTTTCAAGAGCACAAATGCCACCTGATCCGCGCCTACAGGGCATTTCTGCGGTTTCTTCCGCCAAATGAGTGTATAGAAGGCCGAATAAATAAACAATTGCTGGCCGTAACAACGCTACGATACGCCAACACGCAAGGCAAAATGCTGTTCCCGACCGTCATGACGACAATCTAGTTGAATAGAGCCAATTACAGCAGTGTCGTTGCACAGCAGTATAGGCAGCAGTTATAGCTTACCTGGTAACAGGGTTGTGGCTGTGCTTTTTGGCGCCAAAAAGCGGTCAGCTTCAGACAAACGGACCCTGTCTGAATGAATTACTGTTGTGCTTCCGAAGCGAGCCAGCCGCTAGTGGACGAAACGTCTGCAAGATTCGTAAATTGCGGGAACACCCTGAGAGTCTCGTTTACCAACCATGCACTGGAAACATTGCAGGACCAGATGTAAAATCATCGAGAATTGGGCGATCCGCAGCCAAGCTCCTAACATCGACATAGTCCGATCATGGAGAAGGCTCAACGACTAGACACGAGTCGGTGCCCTCATTTTCCCCTGGGTGCATAAGGGCTATTCATATGGTGTTGGTTCGTCTTTCAATGCCATGTGTTGCCATATTATATGGCCAGGTCAGCTAGATGCATGTTTAATGACGTTGCTATGAAGTAAGAAACATTGAATGAACAAAAATGTCACTTTATTGATGATATTCATGGCTGACATGTGTCATAGACGTCTGCACGTCATGCGAAAATGGATTATGGCGTGTCACAAAAGCTGAAAGCATTGCTCAGAAAGGCTCCTCGAGACGAGTCGAACGAGTCCTACCTTCAAAACCAAACTGCTATATGAGTAACGGTTTTTTGTCCCTCAAAATGGCTACATTCAGTCTCTGTTTATAACGCGACGTGCTCGTTCGCGAAACGTCCAATTCGCTACGCGTGTCTGTGCAGCGCTTGGCCACCTCAGCTGCGGCTCTGCCGCAATCAACTTCACCTGTAACAACTTCGGCCATGCCAGCGACAAGCTTACCACTCCTGGTCTGCGTCACCGAACTGATCATTGTTGTCGCATTGGCTCAGAGCTTCAGTTCAAACGGGGGTCAGTACCACCTTCAAACACACTTCACTCAAGAAAACGACACCGTCCAGGAAACGTGTACATCTGGAAAGGGCAGCTGGACTGGCAATCCGGAAGGCACTCAGCTTGTAGGCACCACGCTTGTACAACAAGCTATCTGGCAGCACCAGCATCCGCGGGACTGCAGCACGGCGAGCTTCTTTGTGTTCGAGGCTGTGGCTCATATGGGTAAGAGGCTGTCGTATGTTGTGGCTCAACGTTGGAAGACGGTGAAGGGCGCCATATGAGTCGCTTCTTCGGTGACAACAAGCTTGTTGACTGCTGTGCCTTGATACACAACACCAGACTGCACACGTACGCACTTCTTTGAAGACACGAAAGCATATGCCAGTCTCGTCTGGGGCTGTCTTGCCATCCGTAACTGACAACGTTGTTGGCTTGCCGTGGTGCAGAGGCGCCAAATCCATATGCCAACAGTACACAGTCTCATGTTGGCTTTCACAAAGCTTGTACTTGCTGCAGGTATTGGAGCGCAAATAGACCATATGGCCTCTGCACTGGGAGTGGCTATCGAGGAAGGGAGAGTCTTGCTTTTGGATTTCGGTGATGTCTGGGCTACTGGTCACTTTTGCGGACAACACATGACAGTGGACACCTGCTACTTCAAACCCATATCTTCTTGCTCTCTAAATGACGTGTACGGAGAAAAATTTGTTCAACAGTCACAGGCAGCCATCAGAGATCAACTATCAGCCACCAGACAGCTTGTTCACAGTGAGCGGATCATTTTCTCGGGCCTTTCCACAAAAGAGCATGCTTGGTGGAAAGTACCATCACAGTTTAACACCCTTTTGGCAGCTCCTCTTCAAAATAACTCGGTGCGTATAGGTGGTGTGCCGGCCCATACCTATTGGTGGAAATCGCAGGCTGTGGCATACATAGCCCAGCTGAATGATAACATGTCTGAAAAACTTTTGTACCTTCGGCATTTGATGTACCCAGAGTTTACTGTGCCACCTGGGACAGTGTCAGTGCATGTGAGACATGGTGATAAAGGTAGTGAAATGCGCCTCCTGCCTGATGATGTATATCAGGACAAGGTGCAAGAGCTTATGGCCATGTTTCCCAATCAATTTCCTGGCAAGGTCTTCTTGAGCACAGAGGATCCTCAGACAGTGGAGCACTTTTCAAGCTCATCTTTAAATGTGTCACATGTTTTTATGAAGCGCAGCAACCATCAGCATTCATCTCCTTGGAGTGTACCAGACTTGAGTGAAGAGATNAAAGTGTTTCTGTGCACAGGCCTGCTTGCAAGACACTTGCAACTGTAACATCATTACAATTCCCCCTTGCTGACGCAGCGTCGCCTCCCCTCATCGTGAAGCAGCTGACATTGTCGCATCCAGTGCATGCATAAAATGTTGTATTGTACCACTTGCAGTCACTAACACGTCTCCCTGTAGTATAGTGCGTATCTGTATTCGTCAGAGTTGCTTGCACTGACAGCATGTCAGTGACAGGCACCGGCTATCTTTGCAAAAGCTGTCACTGCGTGTCGCCGCTTTGAATGCACAATACCTCATTGCTTGTTGAACGTTCCAATTGCGATCAGAAGCCAAGAGACGCTAAATGCTCAGTGCTGAACTGTGCTGCCAGTTCAGATGCCCCAGATAGGCCAATTTCACCTCTGCCCTCAAGCACGACATACAGCTCACGACCATTCCTGTGCTTGGCAACCACCCAGCAGTCATGTGAACCTCTTGTTATTACCTCATGGTCAGCCTGCACAATGGCAGCTGTTGCTGTGCTCTTGTCACATCACAGATGCAGCACCAGCAATATAGATAAACATCATGCTACTCAATCAGGCTACTGCGGTAGTTTTGCAGGAATCAGTTATATATCCTACTCCTGACAGTCAGTTGAACTTGGGCTGCTGTACTGTTTAGGTTTCTCACACTGCTTCAAAGCTGATACTTTCAAGTTAACTTACTTCTGGATCTCACATCGCAGATCAATTGATTGATTGTGTGACATGACATGAAGAGCGGGCTGCAATGACAAGCATGTCATGATCTGCAAAAGCTGTACTGCCTTGCCACTNTCAGAGTAATAACCTGAAATGGTTGCCACCTGCTTACTTTGTGTAGGGGGATGCCTTGTTGTCACTTGTATGACTTACAGCATGTTGTGCTTAACAGGTACGAATAACCAGAGGCAAGCTAGCATCTGAGTCTGCCATAGCAAGACCAGCAAGCCTCAACCGGCGGAGCCGAATACGGTCATATGTCGGTGCGACACTGCACAGTTGCTTGTTAGCCTGCTGATAGTGTCATACTCCTCTGACCTGTGCAATCTGTGATAGGCAAGAAGGATACACCAATTGGCGCTGTCCAGACAGAAAGCTATGTGGCAGACTTTATGCCAGAAGGCTGGAAGCGAGTAGCAAGAATTCTAGCAGGCAGGAGAAGGGCTCAGGAAATGCAGGCCCCCACTCAGACAAGCCCTTTTAGACCTTTTGCAGCTCAGCTGCCCTTGTGAGCAGCGTTGAGGAAGTTAGGCGTGTTTGACACCTAGATTGTAGTGAACAGACTGTCACTAGCCATGTACAATGTGCCTTTTATGTCATTGTGTTGTACAGCGGCATAAGAGGTCTTGCAAAATTGTGTGCCTGTGCATGTATCAAGGTCTCCAAGTTTTACTCTTCACGATTTCAGTGTCACAAATGCGACAATGCAAGCTATACATTCGCCTGTAGGTTTGAGAGTCGTAGTATGGTACAATAAAGTGCAATGACAGCAATATTTCAGCTTTTTTGAGGCACCCGGATTATCACAGCCTTCCAGCAGCTCATGCATGGGCATAAGCAGTCCAGAACACAGACTGTTCTTTGTTTTAAAAAGGCATACAGAGGCTGCACATGACAACTTCATGTATGCTGTGAGCAGCAATGCTGCACTCAATGCACCTGCGTCGGCATCAGCGTCATACGCCAAGCGGGTCTGACGAGATGTCAGTTATGCGTCAGCCACAACAGGCAGGCCAGCAGGATAAAGATGTTATGCTTGTTTTGGGTTTGCATCTGGAGCTGGCTTCTTTGAGCTTTGCGTTGTAGACTGCTGCTTGTTTACTCATTTCCATATTGCTTTGCAGGTTTGGCGGTCCAGGAGCGCGCGCAAGATTCCAGAAGTCTTACCGTTAGAGCCCAACACCTTTGGTTGTGTTATGCTTTGGCTGTGTAAACATGGCTTTCTGGCGTAACAGTCAGCACACAAGCTGTCAGCACCAAAAGCTGTCAAAACCTGTCAGTGCATGTGTGATCTGCTGTGCACACGATGATTGCATGCCAGTCTTATTGTTACAAGGCCGCTGGCCTTGTGCTGACAGCTTACCTTGTGTTGGTGATGAAACACACGATGCTCAGCACCATGGATTGATATTGAAACTTACAACACTCAGTAAGTAGTCTGTGAAGCTGCTCCTCCATACATCGCGTTCAAACCGCGTTTTCCTCCATACATCGCGGCAATCAGCTTATACCATGAGTGCCAATTCGCCATCGGCACATCGATCAGCTGGCATGCAATGGTGCGCCATGATGCTGAGGGTATCCCAGTCAGACGCAGATTTGCAGCACCTGTGTAAATTGCCACACTGTAGCCATATATGATTCAATGTAGCACCTAATAGTATGCTCACGAGCTCCCGGATGACTGTTGCCTGTGCACATGCCCTCAAGGGCATGCTCCATTGCTGCAGCAATGTCAGACAGAGCTGAGCTTTAAATGATGACGGCAGCACATGCCAGAGCTGTGAACTGTCATGAGAACTGTGTTGTGCGTCTCAAGAAGGGTTCTTGGTGTTTCTTCTGTTCAAGTCTGGCTTGTGACTGTGCTATGTGCTGACTGTGACATACTGTGCTGCATGCTAAGCGGTTCCCAGAGAGGTGTAGCAATGTTCAACGAGTTGCATGTGGAACTGTATGCGGCACATGGCTTATACTGCGCCACCTGCCAGTGTATGGTCTTCCCGCATGACAGGCACNAGCTCTTGTCTAAATATATGGGCAAGCACACATCATTCTGCGTTGGTGTAGCGAGGACTGCAGGTGCATGCACATGGTACAGCTCGAACATGCTTTGATCGAAAGGGGTGCAGTAGTGAGTCGTACGTGCTGCCTTGTGCCACAATGTCAAGCCTATAAGGTGGAATACAGCATAGCGCTCAGTAGGGATTCATGATTACAATTTGGCTGCCGTGAGCTGCAGGTAGCTGTCAAGTAAAGTATAGGTGTGGCAAATAATCTGAGCAGGCAACTAAGCTGCTGCCAACGAGTTCAGGCACAAGTAGGCTGAAAGTAGGGAGGTGGATCGGAGTTATATCTCTAGCAGCAGACGATAGAGGGTTTACCAAGTTGAACGTGAATTAGCGTACGGAATAGTGTATCTGCTATGTAATTGAGGTATTTGACACTCGAAGGCGGCCGGGGAATGGGACGCGACCCTATGTAATTGAGGTATTTGCATGTACGCCACTGCTGGCACACTGTCAGTGACCGGCGAAGTCGGAAGCCTGGCGAAGCACCATCGCGTTTTCAGGCAGCGAGTGGATAGTCAGGAAATGTACCCGCTTCCGGTCAGCCACATAGCATTGTGCAGAACTCAGGCTCCTATGCGATCAGTTATTCGAAAGTTTGCGTAAACTGTACTGCAGGCCTTGTGTTCAGGTTCGTGATTTACATTTCGCTAGCTTGCCATGTGTTCGGGAAATTCGACCGGGGTCGAATCGTTCCGAGCATGTCCGCGACAACGCCGTGAGAGATGTCGACTTGCGGCGATGTATTATCGTATCGGTCGACGACCCGAGCGAAGGAGCACAATGTAACTTGCTTCGAGCTGGAGGCCATATCCAGATCACAGCCGGCACAATGAGTCTGTGCTAAGCAAACATACAGTGAAGAACGGCGGCAATGCACAGGAATTCCAATCTGGACGTGGTAAGTGAGGCGACCTCTCTCACAGCTCGACAATACAACACTCTAAGCCGAACACGCGTGCCCTACCAGGCAAGATCACAAGAAATTAAGGGTAACATCAACAGCAATGTTGAAGAGCAACTCGAGGAGGGCTGCTGGTACATTTCGAATCTTTCTGGCGCTGCTTGCCTGCAGCTCCTGAGTCATGTCTTGAGCTTGTCGTTGTATCAGCAGATTTTGAAGTTAACCACAGCTCAGTGCAATTCCCTTTTCTGATTCAGTGTGCGCAACCTGTGGTTGCAGGGCAAAGACTGGAGTGNCCTGCCGCAGAATCTCTAGCAGGTCTGCTTCCTTTGCCTGGTTCTTCAGAGCTCGTAAGTTCCCGACGGTGGTGTCACATGCTTCCAGCTGAATGTATAGATGCTCACCATCTGCTCCAGCATCCTTCTCGATCCATGCTGTATGGTACCTGACGATGTGTGGATGTGCACCAACAGCTGCCAGAGCATGCACTTCCTGCACGGCCACAANGTGCCTGGATCATCACAGAGTGCAGTTGTTGTTGTGAGTTACCTTGCAGACTATATTTGGTGTGTCAGAGCATTGCCGCTGCGCCTGAATCAACCCCAGCAGAACATTTGCATTGCCCTGTTACATGGCCTGTCTTGTCATGCAGGTTGCT
Source organism: Trebouxia gelatinosa (assembly GCA_000818905.1). Lineage (NCBI taxonomy): Eukaryota > Viridiplantae > Chlorophyta > Trebouxiophyceae > Trebouxiales > Trebouxiaceae > Trebouxia > Trebouxia gelatinosa. The sequence continues at coordinate 2,597,770 of KN805367.1, forward strand.
TGTGCCAATCATGTGTGACGTAAACATGCCATTGACCTGACCAGACTTGTACGGGCATGGTAGAACTGCACTTGCGAGAAGTTGCAGGCAGTGCAGCGCTGCAGTATTATTGCTATGCAAGCACATGTTGGCACAGGATGANCCTCTCATAGGACTGCAGCGCCTCTGGTATGGCACCGATGTCCCGCTGAAGCACACCCAGGTTGTTGTGGGCCTCAGCGTACTCAGGCCAGGCAAGCAAGGCTGCCTGAAGGAGATGCAAAGCTTCTAGAGCCCTGCCTTGTGCTGTATAAATTGTCGCCAAATTGTTCAAGCACTGTGGGAAGGCTGGGCGTATCTGAAGGGCTGCCTGGCAAGCTTTGACAGCAATGTCAAGTGATGATGCACAAAGTGGCATGCTGACAGCTTCGATTGACCTGTGTGAATGTACCAGTTGGGTCACGGCAATAAAGCTCAATGCACTGATGCATGTTTAGCGCGTCTCAAGGTGTGCAGGTCTTGTGATAGCCTCCACCGCTTGTTGTTGCTTGCCATTAACCTTACAGTCAATGCAAACACTTCAGTGCTGTGCAACTGTGTCCTTGGTGCAACTGAGTAGCACCAAGAAGTTTGGCCTTTACTTCCTGCTACATTACAGGTCTTGCGAGGCTACATTGGCGACAAGTCCAGTCAGCCGGTCTGGGGTGGCAACACTCTGTTCAATGTACTGGGCAAGGGCTATCAAAGACCCTTTGAGTTGGCTACTTTGCGGCTGAATAACATGGTCAACATTCTACCAAGATGTAAGCCACCACAAACACTGCTTATACACCCATGACTGATGCTGTGCCATGCAGACACAGCATGTGTTGCAATGAAACCAGGACAGCTTGTATGCATGCTGTGTGCAAGCAGCACTTGGTGATGACAGAGCCATAGGCTGTGGGTGCATGATACAGCAACATCAGTCATCAAGAATGCATGCCTTTACACCATGTATAAGACTGCAGCCTAACAGCAGCAACAGTACCACTGAACAGGTCTGTGTTGCAATCAGCAAACACGATCACCGAAAGGGAACTCAGGCAGGCAAGCAGGCAAGATACAATTAATTGCATGATTGACTGGTGAGCCACGACAGGTCACAGCGCTAGTGCTGCTGGTGTGCCTCAAATTGCACAGCAACCTACAGGTCAAAGCGCTGCAGCCTGTCTTTGTGGCAGCAGTTATGTATCATGTACAATGCTTGTCTCAGCTATGATAAACATGGAGGCAAGGAACAATCAGCAGGAGGGTAAAGCTTGGCAGCTAATTAAGTTTGCTTCACAAGGATTGGACAGGCTACAATGAGGTGCCTGTATTCGGCATACCCATGACACATGTGACCACACAGGGCAGCTGCGCATGTAGATGTAGCTTTGTGCCCACATGTAAATGCAACCCACAGCTGCTATGGTGGCCGTGCTGCAGCCATTGCAGTTCATGACTTGCATAGGCATTCCAAGCACATTCATACCAAATATCCAATGCTGCATGTAGTGAGTGATGGGCAAGTCGGAGGAAGTAATGACTGCAGCCTTGAAGCACAAGCACAATAGGTGTTGCATCTGTGCAGGGCAGCAAGATTTGATGTGAACAGGAGTGTGTGGCCAGGAATGCAATTTTTGAGGATAATATTTGGTAGAATCTACTTTTTTCAATGGATAGCTGTCTGATGACATGTGTTTGTGAACTTCGAGCAGTGCATGATCATGTGTATGATGTGTGACTCTACATAGGCCTGATGTAGAGATGAATGAGGGGAGTGGCTGCTGGGGTGCGGCGCTTGAAGGCATGTACAGCTAATGTATGAGATTGCAGCTGACCATGGAGCATGCGACTGCATGAACAGCATGCATTCTTGATGGCCCCAGCTGTGGTATGGCCAGGGCCCGGGCTGTGACCTTCAGTAAGGCTTGCATCATTTGATGTACCTTTGCCATTGACACACATTGCGATACGCCGCTGTCATACTGCTGTGTTTGGGTGCTAAGCAGTCTTGCAATGTCTCATGCAGAGTGACCATATGTGCTGGTGTCGTACTGTTAGTCTTGGCTGATGGAAGAGCCAAATGCAGGCACAGAATAGTGAACATTCAGTTTGACAATGAGCCTGACTTTGATCCACAGGGTGGTCTTGGCAGCGCTGCAATCTGCTTGAGAGCTGTCAAAGCTCGTGTGTGGGTCCAAGCAGTGTCTGTGCTGCATGTAGTGTGAAAGCTTCCTTTCAAACATGTAAGGGACCTGAGCTGTACTGCTTAGGATGCATCACAGAAGAGTATTAGGTGACCTGATACCAAAACAACCAGGCGTTGTGTGATGAAGCAGCCCTTGGCAACACTTCAGCCTGATGTGTTGAGGGCAACACAGAGCTATCTNACGCTCAAGATAGACGATCCAAGTGTGGGAGATAAACGAATGACTGTCTGTGGTAGGAATCCACAAGCAGCCTTGAGTGGACATGTTGTCGCTGCAAACTGAGCAGATGAGTAGGGCCCAAAACGGCTATAGATATGGCTAGGGTCCAAAAAGGTAGAGAAAATGAGTACGGAGGTGCAGGCAAGCATCGATAATGGACAAACTGATTCACAGGTTTGCAAGTTCTTGAGGCAAGTAATCACTATTTCTGGCGGCAACTTCTCAACAAAAATACCAGCCACATAATTAGCATTCACCCGTTCCAGGCACTGACAGCCATCACAGCACACTCTCTCAAAGCACATACCGTCTGCATTTTACACCAGCATGCTAACTAATAATTAATGGTAAAAGCAAGATGTAATGAAATCTGTCAAGCTCCCACAATCACTCCCCTGCATACTACCTGCTTCTGGGATCGTGCAACATGACACAATCAGGGCCATGGCGCTTCGGATACTACAACACATAAATGATGTACGTAAATGATGCTCTTTCTAGCTACTGGTGTAGTGCCCTTGATCATCTTGTCATCTCCCCTACCGACAGGGTATGAAAGCAGAAAGCAGACATCGCTGGTGAGTCACCATATATATACCATTGCTGCACATGAACAAGATGTAAGCATTGCTNAATGCATCAGTACTTGACTTGAGATGACGTGTGCAATCTCCTTAACTCAGCTGCGGGAATCAGGCTGTATGTCTTGCAGACGCCTGATATGAGCACAATGCAAAACACTGGCGACATGGTGCTGCTGTTTGGAATGAATGTGCTGAAAAGGCAGATGCAGTAGACCTGCTCCACAATAATGCAGCCAGTCCAATTGTATCAAGGAGGCAAGCAACTGCTACAGGTTGGCCATGTGATCAGATGCCCGTAAGTAATCTACGCACAGATTCAAGCATTTACTCTGCAAACCTCAAAGACCATGCGTGAATGCTGGACTTGGCACAGGATTCTGGAGACCCCACTTTGCTAATGGTGCATTCCAGCTCTGCTTTGCATGCCTTGGAAGACGCCAGCTGAGCTGTGACTGCCTCCAGCTCAAGCTGCAGCTCTGCANCGCTCGCAAGAGGATGCAGAGGCTGGCAGGGGCTATTCAGAGCGGCCCAGGGCGCCTGGAAAGCGCCCTACGGTCAAATGGAGCAAGTTGGGCTCCGATGCTGAGTCACCTCCGGGCAAACGCACCAAGGTTCAGGTCCCGGGTGTCAAGGCTGCAAATGGCAAGTGACCTGTTGCTGTTATTGCTTGATGATAAGACTGAGCTAGCAGGGCATTGTGCAGTCCCAAGCTGTTTTTAGTCACTCCAAGTTGCGGGTAGATCTAGCATCTGCTTGAAGCATAGATACATCATATTGCTGAGGGCACTGCGTGGCACCTGTCTATCTGAAGGCTACTACATCCGCACCCGCTTACAAGCTATGCTTTGCTAAACACTCATGTGCTTATGATGCTGATACAACAGCTTGACGTGTTTTGACTGCTGTACAGAATGCCATGGTGATTCAGCATCATCACCTTTGCAGCGCATGCATGCAAGCGTTGAGCATCAATGAACTGCTATGGCTGCACTTTGTAGTGGGAGATGTGTATTGCTGTGTGCATACTTATGTTGGCTAGGTCATTGACAGCTGTTCTGCATGGTGCAAGCTACGCTGGCGTCTGATTGCCCATTTGCTAGGTCATCACCTCCCAACATCAGCATGAGAATGTGCACTCTGTGGTGTATCAGGGGTACTCCCTTGACAAGACATATATGGACATATGGGCAAAGACGCAGTCATCAACCTGGCTAGGTTGGTCTTAGGTCTTAGGTCTTATGTTAAGTTTGACAGCTATTTGACAAGCTTAGCATCGGCTAGAAAGGGCCAAGTGCAAGCTTGACATCAGGTTTTTTTTTTTTTNAGGAGGTATGCTTACCTCAACATATAAGGCACCATTTTTGTCTGATGCCGAATTCTGAGTGGCCCATGTTTGTCTTCCATGTGTGCATACAGCAGTCTGGTCAAGCGTCTGTGTGTCTGTCTGCATGCATGGCTGCCTGCCTGCCTCTCAGCCTGTCTGTCTACATGTGTGTTTGTGAGTGTCGTATCCGGCTGCCATATATATATGTACCACCCAGCTGAGAAGCATGTTTGGGGGGTGTGCAGATCAGTGCACAGGGGTCCAGGTCTGCAACACAGCAACAGGGATGTGTGTCACGCCTGATAATGCTGGTGCAGCCTGTACTGGTGGATCAGGTACTGCTCCACTCACTAGATTACACAGGCACCAACCACTGTGAAATATTGAGAGTCTGAGTCACATTTCAGCGTCTATCATCATGTGCTGTACACTATTCGGGACCATATTGCATGGTTAATACTGTGCATTTGATGGAGGTCTTGCCAGTTCTACAGATTCTTGTTCACAGTCACAAAACAACCCTTCTGCTAATGCAATCAAGTAGCTCAATTGCAAAAGACACCATGCTGTTGTGTATGAGCTGCTGAAAGGTTGCGATGCTGCAGACTGGTGTCATGCCCCAACTGTGCCTGGTACAATATCTGTTTTGGGGGGAGCTATACCCGGGCAGGTCTGCTCTGCATCCACAAACACATGCCCTCTTGCAAGTGCTGGCTCCGCCTGCTACTATGGAGGTATGCTTTGCANAGCAATGCAAGAAGCCACTGGAATCCTGCTGTACATGGTCTGACCAGCAACGTCAAGAAAGTGTTTCAAGACATGGACATGGTGTTGTGGCGCGAGTGTGAGGCACACTATCAGCAAGAAGAGGTATGCATGCCTTGGCCAGAGCATGCTTGTGAAAATGTGAAGTATGTCACTGTATGACATGGTATGTCTGCAAATTGGGCAATACTTCAGCAAGTCTAGCCTTTCACAAGGTGCACATGTAGAAGTCCTTGCAATTTGTCACAGGTTGATGGACCAAAAGCTTTGTCGTTGCAATGTATGTAGTGTTGCAACGCGTACTTGGGCATACATGTGTGTGTCAGCTGGGAAAACACGACATGCCACTGCACCTGCAAGGCACACAGCCTCAGCAGTGTATACGATCTGCCATGCGCATCACTGTGTGTTTATTTGTACAGCACCTTTTCATTGTTGCTTAGCGCCTCAGCACATATACACAAATAAACACAAGTATACACACAAATGGAATGTGCATCAAACACTTGCAAAGGTCATCAGTGAGTGACAGCACTTGTGCAACATGCAGGCCAAGCAACGACAGCTCAGAGAGCAGCGCCAGAAGCAATGGGCTGTCATAGAAAAGCGTGCAGCTCAGCAGCAGCATCGCAATGCCTATCCNTAGGATCTTTGTCTTCCTTGTTCCGTTTCGACTTTTTCTCCTCCTTGAGCTTTTTGTCTGCTTTGTCAGCCATTTGTGCGACACAAATAGCTCGACAACTTACACACGTTCAACTTTAACAAGTAAGTGGTGCACACGCGTCAGCGAATCGAAAAGGCGACAGAATTGAAAGGTCTCAACTGCAAGACTTGCGCAGTAACTTTGAATCAGTACTGAAGGGCACGACCAGATCGGTCGCAAACTCCCAGGCAGCGTAACGTATGCGACTTGGAGGTAGCCGTACGCAGGGCATACTCTGGGGCGCTACGGGAAAAGGCCTATTTTGCTATTAGCATGCATTGTGTCATGCTCATGCATCATAGCTTGGCAAGTTTCGAGTGCGGATGCTTTCAATTAGATACACAGCGATCGATCGTATGCACAATGTGCGTAATCACGGTCCTGATCATGGTTATCTTGCACATGCATGTACAAAGCATGGCTTGTGCAGCATGAGGTGTGAATGTGGCATGCAAACATGCACTGACTGGACGTCAAGATTCGACGGGCTCGTATCGCATGTACACGTCCATCGCTCTAGCAATCAGCAATATGCTTTGTGCAAATTGATGGTGATCAGCATGGCCTCATGAGCACTGATTCAGTACCCTGAACCCTTCGCAGTTCCGAATCGTGAGTAGGCCGATGAGGTACAACTTGAACGGCGTGCCGAACAAGATTGAATACGTGCACGCAGATCGTCATCGGTGGGTGCGCATTCCCTGGATCTGAGCACGCTGCATCACTCAAGCAGGGCCTTGCAAGGAGGCCGTAAGAGGGGAGCCTTTATACCTGCACATGCCGGGTTATAGGGTGCTTACCCCTGTTCGAAAGCCTTCTGATGCGTGAGTACCAGTGTGTTCTGCTTGTGACCCCACGGAAGCACGCGCTCGGCCTTCGCGCTGATGGGCCTTGAGACTGGTTTGTGATATTCGCAGCACCAGCTATGCTGCACTGCATTCCAGCCAGGGCCCTTCCGACATTCAGCGTACATCATGGCAAACCCCGAGTCACCTGGCACAGCCAGTGCAAGAGTACGTGAGNCACAGGTGCAGAGACAACACTTCACCTCTTTAGGCACACACATGTGGCTTGTCCCACAACCATGGCCTTAGCAAGCATGCTGTACAGCAAAGTGTTTGGCAGTCACAACATTTGTCCAGCATGGTTACCCTAAACCCAACATGCCAAGGTGACCAACTTTATGGACATCAGCCTGGATGTGGAAGCAATGTTTCAGCAGCTTTCTTGGTCTCAGCTCGAGAACTCAGTTCAGCTCGAGAACTTGAACGCGCTCGACTCCGCCACCAAGAATTTCCATGAAGTTGGTGCCAATCTTGATCTTTACCTCGATTCCGTTTGTGGCGAATCAGCAACTACTGCTGATGCAAGCATACACTGAGATACTGCACTGCATGCTATGCTAGGTGCTTCAAGCCGCTCAAATTTGTGGGCATCAGCCTAGATGACTAAGCATTGCTGCTGGGATATTGATGAGGCTAAGCACAGCTCCAAACCACACACCAGCTCACCACAGCATACATTAGCAATGCTGTTGCATGTTATGCAAGGTACTTGAGACGCCGAGTGCAGGGTCATCCGAGCCACAAGGCAGAGTATGATGCAGAGGCTTTTACCAATTGAATTGTCACAACACACACTGACCTGTTGTGTTGCATATTGTGGTGTGTGCTTTGCTTAGGACGCTGTGTAGCATAGTAGTAAATTGCTGTCACACCCTGTGCTTGAAGACTTACTGCTTGCAAAAGTACGGCACATGCAGTTGAGAACAAGATACGGTGCCTAAGGTTTGTTTTGCCAGTGGTGTTCTCCCACAAGCACCAACACGACACCGCTGCTGATGATTGCGATGCAATGCAAAATTGTGCTATCATGTGTGGACACTTGTCTCAGGCGGTCTCAGATATTGAGGAAGAAATGGCAGAGCTGGCTTCAGCTTCAGACTCAGAAGGAGGTGGAGAAGAAGATGCAGCCGAGGAGGTACAGCCCCATCTCAGCATAGTAGTGATAGGAGCAGGGTGTCAAACTAGACAGAGCAGTTTATTGTTGTTCACAAAAGTTGGAATGAACCTACACACAATACCTCAGAATGCACCTAGAGCGTATCTGCTTCAGCTTAAGCTCCTCTGCCTGCATCCTGAGAACTGCAGAGCAAGAGGCACCGCATTGGCCACATGTTCTTCAGGGCTCATGCTCAGAGGCGCAATTCTGCCTGGCTGCACCATGCTGATGGACAGTGGTTGCAACTGCAGCACCGCAGCCNAATGCAATGCTGTGAAAGCTGTGTTGCTGTGAGCATAGCGAACGTCACTGTGCAGGGAGCAGTGCTAAGGGCGCTGTACCACCAGCCACATCCTGGCTAGGCAACTATGTAGCTGGTTTACATATCAGCACAGGCATAGCTGCACCAGAACAGTCGCGGTCCAGCCATGTGCCCTGTCCTGACAGCAGCCAGCAAGAAAGTTGCCATATTACAGTCTTGCAGCCAGTGAGGAGGTCTCCCTGTCCTTGACTTGCAGCTGGCGCAGAAACACAGTTTGCAGTAAGTGAGATTTTCAACCTGTCTTAACGTACAGACAGGCAGAAAACGAAGGAAGGAAGATGTTGGCACATGATGGCTTGTGCCTGCCTCTCACAGTGTATAAGATGTCTTGCAAGATCTGGCACTGGGCCACTGCTGAGTACCTTGAGTGGAGCCAGCAGCAGTCTCAGCCAGGACCTCAAAGTGCTGCAGTAGCAACACAGTGGGGGCAAACTGTTGTGCAGCATCCATGGTGGCTTTGAGGGCAGTTGCAGTGTGTGCTTCAGTTTGGCCCTTCAGGTCATGGCAGCTGAAGGGTACCAATGCACAGGTGCGGTAGGTGTCTTACTTGTACGTTCTATGCAGTAATGTCCAGCAAGAGAACCCGCTAGTCATATCGCATGCAGCCCATGTGGCCGTGAAGGGTCATATCTCTACGCGTCAGTCTGTGCAGTTAGAGGTAAGGTCAGCTTACTTCAGTCAGGTGCAGTGCTGGCTGATAATGTATGCAACTTATAGCACATGGCGTCACTCATGACAACTTGAGACTGAGTAGCAGATATTGGCAAGCAACAAGCAAACAAGAATATTATGCTCACAACAATCTACAACAACATGCCTTCAAGTCATGCAGGCACTAACCTTCAGGAATGCGCCAAGGGCCAAACTGGCAGAGAGCCAATAGGCTTGAGATGTCATGTCTGACTCTGCAACGTTGATCACACTGTCCCGGAACCTGACAGCAGCTGCATCCACCTGTAAAGCAGTAGCCTGTTGGGAAAGGACTATTATGTCAGAAGCAAGCCTGCCACTGGAATGCTCAATGGACTGCAACCCAGCATGATCAAACAACGCCTGTTGCTGGCAGATTGTCATTGCTTTGGCTGCCAGTGTGACCAAGGTTGCGAGCACAGCAAGGTTCTCATCACATATGACAAATATGCTGTCATCATGCCTCAAAGACCCTGCAACGTAACAGTGCAGCGATCAAACCACTGCAATTGCTTATTGTGTGTGTGCCAATCGCTTTGCGTCTGCATGATAGATATAACGTGGCATTACACACGCCCCACTATAGTCTGCGTATGTGACTTGAATGGCCACCTGGCAACATGCTTGCAATGCCACTCAGGAAAGATAGCAAACATCGCCTCTGTCACCATGCAAAACCTGAATGGGCATGTGTACGGCAGTAGCCCTGCCAGCACCAGTAACTTACCAGTTGACCGCCTATGATCAGACTGATGCTATGCTGCCCACTCATGTCGATCAACATGCAAACAAGCTTGTTTGGTACGTCAGCACACCCAGTGCTTGGAATGTGCATCAGCACACCTCAGCAGCTCGCCATCTGACAGCCCAGTGCAGCAGGCACTCCCCGAGCACCCAGGCAGCAACCGGCATGCCGATGCTGTCTGCTGGGGTGGGGCCATGCTGGATGTTGATGATGGACATGCGCCTCTCCACGACGCCAGCCAATAGCAGTGTGAGAGTGGCTTCATGATCCCGCTCCAGCACTGGCTCTGCCATGGGGGTCAGGCTGGATGCATCATCTGGGGTGCGGGCGCCAAATGATGCTGTTGCACGCAGCCCATTGGGTGGAGTTTGCGNTACTTTGCATGCTGCCTCAATTGTGATACGCGTACTGCAACAAAAGCTCCTTTTTTTGGTATGTAAGCAGCCGCTGCTGATCATCCTGTTTCAGCCCTGTAGCAACAAGCANTGCCAAATATATAACAATGAGCAGCCTGAAGAAGGCATCCTCTGGGCCTCAAGGCCATGACAACTCTGTAGAAGGCCCAGGAACCACAGTAGCCAAACACTCAGGTATTATATAGACGTGTACAGCTGTGCTGCCACAGACATTCCACATCAGGCAAAAGTGAGCAGTCATGCTCACTGATAACGGAACTGTTCACATGGCAGCAACTCAAGCTAGATATAGGCACAGACGAAAAGGTGAGCTTTGAACTTTACACATGACAATGACAGGTCGCGGTGCAACTTTCCTCACCATGCAACACTTCATGTGCATGTTGCACTCTTGCAATTGCAGAGTCAGCAGCATGGTCAAATGCTGCAAGCGCTGACAGCTGCTTACCTGTTGATGTGCAGAGGACTGGTTGTGGTTGGGTCACCTAGCACATTGTACTCAGATCCTACCTGGCAGCAATGGCTTGACTGGGTGCGTCAGCGTCAGGCCATTGCATCTGCTGAAGCTGTGTATACATATGCATCCAGTTTGCCGTCACCGACAAGGCAGTCAGGTGCTGAACGGCAAAAGGGTACAGTCTCTGCGCCAAGCAATACTACCCGGCGCAGACTAGGGGTGGGTACTGCCAGAACGAAAATCACACAAGCGCATGAATGAATCCTGAAAATCAACAGCAAGTCGGACCACGGCGAGCTTTGTTTCGTGTTGTGGCTGATCCGCAGCGTTGAGTGAATACAGCCTGAACCAGATGAGCGTCGTGATCTCAGGGCATTTCATTTTTGTGTGCTACTTAGCAGAACTTCCCCTTATTGATTTAGACTTGTGTGAAAATTCAGTCGACGCCACAGACAATATTGCTTGATCAATTTCTGGATATGTGCTGCCCAGCTGCGCGCGCATGTCTGCTGAGCGTCAGAACCAGACCCAGCATGGACGCTTCGTCAGGCACCCTTCTGNCTTTGGCTCTGGCTGGTGCGCCACACTATCACATGTGTCGAGACAAATGCTGTCACAAGAACATAGCAAACCTGATGTTCAGCTGCTCGCAATCCTGGCAAAATGGTTATGTCGAGTGTTGCAAAAGCCGCAAAGCACCAGTGTGATGCTGCGCTTTTCTACACATATGGCTCAAAGTCATGTTATTGCTGCTGTAGTTCACTTCCTTTGCTGGTCTTGTTGCACCAGACATTGGCATACTTGCCGTTCCACTTTCAGGCATTGCGTTTTGTATGCTTGTTGGAGCTGGGATACACACCCATGGCAATGCTGCATAGATACAGCTGGAACAATTGCCGCAACTGCACGCTTGTCCCTCTGACCACGTGCTGTTACACACAATGCAGGGCTTGGTTAGTCGCTACAGATGACAGCCTAGAAATTACAACATCGCCTAACCAGAACAACCCCTTGATGACCAGTCTGGCCAACACAACAAAAACCACCGCTGGCATTCCTGTGCTGGGCATTGATGTGTGGGAGCATGCTTACTACTTGAAGCACCAGAATGTCAGGGCAGATTACATCAGTGCCTTCTATGGAGTCATCAACTGGGCACAGATCAGCGAAAATTATGCATATGCATCAGCTGGTGCAGTGCCAAACACTGCTCCGGGACCATTGCTGACAAGCTTCTCAGGCCTCCAGTAAGGCTGCGTGACCTTGTTGAATGTTTGGCGCCACAGCTAGGCAAAGCTTGGTCATAACGATAACACAGGAAGCAGAAACGATTCTTTACACCTTGCAAGGCTGTTGATGTTGCACAAGAGCAGGGCGTGCCTCCAGGGATGCCTGCTGTTTCCTAGATGTGCTTATGCTTGNTCTTGCTGCTGATGAGCTGGACGCCGATTTGCTGGATGACATGCAAGAGATCTTGCTTCAACGCCTGCAAGATAAAATTCCGGCTGTCAGGGCTCAAGCTGTGAAAGGATTACCTCGCCTGTGCGATCCTGGCGACGTAAGGTTATACACAGCTGCTGCACCTTTGCAACCCTGATTGCCCTACTGCAGTCTGTGCAGTGCATAGCTGACTGGGGCCTCCCCCGGTGCCCTGCCCTTACATCAGTGCTATCCCTGTCTCCAACATCTAGCNGATGCCTTTGGTTTTGGGAGGGGGCACCGAGTGGATTGTGGGTGAAAGCTGCTTCCTGGGATTCACACCTGGGGTGCAGAAGTCCATGAAGACACAAGGTCTCGGCAAAGCTTTCTTCTCAGGAGAGGGCTTGTTCGTAACAAAACTGTCAGGAACTGGTGTGGCTTTCATTACTTCTCTTGGTGCAATTCATGGAGTGACTCTTCAGGCTGGCCAGGAGTATATTATTGACAATGACCACCTTGTGGCATGGCATGCGTCCATGTCATACAAGATTGAGAACATGGGCGGCATGATGACCTCCATGATATCAGCTGAGGGGTTGCTGGCCAAAACAGGCGCAGTAGGTGGCAGGGGGTCGGGGTCTGGCAGTGTGTCTAGGAAGTCTTGCATGGCATCTAAGTCAAAGTCTGGGTCCGGTGTGAAGGGGCGCGAGAGGGAATCTGGCAGCTTGGCAGCTGCTTGAGCCTGTGCCAGGCGACGCCTCACCCTTCTGCCCCTTGCAACTGCCTGCAGAAAAACTGCCTCAGTGTCACTTGGATGTTACATGCACCACAGTTGGCTATGACAGCTGCCTGANTGGCCACAGCAGATGCATCTGTTGCTTCAGTGCCAGTGCTGTCAGTTTCTGGAGGGCCAAACTATTGGTTTGCCGCTAGACATCAACTTGGCCTGTCTTATCGACATCAGATTGCACATTCGTACCAGACGGAGCTTGCAGCAGACTAGCTGCAGTCAGAGGCGTAGCCTGGCTGCTTTGCTTCATGAGGGCACTCGAGCTAACTCGAGCTAGGCAGTAACGAAGCAGGACTATATCCGCAGCAATGCTTGTTTCCAAGCAGCGGCCTGCAAACGAAGAATGCCCTTTGATTCAAGGTCTACATGGTGCTGAGCTGCATGCAGCATTCAGCTCAAGCTGGCTACACCATCACAATACATACATAAATGATGTGTCCCATTCCTTATGTGGCTACTGGGTGGATGCAGGCCACGTCCCCCTTGGTTTTTCCCAGCAATCGCACTGCTGATCGGGCAGTGCAAACAGTACAAGTTAAGCCACAGCCCACCCCAGGAACTGCATTGCAGAAGCGGCCTTACACATTCACCTTCTGCTTGGAGCACGTTACAAAAGGGCCTTATAAGGTGAGCATTGCGGACAGGCTTGCAAAGGTTGGTCTTTGGCAGGGCACCTTGTTGCACTGTGTCATCCTTCAGCCTNATCTCAATCCACCACATTTGATAACCCCGTAACTGTGCACAAGCTGACCGATATGGGTTGCTGTTTGACGCAAGCGCTGTCGGTCAGCAATTGCATCAACACCTTCTTCGTATCATGCGGTTGCGCCGAGCACATGCGAGAAGGTTTTGGGTGTATATAGACGGCAAGTTGCCATTGATCAGCAGCTGATCTGCAGATAGGTTTCGGCTATTCTGCTGCTGTACGTTAGTCCGAGAACTGTCGGATTATCAAATTATCATGAAGCATTCAATGTTGAATAATGTGACATGTCGACAAACGCCATTATGGCACGAGCTTTGCCACTACACGCCAAGACAGCTTGACCGACGAAGGCGACACAAGACTCTTCACAAGCTGCACACCGTGAATGCAGCAGCAGCCAAAGCCACCGACGAGTCTATCTGCATTCCAATGGATGGCTTCAACCTCCTACAGGTTCTCCTTGCTCACCCTCTAACCTATGCATATTAGTCCTGAACCTTAACCCTCGCTCTACTGCCTGGTACCGGTCGCAGGTCAATAGAGCTGCTAGCAGAGAGACCTGCACAAAGAAGTACGACGAGCTTGTAAGCAATCCCCCAGCAGCGGATTACAGCGAGGACACCCTCTACTCCAGAGCAATTGTGCTGCACTCTGCAACTCAAGCAGTTCTTGACACAACAGCAACACCCTCATACAAACAACAGGCAGAGCAGATGTCAGTCAGCCTGGTGTACTCAGACCTTCCCGGGGCTTTGGTCCTGTTGCAAGAAGCTGGCGAAGCTCAGGCGGTGCTGGACTGGGGCAATGCATGGCTGCGGGACAGTGCATCAGACAGCAAGACCAGGGATGTTGCCCTGAGCATAGCTTTGGTGTACTGTGATTCAGCTGCTATGCTGCTGGAGGAGGATCCCAANTGGGCTTTGAGCATAACCTGCTGATGTGTATGTGGGTTGCACTGTGGCTGCTCTGTCACAAGGTTGTGCTCAGGGTGCCCTGTCTCTGGTGTACTCTCATGCGGTGAGTGCTGTCCAGGAGTGGTGCTGGTAGATGCCTGGAAAGCTGACAGGACCTGGCTGGGCTGCTGCCGATGCGGGAAGGTGTATGGGCTGCGAGCTTGCTGCCTGGCGATGATCTGCGTGCATGCTAGTGCCAGCACGCCCTTCAGCTCACCTTGTCTGGGAGACACCACAGCCATCTCTGCAGAATCAGGGCTAGGCAACATCAGTGGTGAAGCAGAGGCTGACGGGGTTGCACAGAGAGCTGCTGGTACAGGAAGTGGTGCTGAGCTGGGGCCAACTTGATGCGTGACAGGGATTTTGGAAGTAGCCATCAAGTGCTCGGTTGAGGTGAGCTGCTCTGCAGGGTGCTGACCATGGTCAGATGCATCTGCAGGGATGCAAGCTTGTTGGAGATGATCAACAGCAGGCTGAGTAATGGCGTGCTGAGGTGAACCCAGGTCTAGTGCAGTGTGAGGAGCAGCGTCAGTGAGCACAACATCTTCTAGCTGTGTGCATCTGACAGGCTGTTGCGTATGGTGAGCTGAGGGACCCATGTCCTGCTTTCCCTCTGTACTGCATGGGGGTATGTGTGGCGGCACTTCTTCGTGATTTTGCGACTGCTGCTCAGCAGGATGTGAACATGCCACCAGCTGCAGGGCGCCATCTGCTGCANTTGTCCTGCAAGGGCCCTACCAGACCTGCCCCTTGGCCGCCATGCATGACTGACACGGAAGGCCCACTGGATTGCACTGCCATGGAGTGAATGCTGCTATGCACCGCCATGGACTGTGAGCTACATTCAGAAACAGACGTTGATCAGACACGTTTCTGTTGACTGTGCACAAACCAGCAGCATCCAAAGTGCGCCTGGCGGCGCACAGCAATTATGCATGTGTGAATGCACATGACACCCCCTCTGGTATCAACATCTCTTTTGGCCATCAGTAAGAAGAGATAAGCCCAGTGTCATGATGACAATGATACTGATGCCTGCTGGCCAGGAGTTTTGCAAGGTGGGTGTGAGTGAATACCTTTGTATGCATAAAACCAAACACAGATGAGCTCACTTGCATCAAATACAACCCAGTAGCTTCAATACAACATCAGTCAGCATGTNTGCTCCATCACAGCCTGCTGTTAAGCCTCGCTGGGCATGAACAATATGTCCGTTACAAAGTGTGTTGAACAGTTGCGGTGTGACCTCTATGCGTGTATGAAGCTGATAGGGTCAGAGTCGGGTACTGCTTACAGTGAGGTGCTGGTTTACTGCACTATGTGACAGCTGTGAACGAACAATTATTCAGCATTCTCTGGGTGTCAGTCTGACTGTGCTCATAGACTTTCAGGGTGGCATACATCTGTGCCATGCAGCAGCTGGTCATGGAACAAAATATTAACAATTCACTTATACAGTTTCACACATATGGCATGCAACTCTATTTGATGTCTCTCGTTGTGGTAAATGATCTCGATTGCCCAATTGCCTTGTTGCCTAGATCATGCTACAAAATCATGTTTTTGTGCGCAAGAGCAGTTACATTCTCTCTGCAATATCACTCATTTACAATGCACTGCTCAAGATATCCAGTCAGCACGACCCTGTCTGCTTGGACATGGATGAGAGTAATGCCTGCAATTGGCATGTACCTATAAATATGGCTCTCGCAGTGCTTGACATCACGCTTTCGCCTGCTGTGCAGAGCGTGCAATGAGGCACAGAGTAGCACATACTGCAATCCAGCACCAAGAACAATGTGAACAGATGTGAAAGTGCTAGTGTAGCCTTGGCCTCATAGGTCATCCTTAAATGCAGGGTGCCGCGGATGAAGAGAGTGCTGTACTGAATAACTACACAAGTTCGTGACCTCGATGACTTGTACAGCTTGACAGACACAGGCAACAACATATATCATGCTGTGTGCACTCCGCAAAGCATCATTATGCAGTCTCAACACATCTGCAAAAGATTGAACACATCACCTGACAGTCACAAACGACGATCCGTCGTCTGCTACATTGCCCTCCTGGTCCAGAAACTGGCCATTCTTGCTCCTGGTCAAACCAAAGATGACCTGCTGCTGGCTGACAACATTGATGTGGGGGGTACAAGGGGGGCGCCTTGCCTAAATGGAGGGTCATGGCGGTGCTCAGGTCTGTTGAGTCATAGCCAGGCTGCAAGGCCACGAAAGCGACGCCCTCATCCTTGAGAACATGCCCCAGGACAGCAGTCTCTGCAGCANCAACAGCATCAAGCATCTGACATGTGGACAGCACAGTACCTGCGCCAGCTTTGACAGAGGCTGATGACTGAAAAGAGTGTTGGCTACTACTGAACAACACTGTTCTCACTCACCATCATAGTGTATGTGACTGATCCCAAAGCTGCATTTGCCACAGGTTTTGATGTAGCAATGAACACTGTTGAGTTGTTGTCTGTTGCTGCAGACACCGTAACTAGCTCAGCTTTCTCCCGCCCAACACTGATGCCCTGGTGAGGCCCCTCACTGTTCGCGTTGCTCTAGTTGACAACACATGCAATCCTTGTGAGCTGCTCATGATGTGCTGGTCAGCAGCCTGGAACAGCTCGCACCAAGCCATCAATACTATTTGCGCATAGCTTGCACAGCAGTGTGCCTCGGTTCCTGCATGTAGTGTCACAGCTGATTCCATGCACTGTGCTACAATGCCTGCCCACAATGGAGAGCATTGGCTCCCATTATCGTCAGCCATACCATGCCATAGCACTCACTGACATCACCAAAATCTCTGCTGTAGGAACTGGACCTCTTTTTTTGTTGAAGTGGATGATGCACCCTACCCTCATTTGTTACAGCCTTTCCGTCAATGTTGATGCCAACGTTTGTTGGGAGTCCTACCACTGCATAGCAACCTATTCCCTGACAACCTTGATGATGTTCAATCACCGATGCGCTCTATCTTCGCTCCCGTGATCTTCCCTGACAACCTTNTCACACGTATATGTTCAAGTGCACAGGGGCACTGCTGTTTGATGCCCGGCAGCTGTTTGAGCAGCAGAATGCCAAGGCTGATGAGGCCCTTCGTAGCATTGTGGGCCAGCTACCGGCCGCTGTGACCAGCTGTGTGGACGCAGCAGGTGCTGACCTGGACCCTACCAGACAAGCTGCGCTCATGAAAGTAAGATAGCTGGCACGTGGACCAGTCTGCTGACCTGTACAGAAGATGCTATCAGTCAAAGCTGCACAATCTGACAGGTGGTCTGTGTGGCTACCTTGAGGTCTTCTTTGCGTTCTTCAAGGGTCTGCAGAGCAGCATCCTTCTGGCCCTTGCCCACCTGCTGGCTGTCTTCCTCAATGAAGTACTTAGTGCGCTCGATCAGGCGCTCTATGCTGGTGCGCTTGCGGAAGGGCCACCGAGTCAGACCCACATCTCGGCAGATCTTCTTCAGAGTGGTCATGCCCACATTCAGNATCAACACAGCATTGACCAGGATTCGAAATGCTGGTGCAACCTTAGTCCCCTTTGACTCAACTGCATTTGATGAGTTGGCCATCTCGGCATGGCCTGGCGCAACTGCTGACACCATACCAGGCCTGGATGCTGCCTCCAACTACGAGTCCATCGAAGTGCTTGGGAGGTGATCCTCACTTCACAGGCATTGCATGGCATGGCATTGCAGTGCAGCATCATCACTACTCATGTCCCTGCATTGTACACGACATATGCGGATGTTTCACACTGTGTCATTTGGGCATGTGCATAAAGCTGTGTTGGCACTACGCACTGTGCCAATGCTGGCTGATGCATGGACAAACCCTTAGTCAACATTGTCAAAGCCTTCCTATACAGTAAGAGCATATCTCCTGTCCACTCTTTGTACAATTCCCACCATCAAATCACTGGGAGGCGCCCATCCTGCTCAATATCAAGCGCATGCTTTTGCAGCTTTGCGCTCTCGTCTGCTCTCTGTGAGGTAGGCTATGGCAACACTGCTGGATGTGCTTCCCAGGTGGCTGGCACTGCACAATTCCAGTATCAGCGTGACTGACTTGATCGAGCAGATCAACAGACCCGCTGAGAAGGCGGCCTACCAGGCTGCACAGGATAGCCTAAGCACANGTAAATCTTCTGTTTCTTGCTGCCCGATTTGCGATTGACGCCGAGCGCCAGCTAAGCTTGTGGCCCCAGTGCAACTGTGTCGTCGTTGTTTGGGTTTGTGTTTTTGACTTTTGCGCACGTTCTTGCACAAGGTAACGCTGCAACGCGCTGCCAGGTCGAGGTACCCTTTCGCGTCAAAGCAGGCCGGTGCCCGTGCGAGTACGCAGCACTCGCAGACGTCACCTTGTTGACGCGGACGGAAGTGCGCCCAATGAGCACCTTGTGCTCTGGGTTGCTGCAGTACTAGTCGATAGCGTGAGGCAGCTTACCGCGGCGAACCCAGCGGCTGATGCTCAGTGCGAAGCTTGTGCCTGGGCTCTTATGTTTATTGGTCAGTGCTACTGATTGTTTTGAGAAGTCCTGAACTTCGCCAGACAAGAAGTGTTGCAGGGTCTGTAACTACATCCGTCATGGCTTTCTCAACCAAAGTTGCACAGGTATACAGCTGAGTTTGTCCAGCCGTGCAGAAGACTTGATACTGTGGCTGCAGGCATGCCAGGTATGTTGTGTCAAGGGTGAAATTGGCCCCTTGCCACATGACCCCCACATGTGTCGAGAGCTTGGGCTACAGGGCGAATGCGCAGAGCACCATGGTTGTCTGTGTTTGTGTTACACTGTCACAGCACAAGACACTCAAGTTGAGGCAGCATACTTTGGAGAGCTAGGCTATGAACTGCAGCTGTACACTCCATACATATATTATCTTCACACACTGGGCAAACTGAAGCGCACAGTGGGCCCTCGGGGCTCATTGCCTTACAACTACTTCTCACCAAATCACACTGAGCTCCCTTCAAAGCGGAACAACTGCCAAGGCACTTATCTACATGAGAACCCACATCGCGATCCATTTGACTACACAGCATGGGCGCCGCCGCCATACAAGAAGCAGTACAAGAACAAGCTACTCAAGTTCAAAAAGCCATTGTTGGTGATTCACAACAAGTATGCATCAGAATGGGGTGAGCCACCAGTGAACTTTATTGATGTTCCAACACTACTTCAGCTAGCAGACATGCTGAAGTCTCGTTATAGCTTGGTATATATACGACCTCAGTCACATGGCAAAGGATACGCGGCTGATGACAACGAGCTGCTTGAGTTCAATGACCATGAAGCCTTGAAACAGGATCATCCTGAAGTGATGTTCTTCCATGAGCTGCTGGATCAATACCCAGCTCATGACTTCAACACTTTGCAATTGATGCTGCATGCACAGTGTGACAACTTCATTANCATGCTGCTCCCTGCTTGTGCACAGGGCGGCAACAACAACACCTACTGCCATGACAGTGACCTGAACTGGTTCAACTGGGAGCAAGCAGCACAGGATGACTCAGGCTACGCCCGCTTCTTCCGCCACCTGATCAATTTCAGGTATGCCGCTTGCCATCTTGTTGACCAAGCCCAAGCATGCACCATCTACACACCTCATGACATGTCATTCTCACGGTCGTGCAGTCTGCACGATGAAGGGAGCCACACAAGGGCAGTTGAGCGCTTGTGGCAATGCGTGCTTGTATATTTCAATGTCCAGCATTCCAAATCCGTTCGACCAATTTACGCACCGTGACTGTCGAGCTAGCCTCGATAAGTGATCCAAGGTGCACAGCGAACAACACGCACACTGCTCTAGCGATCTGACGACAGTGCGCCATTGGATCGCAGCTGCCTGCATGCTAGTATGCTGGAGCGCGTGCGCTGATGTTGGCGGGTGATAAGGACAATTCCGCTCCGAAACAGAGCTCGTGCTTTTGAAGCAGTACAGCTTGTGATTGGCTAGGTCCATGCATACGCAGGCAGCTGTCAAGATACAGAAGAACTGGCGGGGGTGCCTGCAGCGCACATGGCTGCTCCGGCAAGACACAGCCGCTACACTGGTGCAGTGCCACTGGCGGGGCCATGCCCAAGCATGTACTTNCTGACTGTCACCTTTGTAGTCGTGCTGGAGCTAAGATGCCATCTGCTTCACTGACTACTTGCTGTGTCCTCAAGGGCAGAGCTTGGCACCAACGCTGCAGCTGGTGCCTTGCTGTGATCGACTGCACTGCATGCCAGGCCAGACCTGTTGTCAGGCATGAAGTTTGCTGTCGCTGCAGCTTCTCCAGTGCAACTACCTGTACTGATGTCTGGCTGCTCCACTGTCAGCTTTGGCAACTTGCTAAGAAGGTGCAAGCTGGAATGAATGGTGGTTGCTGTATACTGGGCAAGGGTATTTGCCAGCTGGAAGACAGTGGAAGGCAGCACCCGCCTTGGGGGTGCAGGCAGCATCCTGCACCCCCCTTGTGGTGAGAATGCCCTGGCCTTGTACTTCTTGTATGAGGCTGGGGTTCATTCATAGTCCAGACAGGCACCGTAGACTTCATGACTTGGAGCATGATCAAGGAAAGCTGGGCTTGGTGCGACGGGGCTGGCGCTTGAAGTGACATTTGAGAACATGTTGGGTACGGTGGGGTAAGCTGTCTTCAGGGCAGGGAAGCCCTGTGGGCAGCCCAGCTGAGGAACAAATGCTGTCTGACCGATACCCACAAACCCTAGACCACTCATGCAGGTTGGAAGTTCCTGGGAAGATGTATGCGGCTGAGCTGGCTGAAATGCTGCTGTGTGGCACAATTTACACTTGGTCATGCTGCCCAGCTGGGCATGTAAGGCCATGGGTAAGGTGAGCTCAGCGGCAGGGTACACATAAGGTGGAGAAGATCTGGGTGAAGACACCTTCACGTTGCATCACCAGGTGAATAAGTCTATTTGTGCAGGTTGCCGCCAGGCGTGCCTCTCGACAACTTTTGCAAGCAAAAGACACAGTGCAACAGCTTGGACTGCTGGGCAAGGACATACACAGTAATGCGGACAAATGTTGCCATCAGAAAGCTGCCATCAGAACGTGTCAGAACAAGTAGTGTAGCACAGCTGTTCGGCTACCTGTACACCCACATGCCAAGACAAAATTGGGTTGTACAGAACGGCGCCAATGCCTCACAACCTCAATTTCTAATCCCACCCATAATGTAAAGATGTGGCTAGGCTACAGAAGGCCTGCAGTATAGAGCAAGATGCTGAACTACCTCTGCAGAGGTGCAGAACAAACACTTCCAGTTTGTGCAGTCAGGATACTGTAGCAGCAGCAGCACAACTGCATCTTGTCCATCCTTAGAGTAGGGAGCAGACATGTCACAGAGAAGAGATACACAGCCACGTGATACCCAGTATTGAGGATAGCTCACCACGTGCATGACGCCATTATGGGCTTTGTAGCGCGCATGCCGGTTCATGCGAGCTGAGACAAGCTTCATTCTTTTATTGCATTGATGCACACCCACATGGTGCGCATCTACATTGGTATTTGGGCATATGCAGAACGACAGTAGAAGATGTTATACTCTGATTAGCAGAACCCGCAACCCTCTTTGCAACTGGGTCTGTGAAACGTGAATGTGGAGTCACACCCACAAGTTGCATTGCTGTGCTAGTCAATAAAGGTGCACCTGACGCTGACTGTAAGGTGCATATCTTGCTGAACATGGGTATGCCTGATTCGTCCTTACACGCCTGTACAGCAAGCATGCTGTCCAAGTCAGTATGTCGCCTGACTGACATTGCAGTAGCTGTGCATCATACAATGTTCTGCCAAGCAGAATTGGTGAGTGTGTGCCGTGTGTCATGGTAAACTAAAGTGGACACTACTAGCTGCAGCACCACTGCAATGTAGTGCAATGCCATCTTGCAGGAGCTAGCAAGCGCAACTACCGTGATTACCGGAAAATTCGGGTACAGCTGGGCGTCGTCAGCTGCGANTGTGCGTTGATGTCACACATGCATGGTGCATAACACCTAAGAAGTTGAGTCATTGTACATACAGACTGCACTTACCACATCTCAAACGACAACAATATCTGTAACATGGCTGGAGCATCGTCATGTTGCAAGACAGGAGCTTTACTTGGTGGCAATATACAAAGTTGTTGTCGGCTTGTTGCTCTGTGCAGCAAGACCTTGCACTACGTGGGGCAGCCCCATCGCTGCATGCAGGGCGTATAGCTCAGCATGAGCTTTCTCCATGTCTCTAGGAAAGGAGTATTTCTTTGTCTTGAGTGCACATGCTTGCACATCTGGGGGGTTGCTGAGCCACACCCGACCGCTGCAGGAGGCAGAAGTAAGTTGCAGGGCAAACAAAACGCGCTTCATGACAAACAAAGTCAGCCGAGCAGTTCTTTGTGAGTGCTGTACATCATGTTGGCATGATGCTGCACATTACAGTACCCAGATGCAGCAGCTCACACTCATTGGAACCAGGTGTGTGCACACACCACGTGGTGTGTCATGCCAGGCGAGAGCTCACAAGAATACCAGGGACTGCTGTCCTGATACACCAAGTATGTCAGCCTCTGGTGAATGCCGAAGGATGTCCATGCTACTTGTTAGCCAGTCCCATGGAACTGCCTGGTCTTCTGGAAGAGCTGTGCCGGTCTTCTGCAGGATCCTCTCACATGCTACATCATCTGCCTGGATCTCTGCTGCCTGTAGAGTAGCCATGTAAGACATTGCTGGCATCATACAAAAGCCTGTGAACTTTGCATGTCAACAAGTATAGGGTCAACTAGGAGACACAATTCAGAGGCAGCCTTAAAGCCCTAACTTGGCCATGGTGTGCCTTATTCTTGGGCATTTGCCTGCAATTGTAAGTTGTCTTGAATGGCCCTCACAGATATGAGGCAAATCTGTTGATGCAAACGTGCAGGGACTGGACTGACAGAAAGGCAAGCTCTAGCGCAGGCATACATTAGCATATGTATTTGAGCGCAAAACAACATTCGGAAAGGCTTACCTCAGAAGCCTCTCCACAGCCCTCGACCGAGTTTGCGCTCATGAAACTCTGCACTGCTGCCTGCCAGTCCACATGAATGTANAAGCACAGGCTGCCACAGACAGGCTGGAAGCTGCAGGCCCGCAACAAGATCCTGGGCATTTACCTGGGCTGGAGGAGTCTCTGCAGAGGCGCACCATGTACCCTGCTGGCCGCATCCTGCATCTTGTGCCGGCTTTTCTGGTGTTCACAGAGGAAGAGCTACAGAAGCTTGGTGGGTCTCACTTGGCAAATGATGTGCTGTTGTATGCTGTGCTGCGCTGCGCCAATTTCCACTCTGCCTGTGGACTGCGGCGACAGGCTGCATTTGCTGCCATGTTTCATGTCATTTGTTGTCAACACTCTCTTCCATCCCTTTGACTCTGCCGCTACACAAAGCTGCATGGCTAGCTTAGGCAACGTTTGTTTAGTGGCGCTCTGCTGACTTTTCATATCAAAGGTCCAGCAGGGCGCATAAGCATGCATTCTTGCATGAGCACTGATGTCACATCTCAGTCGGGCTGCAGGTCTAGCAGTCGGCATTCAGCTGGCCCAGCTGCCTTGGCAAGTGCATGGGGTCATGCTGGCAGGGCCCTTGAGCTACTACCAACAGCAGCAGACATTGCTGACAAGCTTGTTTGCAGACAAGTATCTCAAAGGTAAGAGGCCGGCCCTTGGTCGTTGTCGTGCTGTCAGTTCTGTCAACAGCTGCTTGCGTTTTGTGGCTTTGTTGTTTTGAGACTTGCTGTTGAAGGTCTGTCAAATGGCGTTCTGAATTCAAGTTGTGGAGACGTGATAAAGCATTATCAGCTGCCCAGAACAAGCTGTAACAAGAATTAACTGAACGGCCTGTTCAACCTCCCGTCATTTTGCCCTGAGTCCTGTCTAAAACATCCCTAGTGGGTGCAAAGCCACAGTAGGTGAACATGAGTGCGCAGGATACTGCTCATACAATATGCAAGCTTATCATTGACTACCTTTGCCTCAAATGGAGCTGTGTCAATGAAGTGAGTCTTCATGCAGATGAGCCGTTTTCCCCACCTTCCATTGAATGGACGCGTCGCTCAAAGCCGCGGCGCTTTGGCAAGATCTTTCAGGACGATGTGCAAGCTTGCCGAGAGGTGTGTCATGTTACAGCAATACATGTGAAGCTCCATGNCCATGAAAGCTGACACAGTGTATGATCCACTCACATTGCTGCATATGTCTTCATGGCCAAAGTAGAACAGCCATCACTGGCTTCAACAGTGGAATTGTCTTTAGCCTCACGCTCATTGGGCATGCCTGACGTACTGTCTGGTGCCAAACAGGTCAGACAGCCACCCTAGGCCTAGATGACAGCAATGAGGGAATGGACTTGCTGGCTGACAACACCATGGAGGGCTTGGAAGCACCCCCTGAGCTGCCTGGGGGTCCCAGCAATGCCGGGGTCCAACCCCAGGTTGCAGCCACTCCTCAGTTGCCAGTCCAACCCTCCACAGCCACGTTATACAGTCAGCCACGCAGTGTCTTCCCAGGCAAGTTTGCCAGATGGTACTAAGCTCACAGTCTGGCATGTGTGGGAGTGAAAAATGCCAACAGAATGACATCACTCGGTAGGGTAATGCTGACAGCATGTTGCAACTGCATGACAGCAATGCTGCACTGTGGAATGACTGTGTGCGGCAAGGCACAGATGGAACAATGCACATGACTCCACATTTTGTGATTTCAGCCGCCATCTGATATGGAGGACTGCTCAATTGTCCAAAGCAGGATGTTGGTGTGTTGTCAAGTTCCAGATCTGTGCACAAAGGGACATAAGCTGACCTCTCCGCATGCTTTGGGATGTGCAGAGGGTCAATGAGACCAGAGCGCTGCAGCAGGCACTAGCAGCTAAACATAGAGCCCAATTGGCCAAGCTCCAGGGCAAGCCCCAGGGCAGGGCACCCCCAATCAGACCCGTCCATGCTGTTGCAGTATCTGGTGAGCAGGCGCTTGTTACTGCACGGTCGCCACTTCATTTTTGTTTAGGCAGCCAAACGTTTTCATCTGTGTCATGTAGCTGAGGCACTTGCTGTACATGGTATGCGTTTGAAACNTAGAAAGTAAGCTCTGCGGAGCTCGATCATGCACTCACCCATTTCAACATTGTGCCGTGTGCCCGGCCATACTGCCGTGTTGACACTTGCCTCAACACGGTAGGTCAGGAAGCGTTTTTGCAGTGCGTTACAGCGAAGCACGCCGGAGCATGAGCTGCAAGATGCATGAAGCTGATCAAAGCCAAACCCAGTGCAGTTGCAGCTGTGACTACATAGTACTACTTCACCTGCACATCGCCAAAGCATTGTGGCAAATCTGAACAGCACCTCATAGTGCTGAGTACACAACCACAAAGCCTAGACTATGTTTGCATGTGCGCCACATGCCCTGCCAGACCGCGCTACAAACTCACAAGTCAGGAAGGGCTCTGCCAAAAGCTCCCCCAAGATAACAGGCACATCAGAGTAGCTGACAAGTACCTAAGTCTGATGCAATGCCAGCAACAAAGCGCTGTGGNGGTATGCATCCTGAACAACTCAGTGCCAGCCTGGCCCCCCACAACTATCAAAAATGTTTGATGTGCCAGCATATGTTGCATGACAGCCTGCTGAAGCTTGTTCAGTGTCCAGCAGACTGTAAAGCCGCAGCTTACAAGCTCGCACCTGGGACTTACAAGTACCCTTTCCTGTGCAGTCAGCAATGCTACAGCCACTGGGACTTCCATGGGCATTGGGTCTGCATCAGACAGTAGTCAACCTAGAGTTCCAACTGGGCCAACCAACAAGGATGCAAAGTCAGTACCGGCATGAGTCGCTCAATTGTGCTGGGCACTAGCATTGCCACTTAGCCTGTACCATGTGCCTGGCAATTATCCTTTGCTTGCAACGCAATAGCATGCCATGCATTGCAATGCTGCTGTGCCTCNCTGACATGTGTGCAGCCGCACTTGCCCACATTGTTTTCTTGCAGTGCCAGAACACAGCACCTTCACATCATTTGTGGTGGCAAGAATGGTTGCTGGTGCAGGGTCTAGAAACAATGGGAAAACAAGCAGACGCTGTTCACTTTTCATACATGCTCTCACAATTCAATCTTTTATGATGTCATTGACTCATGTACACATGTGCATACGACTGTTGTAGCTTGATCATCTGTGTAGCAATCCAACCTCATGGCCATGCTGCATCAGTCTGCTGAGTGATGCCTTGGGGCTCCAGTGAATGCGCATTGTGACATTGTGTGCTATCATGTGCAGTCGCAGCCGCATGACTTGCCAAAGCAACTAAAAGCAGCCCTGCGAGGTGTTGTTGTGCGCTCAGCTCAGCGCATGCTTGAGCATATTGAGGTCATGCTCAGACAACTGAGCAGCAGTGGTATTTATCAAGTGTTGCAGACAACAGCTTTGAGAGGGACAAACCCAGGATACTGAGGAAAAGGCTCAGGTGCAGCGAAGCGAGGACAAGGCATAGTACATGGCAGCAGTATGTCATTTGAAATGTTTTGACAGTGCTAGGGATTGTGTTTTTAGAGGTCTAGACTGTAGTGCAGTGCCAAATTCTGGGTGTCCTCCACTGATTGCCTCATGGAAACACACGTCTTGCGTATGTTAAGCCATTACGCGTCACACATGATTAGTTGCTATGCCTGTGTTTGCTTAAGCGAGATTGCAATGTAATATGTAGTTACAACGTGTGCAAGCTTGTTATCAAAGCCCATCCAAAACTTCAACACATGATGACAATACGTCATTCCGCCATTAGCTGGGGGTCGTGACATCCGTGTCAATCAGTCAGCTTGAGGTCATGCAGCAAAGCAGTACTTGCTACCACTCCCAACCGCATGGAACGGCCTGACATTCACAGCCATTGGGCAAAATTACCCAGTGAGATCTGGAGTACCATCCTGCTGNGTAGTATGATGCCAACTCATTTGCTTCCTCTCGGCACCATACCCTGTATCGTTTTGTGACTCTGCACATTTCTGATGCATCACATCAGTCCTGCGGTTATGCAGATCAAGGGCCTGTCTGAGGCTGGCTTGCTTTTGCTTAGTCACATGATGCCAAAGCATATGCTATGCCTTGCTCCTGCAATGACTTTGCGGGCAGTGTACAACAGGCATATGCAATTGCCAGGCTGTGTAGTAGCACTGGACCTGTCATGCTGCAGCAGCGCCCTAGCATGTGCATAGGTAGTTTAGCATCAGCCAAGACATGCATCCGAAAGTCAGTTTACATGCATGGGTCTTACCGCTACATGCATACAAGCTGTATATGTGATATGAGGGCCTTTTTCAGGAAGCTTATTATAATGCTTACATGCATGTGTAAACATTTCTGAGATTGGGTTACATGTGTCTGTGATGGTCTGCAGGATGAGGAGACAGTGCACGATCTGGCACTGAGTGAGAAAGCAGAGAAAATGACGAGCTGGCCTCAGAGACTGCATGCCTGGCTGTTTGACCAGGACATCTTTGCCACTGTGGCTCCCAATGATGCCCTCATGCGCATCCATGGAACTGCAGAGGAGTTTGAGCCGGCAGCAGAAGAGTGTTTCATACCTCTTCAGGTGTATCTCAATCCCTCAATCGTGCATCAAAGACAGTAAACAATGATTATGTGTTAATATTACAACATGATTATCACAACATCATTATCACAACATTATTATATTGGTATTAGTAGGTATAAATCATAGACAATATGCTGCAACGCAAGGTCCTTTTCCTGGTGTGCCTACACACTGCATGCTGCCAGTCTTTGGTACCTGTCTGCAACAACAAGGTAGCAGGCTTCAGAGCTTAGTCTTGAAGCTGAGTCTTACTCAACACAATGCTGTCAGGGCGATGTTTGTTCTGTTGCAGTGCAAGGTCAGCTTCTGATGTTTGCCAGCATGTGTTTTCAAGATTGGCACAGATTGCGCCTCGACATGGTGGTAGAGAGTACATTATACTTGTTCAGCACAAGCACTATCTGCCGTGACAGTCGTGCCTGCTACTTCCAGTGGTCAAAGCACAACAAATCAGTACATGTCATCAATTCAAGGAAGCCTTGCATTTCGTTTCCCTGAGATGCAACACCGCCTGTACAGTAAGACAACAATGCTCATAACATGTGAAGCTCATGGACTAGAAGTGACTTCTCAGCAGTACACCCGGCTGCTCAGCGTCATGGGGCAGCAGGACCTCTCAGCAATGCAAGTTGTAACACACAGGACGATTNAGCATGCTCTGCTCAACTGCCTAGCGTTTGTCAGCAGAGCAACATGGCACTGTTAGCTCATGAAGCTTAGGAACGCCAGCCTTAGCTTACGAAGCAAATTGGCTTGAGTTTCAGCATCCAGTTGGCATGACATGTCACATACGTCTGCCTGCCAATTGCGTCGTGTGCCAAAAGATGGCAGAATGACCATCCATATGAAAGAATCATGCATGCAGTTAGCTGCTGCAGCTAGCAGCTGTGCTCTCAATTTCTGGCTTTTGCTCAGGCGGCCACGTATTGACAACATTAATTATGTTGGTGCAGGCTGGTGGTATTGGGGCCCCAACAAGGTTCCCACAGTTCAGCTGGACATGCTGCACAGGTGCATACTGCATGTCATTGACACAGATGTCAACTCAAAGTCTGCATCTGGATGGCTGGAAGACACCAGCAAGGTCAAAAAGTACGTCATGTCAGATGAGGACTATGCCAAAAGGGAGAATACCTATAAGCAGTATAAGCACATGAAACAACAGGTGTGGCATCATGATCTGTGGCAGCCAGTGACTGCAGTTTGCCTTCAACGTGCAGTCATTGTTCCTGCAGGAGGACCCTGAATGGTCTGCAGAGAAAGAGCTATGCATGCGAAAAGGCATTCCTTACAATCCCCCAAGAAAAGGCACCAAGGTGACCACGTGCACCTGCAGCATCTGTCAGCATGACAACCCTTTGCTGCGATGCTAGACATGCAGTATGACCTGCCTCAGCAGATGCCGGTACAAAGCACCTCAAGCACTGCAGATCGACGATGATGACTACATGGCCTCAGAGGCAGCAGACCTGACCGTCAGCAGCAGGTGTCAAATAGACCCTGGCAACAAGAGAGGTTGCATCAGGCAAGCTGCCTTCTGCCTGTCTCNCCCGCTCTTCTGCTTCTGCAAGAATTCCGCAACCAGATTCGGGTAGTGCTCCTGCATAATGCTCTTCTTCACTGCTCGAGCCTCAGCGCCACTCTTTTTCAACCACTCCCTATCTGCCTCGATTTCCTGCATCACATAGCCAGCTAGTGCCAGTCATGGCCAACTAAGTAGCAGGAACCAAAGCTTGGAATTTACATGGCCTGCCTAGCAATCAATCACTGCAGTAGGGTCCCTACAACAGAGTCCATGCATGGCCCTTTGTGCAACATTGTGTTCACTGCAGACTCTGCAATAGAAGTTGGTCCCATGATCCTCATCCTCAGCTCTGCCACATGTGACTTCATGTGCTTTAAAACTATCAGCTGTGTGATGTAAGTAGGTAGAGTTCACTCCAGATCGGCAATGCTTAAGGTCTTCGACCTGTTCTGCCAGGTTGTTATGACTCTTCTCCACGCTGTTGCGTAGGTTTGTCAGATTTGTTCTGTGGCTTGAGACTGAGTTGGCTTTGGCATCTTGGGTCGACAATGTCGCCAACTCAGCCTCAAGCCACAATTCAAACCTGACAAACCTACGCAACAGCGTGGAGAANACTTAACTTTGCAGCTCAGCAGTTACAATGAGCTCAGGTTTTCTGGTCTGCAACTGAATCTGGGAAGCGCTGCCATAGCATGCTTTTGCGTTTCTGCACGTTAGGCTGGCCAAAGCAAACAGGAGCCAGCAAAGCGGTCTGCATGATTTCGTGCGCCAAAATTGTGGCTCGGCGGTCAGCAGGTCAATCAAGTCAGGAAGCAAGCACACCATTGCAGCAGCATGAGCAAAGCCTCAACGTGCTTGGTACGGCAGTGCGCACACAGAAACATGACATGCGATGGGAAGGGGAGGCAAGCTTGGCATACCGTGGAGGCAACAAGAGGGGCATTCCAGCCAGGAATGACCACTTCTGGCAGCTCATCAAAGTCTGCAGCAATGATGGTGTGGTTGGGCCTGGCATGGCTGATGTGCTGCAGCAGCTGCAAGCAGCCNGTCGTCTCGACAAGCGATGCAGCTGAGGTGGACATGTTGCAACACCGTCAAGAATCTATGATGCGGTTGTGACAAACGTCAGGTTGTGCAGTGCTTGCCATCTTGACTGCGGCTGTTTCGATGGATGCACACCAAATAGAACAAGGCTGACAAGCATCCAGCCTTTTTCTGCATTGTGTGCAGTTCAATCCTAAGCCTGGTGTTCAGTACATTTTTGGTAGTTCAAAAAGATCACTCTGGTAGAAGCTATAGCTAGACGAGTGCAATCGTGTGAGGGTTTGAGAGGTTGCAGTGCCGGTAGTGGTTTGCATACATAGCCTAAAACTAGAATTGCTGTATTGAGCCATGCTGTCATGAGCCGTCATTGTGTCTGTCAAGCTTGTAGAGTAAGCTTGGTCATTGCCATGATTGTATGCTTTAGAGCAACCAAGCTTATGCCTAATACCACCTAACAGAGCTGAGGTAGCTAGTTGCAATTGAAAAGTACTATAGTACTAGCTAGTTGATGGTGGTGCTGTACACTTTCAATAACCTCGTCATATAGCCATCAGTAAGCGAGTCATGCCTCGACAGAGTGAAATTTCACATTGGGGCCATGAGTGTGCTGGTGCTATAACCTGACCATGGGTACACATGCACAGCCCTGGTGAAGTTGATCANACTGCCACCCCAGCTGCCACCATAGCTGCCACAGCTACACCCAGTGCAACTACAGCTGCCACCGCCACCCCTGCTGCTACCTCAGCTGCCACTGTTGTGTCATCACCACCAGGTTCTCCTGTAGTGCCAGTGGCTACTTCTGCTTCTACTGCAACCCCAGCTGCCACAAGCTCCCCTCTTGTGACTGTTACACCGGCTGCTACTGCAGGCCCCGCTGTGACCCTTACACCATCTGCTACCACAGCTCCTNGCATGGGATCTTTTGGGTCTGCAGCCTACAAAGCTGCAAAGCTTTTTAAGCTTTGCTGTCAAATGTCAAGGTGACTTGCAGGACATGTACAGGCTAGACGAGTCTTTGGATGTGTTGTGGCCAGACTTGGTTGCAGTCACCTTTTCTGTGTGTGATACAACTTGTGTGGGAGGTGTACATGGTCCAAGGCCTGAACACACATATGACTGTGACTTTCACCGCCATCAGCTTGACGACTACTATGAATAACTTGAACAATTTGGACACTGAGTCTGGCCTGTCAGCGCTTTTGATGCCTTCGCTTTGATGCTGTTGCACCGTGTCAGCAGTATGTACTGAGACACACATTCTGAGTAGTGATCAGCTTGTGTGTGCATGACACATGCAGTGCAGCTCACTGCAGCACTTGGATGTAGCTGCAGCCAATTGCATTTGCAAGCTTGATGTCCAGAGCAACATGGTCACCTGGTGCTACAAAACACGTCTCACATGCGGGCTCAGCGGGCTCACCTGTGTGTTTGCGCCTTATAGCAGTGGGGACAGATATGATAGGCCCGTTTCCTACTCATGCAACTGATCGGCCTAGGGTTGTACCCGGCTTCACTGTGTTGCTCTTGTCCTAAAGCTGCATCATCTTGTGCTGGCTCTCTGTCATTATTAGACGATGCCGTCTGGCATGGCTTTCAAGCTCAAAAGCACATGCTGGGCAGCCCCCTCAATTGACGNGCAACACCTGCAGGAACAAAATGAGTGCACATGAGGTACCATATGCTGACACCAGTCAAGTGACTGGGCCGGCTTTCTGCATGCCGAACACATCTGTGACTGTGACAGCGCATTTTGCTACCTCAAAAGCTTTGATGCTTTCTTCGAAAGACTTGTGTCTGCGAGGCCGTAGATTGGCGCCTGCTGCGTTTTCGATCTTACCCATGCTGACAAGCTGCGTTCGATGCCTCTGCAAATCGGCTTCCTGGCAGGCAGCACGCTCAAAGTTAAGTGGTGCCCGTTTATCTCGCGTTGAGGCGTGGCGGAGCACACCTGTTCTGACTTAAAGTACGATGACTCACGAGCCGTCGCCATCGCTTTCAATATGTTTGACATGGTGTTCGTTTGTTTTCAGCTGGCAGAGCGCCACGACCTATCTACACCTTCCAGATCACAGTGGGTGGCCTGCCGGGCAGAAAGCTTGCAGCTACACAGCGTGCTCAAAAACAGAACGCTCTGCAATTGGATGCTGCGCGGGTGCGCACATAGGCTGCACGGCGCTGGGCGCAACATCGCCTTGGTCGATGACCTCATAGAAGGTTTGTCTGCACGTGAGCAGAATAGTCATGCTCAAGTGGCAAAGTCAAACACACATCACGAT
This sequence comes from Trebouxia gelatinosa, assembly GCA_000818905.1. Taxonomy (NCBI): domain Eukaryota; kingdom Viridiplantae; phylum Chlorophyta; class Trebouxiophyceae; order Trebouxiales; family Trebouxiaceae; genus Trebouxia; species Trebouxia gelatinosa. The sequence goes on from KN805367.1 coordinate 2,630,545, forward strand.
ATATGCCCACAGCCGTGCGCGAGCAGGTATTTGGATCGGAACATACTATACGTGGCATAGTCAGTGGTTCTGCGCAAGCAAAGTCAGCTATGTCCGTTGAGTAGGGACGCAATTTTATAAAATCCACGTTTGTAGCCGTTGAGGAGTAGATATCGACAACTCGTTGGAGTTGTTGAGAAACAGTGGGTTTAGGTGATGAACAGCACATCCTTGCATTTCCGTGCCTCAATCACATACGCGTCACATTACGTGCTCTCTTGATTCTAGGCTTCCGGGCTCAGCTTGCTGATAGCTAGTCACGACATTTTGTGCTGCACGGGCCTGTTCCCAGTAGAGTATCAGAAACAACCAGTTCACAAGAGACAACTCGATTCAGCAGATGACAGACCCCCAGGTGGGCTCCTTCACATGACAGCCCCTCAGGCCTTGTATGACCTCTTTCTGAATCCAGTCAAATGTGTGTCCTGTAGCAGGCAGCGGCGCAAGTCCAGGACCTTGAGCAGCATGTACGCCTCCTTCAACAGGAAGCAAACAATGCTGGAGCATTGGAGTACCGCTGTGAGGGACTGCAGCAAGAGAAACAGCAGCTCTTGTCACAGCTGCAGCAACTAAGAAGTGCGTCATGCACAGCATGCTAACGTCGTCATGGCTGCCCTGCTCAGTGCCATGAGTGTTGTGCAGGTGTTGTAACATTCTTGANTAAGGAACATGGCTTCCAGCGGCTCTGAGGTGACACAGAGGGAATGCTGCGAGGTGCTCATGTGCACACAGGTCCGCCTGAGTGGTGTCATGCCTCTCTGTCAAGCCCCTGAACTCCACCAGCATCTACAACTACGCATGGCATGTTACTTGGCAGCATTCAGCTCAAGGGTAATGTGCCCTTCCTGCACATGCTGCTTCACACTGCAAGCAGACTGCTGTCTTTGCACAACTTCTCACTTGTTCACTTGAGTTGCTTCTTAGTTTGTCCGGGTTGGGCTCACTGCATGCTCTCGCTCTGCTGCTGAACATTGCTTAACCAGGCTGTTGCATGTTTCTGGATGGCTCACATGCTAGGGCAGCCACTGCAAGCAATGCAACACCCACTGCGACTTGACACATGTCTCCATCACAGCCACTGCAAGCACTGCAGCACTGAATGCTGGGTCTGTTCCAGCACAACAGAAGTCAGCAGCCTTTGCTAGGCAGAAGAGTAGGACTGAGAAATGGCTGAAACTGCTGTTTCAGGGCAAGGGTGTCTTGATGCCAAAAGTGTTATGTTGCAGTCAGGAGTTGCAGCACAGCTTGCAGCAGAAAGCAAAGCTGCAGATTGCAACTGCATTGTAGCAGAGGACAGCATCAGCACTATCCATGTTTCTCGCAGCCAACAGTGAGGAGAACACTGCAGTACATGATCTAGAGTCATATATGCCTTGCAACATCTTCTGTTGTGTATGAGAGTNGCCCGCCTGGCAGACATAAATGCTCTGGTGAGTTTCCATTGGAACTATCTTGTGAATTAACGCAATTTTGTTGTGCTCCTCTCAATGTCATTATGTGCTGCCTCATTTGCTGTCTTGTGCCGCATGTGGGTCGCCAACTAATTAATAACGATAATTCAATCAGCAATTTAATGAAACAATTTAATAATAATAGTAGTTTACAGNCATGGCAAAGCTCTGGCTAGGTTGCTCTAGATTTGCACCACCTGTGTTTGACATGCTTCAGTCAAACAGTTGTGCCCACTCAGTAACGTTTTGCTTGACTGCAGTTGCTCGTGCAGGCGCACTGACATCAGACAGCACTAGCAGCGCCACTGCATAGCCTGTCACACAGCCTGCAAATCTGTACAGATACGTGGGGCAGGTATGAAAGCATGTGTGGCAGTGTGCATGCAAGCCTTTAGCACTCCACGCGTACGCATTGGTACGCAAGACAAATTGGCTGTAGGGTTTACGTCTCAGTCAAGTGCACTGGCAAATGACCTCGTTGATTGACTTGACAAATTGGTTGCAAGTCTCACCAGTGGGATCAACTTCACGGAGGGTTTTGATGGTGGACACATACTGCTCTATGATGTCACTTGTTGCTGCACCTGCATCAGCAGACAAGATGTTGCAGACAGCACAGCCAGGCAGCAAGTATTGGCATTGTTAGCTGAACTCATAAACAAACCTGCTGAGCGCTCCTACATGCACTGTTCTGACCATTGTAGGCATCCTTCGCCAGGTCAACAGGTTGCTGACTACAGTGTCCAGCATGTGGGTGCTGGAGGCGGGTAAGGCAAAAGATGATTNTCTGCCGCATAACGGCGACATACAATTTCAGCTTACCAACAGGTATGCACACCAGAAAATGATGCATATGCAGCAGAGGGCGTGGCGCAAGAGGAGGTAAAGATGGGGGCTACCCACCTGGGTGCCTTTGAGCAATCAGGTTTCCAGGCGCAGAGCCAAGCTGCATGGGTAGAAGCCCAATGTTACGGCTGGCTGCCACTGGGGACCCTGCCCAGGCTCTCTGAGGGGTCAAATTTAGGAGCACTGAAGCTCCCCTGCAATATGCTGCAGGCGTGCTGTTGGCAGCCATGTGTGCTGACATGGCAGGTGGAGACNGAACCCGCTAGCGTCTGTGAAGCCGATGATGGTGCTAGACTCCACAGTATATTTGTAAGGCAGCCTGATGCTGGCTTCAAATAGGTACACATGTGCACGGTCATTGCAAAGTAAAGTATTGTTCTAGCAAATCACACGCCTTTGTAAGTTTGTCCTGTGTCTTGCAGAAGACGAAGCGGACAAGGTACTTGGGTGGGTTGGGACTCACATAGAATGCACTGACCTGCAGTGCACATGCCATGTTGTTGACGCACATGACAACTCCAGACAGACCGATGGCGTTTTGTGCAAAAGCTTTACCACAACAAGTGTGGAGGGAAATTACCGGAAGCACAGTCACGCCTGCTTCTACAGTCAGCCTATTGCTGAAGCCAACATCGTCTTCACTGTTGTCCTGTGACAGCAGTGGCCTGCACGTGAAGACGAAAGAGTTGGCACCGTGCAGTAAACCAGGCACAAAACATGAGTGTGCACTTCGCTGCCAGCTTGTGGCATTGTGTCCTCCTATGCCAACAGGGCTACATGCAAGCGTACACAGACTGTTTGCAGGCTGGCCATATGCACAGACATCAGCAAGACAGCTGTCAGCACCTCCTNTCCTGTCATGCAGTCATGTGCTTTGAGCTGAAGGTATGTTACACAGTGTAAGTCACACGTGTTATAAGGCTATTGTGGGCACTTTGCTGCAAGCGGTCTTCAATGACACTTGTCGGCAGTGGGAGTCAGGCACACATACTGCTTATATGTACGCGACAGCCAAGGCTGGTGTGTGGCTTGCGTGATGCTAGTTCTGTTGCCTGTAAGCCAGACTTCAAGCATACAGGTAAGACAGCGAGGTTGTAGTCAATCCTTGTTCATCTGTATCACAGCACTGCATGTGCATGCTAAGCTGGCAAAAAACAAATGATCTTCACCAAGTCTAGACCAATGGGCACACAAAAAGCACATACAGTCCGCATGCGTTTGACTTGTTCGACAGGTTATGTGCTTGGTAACACATCCTTGTCAGTGTGTTTGTCTCGAAGAACGTCAGCATAATCTCCGTGGACCCTACTGCTGTGGGCAAGTACGGCTATGGAATTCGCTGCAGCAATGACAACAACGTTTTGCGACCAGTATGTCAGACTATCTGCGCTTGAGACGTGATACGTATTGTGCCCACTGCTCGCACCTCACTGCGTCGACCCGCGCTCAGTTCAAAAGTGGCAGCAGAACAAGGAAAATGTTACAGTTCTGACAGGCTGTTTAACAGGTATTTTGAGCATGCGACATCCTGGATTTGCGACTGTAATACTGCGATGAGGTACAGTATGTCTATGACCGTGAGACCAGTGACTCGTTGATATTGCAGTTAACAGCGCTGCCGTCAAAACGTTTTATTCACAGGCCATATTCACAGCATTCCCAGCATTGATATCGTGATGCATGCAATCTAAACGTTGTGCGCAAGGTTTATATGAAGTATGGTATATGATGTATACAAGGTTGCAGCAATTTAGCCTTGTTCAATCTGTACCTGTGTGGTGTGGTGTGGTCCAATGCCGAAGGACTGCTGCAGGTGACCCATTCATCAGCCTTCTGCCCATGATAGACTGATCATTCCAGGTGATTAGCTAGCTAGCAGCAGAACACTCTACGCTGTGTAACAAACAAAACTTGCCACACTTCTGCCCCAGTGTAAAATGTATGAAAGGCAGCAATGCGATCACTGGAGCTGGACAAAATCGCTGGTACAGTCTGGCATATCTACGCTGCACATGACCAAGTCCATGCTGTTGCATGCCACATGTCTGTGAGGCATGTGCTCATTGGTTCAATTCAAGATGCATGATGTCTCTGGATGGAGGAAGGACATGATCAATGGGCATGAGGGGCATGTGGTACAGGCAGATTCTGGAGCAGCTTGCGATGCAACTGCTAGTGTTCAGGTCAAGGCCTCAGCCTCTCATGCTGTGCTACAGGAGTCACAGATGGCAGAAGCAGCACTGAGGCTGCCGTGATCAGCAATGCCAAGCCAAGCGCACAAGAGCTGCAGGCACTCATGCAGTCTGTACATNCTGTATTCTGCATTGCTCTGATACGATACAGCCTCAACCACCTGGACAATCAGCTCTGGCAGTGCCATGAGGGCCACCAGGTGCTGCCGCTGCTGGGAGCCCATGAGCGCATACTCCTGTATGTCAACAGGCATGTAGTCAAGTTGAGGCCAGAGTCTTGCCAATGGCAAAACACACATGCAGTGAGCATGAGTAGCATCACAGATAAATGTTGGGTGGCAAATGTGAAGTGAGGCTGAGTGTAAGCAGTGTCAGGTGTCTTGGCTCAGCAAGCTGGCAAGTTCCTGTCAGATGTGGCATGCAGGTGTGCATACAGTGGAGGTCATGATAGCTTGCCACAGCACTCCAATTTTGGCAGAACAGCAGGCAGTGCACACTACATGTACATGTAAAAGATGTAAGGCAGGGCATATGCCTTGTGACTGCAAGCGCCTAGTTTGCCTTGCAGAGCATCATTGACAGGGATCTTCAGCACCATGGAAATGTGTGTGCGCCATGACGTTGGAGACTCTGGTACATGGCAATGACTGTGGTTGGTTCACAGGAGCGTGTACCTTGAGCAGTTGCATGAGCTGGGTGAAGACAGCATGTTCCACCACCTTCTCATCCTGGACAGCCTGGAGGCCAGTGTTGCGCAAGGTGGTCAGCATGTGGTCCACAGCATCTGCCATATCTCCATCCTCTGCCTCACCCTGCCAGCATACCACATATATCATGGAGTCACAGAGCCAAGATAGCTGTCAAGACAGTCTGAACATGTAGCAAGCAATGTGGTTGGAACCACGCCAGGCACTACATTCTCTGTCTGGTTTGTTATGCAGGCATTATGCAGGCAAGGCAACCCTGCGCCAGTCAAATGGGCTTGTGATCAGCCAAGAAGGCAAAGTAAGCCTGATCAGCTAGTCGACCAAGACAGCCACCTGGCTGCCATGCAACCATGCCGGGTGGCCCTGCAAGGCACTGCATGCTGGTGTGCACCCGCCAGNCTGTTGGGCTTTGAGCTGGAGCTGTATCAGCCCAAGGAGTACTGCATGCTGTTGTGGTAGGTGCACTCCTCTGCATTGCAGCCCACAAGCTGTATCACCCAGGCCTATCACCAATCCAAGTGTGATGCATGGCAGCAATGCCTGGGTGACACATGACTTGTAAGCTTGACATAGCAGACATATGCATGCAGACGTGCAAAGTAGGGATACGTCCAATACAGCGGGAGGCATGAAGCAGAAGGTTGTGCTGTTGTCAACGGTCATGTTCACCCTCCCAGCCAGTGCTAGGAGTGGTTTTTCCCACTCAGTCATGAGTTTGTTCCTGTCATTGTTGTGTGAGCTCGAATGCCGCAATGACTGATGCATTACAGCCGTTCTGCATGCTTACCAACCACGTCAAGCTGTGGTTGATCTGGTGCGGTCAGCATGTGTATATTCACAAAGTTGCCTGAGCAATCTCGCCCTGTCATTCCAGACTGTGCATGTGATGTGTTGTATGCCAACAANTGCTCTGATGAGATGCTTATATGAAGCAGGAGATGACTGTCAAAAACATGCACTGTCAATGTGATTGTAGCTGTACCCAAAGCCGTCAATGCAGGGAGGCTGATTGCTGGCCCTGGCAAACGAAATGACCAAGATGCCATGCTTTGGCTTCAGGGCCCGGTTGTGTTGGCTTGTTCTGTGAGAGGTTGGCACTGCGTGGGGGCAAAAGTGCACACAGAGCACTTTCCGCTTTTAGGGGTTCATGTCATGTGTATCAAGTCAGTTGAACATTACTTATGCTTTGGCATGATGCGTCGGCAGCTAGAGGAGACTGCATGTCACAACTGCATTGTCCTTAATGCAACAGCCAGGAAGAGCATTGCATGTGATATGTAGAAAACCAGTGGAAACCCAGTCTGACTCCAGTCAGAGAGGCCTTGCTGGCGACGCAGTGGCAGTTAGTGCACAATGGTCAGTCAGTTTCAAACAGAGGCAGCATGCTCAAATGATCATCACTGCAGGCAAGGCTTGTGCTCTGCGTGAGTGGCCTCGAACACTGCAAGGGCTCATGAGATTATGCAGCATGACTGCTATGTGCATGACCACAGGGGTCTGGGCATAGAGCGCTACCTCCATTGACGTTGACAGCTGTATTGTTCCGGAAGGTGCAGTCTGTGATCCTCGCATACTCATTCTGTGCCCAAGATCCACTTTCCAGCTGAACGCTGGAAAGCATCAGAGCACCGCCATTCGCAGTGCAAGTGTTGTTTTCAAACAGGCAGCGGTGTATCTCAAGGTATGGGCCCTGTATGTGTCCTGCGCCACCAAACCTGCAGCAGCATGACTGGGTGAGCACTCGTGCTCAAGACGCCATGCATCTTGCTTGTTTGAGTGCCTTTGTCCAGTTGCATCAACAAGCTAAACTCACACATGCAGCAAGTTTGCAGTGACACACAGCCTCATGACCTCAGTAGTATGGTCATGCCTTCATGATGTGCTCATGGCTTTAATTGGATGCTGCTGCACACGCATTTCATGCACTAGCAAGATCTATTCACCCATTCCCATCATCAGCATTCCCTATCTTTGGGACCCAATTGTTGGTGAAGTTGCAATCTGAAATCTGCGCACTGCTGCCATCAAGGTTATATATGGAGAATGCTCCGCCGTTTCCCTGGAAGTAAGTATGACTATCAAAGGATGTGTTGGCAATCAAGATGTTGCAGTCCTCGATTGTGAGACCCTGCGTTGTGGCATTACTAAATCTGCTGTTGATGACAGCAGATGAGGCATAGCTGGACTGGCTGTGACCGCTGATAGTGAGTACTGCATTTCTGGCATTGCAGCCACTGCTCTGCAGGCCCGTGAATGTGGCATTGGAGCCATTCACATACAGGATATTGCCAAAGTGCCAGGCATCGACATTGAGCAGCCTTGTTTGGCGGAAGGTAATGTTGGACTGTGTAAATTGTAGCACACTGNTTTCTCCTGTGTCAATGCCATGATGATCTTTTGCTGGCCAGCCACGCTGGTCAAGACATCCAGGGGAGGCGCTCCGCCAAATGCTTCACTGCTGTTGCTGCCTGTCTCTGTTCTGACCCAGCCGGTGTCCAAAGAAATGACTGTGAAGCCCTCTTTCTTCAGGTCGTTGGCCATAACTGCTGTCTCTGCAGCATACATTCGATGTCAGCAAATCAAGCAACATGCCTCAGCTGGTGCACAGCCTGCTTGTGCACTGCAGCATGCCAAGCGTNCCAGAACCCTTTCATGAACAAGGGCTTAGAAAGTAGGGCGGAAGAAGAGGCACAACGTGCCCCAGACGCCTTCCCTGAAAAGAGGCGCACTGGGGACAAGAAGGACCCCCGCAAGGAGTTTGAAGCTGGCTTGATGGGCGCGGTGCGATATCATGCCAAGCATGGGTCCTGTCCTGCGCTGTGCAGTGCCGTGCTGTGCTGTGATGCCATGCTGTGCTGTGCCGCCGTGCTGTGCTCCCATAGAAGATGTGCTGTGCTGTGCAAACTGTGCTGTGCTGTGCGCTGTGCTGCTCTGTGCCGTGCTGTGCTCCCATAGAAGATGTGCTGTGCTGTGCCTGCAATATGCTGTCTATAGAGTGCCTTGCATGCAGGGTTCATACACCCCTGGGTGATTGGGGGATATTGGGCATTACCTTTGCAGTACATTCAGAACGCCATTGCTGAAAACGAGTTCACTGGATGTAAGCCATCACTGACTTCATTGTTGATAGCTTCACTTGAAGCCCATGTCTGTCTGCACTTGCACTGCAAAAGTGTCATGGGTGTCAGTTGTCTCTTGTCATCTTGTAAGCATGCTGTCAACGCATTTGCTGTAGTGTGTCAGCATTGTCGTTGCTTTTTACTGACAGAGCAACAGCCACGCAGAAAGGCGGTTACAGGATAGCATCTTCAATGCAGACAATGGCAGCTTACCTGTATGTCAACACATGCAGCGACAACACTCTAGCTAAGAACCTGAACAGTGCTGCAACATAACTGTTCACAGTGCCTGACAGCTCAGTCAGGTGCATGCTTGCATGCATGTTATAATAACGCACCTGCCATTGGGATCACGCTGGCGCACCAAGCCGTAGTGCAACACATAGGACATGATTTGTGTGAAGGCTATGACTGTCAGCTGCTGGCACGTCATCAGAAGCAAGGCTGTGCGCCCCAGGGTGACAGTCAGCAATGCGGTGAGGATGCCGTAGCCCAGCCACAGCATCAAAGTCCTGGGTAGCACACACACATACACTCAGACATGGTCCACATGGGTGCTGAATGTAATGCAGTGATAGACCGATCTGTAGGCCTGGATCCATGTTGTGTGCAAACACTGGCTGAGTGACTGTGACTGCCCATAAGATAGAGCAGCATGAGTGTGGGTGAGATAGAGGATAAGCGAGGCAGAGTGCCCGTGAGTGAAGTACAGTGCTTCACAGTGAAGGAGAACAAGATAAGGAGTGAAGTAGTGAGTGTTGCATTGAGGGCAACGTCAACAAGTTGCAAGGCAAGTGCAGACNCCTTCTTGGGTGTCTTTTCCAGCTTGGGCTGCTTGGGGTCAGGCACAGCACGCCCACCCTTTGCATCTTCCAAGCCGTAGTCTTTGAATGCCGCGACATCCTCCTATAGCGATGACATTGCTGTTGTCAATTGCCAGATGTGAGCTGTCTCGGTTGTAGCACATAATGTCCACCACACAGTACATCCGCCCTTTGCATCTTCCAATCTGTAGACCTCGTATGTAGCAAGCGCATTGCGGATATCAGTTGGCAAGTACAGGCTGTGTAAAATAAGGCACAGCACAGCCAATGTTACCTTCTTTCAAGCTGTAATACTTGAAAGACATGGACAGCTTGGCAAAGACTCACTTGTACCACTTTCTGTATGCTGGTCTCCTCCCTGATGCAATCTTCTTGATTTCCTGGTACTGTCTCACCTGCTCTTCCACAAAGATCATGACGGGGTCTCCCACAGCGATGTCCTTGGAGCCATCGCCTGCCAAGATCTTAGCAATGAAGCCTTCATCCTGCGCCTCCCACCCCATGGTGGCCTTGTCCGTCTCAATGTCCGCTATCTCATCCCCAGCTGCCACAGCATCACCTTCCTTCTTCTTCCAAGTTGCGATATTGCCTGCACACACATCCCACACACATGTGTCTGTTTGCTACTCATTGATCCCACACACCCAACAAACTTTATCGTGCTGGGATTGATATGGGTGCTTCTTGCCACTGCCAGCTATGCTATCTTGATTTCTGTTGCAGGCAGACATCAAGCTATCATGCGTTTGAAAACCAACATTTGAAAAGACACTGATGAGCATGCACCCACACACCTTGTGACATGGTGGGTGAGAGGGAGGGGAGCCCCATAACAGTGTGGGGAGGCNTGTCATATCTGCTATGGCTCTGGCTTCTCATGTCTTATCTCTTTCCAAGCCATCATCTCACTGGCATGCGTGACCACATCAAGACTGAATGCATGCTATGCTACGGAGCAAACACAGGCCACATAACTATATCTGCATTTTGCTGACAATCAGCCAGAGTCACACGCATGTGCACATTTATGCTACATTGCAACAATGCTAAACCTTGGTGCATGTGAATGACGCTTGACCTGCCTACGTGTTCACAGGTGTACCATACTGTGACTGACACCATGATGGCTGACTGCATATTGCTTGCACTGAAAGCAAAACAGGCAAGATGCTGATAACAAGAATTGCAAACACAGGTTTACATGGATAGCATGTGCATGCAGCAGCTAGGCCCGCACAGGAGAGGCAGCCAACTATGCTACAAAAGCATGCATCACATGTGGGACACATGGGTCCTACCCAGGTATACCATCTGGTACAAATACTGTATATGACACTATGGTGTGATAATATAGTACTAGCATCAGCTTGGCACAAGTTGATACTGTGGGCCCCTGCCTGATATGCCATCTACCATGTACAAATGCCCATCAGATGACATCACCACAAGCTGCTGACTCAGCCCTTGAGTCAGCTGCGTGATGAGTACAGAGGCAGCAATCCGGCCATAGGTTCTGAAAGGGAAGTTGGTGATGTCTCTGCCAGTGTCGCCTGACAGAGCATAGATGTAGCCTGCTTGGGTGCCAAACACCACCTCCAGCTTACCATCACCGTTGACATCACCCAGCGTCACAGCCTGCACAGAAAAGTTTAAGTACTGCCAGTAACAACATGCTTCTCACCACCCTTGTCTGTGCACTGCAAATGTGCACACTGACGCCACATACCCACGCTGGACACTTTGCCATGGTGTGCTCACTGACGATGTACAAGCAAGGCAGAGTGTGCTTGGCTTGGAACATGGGCTGTGCTGCAGCACTGTACATGCAATTTGTGCAGATGCAGGCAGGAGCCTCAGACTGCCAACTCAAAGAGGTGTATGATCCTACCAGATCAGGTAGCAGAAGCAAGGCACCTTTTCCTGGCTGGCCATTGATGCAGGGCCTACCTGAGCAACTTCACTCGCCACATGGCGTTCCCACAGCTCTTCGGCTTTGGCTGTGAATGCTGCAATGTTCCCGCGAGCNTGCACGGCTTCCTGTTTCCAACTGTCATTTCACACTCTGAACAGGGGCTTGCATCAGTCCAGTCAGGAGTGTGAAGAGAAGTCAATGGCTGCAGTGACTAAGCATTGGTAGTGGCACTACAGCAAATGAGATTTACCTGCTGGCTGCCTGTGCTGCAGCGTGAGCACTCTCTGCCGCAACAGCACACTGCCACTCCTCCATTGGCGCTGCTAGCTGCCCATCCTCCCACTGACCTGTACCATGATTCATCATCAGCATCACCATTATGCGATTTCTAGTTGTGACTAGGTCCTAGCTGGTACGTACAGACTTCATCAACTGCCTTGATGCAAGCTTATCTAACATAGCTGGAGCCAGTCTGATGTGATGGTGTGAACCTACAGTACAGCAAGGCGTTTCTTTCTGGCTTGCATGCTACAAGGACCTGCTTGCATGTGCAGCACTCTGTAACTCCTCTCCATGCTTCACCCCTCGCCAACAGCACCCCTCGCCAACAGCTACTTGCCCTACCTCTTTCCTTTCCTTTCACTTGACAACAAGGCACATCTCAGACACAATGCCAAACTGTTGGCTTTACACCTCTCTCACGGGATGCTATGCAGGCTTGCCAATACGGACAGGGCTGTATTGAGTCATGCTGACTGAGCCTTATTCATCATTGTCGGCTGCAGTCTCCAGCCTGAGCTACATATGCTTNGTGTACATCACTGTGTAGCGTGTCATTGGTATCGCGCGTGCCGGTCCGTGCACCGGAACAAGCTGCTGATCATGATCAATACTGAGCACTGAGTCACGCTGCGCCCCGACTGCACAGCGGGAGTGTGAGCTGCATTCGACACATATGGACGATCAAGTTGGTGGTGATGTTGGTGTTGCAACGGCGTTGGGGCGGATCTGTGCACTCGAAGCCAAGCTTAGGCAGGCTATACAGCATACCCATCACCTGAGCAGCACCTTCAACAGTGACCCTGCAGCTGCTGATAAGGAGCACCCACCGCTGTATACACTGGTGCCCCAGATCAGTGACAAGATGTCATTCATCGCCATCTCGTCTCCAGGCCTGCATAGGTATGGTTGACAAGACTGAGGCAACTCATCTAATTGCTTGGCAGCTTGCACATTGTTTGTAAGTGACGTGCAACTCTGCTACGTTGCATGATTTTTGTTGCATTGCAGCAGGTCACCCAGACTGATGAAGCAAGCAGCTATGTCACATGAGTGGGCTAGACAGTATATGCTGACACACTCTTGGTCAACAGTGTCATATATGGCATATGTATGTGCTGGCTCAACACATTGACAGGGTCCATGCTCATGCTTACATTGTGTGTGCAGTGAGAAGTTGGATGTGGAGGACCACTATGTGGCATGGCGGCAAACTCATGACCAGCCGCAGCACCAGTTTGGCCTGGATGGGCCCTTCTCTTTCTGCAGCTACCCCTTCCTGCTCAACCCCCGCGCCAAGAGCAAGCTGCTGCACACAGAAGCACGCTTCCTCATGACACAGGTAGGCAATGCAGCGCTTGCAGCCTGCACGTATGTTCGCCCTTCTCGCCTTCAGATACAGCTGAGTGGCTGTGCCTGCTTCAGGAATTGCTCGTTCCATGTTGCAAGTACTGTGTGGTCATGCTTCTGGCTTTGCTGTGATGCGCTTCTNCATGACCAAGGAGATGCAGCAACAGCAGGGTTCACAGTCCCCACAGTTGCACAGCTGCTTGCTTTGTGACCAAGGTGGAACATGACAGGGGTGTTGGGGCCATGAGGTGTAGAGGACAGGCCGCACAGGTTGACACTGTCACTAGGTCCAGGCGAGAGAATATTTGTAGTTGCTCTGCATACCTGCAAAGTCAGGAAGACAGTGTAGGGACCCCTCTGCACTCTGTTGGGGTCCACCTGGTCCTTCTGCACAGGGCCTGCCAGCACTCCAAAGCGCTTGTCCACAATCTCAAAGCGTATCTTGAGCCGCTGGCCTGCCACATCACGCGGGAGCCTGCTGTCTGCAGTGGCTGCTATGCCCTGCCAGTTCCAGCGGGCTGTGAAGCAGTTCACACTGTGCACCTGCACACAATATGCCCCTGTGAATGGGTCATTAGGGCATNCACCAACTACAGCTCCGTCTCAAGCTAGCCTAGCCCCTTTGCCAATCCAGCCCCCTGTCAAGCTAGCTTCAGGTGCTGTGTGCAGTATCACAGGAAGATGAGAATATCTTGATCTCAGCTTTGTTCCCCTTTCCTTCACCCAGCTGTCGCCCTCGGGAGTCTGCACCTTCTTGGGGCCCTTGCTGGCTTTGCTGATCTTCTTCACTCCCTGCACTTGGCAGGCAGCATCAGTTGCTATTGCATCACTTGCGCCTGACACTGTGTGTCAGACTAGGTGCAGTTCATATAAACAAGTTGATCTAGTGGGCAAATCTCAGGTGACTCAAGCTGAGTCTGATTCAATTAACAGATACCTGAGCACTGAGATGCTGGTCGTCCGTTACAGATAAGTTTCACATGTTTTTGTGTCTCTACACACGGCTGAAGTATGGAACTCTCNACTTGGGCAGCAACACCACTGGCAAGCTTGGCGATTGGCTGCCTAGTGCTGGGGTATTGAAGGCTGACTGCAGTCCAGCCTGTTTCTGCCTGCACTCTCCTGCAGCACCGCTCATGTTTCTGGTGAGGTAGGCATTACCCTGGAGCAAGTAGCAACAGTCTGCTACCTCCTTAAACCTTCCATAGACCTGCGGCCACGCATGAGGCCGTGCAGCAGAACAATTACAGGCTTGCCTTGCGCAATGTGCGGGCTGGCCCGTGCCTGCTCGGTAGGCGAGGCAGCGTGCATAGTGTGTTACCGTGCAATACAGCTTCACGTCGGTTAATGACCAGTCTCGTAACAATATCTTGTCGCGCCCGTGACAACCGTGAGACTGGACTGCAATAGCACAAAGTCGCTGCAAAGATGTTGAAGTGAGAATTGTTTTTTCATGTATTTTGGACGCTTGCCTGAGGCCATGATTTGGACTTGCTTAAAGATGTCTGATGACACTTGCTCAAACGGGTCAGCCACCAGAGTAAAGTCATTTAGGTAGGCCAGCAGTGTTCTGATGAGCTGAGAGAGAACAGTGGGAAATGGCTGACCTGATGTTCATGCATCATATGATGCTACAACATTTGCTGTCACAGAACGGGCAGGCCAGTGTGCATGTACCCTCATACTGAGAACGGTTTTCGTGTTGCTTCAAGCATCTCACGAAATGCTCAATTGTCATGAATGAACTCACATACCGCTGAACATGCAGTGTTGACTCTGACTGCGGATGCGACGTAACCGTTCAGCATGCTGTGTTGCTGGCAAGTGATGCCGCTTTACGCATATGTTGGTATGCTGTCTTCAGGAACTTTGATCCTGATGAGCCTGTTCAGTCAGCAGCACGCTTGTGCTGCTTCAGCAACTTGGAAGTCACGGTGAGCCCCTGCTGCTGCAAAGCTGCCTGTGCTGGGACCAAATGGATCAGAGCCACCAAAGCCTGAGGCTGGCTGCTGTGCTGCACCCCTTTGCTGGGCTCCAAAGCTGCTTGGTACCCCAAAACCAGTTTGCTGTGCACCAAAAAAGCTCTGCTGCTGCTGGGGCATCCCAAAAGCAACCCCACCCTGCTGCATGCCTGGGAGAGGACCCCTTGAGGGTCCACTGCCAACCCCCTGCTGCCCAAACGAACCCCCTCCAAGGCCAAAACCGGGCTGCTGCATCTGCTGAGGCCCTCCAAAATGTGTCATACCAAGACCGGTGGCAGCTGGCACAGCAGGAGCTGCAAACATGTCCTCTGGAAGCGCTCGAGCAGTAGGCGTGCTGGGCTTGCTGGAACTGCTTGCCAAATTAGGCATGCTGAAGGGGTCTGCTGAAGCGGATGAGGCATTGCTTTGCGCTGCTCTGCTGCTGTTGAGGGGTTGCCCAGCAACAGATGTGCTAGCTGTGTCAGATGGGTTTGCTGTTCTGCNGCGCCCCAGGTGACAACAGATGTCAAATTGCTTGCCAGTCTTGGCTAACTGCTCCACATTTGCCATGAGGGCATCCACTGCAGTGTTGATGGTATCAGCATAGGCGTGTAGGGGGGCGGTGTGGAACATTGGCTGCACAGCAGCTCGCAAGCTGCCCCACTGTGAGCCCCTGCAGCACCAGAACATCTTTTGACGCCTTCTCATGCCTTTTGACCAAGTTGATGTCTACAAGATTCACACAAGATTTGTATACCAGAATGTGTAGAGGTGCTGGTGCTCAAAAGGGAAAGCAGACCTGTTGAGGTGGACTATAGCAATACACTGGGTAAGTAGCAAGCATGTGGCTGCGCTGAGCTGCCAAGGTGCACCAATGGAAGGCATCCATCTAAATTGTCTGCTTAAGTACTGAGATTGCAGCAATGTGGTCCATGAGCTGGGGTTAGAATCCAAGCCGAAGTACAGAGAAGAAGAATTGTGTTTGCAGTACCATGAGGGCATTTGCTTGTACATACCTTGCAAGGATCAGACTAGACTCTCTGGCTTTCTGTCTATTGCCCCCATATAGTTGAGGGGTGAGGCTGTTGCCAGCACCAGCTGAGAGCCTGTCATGAAACTTGCTGAAGTCCTTGATGGTCACTTGCCGCACCAGTACAGGATCTATATACCAGACACAAAGCAGTCATGCAACACTTGCACAGATACGGCTGCAACCTTCCAGAACAGAAGCTTACCTGAAATAACTACGGCTGGCTGCCTGACAAAGAAAACCTTGAATACATCTCCATAAGCTGCCTGCCAGTCAGTGAAAGCAACAAAGCTTTTCTTGCGCCTGATGATCGACGCATTGCCCAGAAAGAAGCTGGGTTTTGGACCGGGGATGTGACGGTACTTCCACTTGTTCTGCCAGTTGTTTGCCCAGCTGATCACCTAAGCATCGCCAATTTGCTTTAGCGACAGCATAAGAAGTGAATACACAGCGACCAAGTGTCAGGCTAAACTCACCAACAGGACTAACAGTGCTGCTGCGCATAACCAGGATAAAGGCGCCATGGTCCTCGAACCTTTGCGGCTGCGGTCTTCTCGTGGAAGAACGATCAGCTGTAGTGCCAGTACGGGCTGCACTTGTCATCATCGTGTAGAACGTGATGGGATGGATTGGTCCGAAGGCACGGATCACCATCTGCTGCCGGTTTCTGTGCAATTCAACTACATGTCATCACCTGCTCATTCAAGTTCACGTGTGACTGATTCAACCTAGCTGCAGCCGATGCTCGAGCTCAGTCAATTTGAACGTTTGCCAGCCGATGCTACGTACNGCCCACCAACAACTTGTCAACACGGTGCAGAACACACAGGCCTGTGTAGGATATCAGGGTGTTAATGACACTTCAAGCAAACCTGTAGAAGTCTTACGAAATGCAACACATTTGCAGTTGCTCAAAACGGCATTGCAGCCTGGGTCTAAGTGGGCCACAACAGCATGTGCAAACACTAGCCAATTATGGACATCCCAGTGTGGCATCCACTCACAACATTCTTCAACAATATCTGGCTAAGCTGAAATGTGAACAAATACCGAGCAAGCCACACCCAATTTGGCAACAGTATACATGCCTTTAAATAGATTGGCTGACTGCATTGCATATCACAAACATGCTCAGCAACTAAGCCTCACCTCAGCAATGCCAGCCTTGTCTAGTGCTATGGGAATTGGGTGAGGCTTTGGGCCATCTGGAGTGTACACATCCCCAGCACATGCGGCTGCAAACGAAGAAACAGGTGTTTGCCCATTTGGCTGCAAACCTGCAGACAGGATCTGGTCTTAGGCAACATCATCTGCGTCTGGTGATCACACTGATGCCAGAATGAAGAACAAGCAATGGAGGAATCAGAAGCACCTGTGCAGCTCGCATTCAGTTTTTGCATGTTGTGATGTGGCCTCTGTTGAGCATGCTGAGCATATGCGTGTGCNTTTGTACCAGCATGTGGTAGACAGCTCAGACGATTGCAGCAAGACTGGAGTTGCAAACCTTCTTATGTCAGCTTACACAATCCAAGTGATGCTAAGGCTCAGTAAGTGTGTTTTGTTGCTCTGACATCAAGTATTTGCCCGTGCAGCCCCTCGTCAGCAGCGCAATGCAGACACTCCGTCCTCTAGTGAAGCTGCTCCATCAGCACCGACGCCAGCAGCTGCAACTGCAAGTGCCCCATCCGGGCTGACTGACAATGGCCTGACAGATGACGTAATGGTGGACCTGGAAGACCCTGACCCCATGGGTGAGTCAGCACAGGGCAGGGACCCACCAGAGACCCCGGCAAATCAAGAGAACAGTGCAGCTGAACCCCAGACAGATGCTAAGGACGGAGCAGACGGCAATGTTGAAGACTTGCTGCATGATGACAGCCGTATTGCCAATGCTGAGGCTGGCAGTGATGATGTTGATGACGATGACATTGCAGNTTTGCATGCCGCCACAGTTATGCACCACACAGCTGTGACCTGGAATGCGGCCTGGTGTCCAGCAGGATATGTGTGGTAACCGATGACTTGAACAGCTGCAATGATTGATGAGTGTGTTGCAACATACTGCTGATGGGCAACCGTAGATACTGCCACGATCATGACTCATACAGCTTGATTCCGTTGCCCAGCAGTTATGGTTGCTAGCTGGCACTGGTGTGTTGTCTGATGTAGCACCTGCCAGATAGGAGGTGACTGCTGCCTGGTGGTGCAATGCAGGGGACATTGAAGTTGTCATGGGCGGCCCACCTTGCCAGGGGGTCAGTGGGCTCAATCGCCACTCAGCCATGGTCAATATCCTGCAAGACGGCAGGTATCATGCTTTCATCAGCCTGTGCACACGACTTCACAAGCGGTCATCATGTTGCATTTGCTTTCCAGTGTGCGGTCGCGTCAGTCATGAGCGACCTCAACCTGTGCTCAAGATCTATCATGGTTCTTACAGGGTTACAGGGCCCTCACAAACTGCAGTGAGACGTGAAATGGTGCACCATGTCAACAAGATGTCAGCCCAGCTGTGCTTGGCTCCATCCCACCAACCTCTGACCCTGCCCTCTCCCGCNGCGCAGACTGCATGGCGTCAATGCTGTACACAGCAGACAGCACATGTAATAAGAAGTGGCTGCTGCGCACCCAGCTTTGCTGCAGGCTACGTGTGGCTTGGCAGCTTCCCCACTGAGACCGCTGCTCTGACTGCATGTGAGGCGGTGCTGTGCCAGCTGCAGTGCTGGCCTTGACATTAAAGGGCAGCTGACCAGTCAGCAGCTCATACAGCACCACCCCAATGCTCCAATAGTCAGCTGCCATGCCATTGACACCAACCCCCTTTGTGCGTCTGTCTGCCTGCTCATGCTGTAATTGGATAGAGGCCAGAACCTCTGGTGAAGCATATGCTGGCGTCGCACCAACGGGGAAGTTTTCTTCTGCGATGTAGGCGTAATCACTGCACCCACATGGCACGCACTGCTGGCAGAACCCAAAGTCTATCAGCCTAACTTGATCCCAGACGTCACAAGGCTCTGCTCTGAGCATGATGTTGCTGCTGGATATGTCCAGATGGCAAATCGCGCCGTACTCATGCAGTGAGTAGATGGTCTGCACACACAGTGAACGTAGGTTGTGCGTTGGGCACCGATTCTGCTGGCAGGTCCACGTGTCATGCAGAAGCACCTGAACATTCTTGTGATGTGTACTGAACAGCTGCTTTACATACCTGAAGCAGCTGTGCAGCAATCCTCAATACGTGCTGCTCATGAGGCTTCATATCAGGGCTTGCACCTGGTGCAAACAAGCTCTCACGGTGCGTGTACAAATTATTGCCTCTGATCAACCTGCACGCTCAAGGACTTACTCAGAATTCTTCTGTGAAGGCAGGCTCAAACACAGCACACACAGGGTGACAAGTGCTTCAGCTAGCGCAATGTTTGCTAATCCTGTTACTTGCAGAACTTACTCCATGATAAGCATGGATTCCCCTGTTTCGAAGCCAATTAGTTCCACGAATTTGACGATGCGTCGTACCGCATTTGCATTGGCTTCAATCAAGCCAAACATTCCGTTTCTTATCAAGTATATTTCATTGCAGACCTGTTCCACACTGAACCGCTTTGCGGCGAACTCCTCGCCGGTGGAACGGTTGAAGCATCTGCGGACATGTGGTGGATCATATCAGCCTCCAGAGGCGAGTGTGGGAATCAACGTCACGTCGCGTGCCTGTACCTTTCTACGTTGACCGATGAGCCTCCCTCTCCCAACAAGCGTTCAGTGCTCTCTGGTTGATGATACACATCAGCAAACATCGTGTAAGCACGAGGAAGGATCAAGTCATTCCTTGCCCAGACGAGTGCGTACGAGGATGACCGCAAGTGCTGTCACGAGACGTGCGGATTTACGATCGTTCACACTGCCAAAGAACACTGCGGAATGCTAGGGCTTCTAACTAGGGCTTCCGGAAGNACAGAGGCTGCGCTCCAAGCTTTGAAAGAACAGCAGGCTGAAGTGGCAAAGCAAGCTGAGACTGCACGCCAGGNATGTTCAGGCCAGCCCTGTTGCTATCAGAGCTGAAGAGCCTGCTGAAGATGCAGTAGTGGCTGACAGGCCTGTGAGTGACGCTACACAGACAGCTGGTCAGTTGGGCACACAGGACTCACAAGACCCTGCTGCCAATGATCACAGCAAGCACGGTGACTGTCAATGTACCGGTGCCCAGCAGATGCTTGGGAAGTCTCCAGTTGTTGTCATGTGCAGTCGTGAGGCCGCAGTGCTTGTGTGTGCACGTTTGCACAAAGCCATGCACATGTGTGCTAGGTGTATGCGCCATAACTGGACAACATGGCGTGGTAGCACAACAAAGTCACAAACTTTAAATACTGTATAAACCCAAGATATACCAGGTGGAATCAGCATGCTGGCATTTGTGCACGCTGACGTGANCCTGTTGCTATGCACACTTCATTGCATGATATAGAGCATGCTCACAGCACATTGCTGAGCACAGTCTCAATGTACAATACTAGTGTCTTCCACAGAGGTGCACACCTTGCCTAGTGGCAGCCATAAAGGTGGCAACAGCTTGCACATGCTTATTGGACATTCTGATTGAGCATAACATCCAAACAGTCATGAGTATTGCTACTCTGCAACATGCACTGAAGTTCCACAAATGGGAATGCCACTTGTAACAGTGGCTGTTGGCTCTGTCACTATTCTGACGAATATTGTATTTGAGCCCTGTGAGCTTTTTTTGCTCACCTCCACTCCATTCACATGCAATTTGA
Organism: Trebouxia gelatinosa; assembly: GCA_000818905.1. NCBI lineage: Eukaryota > Viridiplantae > Chlorophyta > Trebouxiophyceae > Trebouxiales > Trebouxiaceae > Trebouxia > Trebouxia gelatinosa. The sequence goes on from KN805367.1 coordinate 2,651,027, forward strand.
TATCACGCGGTGCCATGCTGCGTCCCGTCAACACAGCATGCAACAGTCCCTTCAAATTGTGCATTGTATCTCATTTTTATTTTAATGTAGTCAGATTTAACTGCAGGTCATGCGCTCAACAAGATCCTGAAGGACTTCATCCTCAAGTTTCAGCTGCTGCAAGGCAAGCGTGCACAGTATGTGCCTGGCTGGGACTGCCATGGCTTGCCCATAGAGCTCAAGGTGTTGCAAGGCATGACTGATGAGCAGAGGCGGGGCCTCAACACAATCAAGCTGCGGCGAAAAGCGCGAGACTTTGCGTTGAAAGCTGTGAATGTGCAGCGAGATAGCTTCAAGAGGTGAGATGCAAAAGTGGATATGTCTCTGTATGTAGCATGCAACACATGTATCTATGTGATAGAAACATAGGTGCTGCTGTGCCAGAGGTACAGCCACAGCGGTTTACATCCACAATGGTGCTGCTGCTAGTATGTAAGCGGACAGCATCTTGGAACACTCTTCCCCACTTTGAACACCCAACCGCCCTTGCTGATGTGATGTCTACTGCATGTACTTCAGTTCTGCTGCCTTTGGGCCATAGCATTTGGAGCAACTAGAAACAGCCCCATCTTGCCCTGAACTCCAAGTCAAGAAGAGGTCGCTCACCCAGATGTCACAGAAGAACAATCCTATAAGCTCAGCAGTCATGCAGACCAAAAAGTCACTGCCTTGCAGATATGGCATCCCTTGAGATGAGCCATACTTGGTCCCAAACCCCACTTACAAGGCTGCCCATCTGAGAATGCTCAGCCAACTGTCTCTGCATGACACATTGCATTAAGCTCACTCAGCATGTGAGGCAATCACTGCCTTGCAGATACGGCATTTGGGGGGACTGGGAAGAGCCCTACCTNGAGCAGCTGATTGCGGCTGCTCTGGAATACCTGGGCTTTCTGCTGGCCTGGCGTGCTGAGCATGGCTACACGCCATGGCTGTGGTGGCTCATGGCCAGGACAGCCTTCTCCATCATTCCAGTGGCCTGCTCAGAGTTGTGCCTTACAGAGGACGTTCTGGTGAGATACTTCAGCATGTGTCATTGTGCTCTGTCAAGTCTGGCCAGGTGAGGCTGTGTGAAGGCGGCAACAGACCACTATTGATCTCCATGAAAGCTGTGTGAGAGCTGCTGATCTATACACAAGCTTTTGGCTTTTTGTAAAAGCTCATGGACCCCATGAGAGTTGTTGATACAAGCTGTTCTTGCGCATGCATATGCGCCGGGGCAGCAAAGTTCAAAAGTGATGACAAGTACAAAGACAGCAAAGACAGGTTCCTACATCCGCAAACCATGTTAATTATTCAGTACTGGCGTGTGTATCAGACCTGGTCTTTCTGCCAACATGTGTGGGGAAGCATATCATGCTTGTGTCAAACCAATGGCAACAGTCATCACACCCTCAGCTTGATGTCATTAATCCTATATTTGCTTGTGCAGGCTGTATTTTCATGGCATCAAGGCATGAAGCATTTGTCTGAGCTGCTCAAGCTAGCCATGCAAACCAGCAAGCTTCCACCTCAGCCTGTTGAGAAATGTATATGTTTGTGAACAGTGATGGTGTTAGGACAACATCAGTTGCAGGACACTGCAACAGAGCTTGCCTGCAAGCTCTCTACGTTGTTTGGCTGGAGTCAGTGCTTCATACAATACTGTGTGTCGCATGCACAGGTTATCAAGTGACTGTATGAGTTGCCTGTGCTTTGACACATGTCAGTATCCGTGCAAATGCTGCGCGTCAGCTTGTTCAGCGCTGTAGGGCATGCCTACCTAAATGTTGTGTCGACATGCTGTGGCAGATTTTACATCATCCAAAAATGCATGCCACACATGTTGCCTGGGGGAGTACTCTTGACCACGCAGTTTGTGCTGTTGCTGCTTCAACTCCTGCAGGACGCATGTTACCTTCCACACAATGTACACCTACTGCACAGGGCAGTACAGCATTGGCAGCTGTGATATGTGCCGGTGGAGCTGTACTTGTGCCAGTGTAAATGCACACTAGCTGTGGTCGCTGGCATATCAGCTCCTGTACATACTTACTTCAGCGCTTCAGCTTTCAAAAACGCGGCAGAGCGAGTACACGGGGTTGTTGACAACAGTCAAGAAGTCATTGATGGCTTGACATGCTTTGCCAGCAAAAGCTTTGTTGGGGCAGACGTGCTGCAGACTGCATGCTTTTTGTAGTCCATCATGCATAAATAACATTGTAAGTGCAGCCAGCATGCATTGAAGCACTTTTGCAAAAGACAGCTCATATACCAGCACTTCAGGTATGGGCAAGGGGCAGCTTTGAAGTGACAGCCCATAACACAGTGTTTTCTTCTGGTAAGCAGTTTGTGTCTGTGCCCAAGCTGTGTCTTCTGCAAACAGGCAGACACTGTAAAGCTACCTACCTGAAAAGCTGCTGGTTCTTGGGGTTTCCTCTGACAAGGTTGTTCAGCACTTCCAAGCAGTCTTGCACCACAATGTCGCCATCTGCTGCACCCTCCTCCCTACAGCCAACACGATGTACCTTTGATGCATTACACATGTGCNTAGTCTCAAGCATGCGTGTTGCATTGCCAGTGTGCGTTGTCACTTGGGCAGCCTGTGTTGCAACTGGAACAAGGTCATCGATGTCAGGATGGCCATCAGACACCGGCAGAGTATCAGCAGATGCACACTGGGAAGGGGGACNTTGCTGTGAAGCAGGAAGCAGCGTCACTAGACGAGGGTCATCCTGTTCAGCAAATCAAGCAAGAGCCTCTCGAGCTTGCACCTCAGCAACAGCTGCACAGCAGGGGGTACAGAAGTGAGACTCAGCAAGTACAGCATACCGGGTCTTTTGATCCTTACGAGTATGGGGCGCAGCAAGCACAGCGTGCAATATCAGCTGNATCACTACCAGCAAGGGTTTAGTACGCCCCCCCCTGCCTAACTCCCCTGAGTGGGAGCATGACNAGTCTTGGGCTATGAGCCACACCCTGTACAAGACATGATTGGCCAGCCCACTGTTCACCAAGCTTGGGAAGGTAGTGAAAGCCTGCAGGCACAGACACAGTCAGATGCTTTCAGCAGTAGCTTCACAGCTTCTTTTGCGGGCAGTCATAACCACACAAAAGCAGCTGGCATTGGTAGGCATACATAAGCCAGCAGCACGAATGCAAGGCTTCATTCCAAACACAAGTGTACTGCAAAGGAAAGTCTGCAGGAAGTGGGACGCAAGAGCATGCAAACTGCAGGTGAGATGCTATGCCNCAGATCCTCCTGGAAGATGGTCAGGCTGCGCACAGTGGCAGTGACGGACGCTGGCGGCAAGGCTTGCGTGGTGTAGGCAAAGTTGTTGATGGTGGGGATCAAGGTGCCATTCAGCAGAGCCTGTAAGGATCCAGCTGTGCCTGGTGGCCTGTCGTTGAAGGCACCAAAGTCACGGAAGAACCTGCAGCCACACGGCAAAGCCAGTTGTAACATGTCAAGCTCGGTGTCTGGGCAGCCCCTAACCAGATACATACTGCTGGACCCTGCTGATTGCTGCTGGGCAGGGTTTACAGAATAGCTTGCTGTGATGCAGTCATGGCTCATGATTCGGAGGCAAGCACTACACCGGGGCAGACGCGAAAACATTGCGATGCCGGCTCACTTGTGCATAGGCAGACCAAACCTGACTACGACTATCAAAGACTAGAAGCAGGCTGCTGGGCGTGATATGCTGTGAACTTGTATCAACTAGCAAGCCTCCCCCTGCCAGCATTCATCTGAATTCAGCTTGACAACATGTCAGACTGCTGACANCGCAAGTGGTGGCTGTCAGACAGCGCTGCAGTCTCAGATGCTGTGTTACGTCGCATCCAAGACAAGCACGCCCAAATTCAGCACCTTGCAGCACTTATTAGCCAGCAGAAGTCAAATCCTGGTGGCTTGCAGCATGACAAGCCTACAAAGAGCGTGAGTCAGGCAATTTCCAGGCTGCCGCATGCGCTGCAAGGCCAGGCAGCATCCCTAGCAGCTCTGCAGACACTGCAAACCCCAGTTGCTGAAGCCAGCACACAAGGTATCCCCAGCACACACATTGCTTCAGCGGTGCAGCCAGTCAGAGCGAGTAGCCTGCTGCAGCCTTCCCCATCCTCATCAAGCCCCCAACTTGCCTCAGCTGCTTTTGCAAGCTCTGTTCTGCCCGGTACTCAAGACGATGACCCAAGGGATTCTGCTGGCCAGCTAGGATCCGGCACAGACACGCAGCAGCACTCACCACCCAGCAGGGTGTCACAAGAAGAGCGAGGGCATACCAGCCGCNCCTGACGCCTGTGTAGTAGACAATGGGTCTGTACTTTAAGAAGGTCATACTTGTGTATGGGTCTTGATCAGTGCACCGCAATATGTCTGGCACAAGCTTCAGCATGCACAGCCGTGCAGCACGGTTGCATGCGGTTGCATGCAAGTGTTGCCGACCACGACATAAGCAGGACTGTGTTTACCTGCTCTAAAGGTATGGGTGGGGTGGCTTGACGCGTAAGGTTGGATGCTTTCAGGCGAGCTAACATCTTATGACCTCGNGACTGGATAGCACAGACATGTTGTACATGAGATGGCCGCTGACCAGTGAAATTTCTTGCGAGCTGCTGAGGAGTCAAGTCTGCTGCAAGCTGCTTACCCAGCAGAGATGGATGCCAGGTTGTGGGCTGTATTACTTGGACACAGGAAGTCTTGAGACTACCTTGCTAGTTCACAATTACGAAGCATCAGGTGATGTTGATGGCGGTTGCAGCCCTGCTGAAGCACCAGTAAGCAGTGTCCTTTCATGTTCACGAAGACGTTAGTCATTGGCACCCAGGCTCCAGGAAGCATTCTGCTCGACATGTCACCTAGCCGCCAGAGGTTGTCATCATGTTCCACAGGACGGTGGCGCCGCAGCCTTGGGACAGTCAATACTAGTGCTGTCTGCTTGATGCAGGTCCGCAGTCAATTGCANGCCATTGGCAGCATGTATCTCGTTTGTGAACACAGAGATTGTTTTTGAACTTGACAGGATAACCACAGCATGGGCAGCCCCACCCGTCATAGTATTTAGCAAGCGCTTTTGCCTCACAGACAGACTCCCTCAAGGCCTCATCCTTAGCTTGCATGCTGAGCTGCTGCCTAAAATNGAGTATGCCAGGCATCATGCCTTCAGCGTGTGCCACCCTCCTCACAACAGTAGTTGTTCATGTTGTTATCACAATGTCAGTGCATCAGGGGGATCACAATGAACAAGCATTCTGCAATGCTTGCATGGCTTGCAAGATGTTGAAAGGTCGCAACTAATGTAGCTATGTCAGCTTTGTAGCTGTTGTTACATGCTGAAGATGCCCTGGTACAGCCTGCTGTAATGTGCATTGATGCAGCTGTATGTTTGCNCAGTGTTGTGTGCAGGACCTGAAGTAGGAAGCAGGAGTGTCCCAAGTGCTGCCTCACTGCCTGTGCTGTACAAGGCAACACCTGTCAGCAATGCTCTGGCCGCAAACATCACATGCTGCCAGGCCTTCGACACCGCACTGCTTTGCATAGTGCATTGAGTTTCGCATGTGCCTCAATACAGGCAGCACTGAAGGCACGGCACCCAGATAGCTTGCCAGTACTCATTGCGGCAGCCAAGCCCAGTCCCAAGGAGTCCGCCATCGTCACAGAGCTGCAATCCAAGCTCAGGACCCTGCAGGTCTGCCCACNGAGCATTGACCAGCATGCAGTGCAGCGCCACAGAGAACGTGACTGGAATGTGCATGCCTTCCAGCACGCACTTGGCCAGGACTCTGCCGCATGCTTGATACTGCTGCAGAGCAGTATACGACACATGNAAAAGCTGTGCGAATCGCCACACAAGAGCTTGGCATGAGAGGCACAAGCAACAGGTATCCCTTGGAGATTTCCCCTGTTCATGCGTGTAACTCCTATCTGGGGCACCAAGCTGTTTTTGTTGTTCTGTTCTGCTGTGGCATGACTGCACTTGATGACCAACTTGTGCTGAAAAGTCATTGCGCATGTCAGCTACAGTCAAAAGGCACATATCAGACAAACACCTTATTGCATCTCCCAGCCTCTCAAGCTTGTGTTAGGCAGACATGCTGTCGATGAAACATCGTCAACACTTGAGAGAATATTCTCAAACTTACGCACTGTTTGCGTACAGAATCAGGCCAACCTGAAAGCAGGAGGTGGTGCCTTGCCTCCCCAAGCTCAGTGTAGCCACTGCAAGGAGTTTCGACCCCGCTCTGCTTTCTACGGTGACACCAGNGACATCAGGGACACACTAGGGCTGGTTGGGGAGGCCCCAGGGCTGGAGCCAGGCATGATTGTGTCAGCATGGAACCCGGATGAAGGCTGGGCAAGGGATGCTCTGCTGCGGGTGAATGCCACCAAGGGCGTCCCCAATGCAGACTTGAGTGTTTGGGAGCTGGTGGATGTGATGGTGCACCCCCTGGGTGTGCATATAGTCCAGCATGTGGCAAACAGTCTGTGGGTAAGTGCCATGCTGCTGCTGTGCATGCAATCTGTGCTCTTGCAGCCTTCAGGATGTGTGGTCAATGGCAGCAGAAAGCTGACATGGAAGTTTTGCTTGTCCTTATAGATGTCATCAAACAGTGCTGGCATATGTCTCGGACCACATACGACTGAATGTTAGCTGAGAGGCATAAGCATTGTGCAACACAACAGACAATGCCGGATCATGNTATTGCGTACAGGACTTCAACGAAGCCATTACCGACAACGCAAAAGACACAGCAGAAAAGACAGAGAAGGCCTATCAGGAACCTCTTCCAACAAGCGAAAACCCAACAGACACATATCGCTCAACCGAGCTGAAAAAGAGCGACAACAAGTACACGCCCAAGAGCGACCCCAAGAAATGAGTACTGGAGATTGTGGCTGTTTGCTGTTCTGCGTTTGCAGTGGAGTCAATAGGCTGGTGGTGTTGTCACATGTGGAGTCCAACTTTTATGGTGACTGTCCTTTGGTTCTGTCGCAATCGAGGTTCTGAATTATTCATCTGGATACTGCTCACACTGCTCACATTACAGAATACANATGCCTGTCCTCTTGATCTCTTGTCATGGTGATGAACCAGTGCACCCATCTGTCACAAATTCCTGCCATGCCACCAGCGCCTGTCAGGGATAGTGACAAATATGGCATGGTGCATGTAGCTGGGCCATGGCCAGCGTGCACTGTAGGTCAGAGCAGTTGCTGGGGGACTCACAGCAGTAAGGCTGAGTGCATCATACCTGTCACTGCAAACACTCCGCCAACCACAGCACAAATCCGGACTAACAAATGAGCTACACCTCCCCGTGCGTCCTTGTTGACCACCATGATTGGAGACAGGTCATACAGGAAGTATATAGCTNAGGAAGTGAGATGTAGAACACCAGCTGAAGACAGCATTGCTATCAAAACTTCCCCTTCTTGGCAGTAATGCGCATCAACCCTGTATTGCTACAGGCAGCTTGCTGAGAAACACTCACTGCAATCTACATCAACACCTTCTTCAACACTTCTCTGCTACCCAGCACCAGCCTGCAGCACTATTACTTGAAGTTGTGCATTGCAACAACCCAGGTCACAAACCAGTTTTAGTCACTGTTTGACGCAGACAAACATTCAGCAGCAATGCATGATCACGAAATTGAAGCCTTCACGTACAGCAGCACAGCCATCATGAAAAAAGGCCATACGCTCTGTAGTTGCATGCCCCCACAAAAGCACAGCAGACAAGCCTTGTTCAGAAAAGCTTGGCAAACTTGTATGGAAGACATATGTTTGTCAGCCAGTCAGTCAAGTAGTCAGTCAGGGGGGCGTGGCAAGCATACCAGGAGTTACTTCAGTCTTGTGTGGCTGCAGATCGGCAGCAAGCTGGAGCTTGGAAGGCTTGTTTGGCCTTCCTGCCACAGGCTTGGCCAGCAGCCTTCACCAGCCCGCACAGCTTGCCCACNCTTTTGAGGACTTGACAGCCTGAGGGCCTTGTTCAGATGGCTGAAATCTAAACACACAAGACGCTTCCAGCATGGCGCATCCAGTTGTTCTCGTTTAACGGCCATGGCAAGCGGAACAGGGCCATGGCCGCTTAGAGCTTCAATGCGGACAAGCCGGTCGCGTCGAGTGTGACTTACTAGGCTTGCAGTTCGTGAGGGCGCTTGTTCGCTTGCCCATGTGCATGGCTGCTGCGCGCGGTGCCGNACAGGCACGACAAAGCAAAGTCCAAAGGCAATATTATTGTTGTGGGGGATGTACGTGAATCGAACACGTGACCTCCTGCACCCAAAGCAGGAATCATACCACTAGACCAACATCCCATTGGTGCTTTTGAGGTGTCATGATTGTTGGGGATGGCATTTTCTTCTTGTTATAACAGGCACCAGAGCACTCAATACATACACCATACTGCAGAATTGGACTGCTTGACTTTGCGCTGGGTCTGCATGCAGATCTGTGCTGTCACTCAGTGCATACATGAGGTGAACTATTCAGGGTTACTGATGCCAGACAATGCCCCACACACGAGATACTGAGGTGCTGTACAGGTCCATGAGAAAAAGTCCCTCAGACTTGACAGCGTTGCATATGTACTCACCGAGAACCAAGAAGACGCAGGTGCCCTTGCATGTTCCAGGCCCTTATCCTATACCCACAATCATCATGACGCAAAATGCAGCACAGCAGTGTGCCAGCTGGCAGTGAAAGCAGTCCCAACATCACAACAAAAACTGAGTCAGTAAGCTGTGAATGCTTGGCTCAGATACTCTGCAGGCCTACCGGCGGGTCCACGGCTTGCCGAGCTGCTTTGCTTCCGCTTCATCAACAGTGAGGATGCTGCCAGTCTTGAAGCCCCTTTGCAGCAGCAGGACGCTATGTCGCCACACTGCCTCAAAAGCTGCTCTGTCTACAGTCCGACAGGGCTGCTCTGGGTGTACGCCAGCCTACAACATTGCACATGATTGCATCAGAATGCCAGAAAAGACTGCCATGAGCAACAGAAGCAGCACCAACAGCCATGTCATGCTTAAATGNCCAGGCTGACCCGGTCTGGCTAGACTGCACAGCTACAGTCATTGCCAGCACATATGAGATCATGGACCAGCAAGGCACCAATATGACACAGCTTGACTTTGGGGCGTTGCATTATGGAGATACCAAGCAGGTCACGTTTAATGTGCTCAACAATGGGCCCAAGCCAGCGCGCTACTTTGCAGCTTGTGGCACTCCTCAGCAGCTGACTGAAGATGAGGATGCTGCCACTACTCAAGATGACCCTATGACAACCTTCATTCAGGTGATCAGCTTTCCTGCTCATGTTTCCTACCACTGTTGCCTGTTCATATCCTTTCTGCGAGGCTGGCATCAGCATGCTCACATGAGGACTGAACATTAGTAACTCCATTGACTAGATGCGCTGTCCACCATGTGCACCTGCAGCTGAAACTTGTTGTGATGCTAGGCTGCCCGAGTCAGAAGNTGTGCAACAGAGACCTGCCAACAAGGTTGTGGACTGACAGGTTGTTGAATATATCAGGGGAGATAGGCATCACCCAGCAAACAGCCTGCATCTGTAATGCGCTGAGCACGTGACAGGGCCAACATTATTAAGGAACAGCACTGCACAAGCAGTAGCAACAGCTTCAGAATCCATACTTCAGCCGTGCATCTCTCGTCAGCAGTAAGAGACTCAGAGAACAGTTACCAACAGAGAACACACAGACAATGCGAGCTGTGCATACCAATCATGGCAGGCAAATACCACAGGCAAAGTATGAGCAGAGTATGCAATGGCAGAGTGCAGCTCTAGTGGACNTGCAACTTGCAGACACCACATACGGGTTGACTGCTAAGCTGCCGCAGTCTGCTGTCTTTGAGGGCTGTGCAACAGNTCAGTATTGCTTGCAGGCCGTTTGTCGAACAGTCAGAAGGATGAAATAGAAGGCCAGGTTGCAGAGCTGGTGAAGGCTTCTAGAGACAGCCTGCAAGGCTTGCAAAAGTATGTTGTGAGCCCTGGTGCAGTGACAGGCCCAGGCTCAGGCCAGCCAGAAGCTAGCNGCACGGAAATACCAGCTGTGTGACACGTCAGGCATGTGTATGACTTATGATGGCACCTGTTGGCAAGAAAAGGATGCTATTATCTAGTCTCAACACGACATCTATCAGCTCCTGCTGATAGGGCAGCACAGAGAGGCTGTGCATGTCCTGTTTCATATCGTCTTTGCGAGCCTCTGGGGCCTGGGATTTTCTGGAAACTGCCTCGCTTGCAGCAGGCTGCTCCCTGGTGCCAGTGCACTCTGCTGTCAGTCTGTGTTTGTGACAGGAGGGCGTGCTATGTGTCACTTGCTTAGTCTGAGCTGCATACTCCACCAGTTTGGTGTGTAATGTGCTCACACGCGCTAATTGCAGCGCTAGAGCCTTTTCTTGCTGCTTGATGTGTGGTGTCTGTGGAAAATGCATATCTGTTATATACAGACGTTCCGTAGGATTTCGCACGACGACAGCTGCGGGACAAGTATGGCAAGGTATGTCCAGGCGGAATATAACTCCAGACCAAGAACGGGTTGGGGCAATGCAGGTGGGTGACGCGCAGGTCCAAAGCAAACGTTGCCAGTTGCTCGGTATTACTCAAGGCGTTGTGATCTTCCGAAACGCGTTAGTGGGCGGTTCAATCNTGCTCAGACATCAGAGTAAGCTGAGACGTCTCACCAATCACCTTGTGTGCATCTATGTGCGACNTCCTAGCAGCACGAGATTGTCACAATCAGATGCAGACGATCATAATCAGATTGCCCTTGATCATAGGCTGTGCTTACAGGCTGGTCTTCCTTCCCAAAGCTGCACAACTTCAGCAGCAACCCGTTGGCTGACATGTCCAAGCTCAAAATCAACCAACGTTCCTTTGCATATTCACAGTATGCCCTGTGCTGTATGTTGCACCCAGTCATGCAAGCCATCAACAGTTAGCATGAACAGAGCTGGTGCTTGCAGCCTGGCGTGCAAAAATGCATGCTAGCTGTGCACGTGTGAACATGTCTGTTGCTAGTACCTCCAGTCTGGAGCTCACTGTGGCTACAGGTGACACTTCTGCCCTGTGCATATAAGAGATGACGTAGCGCACCTCTACAGACATGTACCATCTTGCCAGTTCCCAGTTCATCACAGTCTACACACGCTGCAAAGAAGGTGCTCATGTATGATGACAAACTCAGTCANTCGATTTGCTCATGTCCAAGCTGCACCGCCTGATCCTACTCACTTATCACCGCATCTCACATCCTTTGCAATGTACAGTACGAACACCACATACATGCTAGCGGTGTTGTCAATATCTTGAACAACAGGTCACCTGCCCATCACAGCCACCTGTGACCAGGTGATGTTGATCAGTGAGTGACCAACTGGCAGCCCATACAGGCTCTCTATGTCCGACAAGTGAGTGTGTGAAGCCGCCAGTGGCAGGGTCACACAGCTTGACATGCGGATCTGCACCGACTACTGCCACAAGGCAATGTGTGTCTGCTGCTGATGACATTGCGACCCCGTAGACCTTGTCTGCAAAGGTGAAGCTGCAGGCTACCCGGCCCAGGTTTGCATCCCATACCTGCAGTCCTGAAGGCACAAAGTGTATTAGCTACTTGATGGCATGTCCAACATGACAGTGACATGTAGCCTTGATGCAGGGCAAGTCACAGTGATAGCATGCAGCTTGTTTGGCATGCAGTACCTTGACTTGATTGTCAAATGAACCAGTGACGAAGGCGCCATTGTCAATTGGATACCAGCAGACACTGGAGACGCTATATTGATGGCATCCAGGAGTTGCTGAGGTAATCTTCAGAACGCTAGCACAGTCTGCAGACAACTTGCTTCCATTCTGACATGGTGCAGGTTGGGCTACATCATATACCGCTACCGAGCAGTCTGCACTCCCTGCAAGGAGGTATCTGTTCTCTGCCCGCTCTAGATCAAGCCAGGTGACACCGCCTTTATGAGCACTGCTTATTTGCTTTTGAGTGTCGAAAGCAATGGAGTGTACCCTGCATGTTGCAGAGCAGACGTTGACNCTGTCTGGCTGCAGGCGACCGTGTGAGGGCAGCCTTCATAGAGTTCTTCCAAACAAAGGGCCACACCCAAGTGCCNACTTACAAGCCTGCACCTCTTGCAATTGGACTGGTGCTGCGTGCTGAGCTGGTCCAAACTGTCCCTCGCACAGTCATCATGAATGCATCCATCACAATGGAAGCAGGCTGATTTCAGATGCTCTGGCACGCTGAGATGGCCTTGCTCTGCCACACGTCACACGTGATGACATACTTGTGTGCAGCATGTTCTCAGCGTGGTTGCCATTGTGTAGGAGTCACAGCATATCCACACAAACTTATGTGTGTACATGTGAACATATGCATAAGTCATAGTGTCTGTGCACACAGACATGTGCATATGAATGGTAGACAGTGCAATCGTAAACATGCTACCAGTCCAAGCGGGGAGATAATTCACATCATGCATGCATGCTTGATGTAGGCCAGGAACATCTGAGCACATACACAAGACATGCGCCCTGAGTGGTTGAGCCAGCAGACTCTACTATCATCTGCGTGAGTGCTGCTTACCAGCTGCAACCCCTGACCTCCAGTCTAAGACTTTGTCTCCCAGACCAGGCTGTACACAAGGGTCAGACAGCACCCACTCTTACTTGAGTGAAGAACAAAGCTGCACCCTATGCAGCAAAGCAAACAGCTTCCTTTGGGTATTGTAAGCTGTGTCAGTTGCATTAGGCAGTCCATGGGACTCTGTACAGTGACAGTACAGCTGTTGGATTTATGTACCTACCATGTGACACGTGCTATATGCTCATCCAGCGTTTGTTCATTTGTGAAAACCTGAGTGTGGTTCTTATGTTGCACCTGCACCTCTGCTCATCTGCATGCAGTGCTCATCTGATGGGCAGGGCTGCTGCAAGCGCATGTACCATGGTGCTTGCACAGTTGCTGATTGCAGTAGTGTGGCAGAACTAGAAGTGGAAGGGCAGCATGATGCAGATTCCTCAGATGCAATGCCACACCAAGCCTGTGGAAATTGGCAGCATGATTGCCTGAGCAGATGGTGAGTAGATAGACCAGGGTTCATGTTGGCCCCATACTGATTGTCATCCGTATCACGACTAGTTGACACAGCCAGAGCTGCAGGCTGTCCCTTACTAGCTGAGGCAGCCCCAGTCTTGTGCAGGAGTTCCTTACACAGCGCCTTTGCTGCTTTGCTCAAGCCTGCATGGCNTCGTCAGCCTTGGTCCCTTGCTGCTCAGACTGCGGTTGCTTCTGTTGCAGTGTCTGAGGCTGCTTTGCCTGCTGCTGGTTATGCTGANCGTGTTAAAGCCTGCTGCATGTCAACCAACAGCGTGCTGCTGAGGCCATTGATTGCCATGGTATGTCTTTGTTCCAGCTGTGCAGGTTGTTTGCATGCTCAACATCAAATTCACTACTGTCACAGGGCAGGCACTGTACGGTGATGACAAGTACTGTAACAATTGCAAGTGGACCATGCATTCAGCAACAAGAGTCTGGATTGCGAGACAGGCTGGTCTGTCAATACCTGCAGCACCTGTGGGAGGCAAGTTGTACTCTGAGTCTGGGTAAGCCTCAGACATGACCACAGCCCGCTTGCGTTTCCTGTCTGCTGCGGGACCTCTGACATCAGCCAACATCGCTGCATGCCTTGCAGCTTCCTCTGCACAGTTGTCTGGCTGGTCTTGCTCGGAAGCTGCTGCATCTTCTGTGTCACTGCTGTCACCAGATCCTGCTGAAATATCAGGGGCGGCATCTGCATGTAATGCTGATGCTGTTGCNATTTAGGGTGAGGAAACAGGTCTGATGTGGGAAACGAGGAGGCTGCGGTGGGAGACCATTTGTGTAGACTGGACACACTACCAAACAAAGGCCTACTTGCACTTGATATCCTGTGTTCATGCAGGATACCACAGCTGTGGATGTAGTAGCTGATAACCTGGATTTATCCCCGTACTGCAGCATGGCAGTCAGAAAGCAGTCTCAGAAGCCTGTGTACAGCTTGGTTGCTGTCAGCAATCATTCAGGCAGCATGGGCGGAGGTCATTACACCGCCCAATGCAAGTCTGCCATGAACAACAAGTGGTATGACTGCAATGACTCCATTATCAGGGAAGACACTGGTGCCAGTGGTCCCTCTGGTTCTGCTTATGTCTTGTTTTATAGGCTTCAAGAACACACTTACTGATGCAAACTATATGCATTTCAGTTGAGTTCAGTGACAATGCTATAGCGACTGCAAGTGGTGATGGTCACCAAGTATAACAACGTTCAATTTGTGATGTTTGGCTTGGTGATACTGACTGTACATAAGCAGGGTTGGCATTGTGCGCTGATTTTGTATATACATCTTCTGCCATGCGGATCATGGCGGTCAATTGTTNTGATGGCCTCAGGTTGCGGCGGATGTTGGACACTGTCCTCTATAATGACTGTACTCAGTGGCAAAATAGCTGTATGCTGCTGAGCAGTGGGACCCTGCAAGTTGGTCTGAAGAGGCAACATCACTTGGTTGCAATGGCCTGGATGGGGGCTCATGGCTTGGCTGGCTGTGTTGAGATGTGCTGGTGGTGACTGCTGCGCATCGGCAGGAACAGTGTGTGAGCCCTGTGGCTCTGGTGTAGCTTCAGGAAGTGAAGATGTGCCACATGGAGAGTAGCCAGCAGGGGGATTCTGTTCATGCACCATGTTGTTGTCTTCCAAANTGGGGTTGGGGCGCATGTAGGATGGCAATTCTGCAACTTGCCGAGTTGCATCATCAACTTGTCGCCGACTTGCACTAGCAACTTGAATGGCAACATCAAGCAACNCGACAAGTCTGTGGCTCTGAGTGCTTTCACCTTAGGCGATCAGGTAGAAGTGGGCATCTGTTACGATTTTGACGACTAATCATATGGATTGTGTGGGTATGAGTATGACACGTGCTCATACGTGTATGGCAGTGTAGATG
Source organism: Trebouxia gelatinosa (assembly GCA_000818905.1). NCBI lineage: Eukaryota > Viridiplantae > Chlorophyta > Trebouxiophyceae > Trebouxiales > Trebouxiaceae > Trebouxia > Trebouxia gelatinosa. The sequence goes on from KN805367.1 coordinate 2,666,061, forward strand.
ATATGGAGGAGTTTGATTACATTGATGATGGTCTTGAACAAATAAACTGGAAATTCAAGCGGCAGGAAGCAAAAGTCAAAGGGAGCATCAAGAAAGGCAAAGCAGCAAAGCGAAAGAGTCAAGTAGCCTCTAAGTGATAGCTGCAAGCAATTGTTTGGGGACTGTACATTTAGATATAGAATATCTGCTTGTTGTCGAGTCATCAGAGACGTATTGCAAGCTGTCAACCTGACATACTCTAGAGTAAGCCTGCTTGAGCAATGTGTGTAAAGGCTCAGAACCTCATGCATTATTGCGCTGTTGTATTCTACAGTTACTGTATCATGCACTCCCATAAGAACTTCACATTTGGACCTTTTGAGAGAGCGTACTTCAAAATAACTGTCTAAACACTATGCTTATTTGTGCATGTATACAATGACCCCTTGTGCCTAGGCTGGGCAGCTGTTACACAGGGCACTGCCAACTTGAAAGCACATTGGCCAGTTTGGATTTCCCTATAGCACATGATCAACTTCACAGGCCAGAGCGCATTTGTCAGGGCTTACACTGCTGTGACAGCAGATTATGTTACCTAAAGAGTATGAACGGTCAGTGTGATTGCGCAAGATAAGTCACTGAGTCATAGCATACATGCTTGAAACGCATTGATGACTCAACCCATGCAACAATCAAGCAGCTCATGCATATGCATAGCAACAGTGTAGAGCAATATAATGCTACTCCATACCTTGCAGCTACACAACACACCTTCAACTACTACCGCCACCACAGTCATCGGTGCTGCGGATGCACCTGCAAAGCTTGCATGTAGCCCTTGCTGACTGAGCAAGGCCTCACTTTGCCTCACATAGGCTTTCAGTGTGATTCAAAGTGTGAGCTAACTGAGCAAGTGCAGCATGCACAGCTTTCACATAGCGCTGGCAGCTTAGCGAGGTGCTGCTTAGCTGTGCTGCTGCTGGGCATCTACATAGTACTNTGTGCAACATCCAAATTACCGAAGCTCACCATGCATTCTCTGCTCTAAATCGTCAACATGGTCTGGAGCAACGAGTTTAGCCATATCAACCCAGTCACCATACCCCATCAGATCTTTCATGGCTCTTGCTGCCTTGAAAGTCACTGATGAGGTACGGGCAGCGTAGTCACTGCCCCATGCCTCGAACCACTTCTGGGTGTGTTTCTTCCTCCAACCGAGGTCCCGCCTTTTGTGTTCCAGGTATCTGAACATGACAAAGGTAATTGCTCAAGACATCAGGCATGTGTTTGTACAGCAACCACGCACCATGTATAGTAAGTTGCCGGTGTGTAGACAAATAGCAAGGCAAGCTGATGCAGAGTTGAAGATTGCAGCACAGTATTGAGTCTCAGGCCAGGAGTCAAGACATGCATACGCTCTGCGTTAATATGCACGTTCAAACGCACGAGCCACAGACAGGGGTGATTGAGAAGCAGAGAGACGGCGTTCGCGCACCTTGACACGTAAGACATGTCAGCTGCTTGTAAGCTGCGATGCTATTGTTTTGCTTGCTCTGACCGAGTGCAAGTCTGCAGTACTTGGAAGCGGGCAGTTACACGGTGACATGGTGCACATTTGCGACTACCTTAAAGCAGCAGACACACGGCAGTGCAGTAAAGTCGTCNATTATGCCAATTAATCACACATAGTTGCATCTGTCACTCATAGGTCTTGAGGAAGCGATGATGCCATGACGCGTCCCTCTGACCATCACTGCAGTTTGCAGCATGCCTAGNGTATTTGAACAGACAACCCTCCGCATCTACCACCAGGCTGTTTGTAAGGCTTTATACACGTACGGTTTATATTGCTATGTTGATTAGGCTTGTTTTGCAGCAGAGGAAATGGGGTATGCTTACAAGCCTGGTGCTCAAAACCTGCTGAGCCACAACCCTAAGCTGCAGCTAGCAATGTCATGTGTAATTTGTCACAGTGTACATTCTTACAAGAATCATGTTACAATAGCTTTATAATGTATATGCATAGTGCCAAGTGTAGGTTGCACCATACTTGCATAGTACTTGAGGATAGAGAAGGAGATGTTGGCACAGCAAACAGAGCTGTACAACAACGGGCCACTGTTGGGAGCAAGGGAACCAGACAACAACATTGACTCTTGCTTGAAAGCATATACGCTGGATGACTTTATACCGAAGTGCAGTTCAATTGCACCTTCCTTCTTTGTTGTTGTAAAACAGAAGAAAGCAGTAGCAGCATCACACTACCTGCAACCATGCCAAAGTCGTATGTATTCAGGTACGTACCTGCATAAGTATCGAGTGTCCGAGCCTCGATACCATACATGCTACGTGGGTTGTGTATCGCCTTCGTACAAAGGGCCTTGGCTTGCCTGCAGGCGTATGCCTCNTGACCACACTTGACTGCCAGCAAGTGAGGCCTTGCATCCTGCATGACACCCACAGCAACAACGTGCATTCAAGAAGCAATGCAAGCTTTCAGAACCACACACTCCGGGCAACATAAACAGAGCTGTACATGACACTGTACTCTTCAGAAGCACAGCTACTCCTTCTTGCCCTTGCCCTTTTTCTTCTGCTGCTTCTGATTAGCAGCCTCGTCGGCATCAAAGAACATGTAATTTGCTGAGCCTGTGAGCAAGGACGTATCTGCAGAAGCACTGCTGCTTGGTTCTCCTGCTTGCAGCGCCGTCACACCCTCCTCACCTGCACAGCACAGCATGCCTGCTGNACCTCTCTAGTTCCTCCCAGAGCCACAAATTTCCTCCATTATGCCCACCAACTAGCATAGCCTTCCTGCCTGCCTTTGATGCACTGCCGGCCCATGCTGACGTGACTACTGTGATCAGTAATGCCCAACATAGACGGCAATTGTGCAGCACTGTCTGTCTGCAACTGATGCCCTTGCTAGCGTGCATCCCATGATAGTCCTCCTCCTTGCCCATGTGGGGCAAATCTCCCACAAGGTGGCTAGCTTGCGTGGCATTGCCGAGCAAATTGACTCTTGATCAACCACCTCTGCCTCCTCTGCTTGCTCTTGTATGTAAGCCCCGAGGAGCTCTCCCAGTCCTAGGGCTGCCAGACTGTGCAGGGGGNCAGCTTTGTCTGGCAGTACAGCACGACCTGTGAGGCGGCAAGGTGCTCTGTCAAGCCCCAGCATGGCACTTTTCTAGTCACAGCACGACAAACGATACTTGCAGTAGCCATGTATGCTCTATGTGATGTACAGGCGTGGGTGCTTGATGCAAACATTGGCAAAGTCGTTCCGGACAAGGATGCACCCAGTGACGTGGACAAGATCATCAAAGAGATCCGCAGCTTGTCACCTCCTATAGCCTCCCGGGAATGGCTGTATAAGTACATGAATGACAAGGGCTATAGCCAGGGCTTGCAGCTGTGGATGGGTAGCAACCTCGTCCCAGATGGTCAAGGCAAACTGAAGTGGGGCTTTAACATAGATGGGGCAATTGGCATGTATGACTCGTATAAGGACAATGCCTACTGGGACATTGTGGCGAAGCCACCGAAAGGGACCACACTGAACATTGTGAGGGCTGCAAAGTCTGATAGGTGAGCAAGACATAGGGTGCACTGAGTTGGTCCTTTGGTGCGTGATCTGTTGCTGCTTGCCCGCAGCCTTGTTCGCCCGTCTTGATGTTGCTGTGTGCATGTTGCTGCATAAGANATGCCCGGCTGCACACTGACATGCAATGACAGCTCATTGACCATGTCCTTAGACCCCTGAGGTGCATGTGAGGTCAGGTGAAGTGTNCACAACATTCGTCTTGCAGTCTATACCTCAAACAGGCCATTTCAGGACTGCAACAATAACACAAACATTCACTGGCAGACACAGATGTTGAGTGCTTGTCATTGACATTGTGTGGCTGCATGTCATGAGGTTTCCCGCAGGAGCATCATAGGCGTTCACCTCTTCACATCCTGGATTGTCTGGGTGAGATTGAATCGTCCAGTTAGTTTGCTTCCGTCTGCCAGGCGTATCTGCAAGTTTGTGGCGGGGTGACCATCCTTGACACCGGTAGACTGCTGTGTGCTGGATGGCGCTTGAGCAGAGGCTGGTGCAGCGCTTGAGCCTGTGAAAGCAAGGGCCGTCACACAATGACCTCATCATGGTAGTGAGGACAGCTGAGGTGCCTTTCACAATGAGCAATGCCATAACGTATGATCAGCTACCTAATCCTGCAAACTGTCTGTGGGAAAACAGATGTGACACATATGTGCAAATTTGAGCTTCTGTGCTGTGTGCAGGGCAGTGNAGCTGCTTCAGTGACAGTGCAAATGCTGAGTGTGTGCTGAGAGCAGTGTCACTGCCCCATGAAGCAAGGGTAGTATCAAAAGAATATTGTATGAAAGTCTAGCAGGGGACAGTTGCCAAGTGGACAGATGTGGTTTGAGGCGTCACATCAGCAGGCAATTGGAAATTTCCAGTGAATGTCCTGGGGGCACTGCAGCTGCTAGTTGTGATTTGAATCCAGTTGTCATTAGTACTGCTGCATTCCACTGTGCCTTAGTAGTGGTGCAGACACCATCTGTGACCAAACGAATGGAGAAGTGCTTCAGGAGTGTGCCACAATCACAGATGGGCATGCAAGCTGAGCTTAATTTGAGGGCATGGTTCAAACCTGCGGCCGGTAGTTGCTGGACCTACCTGAATTTTGACAACAGCTCTGCGGATGCGGTTGACCTTGCGACGAACCAGCAGGCCCCGAGCATGTCGCTGAATGGTAACAGCTGCCTTGTGCATGATGTCTGTCCGCATGGTGTCCAGCACTGCCATTTGGCCACCCCTTAGGAACACCTAAGTGCATGTACAGCCTTGAAGTCAAGCAACTGCTGTTGTTGCTGAATTGTGTANCCTGCATGTGACACTGCAATTGTTCTCAAAGGGAGTGCTGCATTTGCCTCGCACTTTGTACCTGTGCTGCAGCTTTGTGCACAAGAGATGTATCACCCACCTCAATCCTGGCCATGTTTTGTGTGCATGTGTACACTCTGATCCAGGATCCTGCTGCGAGTATCAGCAGCTGTGCTGCCATACCAGCGGTGCAGGGCGGTGTGTGTTTGCAGGCCAGGTTGGAGGGTATGTGGAGGAGTATGAAGGCCTGACTTTCTCTACAGTACGTAATGCTGGGCATATGGTGCCCTACACACAACCTGAGAGGGCCTACTACTTGTTTTCAAACTGGATCAATGGCAATGAGTTGTGAAGGTTGAGTTTGTTGACAATGCAGTGACGCACTTGAGATCAGCAGGTGGTTCCATGCCCAGTACCTTCAAGTCTGTGTGTTGTCAATGTATCATTCCGNACCCTGCTTGCCCTAGGGAAACGTACTAAGCTGACACAAAATTGCAACTCCTTCCAGGTCTCAGCAAAGCACTCAGTCAGCACTGCAACATGCGACTTGTACATGTTCTACATACCATGCCCAGGCAGCATTGTTGCTCCATTGAGCGCGGCTTCAGGCACTGGCATAACACAACATGTCACTTACAGCGTCAGAACATTGCTCACAGGTGTAGGCAAGCATGCACAGCACATCTGGGCACCATACCTCTATACAGTCTTCCTCGTCAGTGCTAGCTTTCTGTGCAGCTTCCATGCCTGCAATGTTCTGCCGGCAGGCTAGCTGGAACAGCTGCAGAGCCCGTTGCTGAGCGCCCACAATGCCAGAGCACCACAGCAGATCTATCACAGCTGCATACACTATGGTGTCAGGTTGCATACTAGCCGCTTGCATCTGTTCCAAGACCTGCATAAGCAAGCATGCCACTTGACATGCCGGCAGTGGCTNTACAATCTTGAGTGCGGCACATGGCAACTGACTCCGCTTTATGTCTGCTTTCTCTATCAACGCTCACAAGTAGATGAGTGTTGTACCTCTTGTGGCAGCTCCACTCCATGGGTTTGTCTGCAATGGTTTGCATGGCTTGCACTCAGAGTGTCCACGCTCTTTTACAGGTGGAGTCTGTCGAGAATGGTGGTTTTGCATGAAATGTAGAGGATCACAGTCTGATTCAGCGTAACAAGAAGCGCAAGTGATCACTTGCTGCTGACGTGAATGCAAGGCTTCTAGTGCATGCGTAGCAGTGGCAGCAGCACCCAAAGCGGGACAGGGTGGCAATTTTGTACGGATTCTGCCACTCACGGACCTCCTTGTGGCACTTCGTTGTGCTGGAATACTCGCCAAGCTGTATGCCCTGTAACTGCATAGGCTATGGCCACATAGGCTGTTACACTTTTTGTCATTGTTGCGAGACAGTGCTGCAAGTAGAGTACAGGAATGGCGTGCTACATGCAGCAGTGGCTTGAAGGCATCGCTGGAATATACTTGACACGGTGGACATCTTGACGCTGAGCAGGTTCCTTGCTCACTCCAGTGCTTTACACGTGCTTCATGCAGCTCAGCTGTTGCAGATGCNCAGAGTTTGCAATGCAGGAAATGCAGTGTACAATGGTGCAGTGTTGCAGTGCACCAGACTGCTGTGCAGGGGTCATTGAAGGTAGCAGCAGGGCCATACCTTTCAAATCTCCTGATGCTGATCTTCTCACCCACTGTTGCTGTGGCTTCCTTGATCAGCGTGGCCACTGTCTTGGTGGTGTCCTTGATGAAAGCCTGCTCCAGCAGGGCCTGCTCAGCCAGGAACTTCTGGATGCGCCCATCAACAATCTTGCCCCTGCATATTGCAGACAAGGCAGTTGCACAAGTGATCATGCCAGAACTTCCAACTCCTCCTGTCAAACCACCTATCAGCTCATGCACAGCCCCCAACGCGTGTTGAAGCATTGTGATGCTGAGTGCAACAGCATACGCCAATAGCCAGCTCTGCGCAGTGACTGGCAGCCCTGTCTNAAGGGAGCTGTCTATCCTGTCTATGTCAGCATTGCTTCAGTGCAGCGTCACCTGACGTACAGTCCTATTGTGCCCACTGCACTCACTGAATACATGAAGCAAAAACATAATTGCCATGCACATGAAAGCAACATTATTCTCTGTATAGGCTGTGACGATAGCCATCAGTGGCTTATCCAAAGCCAAAACCTTCAGAACCTTCATGTATCGCTACCATCAACCTGTCCTTCAACTGCTCCTTGCTCTCATACTCTAAGATGTCCAGCTGGTTGAAGCAGGTGTGTGCACTAGGCAGACGGTCTTGTGGGCCATACGATTTGTGAATCTGGAACTTCTGAGGGCCTGAAATGCCCTGCAGTTGCAGCAAATGACTGTCAGCTCCTGATACGTGACAATGTGGCCCCTTTCAAGCCCATACACCATGAGCAAATCTCAGTTTAGCAGCTGGACATGGACAGACTGTTCACTGCCCCTGCAAGCAAACCCTTACAAGCATTGCTTCCAGCTTTCACAACACAATACGCATTATGAGGACTGCTGCCTGTCATACCACATTCTGGAGTCATGCTAGGCAAATGGGGCGTAAGTGTCAGCAGATGCTTGTGTGATGCACTGCACAGGCCTTCNCACATTGTACAAATGTTGTGTACAATAAAGCCTGCATGAGTCACTTTGGTTCATTCTGATGCACAGACCTTACATTGCCAGCCACAAGTATGTCCAGATTTCTGACTTGTTAACTCCATCTTCTTCCAAGTTTGAGTTGATGGCATGTTTTGTGAAGGTCTTCAGCCGCTTTGTATAGCTTATGGTTGATATGATATCTGTCACTGTGCTGCAGCTCATGCTCAGCTCCTCCAAGCCAGTCATCAGGTCGGGCACTGTGTTGTGCAGTTGTCTTGGCTGTTTTGAAGTTTGAACGTATGTACTAGCTCAGCATTGGCAGTCCGCAGACTAAGCGATAGCATATTTGCTACATAGTGCACTGCGGGGTTTGCAGGCTCAAGGCAAACATTGACAAAACCTCCACGAAAGAATGTGCTACATTGTTGCTGCGTTACAGTGCTAGCAGCTTGGATTGATTTCCACAATGACAGCAGCAACAACAGCATCGTGGAACCTGGTGCCCAGTACACTGTATCTGCAACAATAGCAGATTTGCAAATGCTATAGGACTGAGTCTATTGTATTACAATCCACGCAGATGTCATCTAGTACACTGTTTTACAATCACGTATACCACAATGGCAGCTCATGCTGTGGCCTGATGTGGCATACTGATGCTTGCTGCAGGTTTGCAGCAGTACGCACACTGAACAAGATAGCCATGACGCACCCCCTGGCTGTCACTAATTGCAATATTGACATGGAGAGCCTCATCTCTGATCAGAACCGTAGCATTGCCACTCTTGCCATCACCACTCTGCTCAAGACAGGCAATGAGAGCAGTGTTGACCGCCTCCTGAAACAGGCAAGTCTTGTCCCCCGCCTGTCACGCCAAAATACCAGAGTTCGTAAGGTTGTTCACATTGTACTGTTGATCCCTTGTTGTCAGCATACAGCTGGGAACACACAGAAGTTAGTAGCTTAGCTCCGAGGAGGCTTGTGACAGAAAGTCGAGGGAATAACGTGTTGCATGCCCTGAGCCATNATGGATTGGCTACGTCTTGGTGTGTTGCTTCGGAGTAGTCTTCACCGTCATCACCATGGGTACGCGTACTGAGTTGGGCTGTGCTGATCGTCCTACAGTGCTTGCAAACACTCCTGTAGTAACAGCTGCAGTCATCTCGCAATTATGACACACTATGCATGCTGCATTGGTGTGCGTGTTCAATCACAAAGCCAACTGCAAATGGCATTGCAGCTATGGTCTGGGTGGATCAGAGGTATGGTGGAGGTCACAAGAACTCTGAAGACTTCAACACCTGTGGACGCACAATCAAAACTGGCTTGATTGCTGTTGGTGAGCAATTTGCTGTACACTGCTCTCTTGCTGCTGGTGCACTCACTTCATGTACAGCTGCTGAACATGAGCTTTTGGCCTGCAGATATTGTCAGCCATTGGACATGGGCAGGTATGCAACACCTCCTAGTGTTTAGGTTTTTGTTGTCGCTTTGCATGCGTGTACACACACTACTTCTGCCTACTCTGCCTACCTTGCTTGCCAGCATGCATCAGCATATGACAATGCCCGTGCACCCGAAGTGTCCGCAAGCGTCACCTGCACCGCGCTGTCCATGAAATTCGCCTTTCTGTGCAAATTTTGTCATCTTGCTTGTATGCACACTGTAGGGCAATGCCCACAACCACCTTGCTGTGCCTTTCCATCTGTGTTGCTGTCACAGCAGTGGACAGCCCGCTGTCAGGGCTGTCTGTTCCTACTGCAGCCCACTGCTGTCTCGGCAGTGCACATGTTACCCCTGTCACCTGTCACACCAACACGCACCCAGTCAACACCACGATGTGGGTCTCGTGTAGCTACTACACTGCTGCTGTCATACCATACCCACCCGACTTACAACCTTGCTTGTCTTTGCTGCAGCTACAATGNACTTAGCTCACGCAGCAGTCACTGTGGCAGACATACCGTCAGTGAACAAATGCAAAATTGGTGGCTGAGATGGCCTGATTGATCTTGACATACTACATACTAGTACCATGGATCATCTTTCAGCAGCCTGTGCATACTGTGACCGCACAGGCACAAGTTCTCCTGAAATCTGACACCATAAAGCAGCTTCTGGTCGGAATGTGATATGTCACACTCTACAAACTCCACTGACCACCGGAGCTCAAAGTTCGCAACACTCCTGCAGCTTCCTCTTCCTCAGGTGACAGCTCACTTGTGCTGAGTGGCGACTGCTCACCACTGACTCTGCACCACAAGCATCCTGGCATTGGCGTGCACATGACTTATTTGCATTGAGGTGCAGCTCANGTCGCGCTGGCCTCACACGATCGAGCGAGCTTGGTCTACAGCTGCTTCAGCGCCGGCAGCAAGAACAAGCGCACCTGACATATNACTGCAAAACTTCTGCACACTGACCTGGGCGCGTTAACGGGCGATCGCTAGCTGTGTATTGAGCGAGCGACACAACGGTACTGGTTGAGTGGCTGCAAGAAGTCGATCGGTCCAAGTGCAACCAAAGTAGCGCATACGTTTAGTAGACTTACGAGCTCGACAGTGTGCACTCGTACACTGCAGCACTACTTACAGACTGTGGGTACGTTGCGAAACTGAATGTGAGCACGGCTGATTGCCTGAGCTGATATTGCCACGCGACGTGCGCCCACTGCGAGACTGTGCGCGTCACCATGCGGCGAAACGAGAGCTTAACCGAATTGGCACATAGGTAGGCGAACCGCTGAGTGGCTGCCTTTAGCTTTCCATGCTTGCACTCGAGTTGCAGTCACTCCGTGCAGCTCGACTTTGAGGCGATAGTTCACTGTCCCTGCAGGTACCGAGGAGTGCTGACCATTGCCTCAGTACCAGTAAGCAAACTTCTGCTTAGCAAACATGCTGCACGGTGGCAATGCAATGCACCAACACAGCAGCTTTCACATGCTCACATACAGAAAATGTACCACATACACGAATCTGAAAGGCTATGCATGTCATGAGGGTGCTGTGCATGTGATGTGCAGATCCTCCTGGTCATCTTCATCATTGCTGTCATGCCGCGATCAGCACCAGCAGATTACGACATGCCCAAAATTGATGTGCGCACTGACGATTTGATACANAATATGGCCTCTTAGCAAGGTCGTTTGGCAAGTGTACATGTTCAGCGTAAGGGCAGGAGCCAAGCTGTCAGAGGCTGCATTGTCTAGCGTTTGGGACGCTGCAGCTCAACCAGGTAAAGAAGCTGTTGTAAACACAGCTGTCAGTGCATGCCTCAATGGTCTAATCTTGTCTCCCTGCATGCATCTGCCCTGGCCATGATCTACAGGATTGCTTAGCTGACAGACTAAGCAAGTATCGAGCTTGTCAATACAGACACACTGACGTCAAGCAAAGTCGTGCAAGCAGCTCCTGATTGCTGCCTTCCCAATGCCAAGCTATGTCATGCAACATGACACATCTTCTTGTTGAGACATGAAGCAGTTTCTGACGGTTGCTTTCCCAAGGTCTTGCCTTTGCATGAGCCTTTGGCATGCTGTGAACTTGTCGACACATAGTTTGAGCATTGCAAGCCATGTGTCATCATGAGCAAGATTTGCTGGTGTTGCAGGATTTGAAGGCAACTTGCTTGCTATGTGGAGCNGTCATACCAGATTTTCAGTCCAGGTGTCTAGGGTCTAGTCTGTAAAAAAGAGACTCTTGGATTGCAGGCTGGCACCTCCCAACAATATTGCAAAGCTCTTGACGTTGTATCAGATACCATTGTGCCTTTGTGCATGTGCAGTGCATCAAGTGCTTTGCACTGAACGTTTTGACAGCAAGCTTCACTGTCAGGTGGTGTCAGCTTTAGGATTTACAGCTGGACTGCGTGACATCTGTAGCTGACACCGCCAATCGATTCACCCATGCGGTACTGTTGCCAGCATGCACTAGTCATTGCACGGCATGGCTGCTTTGATTTTGACAACATGCTTGATGGTTGCCAGGCAGCANGCGCCACTCCAGCTCCAGCTGCCTTTCTTTGCTGGCTCCTAAGCGCGCCTGCAGCTCTAGCTTAGTGGGCTGCCATGACTCATCCGCCAAGTCAATAGGGTCATGGGTACAACCCCTGTGGAGACACAAGAGAGTTGTGCTATGTTGTGATGGGCACTGAACTGAGTATGCAATCTGCTACCATGATGCTGCTGCATTTTCATTCGACACTGCAAATGTATCAATAGCGTTTGAGGAAGTGTAAGTAATTTGTCCTGCTGATGTGGACCAGTCACTCTGCGGCTCATTGTATGTGCAATTGTACTGACAGCGCTGGTTGATTCCCACCATCACGCGCTCTGTAAAACATGCAGGACATTATGAGCGCTCATCTCGTGTACACAAACATCTCATGTAACATACAGATTACGGCAGGGCAGGAACTACTGGCTCACACATGCCCGTTCACAACTTAAATTGGTGCCTTTTTGCACTTACTAGTCTGCACAGTGACAGAAGAGCAGCTGGAGTCAGCGTAACGCGTAAAGTGTAGACTGAGGATGTCTGTGGTATTGCATCGTGTCACGCCATGTCAGCAAGTTATCTCTCAGCAGGCACACAGGAAGCAGACATCAACACAGCCAGGGAGAAGTTCCGCATTGTGCCACAGCGAGGCTCCATTCTGTACTTTGTCATTGCTGACATGCCACTTCTGGATCCAATGTACCAGTACAGTCTGGACTATTTCGTCCAGATCTTCAATCAGTGCTTACGCACCGCCCCAAAACACCGTGATATGAACACACGCTTGAAGACCTTGCTGGATGTCATTACGGAATTTGTGTTCGCTACGGTGAGACCTGACAACCTCATGCTGGGTTGACATTGCTTGGTGAGTAAGCATGAATGGAGCACCAATGTCAGTACTGTGGGCGCAAACTGCGTGTCACAATTTTGATACATGCCGTTCAGTGCGTGCAAATTTGTCTGCTTACCTTTGTTGCACAGATGACACCAACATTCTGCTGCTAAATGATCCGTTCTTTGCCTGCCGCTTGCCTTGACGCAAGCACATTCACTGCCAATGTCAAGTATAAGGTCCTATATACGTTTCAAGGCTCACACTGGAACGCAGGTCTGTCGGGGCCTGTTTGAAGGTCATAGGGTCATCTTTGCATTCCTCATCTGCATTGCCATCCAGCAGCATGCTGGCAGCACCAACAGCACNTGCCACACTGCTTATTGGCAGCAATTGACAACCATGATGTCTGCCTATCACAAAATATCCCTCTGTTGTAGCGTAACACATTAGTGCCTAGCAGTCAGCTCCTATCCGGGCGCTGTCTGACACCTCTATTGACACCTCACGTACAGCAGCATTTGAAAGGTCAGAACAATGTCCTTCATGGCCCCTGTATGAGTAAGCAGAAGTCGCGTTCATCTTGCTGCAGGCAGCCTGTACGAAAGCAAAGGCCATCACACACTCCAAAGCAGCAGACAACATCCTCTCAAACAAGGCAAGCAGCGCAATCTGCGAGCCTCGAGCACCACCCTCAAGACCACAAACAGCCGCGAGCATTCTGTACTGTGTGCTCCAGCAAAAGCCTTTTCTATCAGCAGCAAGCAACCTCTGCAACACGCACAGCAGCATGCCATGCATTGCCCCATGTGCTTCAAGTGAACTACGACCTATCCAGTCAGGAAAGTCACCTTGCCCTTCTTGCCTTTGCCACACGCCTTGTTGAAAAGCATCAGGCACTAGAAGCACTGGTGAGGCTTGATTAAAAACTGTCCAGTGAAGAAAATCACCTTGGCCTTCTTGCCTTTCCCGCGTGCCTTGTTGAAGAGCAGCAGGCAGCCTCTACTACAGCCCCCACAGCAGCAGCCCAGGCACTGCTTGGTGCGCTGGGGCCAGCAGTAGTAGCTGATGCCCAAGGCAATGGCGGACAGCACCAGGAAGCTGATGAGGTAACCACTGAAGCTGCTGATGTGGCTGCTGATCCAGCTTGAGGCAGAGCCACTGCTGCTGCTTGAGGAGCTTGAAGTTGCTGCAGGCAACAACGGCTAGGTATGAGTNTTGTCAGAAAAGCTTACAATCAACAGGAAGCAAGATATGCTAAGGAAGCCAATGTAAGAAGTTGAAGTGCAGAGGACAGCATGCCCAGCACAAGGTCAAGTGCGTGTCTTACCAAGCTTGTTCAACTCGCTTAGCTTCATGCCGGCCTTGCGAGGAGTAAGCAAGGATGCTATCTGTCCGGTGATAGGCCGATTGGCAAGTGCATCCTCAACCTCCTGGTTCATCTGCTGTATGCATTCGACGCAACACATCGCTTCAAACTTAGCGCAGGCAAACCGCATTGAGCTCGTTTTCTTCTCGAATCAATGCTCACTGCCCGCCTGTGTGCTCTAGTACTGAACCAGGCCGAGCATTTGGCGCATTGGCAACCTGCAATCATACTGCTGCAGTGATCACTTGTGATGCCTTGTTGCGCCCCGCAGAGGGCCCGGAATGTGCCACTACAACGCTCGATCTGCTGCTCAAATCATAAGCTACGTCAAGCTGAAAGCACGGCAGAAATGGTGGCGTATATCACGCGCAAATGCTGAAAATGATGCCGTATCAGCGCGTTTGAAAAGTTGAAGGTCGGACACCATGGAAATGTGGTGCAATTTTGGTCGGTTTGCCCCGAATGATCAATGACATTTGATGCCAGTGCAGCAGTGCTGCCTATGTATGGCTTCGCTACAGATTCCGGCAAGACAGTTCGGTGTCAATGACGCAAGGAGCTTCATGCAGTATTCGGTCGATATCGGCCAGCACCAGCTGTTGCAAGTCGTGTCTGACCCAGACGGCCTTCTTGGACAGCAAATTGGAAACGGTTTGTGGACCGCAGCAACCGAGCTTGTCGAGTTTCTGAGGTGCCGGGCACAGTTCTGTATGCACGGGCAAACTGTACTGGAGCTAGGGGCTGGCGTTGGTTTAGTTGGACAAGTCAGTTTGCTCAGACTTGTTGTCCACTCCCGCCAAAGGGTCCTGTCATGAACCAAATACAATACTGCAGGCACTGACACTGGATGGGTGCCAGGTGGCTTTGACAGACACAGCTGAGATGCTGCCATTGATGCATATCAACTGTGAGACCAATGGCACATACCTACAAGGCGCTCCAGGTGTCACCTCCCACACAATGCTGCTGAGCGCTCATGCAGCCAAGGGCCCATGCATGTATCAAACATACTGGACAACACAAGCTATGCTATACCAGTTTCTCTGCATGCAGTCAGAGCACATGATTGGCAAGCAGTGCCTTAGTTCCTTTGATGCATGCTGACAGAGTGGACTGTGCTCAACAAACATTACTCGCAGCCTATACATCCAGAAGTGCTTAAGTATGCCATGATGACTCTGACAACACACCGCTACAGCAACAACCTACATATCACACACAATCATATTAACCATCTTGGTCAGCGCTGATGCACATACCTGCAGAAATCAATGAACAGCTAGTGTGCCTGTGGCATGCCTGTGTCAAGTGACTGCCGTATCAAATAATGCACGCTGCACACAGGGGTCATGTCGGCTCACCAAGACTGACAGCTTTGCAGGTCCTGTTCAGGACGCATCCTGGCACAGTCTGAGCTGGTGTGGGGCACAGACTTGACACTGCACCCATGCGGGCCTGCCTTGCTCAACCCAGCACTGATCATTGGGTCAGACATCACATATGACGAGACGCAGTTTTGCCCTTTGCTCCAAACCATTTCAGCCTACCTGGTCCATGACTGCAGTGTAAAGGTAATTTCATCACCTGACACGTTACCAACAACAGACTTTCAGCATAGGTAGCACAGCACATGCGATGGTTGGCTTTGTTACTCGTCTTCAGCAACTGCACAGCCTGAATGCATGACTGTTACTGCAAAATGCTCTTCATCTACAAGCAATGTGCGCAGNTGCAGACAGAAGCCAGTCTAGCACAGCTGAAGGGGTGGACTGCGAGGAGCAAGAAACCCTAAGTGAAGGTAAGGCTGCAGTCTGTGAACATGGTCACAAGTCTGCTATAGCACAGTTGGCATTGCAGTTGTGCAACCCATTTGAGCTCACNTGTGCTGTTGTGTCACCAGGCTCGTGCTTTGGTCAACTCTTGCATGACTAAGGTGTGTGTATGAAGATGTGATCTTGCCAAGAACTGCTTGCTGGTAAGCCTGAAGTAAGCTAGCTGCAGTGTGATGAAACAGTTTCGGCTGATTGCTGCATGTGTGCAATGTGTAATCACCTCCCTCACTCACATGGCAGTTCTGTTTGCATTGACTGTATGTTGCTATCCCTGTGCAGCACCATGACCCAGTACATGCAGAAACCTTGACCGGCCTGTGCTACACTTTACAACATGTCTCAGCAATCTCTGGCTGGATGTTGTGCCTGCTGCTGGATTTGCCACGACTTGATCCACACACCTGTTGTTGCTGTGCAGGCAGCCTTCCTGATCCCCATCTCTGTGTGCGTCTACACTGCCTCAGGAGGCTTGAAGGCCACTTTCCTGTCTTCCTATATCCACACTGTCATCATCTACGTCGCGCTTTGCATCTTCTCCTTCACTGTCTATGCCACTGGCAGCGACTTGGGCAGCCCAGCAAAGGTACACACACNCAGACGAGGTGCCCGATACCCATAGGATCTTTGAAAAACGATCACAGCTTACCCGCACACACGTTTTCGTGCATTTCCGCATGCGTAACCAGTAACGCGAAAAGTAGTGGCGCTGCAAACGCGCATGGAAACTGGCATGGAACGAGTGTAACAGCGACCATTTCATGGTCGCGCCTNCAAAGTAAACCTCCCGGTCAAACCGCCCTGGCCTACGCAGGGCTGGGTCAATGGCTTCTGGCCTGCAGGGTGAACTTCTGATCCATTCCAAAAACACTGTATATTGCTTGCCAGCAGAGCTGATTGGCAAGACGACAACAACTCAGCACACAATCACAATTGACGAGGCATGACTGACCTGCAAAGCAGCAGCCTGCATGCCTGGCTTGACTATGTGAAGTATCTGAGGCATGAACCGCTTCAAATCTTCGACCTGCAGCACAGCAGCATGTGCTGTTTACNTGGCTTGTTGCAAGCTTGCTTGCAAAGGCTGCTGCAATGGCCCCCTTGCAGTGAGGGCAGCAGCATGGCCATTATACGCCTCGGGCTGTTCAGCGTGGGAAACTAAGGCTTTTGGTGCAGGGGCTCTGCCATTAAGATGTGCAGCAGGAGCCTTTGACTGCTGTGTGTACGGCTTGACTGGCTGCATCTGAGGCACATGGGCGCCGCTCTTCTGCAATCCTAGGTACACAACACCAGTNTGCCATGTAAGCAATGCGCAGATGTCGGCAAGATGCCTCGGCAGCCAGATTGTCACCTTCATGCTCATTCACANTCACCTGAACCCAGTCCGTCAGCAGGTCGCAAGCCTTGTCGCACCTACAACAACAGCCTGTATGTTCACAGCAAAGTTGAGCAGGCTGTGTGCAGCCATTCAGCTGAACACCCATTGCTTGCTCCTCACCAGTCTGACAGATCCCCACGCCCTAGCAGCAGCATCCACAAGCAGCGTTGCACAGGGTGTGGCTACACAGGCAGTAGCGCTCATCAAAGCACAGCTGCATCCCTGCCTAGACGCTCCTGGTCACATGGGACCCATCTGAGCAGCCCCCCCTCCCCTTCTGGTCCCCTGAGACAGCTGCAGCGTACTCTGTTCACACATAGTGACCCTGTGTCAGGTGGCCCAAATGGCAGGAGTCACTTCAGCAACATAGCAGACGCTATGCCTCNCTCCAATCTGCTTGCATAAATGTGCAATGTTGTTGCGTATGTACAGTGATGATGCTTTCGCTGGCNACCCACGGCATTCCTTTTGGTCCTTGCCTTTGAGCGCCCGCATATCCCGGCATGTCAGCCTTCGCTCACGGCCTTACTTAGGGTGCACCTGAGCCTGTCGTCGCTTGCGTGCCTGTGCAGCTCGCCTGCAGTCAGTACCCTACGTTACTGAGACATCTTCGGTGTGCACTGCAGGAACGCTTTGTGTGCTGTCTCCCCTGCCTCTTTGTGACCCTCTGTGTAGGTGGCCTCTTATGGTGTCTGCCGCCTAGCCAGCAAGGTGAGCTATAGCAGCATCTCCTTCCTTCCTGGTGCATGCCTCATTCAGCCAGACCGTGTGTGGTATTACCTGGCTAACCAAGCCTGTTGCAACACTGCGGTTCACACTTAGCCCCCTCTGTTCTTACGTTCTCAGCATAGGTTGCTGCTGCACAGGCCGCTCACGCAAGGTCAACCTGAAAAGGCCTACAGCACACATGTCAGCTCCATTGGCCACACCCCCCTCACAACACAAGCAAAGGGGTAAACACAAAAATCCGGCTGCCACGGCAACTGCCTTGCCTTTCAAGCGAGGAGACAAGGCTAGAAGGCGTGCCTTGCGGCAAAAGGTGCTTTGCCTGCGACGTGCATGTTCGGCTGACAGTCATGTGCCTGATCATACGCAACTGTGTGAGCTTGTTAATCTTGTCACCATATGTTTTTCTTCACTCGGCACACATGCACTAGTCTGCTTCATAATATGCAGCATGCACTATCTGCTGCCAAGCTTTGTTGCTGCAGCTGCCAGTATGNGACGCACGTCTTGCATGTCTTGTATACACACCCAATCTCGCAGAGCCCTGCTGTGCATCAGAGTCAACCGCCTGGCTTGTGCTTGCGGTGATTGGTGCACACACGGCAGGCAAAGATTCCCTTGAGAGGTCACCTGCTGCACAAAATGTGCAGTGTTCANTCTTGCTTCGGGCCTGAGCTGGATGGGGTCCTGACAATAAGGACACAGGGTAGCCAGTCTTTCGGATCAGACTGCTTTGCTCTGCAATCTGGNTCGAGAAGTGCACCAAGAAAGGGGCGGTCGCACTCTGTACAAACGAACCCCACTACATGCACAGCTGCTCAGCCCGGTCTTGACTCTGGCGCTTCCAGTCAACCAAAAGAAAAACAAAGCGTGAAACCAATATCTTCAGAAGGTCGAGATACATATCATCCTCAGTCGTTCCAGGAAATCACTGAAGATGCTGTCAAGGCAGTCTTGGCAGCAATTGAACAAGGCCATCACCAGTTAGAGGTTGAGTTTCCGACCATACCAGCTTCACAAAGTAAGCTGATGCTGTGTGCAGCACCTTGCTTGAAGTGNCTGCTGTTGCCAGTGGCCTGATCAGTACTGCTGCCAATGTGGCTGTCTACTGTAGAGGCAGACTCGTGCTGCCTTTGCCGTGCAGTNTGTGTCCGCAGCTAGTGATGCATCAATGTGCTGCTGGGTGCTTTCCAAAGTCCTTGCTGTATGACAATCTGCAATAGCATGCAGCAGCATCTCATCTGGNCTTGACAGATGGATCCATCCAAAACAGTGAAACCCAGCAGCGGACAGAGTTTGCAGCAACTTCTGGTGGCAAATGCCAAGCTTTCAAGCCACTGAACAAACTGTGTGAAGTTGGCTGGTGGTACTTGAAACGTCTGCAACTTTTTGACAGCAACCTGCAGCAGTCAGCGGAAGCTTAGTGTCAAGCACAGATTGTGTTTGTTGACATCCTGTTGTGCTAGATTGTTGTGTTTGCAGGAAGGCATCAGGATACAACAGACTGTCGCTGTACCTGGACATCCTGCTCTCGAGTTTTGAGGCGTGAAACAAACACAGCTCGGTTTCTAGCAGTGCCTATATGCTGGCTTGTGATTGTCACATGTTCGGGTGAGAGCAATCCACCACCAGCAGGGTTGAGCTGAAGGCGTCTAAGGGACTCTAGCAATGAACTGTTTTGAGCAATAGCTGTCAAGTTGGCATTGGCTTGAACAGCATGTGACCTTCCACAGGTAAAGCATGTCACGCCATTGCGACGATTTTGCGATAGCACTTGACCTGCAGTGCAGCGCACCAGCGTTTATACGCAGCAGAAGCAATGCAGCTTGAAGTGATAAACCGANAAGACGCTGTGCACAAGAGTGCAAAGCCTGCTGACAAGTTCCACCAAACATTTCAACTGTTGCCAACATGATGATTTTGATGTTCACGCTCACGTAGGTGAACAGCCCTGTTGGTTATGCAAGCAGCTTAAGTGTTTTTGGACAACTGCACCAGTAACAAGAACCAATAGACACTCAAGATGTCAGTTCGCTGACAAAGTGGTTTGTGTGTTTAGAAGCAACTAAGGTGATAGGAGTGCGGTGTTTCACACCTGCTCTCCCGTTGCGTCAATGTCTGTGCCTTTTGTATGTTCGGCATCGGGCTGCAGCAACAGGTTGCATTGCGCATTTCTCGCTTATAATGCCAGGCTATCAGTGATGTCATGCGGATATGCTGCAGCACTCCCCATATTATTGTCTCGCCTTATAAAACTCGCTGATATTGTTATCTCCCCCACTGATCATACAGTTTCAAGCAAATAATGTGTAATAAGCCGCAGGTGAGGCAGGGCTCCGGGCAATGTGCATCGGACAGAACACACATGTGTAAATGCAAGCTGCATGCTGAAGGGCACTCGAGTTCTGATTTTTGCATGTGAGCATAACCTTCAAGTGCTGGTGCGGATCGACGATGTTGGCTTCGAATGGATGGCTGTTATGTTAGCGTGCCGTCGGTCGATACAGAAGAGCTACTCAGCTATATGCGATCGTNGCACAAGCAGGATCACAGCATAGCGCTCCCCACAGCAGCAGATGGTACTAAGCAGTTCTGCAGCAAAGCTCGACTGAAGATATTTGGCATTGTAGGTCTGTTAGAGCAGTCCTGCTACCAGCAATCAACATGCAGAAATTGGCCAGGCCGCCAAGAGTGCACTACAGTTGTGGGTGCACCTGATTGCAGTCTTGTGTAGCAGCATGTGTATAGACAGGCTAATCAGGCAGTGCAAGGCTAGGACGTGTCACATTCGTAATCAGTCAGCAGTGCAGCAAAAGCGCAACTTATAANGAGAGCGTTTCGAAAGCGTTGCGTAAGCACATCAGGTTCTCCGAAGCCCGCAGGACCGCATTTTGTTTAGGTGGTCTGTGAGGTCGTACATCGTTCGTGCTTCACACACGTGCCCTACCGCGTTGTATCGTGCTCTTAACGGCAGCCTGAGCGAAGCGTTTCGTATGCTGTGACGAGCAGTACAGTCACAACACAGCAATCAGGTAAGCCGTCTACGCTTGCCCTCGTGTGCACGNACTTGGCTCGTGAGCAGGGGCTGGTAACGAGAGGTGCTGAGAGGCACATGAGCATCGGGCTTGTTTCTGCCTGTCCACATACACTGCTGCACCTTTGGAACATCCACGCAGGGCGCCCCTGCAAGGTGTGGGACACATGGTTATGCTTCTGTGACAGCAGACTGCAACAATGGCAGCAATCAGTGACAGCAACATTGGCTTCGTCAAGAACTTGTGTTGACCTGCTTGTCAAGCACCCTGGGCAGTGCCCTGTCCCTTGAGCCCATGTGATCTACATTGTCAGCAACACGTGCAGCACTGCCACNGCGCAAATCACCCTGCCAGATAAACCTGAACCAACAACAGCCAAATATTTGCAAAGTAATCTTAGCCAGTTTTCTTGAAGTACGAAAGTAATTGTGTTGTTTCATTTATTTGATTTGGTGCTGTGGTGTGACCCTCCAAGCCTGACATAGTGACACAAACCTGTACCGTCCCCCTTCAAAAACACAGAATGTGTTGACCTTGTTGGTAGACTGGCACTAGTATTGCTGACAGCTTTGTTGGTGGTTGACATGCATAGTCGGCCGTTCATGTCATCTCTATCCCAGGCTTTCACTTCAAACAGCAAGGGTTGGGATGAGTGAACTTGCCAATCTCTGCTAGTGTGCTTCATTTTGCAAGCCCGGTTCGTTTTACGTTACTCAGACTCTGTCTGGTGATTAGCAATCCACATTAGAGTTCGAAGTTTTCGTAGCTGACATGCACACAATCAAGACTGGTAAGGTCTGGACTCTATGCTGTTGTGGCTGCTAGTCATAACTTGATAGCTTACAAGGCGCCTAGGCCTTGCACACATAACTAGATCAAGTGTGTGCAACAGATATGCATATACAAACCTCAAATGCACTTCAACAAGTCACGACTCGTTGTGAATGTGATCACTGCGTCGACCGTGTCCGAGTGTTCTGCGTGCTCTTGCTACTGAGTCTTTTGTAAGCCTACTGAAGCTTCAATGCATCGATTTTTGCGCTGTAAGTAATTGGCATGTGTGAGACAAACGCCATTATATCTTACACCTGCACGTAGATATTTGACCTTGGTGCTTGAACTCAAGGTGTGATTCTGCCGGCGCCGTGTCATTGCTCAAGGTCAGAGTTCAATGCTGTACCCCTGCNAGCCTAGCTGCCCTGCAACTGCCCCAAACCCCCCGTGCGCTGCTATTGCCCTTTCTAGATGAGATCTGCACGTGATAACATGTCATGGCATGTCAACAGTTTGCAGTGGTAGCTTGTGACGCAAAGAGCAGCATCTGCGCAAATTCCGCCCAAGCTCTCGATGAAGATTTTGTTGTTCAGATCGCAAGCAGCAACGAAGCTGACCGCAATTTTGTCCGCCAGAAACTTGAAAATGACATGTATGGTGACAGCCACTACATTGGGAGCTCCTGATGCACCTGATGCAGGGCTGCTGCTGTTGAGCCTGANGGCAGCAGGACTACCTAGAATCTGCAGCTTGCCCCACAACTTGCACTTCTCACAGCCAACACAATCCATGACCAAAGTGATGTTCTGAAAGTGCTTCTGCAGACTTGACTTCAACTCTGCTGCATTGGCACCCTTCCACATACGACCTTCGTCAAAGGGAGTTGGGCAGGTCTGCTTCAACGCTTCGTTGCCTATCTGCATCGCCAAAACATGAATAATACCAACATAGCCCTGATCCAAGACACCGAGTCATGCGTATGTTGTGCTGGCGGTGCTTCATGTGCATCACTTTGTCATCGCACGCCAGGTCTGGCTTAAGGCAAAATTGTGACATCAATGCCCTCAACTGGAATCTGAACTTATGCACTGGTGTAGTTGCTGTTCAGCACACTGATCAGCTCCTGATTTGTATGCCTACCAACACTGACAGAAGGTACACAATGCCACAGAGTACAGAGAGTTGGGCACATACCACTTGCTGCATGAGCTGCTGCGTCTGCAAGTCTTCCTGGCTACACCCAGTACTGTAATCAACAGATGCCAGCATGGGCCCAGCTTTCATAACAGCCCGCAGGACGAAGAGGTAGGTGAAGTACATATTCTCAATGCGCTCTTTGACGGCCGTATTGCCAAGCCTGGAGACAAACTCACGCAGGTTTTGTCCCCAAATCTCCTTCTCTTGGTCCATAAGGTACTCATTAGCGATGTGGGCACTGATTGAAGCATGCATGCCTGCAGTCAGAATTNGAGGCGTTCAGACCTAAAACCTGCTAGCGCTGTATGCAGCGCGACTATAAAGACTGGGGCCTTGTGTTGTTCCTGTCGCGGCTTGGTGAGATTGCCGCAAGCAGTCGGCCCAGTAAGCCAAACCCAAATTATCGCTGCGNCCGCAACGGCAGCAGACTGGGTTGCAGTGTCCTTGGACCCCTCCAGCTGAGCTGCCCACATCCAGTCTGGCTGCAGCAGGCGCACCTGGGCTAAGGTCTCCCGCTGGGGGTCCACCTCCACCCACTGTATCGGTGGCCGGTCGGCAGCTGCACCAAACAGCACGTCATGACAATGTCGTAGTATACAATGCATCAATGCTTGGTGTCAATCAGTCTGCAATGTCCTGAGGATCTTCCAGAAGCGATGCCTACATTCACTTTGATTGCAGCAGGTGTCCCTGGGCCAGGGCCTCCCACTGGGGGTCCACCTCCATACACTGTATCGGTGGNCCTGCATTTTCATAGCTGTTTGGTGATGACGCAATAGAACCTTGCATTGTGTAGCGGGTTATCTAACACCTGCACACAGTAGCTCTGAATGCCAATCACAGCGTTGACTCCAGCTATGTGGGTGTGTATAATGGGGGTGTCAAGCAGGCTGCCACCCTTGCTCACCTCTGCAGACACATGTCACATAGGCAGTACTGCAGGGCTGAGTCAGCTGTGCACCTGTGAAATGCAGTGCAGGCAATGTCAGAGCCGTTATGGGACGCTGCTGTCATAGCATACCATCGACTGGAGAACCAGACAGGTTTGTTTGAGGCGTGGATGTGGAGATGCCAACACAATGCCACATGGTGGCCATCACATCCCTTGTGCTATATAGAGGTAGCCCAGGCTTTGATCCTGATGCAGCCCGAGCCTTCACCAAGGTGCGTCTACATGCAGTTGCCGCTGACTTATGTTCACAAACTGAATTGACATGACATGGAAAGCACCGTGACTGGCTTGGCGGGCCCAAGCACATCTCAAATACTGCCCAATTGTGGGCCGTCACGCAAGCATGCACAGTATCTGCTATGCAANGTCCAGCGTTCACCTGATTGCAGTCTGCAAAGGCGGTGGTAGAGCAGCCAGAGGGTGCAGCTGGGCGGCGGCTGACAGATGTGCATCTATTTGCCAGGCCGTTGTATGTGGTTCCAGTATCCCTTGCTATCATGAAGACCTGCAGCCAGCGTCCGTATTGCAAGCAGTAGCCATTGTTGTTGCNCCCGATCTGCTATAAACATGCAGCTGTACCACACAGAGCATGCTTTGGCAGATTAGGGCCAGAAAAGGGATCTAGTTGCACCTGATCCTGCAGCCACTTCATGCACTGAGGTCCCAGCTTGGCCTCAAAGAACTCTGACCCCAACTGACCAGCCAACAGCGGGATGTACTCGATGATGGCAAGGCGTACTCGCCAGTGCTTGTCTTCTGCTAGCTCCTCTATAGCTGGCAGCAGACTCTGTGCCAATAAGTCTATGCCAATAACCTGCAAACGTTGATTGTCTGTAACGTGCTGATGCAAGAACCTTACAAGGCATATTTTGCATGTTAAACGGTGGTCCTGTGTGCTGTGGTACTTGATGTCGGGTCAAGTGTGGTGGACACAGTGCTCAGTACAAGATATCAATTTTCAATTTGCTTCTGCGTGAGGTAGACACAAGCAGTCCTGGTCCCTACATGGTCTTNCGGAATGAGGCACGTAACTGTTCCAGGTCATGAGCTGCCGCCGCAGCAACTCTGCGCTGCAACTCATCAGTATCAAAAGCGTGTTGCTGCTGTGCTGCATGCTGTGCTGCNGCTGAGCATAGACTGGATGCAGCACAGTTGAGTCTGATGGCTTGTGTGGCGACAACAAGCTCATCAGCTCTTCCAGCTTGCTGGACCTGGTGGTTGGCAGCGCTGCAGGGCATGGTTGACCAGNTGCTGGGCACATCCAGCCTTGATGGCGTGACGCTGGACCTGACACAGTTGTCACCCCTCACGCAAGCACTGGGCAGCACACAAGCCAACAGACAGGTACGGGACGCCCAGTCTATTCAAGGCCTCTCATCAGCCATGCCNTACTGGCTTTGTGACAAACACCAGAATTCACGTTTCCCACTGCGTGCTGAAGCGCTCTAGTATGGGTGTATTGTCATTGTCAACTGCAAACTGCACTAAGACCNTTGCAGAGGTGCTCGGTCAAGCTGCTACAGCTTTGCAGGTGCATGAGCACTGCACTCCCGTCTTAATCAACAGCCAAGGGCAGGGCAGGGCCGGAGTCTGCTAGCAAATGCCCCATCAGGTGGCAAGTCAGGTGCAATGAGTCATGCAGCAGGTTCAGGTGNGGGGCTTTGCTGTACTTGGCCCCCCGCCTCTGCCCCAGGCTGTGCTTGATTCCCAGCGGATTAGTCATATCCAGATTCTTGATCAGCTTCTTGGCAGCTGGCTTGTCAACCTTNCTCACAGCATGCAGATGTCCTAGGATTCCTCAGTGATGGCGCCAGCATGATCATCAGATCAACTCTGCTGCAGGTGCTAGCAAACATGTGTCATGTCATTTGATCACATGTTCGTGCTGAAGTTGACTTGACACATAAGCATCAGTGAGGCTCTGTGATGTGTTTTAGACCGCTTCGCGCTGGTGTGGCTGGTCCACTGTGCCCTATGCTGCAGTATATTCACNTGCATAACTTGCTTATATACATGACTGACCTTGTACATATCTCCTACTGTACATACCTGTGGTCGCTAAACAAGACGGAACCCACGTGTACCTCAGGCACACCAGCCACAAGCCTACTGACGAGTTCATTGCTGGGTGGACTGCAATACCGGCTAATATTGTGCAATGCTATACTTCCAGGTGCATGTTATAGCTAGCTNCACCCCAACTCAACCCCAAGACTGGAGATTCCTCACTTACTGCTGCTGCTGCTGCTGCCATCATGTTTCACGTGTCACTGAGCCCACAGCACCCCAATTGGCAGCATTCCTGATGCAGTCAGTCTGCCTCTGTATAACCAGGTGCATTGACAATTGTTGACACTAGGGCACCGGTTAATCTGAGCCCACTTAGAGAAGCCATTGTGTGAGGCACAAAAGTGGGATATTACTGTGTGCCGCTTTTGCTGTGTGCAACACTGCACCAGATGATCATCTCACACGCTGCAGGGCAGCTGACAAAGTCAAGAAGGAACTGAGTCAGCAGTACAGTGTCCCCCTGTTCCCACCAAAACCAAAGCCACAGAATTTTGCACCCGGTGCTGAGGTGCATCCTTACAATGTGAGGAGAGCAGCAGTGGCCCTCAAGACTCAGGGACATAAGCTGCCTGAAAAGCGACGAGAGGAGCTGCAGCAGCTTGTCAGAGGGTATGTGAACCAGGACAANAGGCTTGGCGCCATTCCTGAGGCTGCTGGCAGGTAGCTGGTGGCTGGCGCAGTTTGACTTGCATGCCGAGGCTGCTGCTGCAGCACGTGATGNCTGGTCACGAACATACGCTACTAGTGCTGTTGCGATCTGATTGCCTGACTATGTTTGCTATACCATGCACCGCTTCGAATGCGTGACCACGTACAATACCTAACCTGTCACGTTTGTAGTTATGAATGCAAACACATCACGTGATGTTGACATAGACCTACCACATGCTGAAATCAATGGCTGGTCAGTGGTCAGTGGGAACATATATATTTGTGATGCGCAAAGGTTTACATGTTACCGCAGGAGCGCAGCGCGTTTTGGAGCAGGTACTGATTTGCGCTAGCGAGCTTTGTATCATCAAAATTTGCTGCCTGGAACTTCATCTTCAAGGAATAATTCCTGAATTGATGAATATTCGGATGTGTTGCCTTCATAATAACAATAAAATTTACAGGTGTGCCAGCCNGACCACAGCGTTTGGGAACCTACTTCATGCTCTCCTCAAAGCCTGAAGCCTTCTCCCAGAACAGCCCCTCCCAAGTAGGGAAGTATGTGCCCTTAAACAGGGTGTGCTCAAGAATGCCCTCCACTCCTCCTAGGGCTTGGATGACATCTGTCCGGTAGTTGTTCAGGTTCCACAGCTTGCCATCATGGCGCTGGTGGGTCCACCAGAAGGGGTTCTGCTTGAGCACCTGGTACTGCTTGAAGTCAGTGCGCACACGCCAGCCCTTGTCATAGGCAAGGGTGTGACGGTCCTTCTGGAACAGGGTGTTGATCCTGGGCACACCTCTGTCCCATGAGTCCTCCAAATCCTGTATGGATATACCAGGCACTTCTCACTTGCAGTCTTGTTGAAATGCATGCTGCAGATGCAGTGCATGCTTACAGCATAAGNAAAGCAGTAGCAACAGATTTGAGAAGATGGCATGTCTTACCTGCAATGAGACTGATGCAGAGGTTGGGTTGGCCAGCTCCACCCATCCAGGGGTCTGTAGGCTGAATTGGCGCTGGAAGTAGCCTCGTCAATGCCGCAGCAATGTTGTCTGAGAACACAGAGTCCAGGATGTTGAGATTCATGCCAACACTTCCGTCAACAGCTAGGAAGTCATCAAACAAAGCAGATGTGTTTGCTCCGCTAGTGATGCTGCGATTGAAGAATGTGGTGTCGTGTGAATCAGAACAGTCACCCTGAGGACTAGAGTCATGACCACGCAGACACAAGCCTGTACCTTGGTTGCCAGCAAAGGTTGTGTTTGCAATGCCTACACACTGAGCAGATGATATGACTGCACCACCACACTCATCATGATCAGTGATCCCAGCAATGTTGAGATATGGTTGCTGAACAGCAGTAGCATTGTTGCCTATGAACTTTGAATCTCGCATTGTGAAGTAGGTGTTCTGCTCCCTCCATCCATAGACATACAGTGCTCCACCTGAGCCCATGAAAGCGGTGTTGTAGCTGAATGTACAACCCCGAATGTCAACTCTTGGGACTGCCCACAGAGTCATTGCACCTCCTACAGTCCCATAGTTCCTCTCGAATTCAGAATTGTACACGTTGAGCTGCTGTCCAGGGTTTTTAGGGTCTGAGCATCCAGAATTTCCTAGCATGTAGAAAGCCCCATACTGTGCATAATTGTTCCAGAAGTAGCAGTGGTCCACAAGAGCTGTTTCGTTTTGAGAACAGCCTGTCACGCTGGTAATGACTATCATACCAAGGATGCCGTAGTTCCAANATCATTTGCATCCAGGAACCCAAACTCAAATCCATGTTGGTATCATGAACCAAATTACAGGCAAACACACAGTTCGTAACAAATTAATTTGCCTCAGCGCCAAAGGCTGTACTGCACAAATGGTGTTCACATTCTGCTGCAAACATATAGACGGGACCAAAAGTTGTTGACTAAACACTTGTGCAACAGTCATCCCAGTCACCTGCAAACCAGTCATTTGCCAGGCCAAGCCTAGCTTGACATGGGTATGTTGCTCCTGGCAGCTTTGTCTTTCAGGCCACTTGACAAGCACCAGATCCTTAACAAGGCGGCCCACTTGCAAAAAAATACTGCTGTAGCCAAAGACTTCATTCATGGCACTAGCAGCTTATCAAATGCAGTTGTAGGCAGTGCCGTCTAGACACCATTGCGGGTAGCAAGGCCAGTTGTGGGGCTGCCGTTGACTGGCTTGGCACCATGAGCTGTGTCATCTTGACCATACTGGCCCTGACCATTGGCAGCCTGCTGTTGCTTGAAGCGTGCAGCTGCGTCTGAAGCCATCCTCTTCATGCCGCGCATGCTACGGGACTCGCTTGCCTGCACACCGGCCTCACACAAGTCAGCACAATACACACTGTGTTCCACAATCATGTATGAGCTAGCTTTGAGCCATAATCATGTACAGCATACATGCATGAACATCTTCCTACAGCAAAGGTGCTGCCCAGCTTGTGCCATGCTGTCAGGGACAAACANGTGCATACGCATGTGCTGGACAGGTTATCAGCAACGTGCAGAGTTGCAATTGAGATTGCAGGCACAGCTACCTTATGCCGATGCCTGTCACATGACCAAGTGGGAAGTGTATCTTTTGGCTGTTTATACAGCTGTTTGTGGGGCTGATGCTGTGCTGCACAGTGTATGTGCATGCGCTGGAGACGTCATCGACAAAGTGCAGAGCTGCAGCTGAAACTGCAGACACAGCTACCTTTTGCTGTTGCCTGATGCGTGGCAAAATTGGATGTGTGTCTTCTGGCTGTTTGCACAGGTGTCTGTGACTTACAGTGTGAGGCTGGTGCAGAGCTGCTCTCTGCATTTGCGTGTACTTGAAGGATCATCCGTAACTGGCAGGGTTACAGCTGAGATTGAAGACACAGTTAGCATTTGGGTCCAGGCTGCACACAAATTGCTGGTCCAGGCTGAACACAAATTGCGGTCACCTCACAAAGTAGCACTGATAGTTGCCAGTGTGGCTCAGTAACCCTTTCTACTGCCTGCCACACAGTTGCTTTGTGGTGCCANCAGCCTGCACAAGATGACTGGCTGTTGGGTGAGGCTCCTCCCCGACCTCAGGCTGGCAGGACCAGGCCTCGCCTNATGGTACAAGTCATTGTTTCTACGGTGGACACAACTTGAACGCAGCACATTGACAACTGGACTGGGGAAGACTGTTCCTGGGCAGTCATGTTTTGCAAAAACGCAGCAATCTCTCATGACCGCAGCGCCAGAGTCCAGGCCTGCCTGACAAAGATCCATCATCAGCAAAAGAAGTAATGCATGGCTTTATTGAGCAGTCATGAAACAGTAGTGTCTAACTCGTCCTTCACCTGTAGAGATCACATCATTCTTCTTGCAAGCAGGGCAACTGCCATGATTTTGAGACCTACCTGAGTTGAGCTGACTTGCCGATGATTGAGCTGTTTGAATGCAGAAGTGCAAGCATCAAGGCAGTCTGGTTGAACTACAAGCCCACGACAGCCGACACTATTTGCCCACATAAGCAACACTCAGCTGCGCTTCTGAGGTGTCACAGCTTTGTGTAGCAAGAGTCCCACTGTCAAGAGACTACTGCATGGCACACTACAAGGTGACAATGCTGCATGCTTACCGTCATCATCGCCTTCAGACAAGTCATAGGCTTCAAGCGAGTCATCATCACTATCTGTCTCATGATCACTGCCCCAACCCACCCCTTTGTCATTGTGCTTTGTTTCTTCATCCTCTTTGCTGCTGCCTGCCTGTTTGTCNGCAAGCTGCTGTTGGACGCTGCCTCGCTGGACTGCACAGCAGAATCATCTGAAGGCTCAGTGTTCACAGGAATGCCAGCTTTTCCTGATACGCTATGTTCAGTGGATGCTATGTCTTGGTCCAGGGAGCTTTTACGCCGCTTGGTACTGCTGCCAACAGCTGCTACTTCATTGTCCNGAGCTGTCCAGCAGTGCGTGCGTGCAAGGACTGCTCCGAAATTGCATGCACCTAATGTGATACAAGACTGTTCACATAGTATGGGCACGCGCGTGGCACAGTATAACTTCTCACTTGGTCAGAGAAGGTCGCGTATGTAAGCATGGGAGACGCTGGTGTCGAGCGGACCTGCAGGGAGATAAACGTGAACGACAGCATCCTGCGAATCTATGAGCATACAGACCTCGACAACGAAGCGGGAGCTGTGGTTTGGGATGCTGCCCTAGTTCTGCTGCACTATTTTTGCACAGGAAAGTTGCCGCCAAGTCGCTCGTGAGCTTGTGACCAGCAACTGCTTGCTGAACCTGTTTTTTTCATTTTTGCAGACCCGACCCTTGTCATGGGCAAGCGTATCATCGAACTGGGCTGTGGCACTGGCGCCGTTGGCTTGACTGCTGCTATGTTGGGGGCCAGCACAGTCTTGCTTACAGGTAAGGCATGCGGCAGTTGACGGTAGNCTGCTCTACTGGATGTTGTGCAGGTACTTCCCAGCGCCAATTCAAGCTGATACCTTCTTTCTCCCAATTTGTTCCCATATTATACGGCTTACGTTGCAATGCTGTGTATGTCATGCCTTGGTGTCTTCATGACCCTGCATACTAACTATGGCACGCGTCCCAGGATTTGCTGTGTCTCTTGCACTAATCCCTGCACCCTTTGCTGAAGTACTTGTCACACCTGAAATCAGACACCTCTGTTAACATCACCGCTTGGTCTTCTTGTACAGGACCTGGAAGATCAGCAGACACCTGAAGCATTAGCTGCAGCTCAGGCCAGTCTCACAGCAGCCCATGACCAGAATGAGCAGCTGCAGCAGCAGTTGCAGCANGTGTGCCAATTGTGCCGCCACGCAACTCTGCTGAGCAAGGCCCAAATGTACAACAGAGCAGGGCAAAGTCAGCATCAAGCAATGCAGCNATGAGGCAATACTGGGCAGCATGAATAGCTGTGGGGACCCTGAACAGGACAGCAAGAAGATTGCGGACCTACTGAAGTATGGAGCGCATTCACTGGTAACCTGCCTGAATCATCTTGGGAGTCATCACTCATGTTTTCCTGTGTCAACTCAACTTCTGTATCCATTGTGGCCTCTGACGCTTTGGTAGCGTTTCTACACTCTTTCAGGCAACTCAGCAGCCCCACAGACCAACCTGTAGGGGCAGGCATATGCTGCAGGAGGCATTGGCCTTCAGAAAGCTTGCCAGTGCTGGCTGTCCTGTGTTTGCAACTACAGCAATGTTGTATGCATGACNTGTTGCTCAATAGCAAACACAGGATCAGTAGCATGTGCATCTGCAAACATACTGACAATGTCAGCTGTGTGTGCAGCATTAGTATCAAATCAGTATCAAGTACTGGCAGCTTTGTTGTCTGCCTCAGTATGTACAGGCAATGCAGTGCGGTTGTTCTGCTTTCTGTGCTTGGCAGCAAGTGCACCATCTGCAGCAGTACCAGTCTGTTGTGCTTGTGTTTGCTGCCTTNCGAATAGCCAAGGCGCGCAGCCAAGACTTAGTTGAACAGGCCAGTAAACTGTGTGATTCGATCNGCCCCGGATGTGCAGCGCTGATGTGTTTTCGTATGCTGCACGCTAGCAGCCGCACGGTGATGCATGGTAACATTGAGCTGGTGCTGCAAGTAGCTCTTTCGTGATGCATAGGTGCCTGACCAGCGAGCTCTGTCGTAGAGTACACCTTGCGCTAGCGCTGTGAGACAGGTAGCATGTTGGACAGTAATAAGACCTTGATCAAGGCCCTCTCGATCAGCCTTGTATCCAAAAGTATTCGAGCATTTCCAAAGCAAGCGGATTGCACTGTAACACCTTAAGAGAGCTTTGCCCGCGAAGCGGTGNACCCTTACACTAAGGTAACTCACGCCAGGGCGACCGTGTCAGAGCGATGAAGTGCAGGGGCAAGTCTGCCTTTGCCCCTTGCAGCAGCTGCAGCTGTGATTAGAGTCAGTCCTTCGTTCCGTGACTAGAACAACAGACAGAAGCGAGAACTGCAGGCAACACAGCCGTGTCTGAGTCACACAGCCAGTACAGGACTGTGACGCCCGGTATGTCAGTGCTGCTCAGTGCCCATTTTCCAAAGAACTCGAAACGATCACGACAAACACGTGTACTGAGCGGCACGTGCACAGGCAAAAACTTTACGTGACACTGCCGCTAGAAAAATGTGCAACTATTTCCAACGGAAAACCTTCGGTGCGTTGCTGCCAAGCTCGCAGAAACGTTGAAGACTGTCTGATCTCTGACCAGCTGCACACACTGCTATGGGAGAGGGCAAGGTTACCACCATCAACAGCAAAGATGACTGGACTTCTGCACATCAGAAGGCCGGAGACAAAGCTGTAAGACTGGAGCCAACGTGGCGCCTGCCACCAGGCAGTAGCCAAAGATCAGATAGCTGATTTTGTATTGTTGCAGGTCGTAGTCGACTTTTCAGCATCCTGGTGCGGTCCTTGCCGGATGATTTCCCCGTATTTCGAGGAACTCAGCACACAATACTCGGGGCTGACTTNAATGTCGTGACACATACTCAAAATTGCACGACCATGCTATGAACCACACCTGCAAACCCAGTGTCAAGGTGACAAGCCCTCCAGCTGAACACCAGCTTCAGTCTGAGGAGGCTTTGAGTGGCATGCTCAAAACATGCAGCTCCAATGTATCTTGTGTGCAGGTTGCATGTTACCCTTGACTCTGTTCCTGTCATCAGACGCTGCATGCTGTCTCTCTTGCCTTATACTTCTATGACATTGTCACACGGCACATATCTACACAAAGTTCAACTACAGCCTGTGGCTTCCCCATTCGGTGTGTCGACCAACAGCACCAATGTTTGCAAGCTCAGGCAGTCCATACACAGCTATGAGTGTCAGCCACCTCATGGAGAGCACAAGTGGAGTGTTTGCTTACCCACGCAGGGTTCCTCAGCAAAGCAAACAGCAATGGTGGTGATAGGCCTGATGTGATGCAGGTACATCAGGATGCCGGGGGGCTGCTATGTGGAAGGGGTCAGGCTGGCCACTGCTGCTTGGTGGAAGCCCTCTGTGGGGCCTTTCTGNCTCCTGACTGTTTGTACGACTTTCAAAAGCTGTGAGGGATCTTCCTTGCTGACTTGCAAGACTGTCTTGACACAGTGTATNGCAATCAGCCGTAAAGCTGTCTAGCAGTAGTGATTACTTACATAGCCACTGTTCCTTTGCAGGTAGAGGTTCTAGATACGTCCAAAGATCATAGATGGCTGAAAGAAATGCTAGAGTGCTTCCATGCTGGTGACCTGCACAGATATGATGACNTGGAACCAATCTTGGTGAGCTCAGTCGGAGCAGCCCCTGTTCAAGACACAGCTGCCCTTCCTGATCTGCAACCCCTTACAGCTTGAGAACCCAAGAAAACTGTGTGTGAGCGTTGTGTGTGTCGAGTTCCACATGTTGTTAGCAGTGGAGCGGAGTCCACTGAGCAATTTGGGGCAAGGCAAAACATAGCGGCCTTCACAGAGCATTTGACCTGCAGCAGCTGCAGTTGAAGACAGCATGATGTAGAGAAACAAACCTGATCACAGGCCCAGCTAGTTGGCATGTGGTCTCGCTGGTTACAGAGACACAGCCAGTGCTTGCAGCTTGCCTGGAGTGAGTCTGAGGTGCAGCCATGCCTGCTCTTACAACATAGCAGGTGCTGCTGATCTGTGGAGGCCTGACAGTCTCATGAGATTACACAGCTCCTTAGCTGCTGCAAGTACACAGATCGGGCTCAAACGCTTGCGAGAGCATCTCAGTAGATTTTGTTCTGTACCATTGGGAGGGGCCAGAAATAGGTGCCAATGTAATTGAGGGGGTCTTGCTCTCTACTCTGTCAGTTTGAGTTCGTGAGCCTGCAGTAGATTAGTTTGTGTCTGGTTTGGATTTCCATGTGGTACGGCTGTAACTGTTTATGACCAGTGCGCAAGGCTTGCAGTAGTGTGGTAACTCCTTTCGTTTTGTCTATTCATCAACATGTTATTTGCTAGTGCACAGGCAGCAGCAGATGCAAGGCTGCTTCACTATTGCAGGCAGATCATGCAAGAAACTCTGATCATCATGCAGTCACTGCCAGGAAGTAGGGTATGTAGCCAATAGCATATGTGGACACAGCATGCAGGGCGCACATGTGACGCAATGACAGCTAAGGTGCTAGACATTTGTGTACAGTTGTTCCTCTTGCAAAGTAGGATTGGCTGACTTCTGGGTATGTGGCAATGTAAGTGTTTCCACCCCATTGTTGTTGGCCAATCGCTCATAGGCTCCATNAGTCGCTGCTGTTGCTGCAGGCTATGTGCCTGCAGTTGTGGCGCTGACACTGGCTGCTGCTGCTGTTCATGCTGCNGCAACAAACCGTCCAGCCTTCCTCCAAGCCGCCAGAGTTGCAATTTTGACAGACAGACTGGCCTGACTGCGAGGAATAACCACAGGCGGCAGCCTGGTGTGGCGTGAGGACAATGCCCAGTTCCTCGATACAAGCCGTAATGTGAAAAGCACGTTGGTCTGTAAGTGTAACAAGACGTGCTGGATGACGTCCCGCGGTAGTTCAGCCCAGCCTGAGCAANCGAGTCGTCATCAACTTACGCTCTCATAGTTTTGAAGCAGCCCACCTTGCCTTGAAAGCTGCAGAGCTGATCACGTTGTGCATGCTCATGTGACAGATCTTGGAGGCACCCAGACTCAACCCATGAACGATCCTCTCCTGAGAACCTTACCATTCTTGCATAGTATACAATGTCCAACTCTACGCGTCCAAGGAAGCAACTCCTGCATCAAGAATGTGACTCTGTCACACCTCCTGGACACCTGACCACATTGCAGGTCAACGGCCTGCCAACGAATCAGGCTTTCTTGAAGCGTCTAGCGGTTCATCCGGCCTTCCAAGCTGCAGAGCTGGACACTTCCTTCATCCAGAAGCATCACGCCAGCCTGGTGGACACAGAAGCACCACCACCGCATGTGACAGCACTGGCCGCTGTTGCTGANGCAATATGATCAGTGTGATGCCTGGATACACCAGTAGTAATGGCTTCTGATGACATGCAAACATATCACTCCAGAAAAGATGCCAGCTCTTGCTCAATGTGGTGAGCCACGAGGTGGGAGAACTTTGCAATACCCTGGCATGTCTTTGATCTCCTGGACCAGTTGACTGACAGCTGCGTCCGCTGTAGATCGACATGTGTGCTGACGTCTTGCACAGTGTCATTGGTAGTAGGACAGCACAGCATCAAGATAAATGGGGACTTGCCTACAATGACCAGGTTGACCAGCTTTCTGAGACGCTCATTGCCAGCAAACCATTCTGCCAACCCTGTCAAGTTCTTCACCCTGTCTAGCCGCGCCATGCTGCAGCAAAACACAGACGCTCAAACCAGGACCATACATGCTGCAGAATGCACAACTGCATCAGCTCAAGCAACTTCATTTACACACGCACTTTCTGAAGCACTTACCAATCAGGATACGCCAAGCTTGCAGGCCACAGCATGACTTGCATTGCGGGGAGGCATGCAGCAAGTTTGACCACATGCATACAGCTTCTGTATATGGAGGCTCAAGTTCTGATACACAGCATTTGGCATGCATGCAATTTAGGACGAACAGTGAGTTAGAATGTGCACTGATGAGATCTCCACAAACTGGTCACTGTAGTATGGCTCATATGCATGTATGTAAAACTCTCTCATGTGGTACAGTTCTGACTCTGCACAGACTGCTCCTGCGCTATGCCTGAAGCTCAGCCTTATGACGGTTGTTATAACAGTGCTCTGCTGGTCAAACCACAATCCTGTGTGACCACATTTTGACGGNTGGAGGGCTGAAGCCCCTGTCAAGGGCAGGACACCATATGGGCAGCCCTGCTGGCAGGCCTTCTAGCACCAAAAGCCCTCAGAGTCACAAGGTAACATGCAGCCGCTTGCATGCTACTAGCCACTGGCTACCTCAACTCTGCTTGTGACAGCAGGAATGACAACTACTGGTGACAGGCAATGTGTGTGCACATGGTCATGTGGGGGCTCTGAGCTAACACATGCTTTGGTAAATGCAAGATGTCTGAGGTGTGTTGTCTGTCCAGCCCTTGCATGGGACACTCACTATGTCCCCTGCTCTTGGCAATGCAACAGCTCCCATGCACACCGGTTACTGAAGATCCTGGCTATTGTTCTTGACGATGTGTCAGTTGTGCGTGAAGTAACATGCAGTCCTCAATGCTATGTGTTTGAGAGCACAGTTTCCGGCAGGTGGATCAAAGTCACGGCTGTGGCAAAGCATACTCTACACTGATATTACATGACTGTTGCTGATCAAAGCTATCTGCTGCAGGCGGNCCGAATTCTAGGTTCGAATTGATTGTGGTTGGATTAGTATAAGTGTCGTGAAGTTAGTGCAAACTCTGAGGTTAGGCTATACTTGGCTGAGTTACTGTCAAGTACGCGCTGTGTAGATCATTTGCGTATTGCATGCTGTAAGTTTGCTGTTGTCACCATACAGTCACATTTAAGAAGGTGAAAACCCTTACACACTCAAGCTTCCAGCTGATGGCCTTAGTCGGCTTTCCTGGCTTCAAAGGCAAACAGTTTAAGACAAGTCCGCCGAAGACCGGACGGACGCCTGACACATACTTCGAGAAGAAGCATCCTTGGGTGTCTGAGGTAAGCGACATGACGACGTGTTTCAGTACCTAACGCTTCCTTCAGCAGTTGCTGAGTGAATTACAGAGGCATGAACATGTTGCAGCGTGAACCTACAGAGTGTCTCGAGAGTCCACACACGGGCACACGCAGCATGGGTCTCCAACTAGGTCATGATGCTCACTGTGCAGGGTGCCAAATACATTGACANAGCAGCTGTTTTGTTACCCTATCAGCTTGGTAAGTGTGCAAGTTGTTGCTGTTGAAAAGTAATATGCAGAGAGTATGTTTGTATCATTCTTCTGCAGTACTGTGCGAGGTGGCTTGTGTTACCCATGGGCTTATCNGAGGCTGACAGCAAGGTCAAGCGCAGTGACAAATCCTCTACAAGGTCTACCCACCAGCAAAAGCCCAGCGCTTGCAATGNATCAGCCTCTCCCCTAGCTGAACAGAAGCAGTTGGCACGCCTGCAGTCACTGCAACATGGCTGTGGCCATGCAGGCTTGGTGGACTCAGCTGAAATGGGGGAGCTCATCTACCTTGTGGAGAGACAAAAGAAGCGTCTGCATTTTGGGGCGCCCACCTTGCGTGTGCCGCCTCTGAGCAAGGAGCTCTGGCAGCATCCACTGCTCAAGGGGCTCACTGCACAAGAAAGAGCCCAGGTGCGCTCACATCATCTCACACCACTTCATGTGGTGTTGTGCAATCCCACCAAGACACTTGACCACAATCTCCAGAGGCATAATTCTCTACTGTGCATGCCATGCATTATCACTCACGTTCATTCAGAGAGTGGACAAGTAACAGTCTTCAGCAGCTGAATGGCGGGTTGACATACTAGAACATGGTATGCATGATGTATCAAGGTCTGCATTGCACCTTCTAGTCCATCAGGTCATCGCAAGGCTGATGGTGACATTCAGGTGTTAAGGACAGTCACAGCAGCAGGCTAGCTTTGCAATGCCTTCAACGCTGTAGCGCTGTAACAGGCCTCAATGTAAGCTGCGGCGTGCGAGCTGCCTCAGGCAGCTGTGTTGTGCCTGTGGGTTGTTCCGACTCAGGTTCTGTGGCTCGTGCTGCTTCCTGTTGTGCTTGCTGTACAGCTTCTGTGCTCTGCAATGACTCTGCTGTCTCACTCTCTTGCTGCTGTAGCGCTCGCCTGCTAGCCTTTTCAGACTGCTGAGTTTCTGCATCTGTTTTGTCTGTCCGTCTGTTGATTGGTCTTTGCAGATCAGACTGCTCCTGGCCTAAGTCTGTAGAGCCCGCTGCTGAGATGGGCGCTGACTGCTCTGTCTGCCCAGAAGGCTCAGCACGCTCAGCAGCAGGCTCAGNCCACGCAGCCAGTCTCCACCAGTCACTCAGGAGGCCAATGACAACCTGCTCAATGGCGCCTTCGCCACACTGCCTGAGGTTGGCTCGTCTGCTCAGACCAGCAACTTGCAGCCACAGAAAAGGCCAAGAGATGAACTGCTTGGTCCAGCACCTGAAGCTGCTAAGGCTGCGCCTGCCCTCCCAGAAGCCAATCTTCCAGGTCCAGCTAGCACAAATAAGGATACAGAGCTAACAGACAAACGGCTCAAGCTTGGGGAAGGCAACATGGCATCTTTGTTAGGCTAAAACCAAATTGTTTCCTAAGCTTGTCTTGTGTTGATGGGGTGTGGGTTTGTTCAGACAATTTTGTGCTGTTGTTTGTAGCAGGGTGCTACTGCTTACTGTTTGGCATTGTATGCACATNTCGAGGTCTGTGCATACTTCAAGCAGGGCTGTACCTTTCCCATGCTACTGTTACAGCTTCGTTCTCAGGTTGTACATGCCAACATGCGCACACCTCCTTGGCTGCAACGTTTGCATTTATGCATGCAAAGACAAAAGCTGCTTGTCACCTTTCTTGTCTTTCTTGTCCACATGATGCATGCACAGGTTCAGCTGGTTGAGGCTGCAACCCTTGCAATGTAGCAATATGTGTGCAGAGTTGATAGTGCACATAATGTGCAGGCAGAATGGGCATCTAATGTCAAGGAGTTGGAGCAGAGCTGCAGTAGCTGCTTACTCGCATTCAAGACCAGCAGTACTGTCTTGGACAAGTAAGCAGCTCGTTCGTTGGTGGTTGCACGGTCAATCTGTATATGTGTATTATATAAACATTTGGTGTGCGAACGGACTCATCCAAAAAATAGTCTGTTCTGCAGGGTCCAGGCACTGCAAGGTAGAGCTGCCCAGCAGTTGACGAAGCTAATATCCCAGAGCAAGGTTGTGTGAGTTTGAGGACCTGAGCCTCTATCAGTATTGCCATCTTGACACTAGCTTATGGGCAGCCTGTTTGATACTTGATATAGGTTTTGGCCTAGTATCAAGACTACGTGCATCAAGTACATGTACAGCACTGCGCTCGCGGGTGCCTTTGTAAAATGTGGCAACTGAATTGACGTTTGACAGGCATTGACTTACCACGTCTTTTATGGGTTTGGTGAGAGCTTTTGCTCTCGGTATGTTCTTGCCAGAAGGCAAAGCGCGATTGTAATTAGCACCAGTGCAATGTTGCATTGCTACAGAACAATCTCAGCTGCTAGGTCTGCATCGGAGGGTTCCGCCANTGTGTGCATTTGCAGAGTGTCTGACATTGTGTACCATGCACCAAACACCTGCGTCATCACGTCCAAACTTGTGTATCTAGTTGTACGATACATGCCATTGCTTTGGCAGTGTGTTCCGTGAGCTTTATCAATGCAGCATACTAATGCCAATCCGGTCAAACACTGCAGAATGAAGGGGTGGTGGGCTTCTACAAAGGCTGGGCCACAAACATGTTCCGTACAGTCCCAGCAGNGGCCTACAGACATCCATATATCAGCAAGGCTGTGGCGGCACTTGAGGGTGAGCAGCCAGCGGCAGCAGCGGCAGCAGCCCCTCCTNGATGACTTTGAGATCGCAAGGACAGTGGAGCTTTGTGGCAGTCTGGAAGATGCGAGCGGCAACGGCTATGTATTCACTAAGTGAGTGCCTCACTTAGTGACGAGCGATGACGCGTCGGAATGACCCCTTTGAGCAGCCTGATCTGACGAAGCTGTGTATTGGTTCTTGCAGGCTGGTTCCGGGCTCCCAGTTAGCCGGAGAGACCCTAAAAGGGTACGTGCAAGCAGAATCATTCGTAGCATCTAGTCAGGTCGAGAAGGAGACCTTTGTACAGACTGCAGCAGCCCAGCTGCTTCAGGTCAGCCTTGACTTGTTTGACACGCAACACTTAGAGCTACTTCAGAAACTGTGCAGCACTGAACAGATTTGCTTTGCTGCAGACTTTGGTCCAGTTGCANACAATGTTGCCTTGCATAACTATTACAAACTGCTACAAACAAGGGGTATTGGTCTATTCGTGATGTATGGTGGAACGCCTCAGGTTGAAGGGCAAACAAAGACCAAGGCACTGGCTGCTGACATAAATGAGCACGTAAGGACTGGACAACTGTTAAATGGCGGCATTCACAATCAAGCATTGACATGTCCAGTGGACATCATAACGCATGCCAAGCATGCTTCATGGGGTTGACTGACTAACCTACAAACACTGCAGCCAGTCTGTCTGTCACAACTTGGATAGCATACTCTTGCANGCAAGGTAAGCAAGAGCAACCTGTGGGGCTCCAGGAGATGGAAGTACAGCACAGCTGAGCAGTGTCTGCAGATGCAGAATCGATGCCTTGCAATGTATGTCTCAAGGTGATATCTAGAGGCAGGTCAGCTTGCAATTGCAGATGCGAGTCTTGAGTGGCTGACGAAGTGTTCAAGTTGTCCGTGATGGCCTGCTCAACTAGGGGGGTCACCCTGTGTAGGACAACAACTCAGCTAAACCTGTCTGGAGGTGACCCCTCGAGAAAGCACGCACACTCTCACCTGGCCAAAAACTTCACCACTGGCGCAAGATCTGGCCCGCCTCTAACAGNATCCGCTGACAAGCAGCGCGCAGAACAAGCAAAGGGAAGGTTTCCTGTTCAGCCTGACAGTGCTGCTGCAGCGGCGTTGAATCCATTACTTGCTCAACTGCAAAGTACTTCTGTTGTGCCTGTGTGTGACAGCTTGTTGAACAGAAACGAACATTATTGCTTGCTTGGCTGGCATCCTGATGTGCAATGGGCTGTAGACAGTGGTGACAGACCTGCAGTGATATGCGCCAAGGGCTGCTCACCCTGTTGATTTTCGTACAAGTATATTGTAGCCGCATTTTCGCCACACCTTGTCAACAGAGGGATAGCATATCATGGGCCTTTCNCGATGTTATCTTGTTGTGCCGTGTTTCCTGCTCCCCCATTAAGCCCCTGAACCTTGTACAACTTTGCCAAGATGTCTGCTGTTGCCCAGAGTCAACTTGTCAGGACCTCAACATGCCAGCGAAACCAGTGTTTCACAAGTGTCCGACCTGCGGTGGTTGGCGTACCTGCTCTTAGGCCAAGAAGCATAACCAACAGGTTTGTTCATAGTCCACTTGACAAGTCGGGGCCNCCAGAAATTGCATGTGGGCGCTTCGTCAAGCAGCCCTTGTGAGCACGGATCAGATCGTAACGATCTTGATGAGGTCAATCCTGTTCAACGGCCGCTCTTGTGTTCATGATGCTTAGGTCAAGACTCGCCGNAAGCAGATGCACTGTGCGCCATCGGGTGAAGCTGGTCCGTGAACGCCCGCTGAGTTTAAGAGGCGTATCTTGGTACCTATCAACAAATGCAAAGCTTCTTGCTAAGCTAAGGTGGCTGATCGGTATCGCAGCTTGCTACTGCTGGGCCCCACGCGAAGCCTCGAGCTATGTCTAGGAAAGAAAACGCCTTGGATCTAGCCAAATTTGTTGACAAAGGTGTGCGAGTCAAGCTGTCAGGCGGCCGAGAAGGTACTTCAAGGCAGTTTGACATCTCGAGTGCACTGTGCTTGTACCTGAGCTGCTTCTAGGTGGTTTGTAACTGCAGTGCAAGGCACTCTGAAAGGCTACGACCANATCCTGCTCCTGGTCAGTCAGTGTCTGGCTGCAGCCCATTTCACCAGCCTGTGCAGCAGCCAATGCATGTGTTGGCTTAAAGGTCGTCATGTTGAGCTGAATTGTGCAAATCACAGTACTCTTGAAGCAGTTTGGACAAAGCGCTGGCTTACAGCATGGCTCGTCCTTGAGACAAACATAAGGCCGACCTTCAATTGGGTTCTTTCGCATAGCAGACGCATGCTCTATTGGCTGAACAACACAGGCTATGCATGTGAGCACACTACCTCCAGCACAGTCTTGAGTAAAATGAGGGTCTTCAATGGAAGGCCAGCTGGCAGGTAAGACCGGGTGCCCAGCCACTGGACCCGCTCCCCCAAGAGCGTAAAAATGGAAGCCACGTTCGCCTTGCTCATCTTACTTGCCATTACCAGTAAGGCATGTATGCAGCTGCATAGACAAAACNAAGGTGAATGTAGGCAGCGGTAGTTGAAAACCTTTTTGTAACTACGACAAGCAGTCTTGATGCATGCACCTGTGGCACTGTGGGCGCTGCGCAATGTGTCAGCAGTGTGCTCGTGATGTCTCACATGTCAGGCAGCATGCTTTTGATGTGGTGTGGATACATGCAACGTAGACTATGACAGTCCAGCTGGAGTGTCGTCAGACACAAGATCGTTACGGTACATGGAAGCTGGTAGTAGCTAATGTTACGATCTGCTCTCGCGAAATCTGAATTGGCTTGGTGCTCACATTCGACATAGTCATCAACTCCAGCCATCCCTTTAGCTAGGGTCTAAAGTATTAGCGAACATTTCGCGTGGGTTGTTGTCACGCTCGTGAGGAAAGGCAAGCCAACCCCGGTTTCGGCACTACCCGCCCGCGATTTGATCTCGCTTATCCGGTGGTACTTACATTGCCTTGCAAGTCACTCGTGTCTTCCNTTGCGCTTGCTCTGTCTTCATCTGACGTGCACATGCAGGTGAATGGCAAGTTGCGCGCCACACTGGAGGTGCCAAATGACATCACAAAGGATGCTGCGCTTGCTGCTGCCAAAGCGCANATTCTCCTGGCAACACACACCCACACCCACTGGCAGCACACACCTACACCCCAAGCCGAGTAACACAAAAGCTAGGATATTGCAGCTACTGCAAGGCCCATGCTAGCAGTAGCCCTGCTCATTGTTGCAGTCACAGGACAACCACTCTGTCTTGCTCTGCATTGCATTGTAACCCTACATCNCTGGTCACTGCTGGCTGATCTGTTGTGCTGCTTCTTGCAGCGCTGTCAGTGTCGCCAACCTGCTTGTCCAGCATGGTACTGGGTTTGAAGTGGGGCAATACAGCAGGGGTTTTGTTTTGCAGCTGCTCATGTTTCCGCAGAGTTGCTGCCAGCGCATTTCGCTCTTTCCTTGCGCTGCGCAGATCCTTCTCGAGCTGCTGCTTGCTGGCTTGCAGCTCCTGAACACGAGCATGGCATGTGA
Organism: Trebouxia gelatinosa; assembly: GCA_000818905.1. NCBI lineage: Eukaryota > Viridiplantae > Chlorophyta > Trebouxiophyceae > Trebouxiales > Trebouxiaceae > Trebouxia > Trebouxia gelatinosa. The sequence goes on from KN805367.1 coordinate 2,709,437, forward strand.
ATGTGCATCTTTACTTGCAGCTGTATATACTGTCACAGCATGCAGCGTTTTGACAGGACTACTGCATACCTAGGCTGACAAGTATTGGTGCCATTGTCAGCCAGCTCTACATGCCATGCGAAAACATAGGCAAGACAAGCACACGGTGAGTCATCCAAGACTTTGTGTAAACATAGGCAGGNGTCAGTCCACTGACATGAATGGTAGAAAATGCTTTGTAGACAGTGGCCTTGCATAGGTAGGGGTAGGTGCATGGGTAGGGGTAGGTGTATGGGTACACTTGCGCCAGTTGTGTGCATGCACTACATGCATGTCCACCTTCTAGAGTAACCTTCTGTTCCTGATGGGCACTATAGTAACAGCAACACCACCATACATCCACCTATGGATGTGTTTGTAGTGCAAAGAGATATACCAATCGTTTGCAACGCCATGTGTGGATGCTGACTCAGTGCTGGCAGTACCAGGCATCTACTGGCACGGCTGAGTTTGAGCATCAGGTGCATGCCAGACAGCTGAGTGTGGCCACTCCCTGTCTTACTCACCTGTTGTGAGACATATCAGGTGACACACAGCCTGGCTTGGTCGTACAGACACACACTCAGACATAGCAGTAGCAGCANACAGTAACACTCAGATTATCATGTGCAGTATCACCATGCACATTTAGCTCACTCCTTGCACGGAACACGCAAGGTGTGGCTTGTGTATGGAGATGTGTAAGGCAATCACATACAAGTCACTTCAGCTTGGTACATCAAGACCTGCTTTAACACGTCAGAACACAAAGTAAGTCAGCAGTGATGGAGACCTGCCACATCAAAGTAGCTTTCTTGTGCAGCACTGCCAACACAGTTTTGATACAATGTATCTGTATATTAAGGCACCAACATACCGGCACAGCTATAATCGGCCAGAACGGCCATAGACGCCTGCCTGCATGGCCTGTATCTGCACACCAGCTCCGCCATTGGATTCTGAGAAGCCACAACCGAAGCTTCATCTTTGCAGTGACTGTGTCTGAGACCTATCACAGCAGTCTACACAAAGGCTCACACTGGCAAGCATGCTGCAGCCCAAAAGCTGAAAGCTGTATAGACTTTAAGCTACAAGCTGTGATGTGGAGGCAGGCATCCCTGCAAACAACAGCAGCACTGTTTGGCGACCGAGCATGNAAGGTAATACATGCCTCAGGATAAATCAATATGTGCAACGTCTCATACCAGGCATGCACACTCGCAGCTTTGGCATTCGTGAGTGTGCTGCACCACACGGCATGTCGCATGGCTGCTTGAGCTTGGTTCTGTTGAGCAGCCTTGTCCTTGATAAGTCCCACATGGCTCGTAATATGCAACCATCGTACTCTACTCCACCAGTTGTTGCAGCAGGGTCAAAAGCATTGGCACAGCGTATAGCATGCTTCAATANCCTTTGTCACAAGACTTTGCACCTTGTCACCATAATCATGTCTACGCTGTTTGCTCATCTGGGATGCACACAATCTATAGCATGCTGCACATGGTCTGCTGCTGCTGCTGCCCGATGCTGCTGCTGCTGCTCTTGCTGCTGACTCTACATGGAATATTGCTGTGTGTCGTGCTTCTAACACTTCTGGTGGTGCTGCTGTGGCTGCTGCGACTTTGTTTGTGTGGCAATGAAGTCTCAGCATAACTATGCAACACAACAGCATAACCGGAGTCGTGTCTGCTGCAGCTTTGGTTCATGCTGCTGCCATTGCTGCATCATCTATGTCCGAGCTGCAGTGTTTGTCCTTACTAACAGTGCAATGTTGAGCTGCAAGTTGCATGCACCAATCCTGCTACTACTGCCAAGTTGATACAGACGTGCAGCCTGGTCAAATGAGCAAGTGCTAAATGCTGATTGTGAAGGTTTTGCCACTTCATCATGTAGCCAAATTCTGCCAGTTCTGTCATTTCTGCATTGGTCAGACTCACTTAGCGGTAAGGCCCCTGGGACTTGGGGCAGGACTGAACGTGGGAGGGCTCCTTCCAGCCTCTAGGTAGCGCCAAATGTCCAGAATGACGTGGCTTGCTGACTGCTGTCCTGCTGACCGCCATTCATGGAAAAGGTCTGCTGCTTGAAGAGCACCCTCTGATCCCGCACTGATCACATCTGCAGCAGTCAGAGCTCATTGTGAGCTGCAAAAGTCAGCTGCAGGCTACCACGGCATGAGTGAAGCATGTCATTCATTGCATGCTGCACGGGAACGAGACATCTTAGTCCGTTCAAGGCCTCACATCAGCCATGCCTCACAACATGGCTGAAATGCACAACATGCCTAGCGGTGTAGACTTTTCTTGTCTCATTGCAGGTGTCAAGCATTGGCTTGCACCAAGCCAGTTGCACAGGAAACATCAGCTCTGCGCTTCATTGGGTAGTTTGAAGTCATAGACACGTATGATCACAAAATCAGGGGTTCCTCTTGGTTTGGCAAGGCAGTTGCACAGGTAAGTTATGTGTAAAAGGCTGTCATCAGCGCATGCAATTTCAGCGTACGCCTGCAGCAATTAAGCTGCAGGGCCAGATGTATGCTTTGCTCTTGCCTGTGCAGGGTCCAAAAAACTGTCAAGCGGGTCGATATTCAGGTAGGCATGTTTGAACTGGATGTGGCAGTAGAGGCGTCGGGCTGCAACTGATTCCACATGTGACAATGCTGTGTAAGGACAGAATTGTAGGTGCTGACCGGCAATGATAGTCAGGATGACAGGCTGCAAAGGCAGAGCTCCCTTGTTGAGAATGTCCAGCAGGGCTCCTAACCCATCTGTAGCTAGGAAGATCTGCACAGCTTCTGAGCCTTGTGCAATGCCGCTCCAGGTTGCATCCAAGACCGCAAAGTCATACAGCGTCGGCTCCTCACTCCCTGAGAGCTTCATCTTCTCCAGCTCCTTACAGAGGACAGCTACTCCCTGCAATCGTTGCACAGGCTGCAGTGATGCCACAGACAATGAGAATGCAACAAGTTGGACAAGGTGTGACACACAGCAGGCTGGCACAGGGTGCCAGGTANAGGCATAGCCCCAGTAGCGAGGTTGTCTGCACCAGCATCATCTGGGGCGGCAGCAGCCTTGCCCAGGCAGACGAGTCTTGCAGCACCTGCACCATCGATNTGCAAGCGTGCCTGCTGCTCAGCAGCCTGGCAGTGCATCCCAGCTGCCTGCATCAGCACCGGCTCTGAGTTTACCTTTGTCAGCACCCCTAAGTCAGGTAGGGTCCCTGGACACAGGCTTGACGTCAGATCAACCAGCAGCAGCTGACACTGCAGATGGGCTTCAGTCAACCAGCAGGGCGCCTGATTCACTGACTGACCAACAAGCCGCTGAGCTGATTGAAGTTGATCCTTTTGAAGGCATGGATATTGGCTCATCTACAGCAAACCTGCAATTAGGGCAGCTGGATCAGAGCTTGTCTCAGACTAGCAATGGAGTGTCACAGTCACAGTCGGCAGCAGCAGTGGGGCCTATGCTTGGAAACGATACCCCTGCCATGAGTCAGAACAATGCTTTCCCAAGCATATCCGCACCTACACAGTCCTCACAGGCACAGCAGCCCAATGTGACGCAGCCACTGCCTCTGCAGCCCAGCAGCAGCGCTCCTGAAGAAGAGCCCTTCGATCTGTACTCCGACTTCAGTACAGGTCCAAGCCCACAACAGGGAGCCACTCAGGCTAGCATGGCCCCAAGCAACATGAGCAACAGCCTACAGCAGCCTAGTCACGGCGCTGTACAACCCCAGGGCAGTGCCTCCAGCCTCTCTCAGCCAGGCTCTGGGCCTCAACAGTCCCCTGCCACCAGTCCCCACCTGCTGCGNTAACGTCTAAGAGCTCTTGACAGGTTGACGCAGCGTATGTGTGACAGCAATGTCGATGCCTTTGCTTTCGACCTACTACCTGTGGTGCTACAGGCGCAGGGCAAAGGTGGTGAGGACACCCCATGACATTGATACTGTGCTGACCCAAGTGTAGCTAAGCATGCTCTCTGGCTGGAGTCACTGTAGATTGCGCTTTTGATCATGCATGATAAGCTGCCTGGAAACACTGCTGTCATGAGTGCACAGAGTAGGCTTGCATGTGGGCTTGTCAGCACAAGGTGCATACCTGATGTAAGCATCGCAAGCAACATAAGCGAGCCACAGAACCAGAAGAATGAGCAGCATGAAGAAGAAGCCTGCCAGGGAGAGATCAGCTGAAGTGGATCCATGAGGGCAGGTGGCCAGCCAGGGGCACTTCTTGGGCCTGCGAGACCACCATTTGCAGAACTGCCCCTCAGGGCAGGGCAAAATTGTGGTTGCATCTGGGCAGTAATAGCCCTGCATATAGCAAGCAGGATGCAAACAGTAGCATTGGAAGGTGTACACCAGCCTCACTAAGTCAGCACAAGAGCTGATGCGTGCAGAGCTGCCTGTCAGGACTGAGCAATGTGACCCAAGCAACCCAAGTGGAACAGAATGCTGGCAGTTGTCATGCACAGCATGCAAGTTGCAGCGGTGCAGGTGCAGGTGCAGGTCTTGTAGACCTACAGGGAGGGTGCCAAGCAGCCCTGCATATACTGACAGCAGCAGGGGTGAAGCTGGTACCCTTTGACTCGCAAGCCTTGGATGATGCGTGCAGCAGTGCATGGTATGGGGGACCAGAAAGCATTGCTTTTGAGGGGACTGATGTGCTAGCCAGGTATGGTGCTAGCAGCAAGTGTATGCAGCCCTCCAATCTGCATAACAATACCATCCTCTAATGCAGCTTCTGAAGTGCTTCACAACAAGTCCTGAAATGTTCAACTAAGTGCTCTTGACCGATTGCTGTTGCAAAAACATGCTTTTGTTGCTTGATAATTCATCAAAAGCAACATGTGTAGCTATAGGACCTGGACCACACGCCATTCTGGATCTTCTTGCTCACAACACACCACTTTGCCGCATGGCCTGCAGTGAAAGACAGAGACAAATTCTGTTAGAAGCCAGCAGTACAGTGAATGTTAGATGATGGTATGCATGTCAGGATGCTGCATACTTGGCACCGAGGAGATGGCCATCACTATGACTGTCACCAGATAGTGTGCCAAATCTACAAGAACAACAGAAGGTTGATGCAGTCACACCGCAACTTGTGTTGCGACATAATGCACACACACTGCAGCTGTTGTGAGCCACACAGCACCCAATTGCGGAATCATAATCTGGCCCTGGCAACATCCCAATGGCCGTGTAGATTAGGGCCTACCCTAAACCCTAAGGCAAAGCTAGTGAGTTTTTGTGCACCTCAGTGACTTGGCGATCAACAGCATTGGCAAGGAAATGGCCAGCACCAAAGCCGGGTGCAAACTTGCACAGGGCCTCTGTGGTTGCAGCTTGCTTCTGCTCAAACTTGGCGCGTTCGCTCCTCAAAGCCTTCTCCTGCCAGTGCAGTCATCACATGACAGCACAGATTTGATTTTATTTTTTGATTACATGTTAGATGCTCATTCCCTCGCAGCACCAATGAGATGATTGGACAGGGCTGCAGGAACAGGCATCTAAAGCTTGCACTCTTGTCCACATCTGGCCAGCTTTTGAACGAAGACTTGTAGTAAACAAGAAAAGCAGGATTGTGACTACACACAAGTCCCCTTCACGTCTGCCATGCATAAGCTGCGTTGTCAGCAAAGCATACCTGTTCATNTGCGTGAGAGCGCCGGTGCGGCAATACACGGCGCTGCATGCATTGCATTTGCATGCCATTGATTATACTCGCGCATACGCATGATCAGCAGTCTTGATCATCAAAGGGTTGTTGCACCTTGCATCGACGTGCCTCCTCAGAGCTGCATGTTCATAGCTTGCCGTGGTTGAGCGCGGTATCAGTTAGCAAGTGACCCATCACCGGCAGAGTCTGACTTAAGAATCAAGCTTGATACTTCAGGCATATGGATTCATCATGAGTAGCAAATGCGTTGTCTGCAGTATGTCATGTAGCAACTCGCACTCCTCACAGAAAGTCCTTGCAAATGAGAAAACAGACGTATCAACGATCTCCCGCGACGCCGTCCAGGCGACACCTCATTGCATGCATGTGGGCTGTCCAGTGGGCTCTCATAATTCCTGGCCGTGGCTGCTGCTGTGTAGCGGGTAGAGTGCGCATTCTGTCAGCCAAAGGATGCCCATCAGTCATTTATACCCCCGCTACTACAATTTCACTTGACCCAACTGTGCCATTTGCAGGCACGCATCAAGGTCTGAGCAAGACTGGCTNTTGGCCAACTGAATTCCAGTCTTTTTGGCACTGTGCTCTGACTTGCTCAAGACCCCCGGCAGTGGTGAGGTCAAAACATGCTCACTCTGCAAGAGCTATCATCAAGCTGATGTGTTGAGTGAGGAGCAGTAGCACATGCTGTGTCACACCCAGCGGAGATGTACAGCCGTAGTTGTGTGGTATGCAAGCACAGTCCTTGTCTACTGATGAATAAGGCAAATCATGGAAGATGACCTCAAGACCCATGGCCTTGCCCAGCTTGACAGCCATGTGGCCCAAGCCACCCAGGCCAATCACACCCAGCTTGCTACCAGGCTTGTCCAGGCCGTAGTGCTTGATGGGGCTGTAGGTGGTGATGCCAGCACACAGCAGTGGAGCTGTGGCATCCAGTGGCAAGTTCTCTGGCAGATGCAATAGGAAGCTGGAGAACAGGCATGTGTTTCAGTTTGCCAAGACCGCTGCTGCAATTAATTTGATCTAGCAGATACGAGCAGTGTAGACGCTACAGTTGCAGGCATCAACAGTAGCCATGCAGCAATGTTTGTGTGTTCAAACTCCTGGACAGCAATGTACAGGTGGCATGGATTCACCCATGCTGGTGCAGCAATTGTCCGAATTACTTACTTCTTGGAAATCACAAGGTGGGTGGAGTAACCACCGTATGTAACATTGCCATCGTGGTCCTTCACGTTGTAGGTCTGCACTGACTTGGCACAGAACTGCTCCTCATGCTTGGTGCCACAAGCATCACAGTCCTTCTGCTGACAGCTGTCCACCATGCAGCCTACTCCAACACGGTCACCAACCTTGAAGTCCTTGACTGCTGCGCCAACCTGGGTGACATAACCAACAATCTCATGCCTGCAGACACACCCACACGAGTCAGACGCCACTCATGACAGATGTGGAGCATGTACACTGCAATGTTACAGGCTAAACTATGCGAGGCAGGCATGTCATAAATGTTGACATGACTTGATCAATACGTACAACTGTTCTTTTAAGGAACTACAACAAGAAGGTAGTGACGTTCAACACAAAGAATGACATTGTGTTTGGCTGAAGCTGGAAAGTGTGCCTACCCTGGGACCATGGGGTACATGGCATTGTGCCATTCATTCTTGNACCACCATTTGATACCTGTATCAAGTTTGGCATGGCTCGTGCATACCTGATGCCTGTCTACATGGTCCTAGGCTGCGAGAAATTGCCATGATTTTGAACAATAGACAGGAGTTTTGATGATGAGTATTAGGCTTGCTTGTTGTGTCATCACATGCAGGAGTGAATCATTTGCGTATCAGTGGCAGTCCTGCCGCAACATCCGGTGATACAGCGCATTAACGACGACCTCAACGAGTCAAACAAGGTCAACGGGACAAACCTTGGTGCAAGCGCACCGACGCTGCGCGCGATCACGCACAGGGGGCCTCCGACACTGCGCAACATTGCCAGCACGTATCGCAGCCTTGTCGTGAGGGAACGGTCAAGCGTCTCAAGCAGCTCGTTTTCAATAACCTGTCGCAATTGGTGACGACATATTCCGGCATGAGCTGGGCACTGTACAGCCATCTGACCTAACNTGCGAATCTAATGTGTGGTCTGTGTCAGCATGCTCAAGTCAACCTGTGGCCTGTGTCAGTATATGCTAAATTCACTCTGTGCTATGTGTCAGCATGCTGAATCTGCTTGGTGCTGCATGCAGCGGTCACGGAGCTATGAAGGAGAACCACTTCTTGGATGATGGTGCCTATTCAGCAGTGCAGATCATCATTGAGACTGTCAGGCGGCGCCTTGCTGGGGAGGGCGACATTGCTGCAGAGCTGCTGAAGCAACTCAAGGAACCTAAGCATGCAAGCGAGTACAGGCTCAAGATCACAGTAAGCCACCCCATGATCAATTTTCATCTGGCAGACTCCACACACAGATATCAAACGGGGGTAAAAAGCTGGCATGGCAGTTGAGTCAACCCCTGCATCTGNAGCTGACAGGAGTGGTTTCTTGTAATATGCAGGCCAACATCGAGAACACTGTGAACATGGACGAGTTCAGGTTTCTGTTGACAGGGGGCATCAGTGCAGGAGACATTCCTCCCAACCCGCTGCCTTGGCTTGCCGACAAGCTCTGGGCTGAGATGAACCGCCTGTCCCACTTCCTTGCCTTCTCAGGCTTGGTGGAGCAGGTCCAGCAAGATCAGGTCAGCTCCTGCAGTTCTTTTTCACCCTGAAGGGCACCACCAGGTGGCAGCCAAGGTAAAACACCTGCTGCATGCATAGCTCACCAGTCAAGTGATCAATGCGAGACTTTTGCCGAACATGTTTAGGAACACCAGCTTCATGCTTACTCATTGAGGAAGTCCTCAGCTTGGCAGTATACGCTGCAGAAATGGGCTGCAGTGCATGTGCCGCTAGCAAAAGTCTGTCCAGTTGGGCACTCCAGAGCCCATCCTCACTGACACACAAACTTTCGAGTGAGCACAAGCAGTCAACAGAGCCAATATGCGGAAAGTTGCTTGACATACACCTTGTCATCTACAGACACCCTGGAAGGCAATCTTTGACAGCACAACACCAGCAGACCAGCCCCTTCCTGACACCTGGGAGGAGAGCCTGACGCCTGTTCAGAAGCTGATGGTGCTGCGTGTGCTTCGCCCAGACAAGCTGGTCCTAGCTGTTCAGCGCTTTGTGCTTCAGGAAATGGGCAACAAGTTTGTTGAGGCGCCGCCTTTTGACCTGGACAAGTAAGTAACACATAGGCGACCATGCTCTTGTTTCATGTGATTGCCAATAAGCCTGGGACCATGGAGATGCTGTGTTTTGTGTTTACTCATTCTCACTATTGTGCGCAACATGGCATACCAGGGAAACAGCTGTTGTTCGTAAAGCAAGACAAGCTGTCTCGTATTGCAACAATGTGCTCAGCTTTGCAGCAGAATTTGCAAACAAAGCCTGCTCAGATGGTGCACCTTGCTCTACAGGTGTTATCAGGACAGCAGCTGCTTGACGCCTCTGATCNATTGCAGAGACATCGGCGCTGCATAGAGCCCCACTGACTCATGGATCTTCCAGGCCGTAAGGGTGTTATAGACCTGCTTCAGAAGGTTTACTTTCTTGAGCAGCTGCTGCCACACTTGGATGAGCGCAGCATGAAAGTTCTGAAGGCTACCAACAGGGGCCCCCGTCAGCTCCTGCAAGCAGCGACCCCATCATTGCACCTCAGCACTCAAGCAGACATATCTCTTCTGCTGAGATGCAAGTGGCCCAGCCTTACCACCCTGCGGTTGGTCCATTGCATGTTGCCAGCGGGTGACATAGCATCGCTTGCACAAGGTGGGTTCCAGCAGCTTCGAATGTTGGATCTGAGTCACAGCAAATTGCAGCCAGAAGCAGTTCACCAGTTAGCCAAAGGGCAATGGCCAACACTGGCAATCCTAAAGCTGGCAGGGTCATTCAACCGGGCAGCTTCAGACGTTGTCCTGGCATGTAAGTACCTGTCAGCCAGCTCGTTCCCAGCCTTGAGAGATATTGACCTCAGTAAAAACAGCTTGTCTACTGCAGCCCTGTCACAGCTGTTCAAGGCAGACTGGCCAGCTCTGCAACAACTGTGCCTGTGCTGGGCGTTGGCGTCAAGAGGCATGTTGAGACCTAAGCCTGCAGGTTTCATACACTGGTGCCACTCCTGAACTGTAGCAAATAGTTTTATGTTGCTACAGTGCTCAGGATTGGTACTGGTATTATGGCTTGCACAGCCAGGTACAGTCCCGCATATTGCCAACACTTGTGAAATCGACATGCAGCAAGGCCACACAGTCTGTACAAGTCTCTGTGCAGCATGCTCCGTAACAAAGTGCCCATAGTCTTGGTCAAGCTCACCTTGGGGATGGTGTAACCCCCAACCTCAAGGTCTGTTTGGGCTCTTCTGGGCAGCTGAGGAATGACAATGGCCAGGCGCAGGGTTTCACGGCAGGTCATGTCAGCATAGGCCATGTCTGCCAGGTAGTCAGCTGTCACCTCCCTGCCATGCTTTGCAATCACCTACAACAGCATATATAATGCTGAGCGTGAACTTTTGCTTTTTGGGTTGTTTGATTTGACATCCTGCATTGTCTGGGAACAAGCACAGGGTCACCTGTGTGCTCATCTCAACGCAGCCAAGATACGGGGGCATGTGGTCTCGACACTCGGCCACTGAGCGGCATTGATGACACTGACATTCTGGTGCCCTGTTCAGCACAGAGCAGTCACAGCGGAGCACCATACTGTGAATCATACCTGCTTCTGCTCTTGGCGCAGCTTGTGAAGCACTTGGGGCTCCTGCTTGAGGTAGCTCAGCAGCATGGTCAATGCTGAGGCGCTGGTGTCATGACCCGCAAACACCAGATGGAAGCATGTGTCCTGCACAAGCACAGCCATTCCTTGCAGTTGTACAGTGCCTGCGTGGACTAGTCAGACCAGTCCAAACATGTTTCAAGGTTGTTGACTGTTGATCTTGTTTGCAATTTTGGTCTTGCCGTACTTATTTCAGCTACAGATGCTGCAGANGCTATGTGAGATTGGCCATGTGCAGCAGTGCTTACAGTGCCATATGCTGTTTTCACTGTTTGCAGTAGTACTCACTAATGCAGAACCTCAGTCTGTTGAGGATCTGCTGAACAGTGCGTGATACTGTCGCAAGTCACACAGCACTGACTCTAACTCACAGCAAGATGCCAGGCTCACAGCGCAACGACAAAAAGACTAGCAACTCACCTGTGCTCTGTCCAAAGCTGCTTGGAGACTGGCCATTTTTTGCTGCTCTGCAGCCTGGACCTCTTGGCTCACCATTACTCGAAGTTGTGCGTGGGCGTCATTGCGCTCTGCTGTGGCAAAGCCCAGCTGTTGTTGACATTCTGACAGCTGCTGGCGCAGGTCTGACACCTCCTGCTGCCTGCTGTGCAGCCGCTGCTCCCAAGCAACTACCTCTGAAGCATGCTCAGTCTGCATGCCGCAATGTCGTGAGTTGGAGCAAGCAGGAGTGGACTTGATAGACCTGATGCAGGCCTGACTCACAGTGTCAGGTCACCACGCAGGCTGCTTCAAACACACACTGGATACTTGTTGCAGGCTGAAATTGGTGTGTGACTCACAGCTAAACACAATTGCATTCGAGTACATCCAAGTCCACAAGACAGTTGCACGCTAGACACCCACCAGACTGAATATGCAGCACAGCAACTTTTGTTCACAAGACNGAATGGACAAGAATGACCCGACAATAGAATACAAAAACAGCGAAGTGTTGATATAGATGTGAACACCATCAGGATCATTGCCCATCAAGTACAGCTTGGTCTGCAGAATGGACTGTGGCAGGGCATTCAAAAAAGCCTCTGCTAGTGATTGTGCGCGATATGCTGCAAACAGGTCAACCTTCAATCGCTGAAACCAAGCAGGCAGGGGCACCCCCACCCCATGAATCAACATAGCAAACAACAATACTACAAACACCAAGGGAGACACCAAGAGCCCAAGAAGGCAAGCCACAAAATTGTGTGCATGGGATCCATTGATAGCGCCCTGACATAATCTGATGGACAATCTACATACCAATAATTGCAAGAAGATGAAGGGTGAAAGCAGAACCCCTAGCAGAAGATATGCATACCGCCATTGGCTTGACAAAAACACTTGTTGGATGGTGATGATATCAGTGACCTGTGAGTACAACGAGTAGATCACATCAAAGACAAAGAAACANATGTTATGTGTCAGTATCAGCTTACCATATGCTGCGCCCACTGCATGGCTTGAAACACAAATGTGATCGCAATTGTATCAGCTGCAGTTTAGCACAGTCTGCCAACTTCCTGCCTGGGACCTCCTGTCGCCGCAAGATTCTGTCGCACCTTACTGGAAACATAAGACAGACAGCGTGTGGCTGCATGCAGGCTCATGCTGACTATGAACACAGGCTGCAAGAGGAGGTAAACGCCCGCCTGCTCAAGGAGCAGGAGTTGATGCAGCTGGTGAGCTCGAGCTCGAGCTCACTATAGCCCTCATTGGCTGCTTGACTTCAGTGCTACCACGGTCCCATTCCAGCTTGTACTGCAGCTTGCCTCAGATGTNATGTTCTGCATAATATTGTATATTATAACGTAGAGCCAGCCTACATGGCAGAGGTGATGTCAAGAAATGCCATGTTGGTAGCAGCACTGTGCATGGTAGCGGTGTGAGGGCAATTGCAAAACAATGCAGGTATGGCGAGAGGCTGGTGCCAGATGTATGGTTTGATGCCAAGAGTGTGTGGGAGGTGAAGGCGGCAGACCTGTCCATCAGTCCATTGCATCAGGCAGCTGCTGGCATGGCTGATGCCGTGAAGGGCATCTCAATTCGATTCCCACGCCTTGTGCGCGTGAGAGATGACAAAAACCCAGAGCAGGCCACCAACCAGGAACAGGTTGTTGAAATGTATCAGAAGCAGCCACATGTCCAAGGTAACAAGGGTGGCAAGGCTTCTGCAGAAGATGACTACTGACACTGCTTGTTGAAATCATTTGGCAGCATCACAACATATGAACTTAGACAGGTCTTCAACTGCAAGCAGTAGTATGGCATATAGCATTTTCCATGATGCCTGGGTGCCGTGAGGCAAAGATTCCCGGAGACAACTGGCACTGAATGCATGTGTCACGCTAGAAGGGTTGTCACTATAATATGTCTGCAGCTTGGCCGATTGAGATGCAATTGTGTATATATCCAACCTCAATAACGTTTTGTACGTGTACAGTGTGTATACCGGGTATGGCGCAATCGTTAACAGCAAGCATGCTACCATACACAGCATTCTTATTTGAACCTTGGTTTTTTGGTTTGAACCTCTTTTTTTTCTTTTCTCCCAATAAAGTGTGGGAAATGTGTCGCACTTACAGATGTTTCAAAGCACTTCAGCATCCGGCATGAAGTGTTTATATCAAGAGTCCCCACCACACTGCCCACTCGTTGTTGCTTGCTTGCATGCCATGCCGCGNGGCGTTGGCACAGAAGCTACCTCCTGGTCGGCCGTCTTTGAAGAACATGCATGTTGTGTCAGGGGTGGATGTAGAGCAGGGCTGGGGCAGGGGTAACGATGTTGGGGATGAGTCTGACAACACAGACGTTGATGAGGGGCTCGACCAAGTGACAGTGTTTGAGCACGGCAAGGGGTGTGGCTTCCCCTGTGTCTTAACTCCGTCCAGCCTGGCTGCAGAGTTGGCTCCTGATATGCCCCGCGCTCAAGTAGCTGAGATCTGCCTGGGTAAGGCTCTCATTGATTTAGCAACACTATGGCATATGTTATTTGACCACTGCTGCGATTGGTCAGGCTCAGATCATGTGTATCACTGCATGGCGTGCATGTCCTGTATGCCTCAAGGCTTGTGACGCTTGTTGGCATACATTAGTGTGCATCCAGCCATGAACAGAACTGCTCAGCGACCTCAAGTAGAAGGGCTCATGCAACTCATGGAGCCTGTTATTTGTGTTCAGTGTACAAACAGTGCTGTTGGCATGTAAACAGCAGACCAACCATCTTGAGCAGATGACCAGAAGCATCTCCTTGCGCTGCACAGAGGTTAAGCTGTATTGTTTTGCCTGCAGGCAAGAGGGAGCATGTCCAGCAAGATTGCCTAGACGTAGCAGCCAGGTTTGCCAAATATGCCATTGCCTCATATGGCAAGTTTGGCTTCCAGTATAAGAACGAGAAGTGAGTCTGGCTTGCATTGCTGAGCCCCTAAGCACCATGTACCCTCTCCCTTGCCATGACACAACATCTGGTGTGCCGTCGGAGGGCACGCTGGCGTAGTTCGGCAATGCAAGCATCTGATAGATTGTGAAGTTTGTCCTAAATCTGCTTGTCCTTCAACGACAGTCGTTTGGCTGCATCCTGGTGGGCACAATCCAGATGTCCGCTCCTGCAGCATGTGGGTTGCGGCATTGTGTTCGTGTTGGGGCTCATGCCATATATAGCACTTTGCGTGATCTGCTACTGTTCCAGATTGGTAATCTGGATCGCACCAGATACAGATTGGTGGATCTGGACTACCAAAGATCCAGGTGGTAGCTGTTTAACCATTGTGGTTGTGGAGCTGCAAACTTACACATCATTGCAATTGCATTGTCTGGTGTGCAAGGTGTATGCAATGCACTGCNGCACATCATATAATCACAGGTCACTGGCAACAGTGCTTAACATTTGCTTGAAACAATTGCTGATCATGGCCAGCATCATGCACCTAGTTCTGAACACCAGAAGGAACGGCATGGTGCATGACATGTCAGTCGTGAGTCAACACCAGTGGCTGTACAAATGTTGTCACAGTATTGGCAAGCATGATGCTGCCTTTCCAGCCATGGCAAGCATGCAAGGATGGCACAAACAGTGCAGATGTTTGTGGAGGAGCTAATTGCGATGGTGAGCGTTAGAGCAGAAGTCAGGTAAGCACAGGGATGTACATGGGTGCAATGAGCCTCAGTCAGGGCTGAGGGCAGCTCAGACGCCATCCAGGAGTCCCTGAGGGGCCGCCAGCCCATTTGGCTGGGCTCCACATACACCATGCCACACCTGCTGACTGTTGCTGGTGAAGCCACCAGCAGGTCTTGCACCTCAAAGATCATGTTCATGAGGCCTGACATGGCAATGATTTCACCGCTGTTCAGACACAGCTTCTTGTTGTCGTCCAGTACCTGAGCCACACCATATGTGTTGCATTGACATGCTGCCATCTTGCTGGAGTGCACAGCATTGGACTAGGAAGGCAAATGATCTGACTGCAGCAATGGCAGATGGTGCAACTTGTCAGACGAGGCTGCTGCAAATGGCTTAGAGTATCAAGTTAGAAAGCATGGCACACAGAGCACTGCCAGTCCAATGATGAGGCATTGACAGCCTTACAATGAGCTCAACAGCGCTGACCGTGTTCATGTTCTCAATCCAGATGGCATCAACAGGGCCATCAAAGATCATCCACTTGCGGTCTGGGCTGGAGTCACGAGCAGCATTGCGAAACAGTGTAGCTAGCACCCCGTCAGTCCACTCCTTGGAGGTTGGGTCCTCTGCCCCATACAGCTGGCCCATGGTCACAGCCTTGGGGTTCAGGATGTATGTTTTGACATGTTGCTCATTGTTTTGACCCTGCACATGCAGAGTACACTCTGAGCACGCACCCCTGCCGCAATCTGGTTTTAGCATGTGCCAGACGCCACATTTTGCCAGCATGTACAGCTTCAGTGACANTGCACATCAAACTACTAGTCAATGATTGAATGTGTTCTGTGCGTTGCGTGATACCTGTGCTGGTGAGCANGACATGATCACGCGAGAAAAACGTCGTGCATGCTGCCAGGTCTAGCAGGTCCACCATTCCGTAAGCTTTTAGGTGGTACTCGTTACTGGCGAACCTGTGTAAGAAGCTGTGCGATCTGGTATGCTAATTACAGTACATAACATGAAAACACCTAGAATGGCATGTGCAGACCACAGGTTTCAGTGACACGTGACTCACACAATCTGACGCTTGCACCCCAGCAAGCACAAATCCCATATATGCTATAGTGTGGTATATGGAGCACACATAGAATCCCACACAGGTTGTAAGAGAGCACTGGTGCTCACAGTGAGTGCCTCAACTGCCCTCGCAGGCCATACCAAGCGGCCTCACCAAAGGCAGAGAGCACCCCTGCATTGCACGTCACCGTTCAAACTTGTTGTGCAACTTATGGAGTGCCACAGCACATTTAGTCATAACTCGATCACGGGCAGGGACAAATCACTGACCTGCTGAGAAGTACAGAATGCCAGCAGCAGTGTCCACTAGCTTCAAGATGGTTGTCACTGCAGGCATAGGCATCTGGCTGCCACTTATAAGGTGTTCAGAGCTCTTTTCAGGCTGATTGGCTGTCTGCTCATCAATATCATATGTCTTCTGCTGATCCGACAAACCTGAAGGGGTAGGTTCCTGCACAATTGGCTTGGTGTTGCCCTGCAGCATCACAAAATGGCTCATTGCTGTTGCCAGAGGTGCGGCTCACCTTCCTGCCGTGAGAGAGCTGAATGTCAAGGTGATGGGACAGGCACAGACAGCGTGTCTTGCGAACAGCATCACTTGCAGTCTGAGCAGGTGTATAAGCCTGTGGCGCTGTTTGTTGACTGCATGTACCTGATGCTCAGCACTGTCACATTTTCTGGTGTTGGTGATATCAGTGAGACCAGTAGGTCTGTTCTCTGAGGTCACAGCAGCCTGCAGCATACAGCTTGACGACTTCCATANTCTGCGCCAGCTCTCGACCCTAGCCTTTTTGTTGAATCCCGCACAAGGAGCTGACTGATAATATCCTGCATGACAATCACAGAATGTTGACAAATTGCAAATACCTGTTGACCTGTGACACTCCCGCACATGGCTTGCCAAACCTGCAAAAGAGCGGTCAGCTTGCCAGTTGCAAGCATGACATGCGTAAACAGTGATGACGGACAACCGCTTTGTCCAGCCAATGCAGCCCCCAGGTGGCTAGTGGCCATTGTGGAGAGCCTGCTGATAGCACCAGGACAACAGCAGAAGTAAGCAGTGTGATGTACAGAAAATGCGTTGCTTTTAGCTTGAGTCAGTCCTGCAGGAGACGCTGACCTGACACTCTGGGCTTGTTGCAGGATCATTTGGGAACTTGAGAGGCCGCTTGAGGATGTTCTCAAATGTACTGTCCCGCTTGTTCCCCCTGCACAGGGAGCATGTAACAGCTCAGCAACTGCAATGCCCAGCAGGCAATACACATGGTGGAAACAATAGGAGACACAGTGGTCAACCTGGTTTGTAGGACAGACCCACACACATCATGTCACAATGCTNAAACTCCTACCCACATATGATGTATGTAGCAACGTGTATATACCACACGTGACTGTTTGGGATCAAAATGACTGTCATATGAGCTGGGAGTTGCACCTCTGTTGACTATACTAGCTCTAGCAATCCATTAATGCAACATTTGGGGACTGCAGAACTTTGTGAAATCACAGCAGTAACTGACCTGTTGGTCCAAATCGACATCAACTCGACAACTCACCTTACACAGTCTGAAACGAGTCACCACTTCCTGAGGCTACAAACATGATGTACTGATCATTGGGCAGGACCACCACACAGTAGTTACTCTCCCGCTCTGACTGTGCTCCACAAGCTGGAGGGGAGTCCATCCAAGGCATAGGATGGCTAGCATAGCCCCACACTGACATGACTGCCCATGGACATATCCTGTCCGCCACATGCTTCCTTGCAGATTGCAAAGCCTGCTCAACCTGCACCATCAGAGCAACAATGCAGAGGCAGCATATATAGAGGGGAAATTGTGTAGCACGAGTCAAGCAGAGCTTATACCAGCAACGTGCTACCTTGACGGATTGCACACATTGAAAAGCTTGTATCTAGGCAACCATTGCTTTGCAGTTCCTTTGTGTTTGCAAGTAGTGCTAAGGTGCAAGGAATAGCATTGATACTGTGTCCTGGCACATGTAGCTTTTTCTCAGGGCAGTGCTGGTGACTAGGGCTTGGAAGGCTACATGCATGACTTAACATGTGATACATGCTGGTACAGTTCAGCCTCAGCATACCCACAGGTTTAGCACTCGTGAGACATGCCCATCAAATGCCACAAAGCACTGCTTGCCTGACAGGACAACAGAAAGCCATGCCATGTATGGCAACTGATGTCTGCTGCATAGCTCTGCTCTTGCAACATATGCAGCTCCAAGTCTGCAAGGCACACACAATTGTTTACAGNCTGACTTGTCCTCTCAGCAACCTTTGCAAGCAGGAATGGGCTGTAGCTAAGCTATCTGCAAACAATGTGTATGTTACATAGAATGTAAGGCAAAGGCTCGCAGGTCTACTACCAGCTCCGCCACCACCAGCAACAGCAGGACGGGCCTGGCAACAGCAAGACACTGCTGGCAACAGGAGCTTGCCCCTGCACCTGACAATAAGGCATCAACAGCAGCTGAAGCAGGGCTTTGGGACTTCTTGTGCAGTGTGATCTGGACCAATTGAACAGAAAGATGCAAGGCATACAGATGATTGCAGTTCTGCGGCTCTTCTGGTGCTACAAATCTCTACACACTGCAGCTAAGGCACACAGCACAGCATGTGGGTAGATGCTGCCTTGCACAGGTGTACACATGTGGCTTGCGATGGCTGCCCAGCAGCAGGGGCAATGCAGGCAGAAGCTGACCATCAGGGATGACAGTGTGGCAGACAGCAAGGACCCGGAAGAACTCCTTGATAACGGTAGGGCGGGCCTCCTGGAGCCAAGCATCCCCCATGATGCGCTTGTCATAGAAGTTGAAGCTGGCCTGCTTCCAGGGCACAGCTGCAGGATCCTCTATCACATCTATGATCTGCCCAGTCCTGTGCCATGCAGCAAGCCTCTCACAATGCAATTGCTCAGGTACTCAGGCAGAACTCAGGCAGAACTCAGGTCAGACAGTTGTGCACNCAGATCCTGTTGACAGAGTCACATCCCACTGACACGCTGCATGTCAGCATTGCTCATATGAGTTGCTGTTGCATCATACTGTTGCTCGTGACATGTAGATCTGTTGACAGTCACCTCTCACTGACGTATTGCATGTCAAGCATTGCTCGTATGGATTGCTGTTGCATTGTACTGTTGCTTGTGACATGTAGATTTGGGNATGATGAAGCAAAGCAGGTGGTCATGTGTGATTGCACAGAGAGCTTGCCTTTGGGTAGCCAAACACGCTCACCAGCTTCTCTACTGTCAGGTCATGAGCCAGCTTTTCAAAGGTTTCTGGCTTGTATTGGGATAGGGTATAGTCCATATCAAACCCTACAGCCTATACTACAAAATGAGACCGCTGTTCTTCAATGCGGCATGCAAGCTGTGCCACACATTGAAAAGCCAGGCAAGCTGGTGTGGTGGATTCTGCACTGCTGCATGCAGCATGCTCAGCATGCTCTTGTGCGCCTTCATTCTGCCTGTGCTGCAGCTGGTCATATACGGGGTCGATGGCGGCTTCCAACCTACTTTTGCAGTGCCATTTGACAGCAGCCTGCTGGGACAGAAGTTCCAGTTCTACCTGGAGTATGCTCCTGTGCCTGGCAGGGCTGAAGTCCCTGCACAACTGATCATTGATGCCGTTGCTGCTGGAGATGTGCATGCAGTTGCCGGTGCATTTGGTGAAGCTCTGCAGGCGGGCTATACACAGCAGCTGGTTCACATACTGCAAAAGGTAAGCTGCTATTAGCTGGTTGACACTAAGCAAACGCCTTCATGCATGTGACAGTGTGTAAGCATGCACAANTACCCAATGAAACGGGATGGCTTACGGAACTCAGAGAGGACCTTAGGTCTGTGACAACGTTGCCTTGCGAGTACCGTGCGAAAAGCTCGGGATCCGAGCAGCACAAGCGTGACATGCTATNGAGCAAAAGACATGTCCGAGGCTTGATATGTCAGGTACCGGTATTGACAGGTCAAAATCCCATAGGCGCTCCATCAGCTCCTGCAGAAAGGCAAAACCTCAAGTGGGGCTGCAATGCAGGCTGATGCCACCATTGTATCAACAAGCCATATAACACCTCATCACCCAAACAGAGCTGTAGATCATATAGCATCTTAGTTGGGTCGTCTAGACTACTCTGAATAATGGTATTCAGGTGTCTTGGGGCTAACTTGATGCTTGTGTCAAGAATGTGTATGCTGACTGCATTTTCTTGAAACAACAGCTGCTGAAGAACTGCATCGTGTAATGCATGTGACTCTTCAGGAACATTGTTGTAGAAAGTGACGATATCAGCAAGGTCGCATTCCCAAAAGCCATCCTCATTGGTGTACTTTGTGAAGATGTTGCATATAGCTGCATCCATTTGTNCATGCTATAGAAAACCAGCCTTGTGCGCAGTCGAGCACGTCTTGGATCATACTTCCTCCTGCACCCTCGTACTGCTGTGGACGAAGAAGAAGTTTATAGTTTGGGGCCAGCCAACAAGACTCTCGCAAGAAGAATGTGGGAAGCTCTCATTGGATGAATATCTCTTGCAATCATGCTGGCATTCTGCCAGCATGCTCAGCAGTCCTGCAATTNTCCTCCCAAGGAACCTTGAGAGTGGTTGCCAGCAATGGATCTTGCTCCAGTCCCTGCAGGCACAATGTGACTTCAAAGGAGGCACAGCCATTAAACTGTTGCCGTAACTCACATTTTGGCTCATGACATGCTCACGCATCAGTTGTGCTGCAGCCTCGTGGTAAACACCATAGTGGTAATTGCCAGTAAACCAGCCATTGCAGCACCAAAGATGCACATGTGTGCAGTTGCTGCAGCTTGTAGCCTGCTGCCCCCTGGNTCCTATGTTTTCAGCGATCACAGATCTCTTCAAGGATGCACAGCCAATGCTTGATGGTGTGCTGACAAACTACCGGTCATGGGAGAAACTGCTAGCAAGTGCTCCCAAGCCATCTTCAGCTTGATGTTATGCAACATGAGAGATTTGTATATTGATATGCCAGGCCTGACTACACAGGTGCAAACTTGCTTTGCGTCTGCAGAATCTCCATCCCTTGAGTTTTGTGAGGTACTGCTGCACTTCCATTTGACATTGTGCTAAGGTGGCCCTCTTTGAGTTTGCAGCAGCTGCAAGACAGCCCGTCTTNACAGCCAAGGGCCCCAGAGGGGCAGTTCCAGCACACAGCAGGCCTCCTCTGGGGCTGCAGGCAGGGCTGCTGCAAACACCCCTGCCATGCCCAGCATGAGCGGTGCCAATACNGACGTGTTAAATATGTAGTCAGAAGCATACAGTATTTGATTAGTATTGTGTCCTTGTCATCACATTGGATAACAACCGCAAGGCCCAACTATAAACATTCAACAGGTACGCATACACCCGCACACAGCATATTAACCTGCAGAATCGAAATATTCGAGAAGCTCCTACCAGCTAGTAGAAACAGTGTGGTCACATGACCTGCAACATGCTTGTGTGATTTCAAAACTTGTGCCTACCACAAGCATCTCAATTTTGCCTAGGCATGATGCGCAGGCTGAGCACAGCTTGGCTTCAGCTCTGACTCTGTGAGCTAGGACCCTGGGTGTATGGGGGTTGATCTCTCAAGTCTAACCAGAGTTTGTGATATCAGCACCTTCAACTTTAGCAGAGACCGGCTAGTCAGCTGCCCACGCGTAGCCTGGCGTTCCTGGCAGCATCTTTTGCTTCCATTGCGGAGTCTCTCATCTGCGCGACGTTCTGCTCGCGTTGATAGATGGTCTTGTTCAGCAGGGGTAGGCCGGCCAATACCATAAATCCCAGCACACCAAAGACTACCCCTTTCCGATCTCCGCTCCAGATCCAGCTTTGCGCCATGTTGCGCAGTGCGAACTTGTCGCTGTGCTTGGTTTCGGGAAACGCATCGACCTTATGACGACACAGTCTCGTTCATGTTGTTAGATTCCCAGAAGCTGCCAAATGAACTTGGCGTGTTGGAAACTTGGCATATTGATCCCCAATCACCCCAATCACTATCAAATTGATTGACCACGTCAGAGGGTTGCCATGTTACCGTGTCATGTGCGGGGTTGTCAAGGATGTGACTGCAGCAGCTGCTACTGCCATGGCGGCTATGGGGCACATCACTCTCCTCCCGACCTTGACTCAGCAAGAGAAATATAAGCGAATCCACTAGAACCCATCAGCCATTGTCACTCCTGCACTATCATCCTGCAAGAGCCATAGGATCAGACTGCCCAATAGAGTGCCTCTGATGTGTCTGATGCATATACAGAATGCCTTCATGGAATGTGGCAGCCATGGGACCCCAGCAAAGCAGCTACTTTCTTTCCCCAGCCCATTGGGTTGGCAGCCACATGGGACCCTGACTTTGTCCAGGAGGTCGCAGACACCATCAGCGAGGAAATGCGCGCTATTAACAATGAGCAATACAAAAAGAACAAGAACAACAGGTGACACTAACACCTGTGTGCTTGACCATGTGCTCTGCTAGTTGTGTCCATGGCTAACTGCACAAGATGCACGCTGTTGGTGGCGCAGCACATGGTAAGTGTGATCAAGCCTATATGACACATCCTGGCAGCATTCAGCAGGCCGTGCTCATGCAGTACAAGTACATGGCATGCATGTGCAATTGTCTGCCAGTTATAACAAACAGGCAGTGTGGATGCTGCAGTGCCCTCAATTGCTTTGGACCTAACATCAACATCTTTCGAGACCCAAGATGGGGCCGTGGTAGTGAAACATATGGAGAAGATCCCCACTTGACTTCCCGCATGGCTGTGCACTTCGTCAGGGGCTTGCAAAGCAATGATCCCGAGTATGTTAAGGTGGGTCATGAAAAGCAAGGTGTAATGTGAAACAAATCAAGTGTTTCTGCATGTGACCACCTTACAGGCAGCTCATCCGGATCTCTGAAGTCAGCATGCTGCCAAATTGAATCAGCTTATGTGTAGAACAAGTTCATACCCTGTTCAACGCAATGAGCTTGCTGGCACCTGCTCTCCCCAAACCTGCCTGTCAACAGCAATTTACCAACAGTACACATACTGACTGCAGCCTATGTGTCAAGTGATTTGTCTGTGTTCTGTCCAGAAGCGCAGCTCGTCAGCAACAAGCCAAGTTGGTCATGTGCATGTGTTTGAGCTGCACATGAAGTTGGACCTCAAGCAAATATTGCTTTTGATCAGCTGCATGCGCTAGCCATGTGCTATGCTACAGGCTTGCTATGCGTTCAGGTGGGAGCCACCTGCAAGCACTTTGCTGCCTACTCTTTGGAGAACTCAGATGGCTACTCTCGTCTATCTTTCAATGCCTCTGTCAGCCACAGGTAAGGCATTCTTGGTATTGCTGCCCGCCGCAGTTCATTTCTGTGTTCCTTGACCTTTCATGCAATGCTTAATATGAGTCATCCCTTATTGAATATGTCATTGCTGAGTGCTCAAGGTTTCCTTGATCTGCTTCTGATTCACACAGGNACGTGTTAGATCAGCAACTGCGTGACCATGACATCAAACGGTAGCTTTACAGCTGCCGCTGCGGCTGCTGCGTCCATACTGATACTATCTCTGGGCGTTGTCCTGTGTCAAAGCCAAGGCACCGGTTCTGGACCCCGTCTGGGTGATGAACGTATAGTGTTTCAGACAACGTTTGGGGAGCTTGAGTTGGCGTTGTACCCAGATGTGAGGTACCCGCTGACAATGCAGCTTGCTGTAGCTGCAGTGATAGGCACTCACCGTTGTTGTCCTCTGATTCAGGTGGCGCCAGTAACGGCTGCGCATATACTGAAGCTTGCAAAGCTTGGAGGCTATAACACCAATCACTTCTTCCGGGTAGACAAAGGCTTTGTTGCTCAGACGGCCGGTGTCGCAGGTGGCCGCACAGCGCCCCTGAACCCACAGCAGCAGGCATGCTGCAGCCCTGCTTNTGAGCAAACTTTGCAACCAAGCGTAATGGCGATGGGAATAAGGATGAATCAGTAGGGTAGGAAGGGAACCTTTGATGCTGTTGCTTTGCTGGGTTTGCCCTTGCTAGGGGCCTTGGCTGCCAGGTTGTTGAGGAAGGGGCGGGCCTGCAGGCCCGAGGGGGCTTGCCTAGGGGCAGTAGCAGCTTGAGGAAGAGGAGGAAAGGCTTCCTGACCACTGGGAGAGCCTGCACCCAATATGTCACAGTGATTATGTTGCAAGGGCAAAGCTTCTGCTGTGAAGTACTTGCAATAATACTGCAGGCAGCCAGCAGCTACAAGGTAGCGGACCACTCACCAACAGCTGTGTAGTTGCTTGTTATGTTTCGTAATCAAGCTGGTGGCAACCTTGCAGATGCAATTAGAAAGCAACACAGACATGACAGCATGAAGGGCTGACAAGTACAATGTGCTGGTGAACTTCATAGAATGTTACGTGTAAATCATGTTTCCATACAGGAGTTCCCTGCAATTACTACAGCAGACAATATGACAAAGCTGTTGAGNGCTGCCGGCAAGCTGCACAGCCCCCTTGCAGATGTGGCCCTCCCGGCCGTGTATGTCTCTGATGAGGCCGGCTGCCTGAGCCCCATGACACATGGGGGCCCAAAAAGTGCAAGGCGCAGTGCAGACATGTCTGCTCAGTTCCGAACAGTCAAAAGCAGTGACTCGCCTCAGTCCATTCCACCTGGAGAGCCCGGTCCTGATAGAGTGTGGGATGCCAAGCTTGAAGCAAAGATTGCTGGGGATGTAGTAAGCAAGGAAGGTGATGATCGTGAACAGAGGGTGTCGGACGAAGGCATCAAGACAGGCTCAAGGCCCGTGACAGGTGAGAGCAGGAGAAAGGCACAGCCATGCATACATATCTGTGCAACCATTCAGCACAGTTGGGGCTTGGCGAATATCACATGTTTCGTGTTCTGTTTCACTGCTGAAGCGTTGCACATAGCTGTTGTTGCGCTGCTGCTCTTATTACGTTCAATTGCACTGGAACTTGACCCAGTTGTTGCTGTTTGCATCTGCTCAGAACCTGTGTCAGACTCAGGGCACAGTGCACTTGATATAGCGGTCTTGTGGCTTGCACCATGGAAGCAATGCTTTTACTCAGCAGGATGCTCACTTAGTTGAGAAGGTATTTTGGTCCAACATCAAGCTGACCTGGTGTCTGCATGGTGTGCAGAGACCATGCGCATCAGCACACTTACAGAGCGAACATCAGCAGCCTTGAAGCTTCCCACAATGCCAATGAAGGCCGTGGTGTACCATGTCGGGACATTCAGCTTCAAGGGCATTCAGGAGACAACAGACGNTGGCGGCCACCCCTGCCCCTAGCATTTGCATGCCCTTCTCGGCCATGTGCCCTGCCAGGCAGACCCCTGCCTCCAGGGGGCCTGCCTGGTTGACCCCTACCAGTTCCTGGGATCCCAGCCCCAGGAGGCCCAAATGCTGGAAGTCCAGGTGGGCCAAGTCCAGGGGGACCCCGCCAAGGTGGCCCTGCATGTTGAGGGGCTCTGCCCACTGGAGACCATGTTGGAAAGCCCCTGCCTTGCTGTGGCGGAGCAGCCTGCCATGGCTGAGCTTGGACGTGGCCCCTACCTAACAGGGCACATGGACTCCTGGATTGTGACAAAGCCAGTGTTGGTGAGGTATTTGCTGACATCAGCAGCACACAGGTGTGCATGTTGNCATCAAAAGTCTCGACTAGGTTACTGCTAGTTATTATCAAGCTGGCAACATAAAGCAACATCTGGCTCTGAGGTACGTCTACAGTAGTGTGAGCTTACTGAACACACTTACATGTCCACGCGGGGTACACTGCTGTAGTGAATCACAACGCCATCATGATCAGTCAGCGACCTTCAGGATGTCACCTAGCTGTAGTTTCAACACCCAACATGTACATGAGTAAGCTACGCCAGCTTTGATTACACAAGGCCCGCTTGGCCAACTCAAGTGCAAGAGCTCATCAGCCATCAGGGTACAAGCGTGTGACTAACCACTCATCAGCCATCATGGTTTAGTACGTGCTGACACTGACCAGAGATTTCGTCAGGTGGCTATAGTACAGCTCTGATAGCATGTGCGTGTATAGCATAGCAAATTGCAGAAAAGCACATGGGTATTGCATCTAACAACAACAATGTACAAGGCCTTGGGCAAGTAACACGTGCACGGTACCAAGACAATACCTGTGGGACACACATGTGGGTACATAGCTGACATGTAACCATATAACACTGGCTAGCAACCGCTGTACAAATCACAGCATGACAAAGCATAGGCATAAACATCTTACAATGCTGGCTGAGACATGTCATGGGAAAAGCTGAGCCAGCACCGCTTGCGGATCTCCGTCATTGTGGAGCAGGAGGTCAATTACTTGATGTCGAGGCAAGCTCGTGACCTCCATGGTCATGATGATGATGTCTTCTGAAAGCACCAGCTCATCAGAATCGCTCATAATATCATCAGACTGGATGGCATCCTCATGATCATTCTCATGATCACTGCTGATGTTGCCAGCAGCATCTGCCATACGTGTGTCACCTGCTGCAGCAATGACACATGTCTGTTTGGTTTTTGGGCTGAACAATCTCATGCATGATTGTGCAACCACATGTCAGGTACATGTGCTTTGCAGCATACTAAGGGGCAGCAAGCTTTTGCAGAGCTGCAAGCACCGCTGCATATACCATACAGCATGTGCCTCTGCAATATAGCCCTGCATCTTGAGCATTTAGATGTATGCATATGCAGTGGTGTCAGCATTTTGTTCAATTTGATGCTCCAGACGGGATGCAAGCTGACCTGTCTGTGGCTGCAATGCAGGCTGATCAGCCGCTGCAGCAGTGACAGGCCGGGCTTTGGTCCTGGCCTGTTTGAGGCGATCTATGCTCAACAACCCTTCAAAGCGGTCTTTGTATCTCTGCATCTGGTACCAAGCATCATGTGTACTCAGCAGCATCTGCACAAGAGGGGCACAGTCAACTTACAAATGATGCACTGATTTGATCTCAACCGCTACGCATGCTTAAGCTCGTGCATGTTCCATGGCGGCAATGGCTTTCCAGGCAACATGCAGTTTCAGGGAAGTGTAGTGGCAAAACAGTAGCATAATGTGTGAGGCTGTGTGCACAGCAAACAACCCAGATCACAAGTGTGGTGTGCTACTAAGGAGGCATTCAGGCCTTACTGACCCTTGACTCGCATGCATTCAATACACACCTGCACAAGGCTTAGTAAGCAGGGCTGGGGCAGCCCCACAGCAGCCCTCAAGGCTTCTTGCAGTAGGCCTGCTGAGTCTGCTATGCAGGTGTCAGTTGCTGCAGGCGTTGACATGCTGCTGGAGCTGTTTGAGGGGCTGACNCCCCCAAGCTGGGGTCTGATGTAGGTCCAGCAATGGCTGGCTTTGAGGCGCTGTTTGATGAAANGCAGGCCGCAAATGCACAGCCGGCATTTTTTGTGGGGTCTGTGGCACGCAAGTCACTGAACAACATGACTCTCATGGGTTGTTCATGAGTTGTTGATACGGCTGTGAGATCTGTACTACAGGCCATATCTACCTGGTATGTATAAGTGGGACAGGCAGAGTATGGACAACATACCTGTACTGGGCGCCTAGCAACTTGATCAAGTAGGTCAGAATCCTCTGTCACTGTGAAGGTGCCTTTGGCTGGTCTGCCCCTCTTCTTCTGCCCCTGGGGCTGAGAAGGTCCCTGGGACTCCCTTTGAGCCACCACTGCTGTCATAGGATTCACCAGATGTCGCCGCCGGTTTGGCCTAGGATTGGCTTCTTCTTCTTGTTCCTCTGTTTCNCCAGCCATACGATGGCACAGTACCTGGAAGTGTTGCTTGAGCAAATTGCAAATTTGACTTGTCACACCATGTTGCAGGCAGCCAGGTTGCAGCATTTGTCATAGCTTTTTGTTCACCCTACTGATGCAGGATGTTTTGACTGCAACAAGGTAACATGTTTAGCCACCAGCCAGTGTGCATGAGACGACAGCCATGTGTCAGGCAAGGGTACGATTGTCAGTATTAGACATATTGATGTCAACCTATTGCAGCTTGTGCTAGCTATGCAGCATTGTGTGCTTGACACCATGTTTTGGACAGTTGACTCACAATAGTAATGCAGTTAGACCAGTGATGCAATCTGTCTGCTCGAGNCGTGCTGCAGTACAGCTTATAGGCATATAGCAGATAGGCATTCAGCACTATCAGCGCACAAGCATACACATGACTGACTATAAAATCTAATCAAGGTGTGGTGTGATGGGGTATGACAGCTTGCCATATCACAGCACTAAACACAGCAGGGCAGCTTGAGTGTCGCAGAACTTACAATGATATATTGTGCTACAGCACAGCAGAATGTGCACAGCACAGCAAGAATGTGCACATCAGAGCATGACAAAGCACAACAGCTGTGCGCTGCACAGCTCATAAGCACACAAGACAGCTCAATCGTACCTTGTAAACATAGGATTTGACTCCAGCCGCAACACATGACACAGCTGAAGGAAGACACTCCCCAAAGTGAAGACATTGATGCTCAGAATGTCTGCAATATCAATGAGCATGAAGGGCTGCTGCTCCTGGCGGCAGTAGATGTACAGACAAGCCCCGGCCACCTGCAAGCAGTGAGAAAGCTGTTGACTGCTAAGCATATGCTTGGTGCAATTGGCACCTGAATGTGCACAAACATGACAACAAAGCACGACAGTGACAAGGAGACTGTCAGATCTTGCGCAAGAAGCAGCATGTTTGAATCTCACATAACACAAGGGCATGCCACCGACTAAGCAACTGTCAGGTGTTGATAAGCAGCATAGCAATGTCAGTGTTGCGTCCTTGTGATATGGATTGTATCAAGTGACCATGCAAAAATTTCGTTGTCATGATGTTAAACATCACATTATTGTGTGAACCAAAGCAGACCTGAGCAACACGTCTACCACGTGTGAATTTGTGGTCCAGTGCAATACGGTATAGCCGGTGTGCGCCTTCAGTAGGGTCAATTGCAGTGTTGATTTGTAGCTGCATGACGAGGTGCTCAATTTCATCTCTGCCCTTGGCCAAGGATCTCTCATGCGAATCCACCTACAAGCCAGTCTGCATATGGTGAGGGGAATGTACATCATGTGCTGTCTGGAGCCATGCTNCAGCATAAACTCGCCTCAGAAGCGCTTGTTGCCAATCGCGGAAGTGGACCAAAGTATAGCGAGACCGAGGTCTGATATGCGCGCTGCATTGATTACGAATACCAGCACTGTCGCTCAAAGGCTCGGCACGCGTCTCTGCCCTAACCCGAGTGTATCACGACGCTGCACAAGCACCTTGCTTTGCAGAGCCAGCGGAGTGCACAGCGAGTCGCACAGGCCGGCTGCACGTCTCCGAGGTATCAACAGATTCAAATACGCTCTCGACTCCAGGTTGCTGCAAACCAGGTTCGCCTGCAAGTTTGCCGCACCTTGCATGCCGGGACGTGCGTGCAGAGGCGGGTCACGCGCAGGCTGAGCGATGCTTCACACGATGCTTGTGGCTTGCAGCTGGGCATTAGCAGCATCTGCCATGACAGAGGCACCTGTAGGCGAGTGGAAGAGCCCAATATCCAGTGAGCTGATTGTGTCTCAATCAATCAGACTTGGCTCCCCGGTTGTTGGGTCAGATGGCTCCCTCTTCTGGTCAGAAGGCAGGCCTACTGAAGGCGGCCGACAGGTCATTGTAAGACGGTGAGCAGTGCTTCAACAAGAATGTGCAGCTCTGCATTAAAATATCTCCTCATCGATCCCAACAATCCAACATTTCCATTTGCTTACTAGTTGTAAGCTGACTACTGTATGATCGATCCATGTTGTCTGCAGATCGGCAGATGGCAAAACTGAGGACATTCTGGCTGACCCTGCCTTCAATGCAAGGACGCGCGTGCACGAGTATGGGGGAGGAGAATGGGTGGTGGGCAAAGATGCCGTGTACTTTTCAAATTTTAAGTATGCTATCATGGTGCTTCAGACATTGATTGCACAGTCGACANTGAACGCAATTTGTATTGCGTTGTACGCGGTGAGGTGGGTCAGCACCGGAAGTCGCACGTTGTGTGACCGCGGAGCAGCTTGATCCCTCCAGTCAAAGTAGCCAAGAACGGGAATCAAGGCATGAAGGTCAGTTCACGTTTTCCGTTTTGCGCGCATGGCGTGCGAGTCTTACAGTCTGACGTCGTCCACTATTCTTGTTCTTGCTCTGGTGTTTGCATTTTTGGAGCCCAGCCTGTGTCTTGCTTTCCAGCAGGCTGTGTTACAATCAAGCTTTGTAGCTTCTGCCTCCTGTTGCTTGCAGATCACTCATATCGATGCACATATATACTGCAGCTCGGACAGTGAACCTGCCCCAGTCATGCCCTCGCCGATGCTCACCTGCACTCGAACTGCTTTACACAGAATCATTAGTAATTCTCAAAACAAGCCTTGTCTGAACATGCATCAAGTGTGCCATGGGCTGTTCAAGAGCCTGGCATGTCAGTCTATACAACAACTTGCTGGGTAATAAGGCTGATGTCTTAAGCATACTTGCTTGATTTGCACCTGGCCTTGACAACACTAAGCAGGAGCTGCTGAAAACGTGCCTGCAAACACGTAGTCGTGTGATGGCATGCATGTCTAGTGTTGGTTGACTGCAGGATGCAGAGTCATACCACCTGCCTGGGCACTGGGATCAGTGTTGTGTATCCAGATCCAAATTTTACGCACATGACAGGTTGGTCACAAGCTGTGTCGTCTTCTTGAGNGTCTGACCTACATGTGTACCATATTAGTTGGATCTTGCTTGCTTAGTGGGGTTGTGTGAGCATGTGAGTGCAAAACAGCTGTACTTGAGATGAACAGGCACTGTTCTGAGGGGTACTGAACTTGTAGGTACGCTGTGGTGTAAGTGCAACATATATTGTTTGCTTGCAACTCAGCTTTACCTGTAGTCATCAGCATTTTCTTGTTTCTGGGTGAACTAGAGCATCTCTTTACAATCAGAGCTGATCTTGTCGCATGCAGAGTCAGGAGTCTGTGCGGTGTGTAGCTACTATATTTTGGGTGTAGGAGAGGTGTGTCTGTGTAACACAGGCCTGACATACACGACTGCATTCTGGCTTACAGTCATCTCTGTTTCAGATACCTATCAGGTTTGCACCCACCCTTATGACTCTGCTACAAACTACGTCTGTATTCATGCGCATGTTAAACCGTGTTTTCCTTTCTGGCAGTATGGAAAGGCACATTGCAACATGACGGAGCTGTGTGTGCATGGCAACACAATTAGGCATTCACAGCAACGCCCTTGCTCTGCTAAATGCAACTCCTGGTCAGTAGGTTTCGCTCCTTGTGTCATTATTGCGTCAATAGTCATGCAAGCAAGAGCACAGCACTTCTAGAACATTCTGCATGTTGCGCAGACCCACACCTTCACTTACAAACCAGTTTGCACCAGTATGGTAAACNAGGCACCAGTATTGCCAGTAGTGCATGCTGTCACATTGTGGCTTTGCATCTGCGGCCTTGCATGGCTGGCAAAGGGCTGCAAGGCTGACAAGCATTGCCCGCCTCAACATAGGCTCCCTTGAGATGAGTCTGATCGATGGCTGCATGGCTGCAATGCTGAAGTGTTGCATTGGCTTATATTGGCAGTGCGCTGTCATTGTACAAAGCTGCATCTAGTGACTTCTGCTTGTGCTGGTTTTTGGCTGGATGCACAGCTCCTTTCTGCACAAGCTGGGATGAGGGCGGTGGGAGACCTTCCCTGCGCTTTGCAGGGTACAGCCCTGACCCAGGTGGCAGTGGGTCATAGAAGCTCTCATGCCCTGCAGGATGCATTCAGCATGATCTTTGTATGTTCCACAGAAGGCAACCACACATGCATGTCCCATACAATACAATAGATACATGGTGTACACTGTGAAACAGTGGCAGATGGCAGCGTCACCAACAGCGTGGTCTCACAATACGGTACCCTGCAGGCGTGCAAGAGACAGCGCCTGTGCTTGCAAAGTGTNAGTGTGTACAAGCGGCAGGAACATAGATCCTAAACATACATTGCAAGCGCAGCAATCATTTGGGTAGACCCCATACTGACAGTTCATGCTGTGTTGAGCTTGATGGCAACTTTTGGTACCTAAGCCTTCCAAGTGTAACGCTTGCCTGATAAGTCTTGTGCACTGTAAGGGGCGGCTGTATCTGAGTCATTGGCAGGATCCCACTCACTCATGTCAATGCCGTTTACAATCCCATTCAGCTTGTCTTGGCGGGCTTTTAGCACCTCGTGTAGACCCCAACCCCCTTCCGGGGTGGTAATCTCCCATGCATACCCCTACAAACAGCAATTGCAGGACATTACATGTGTTGTCTTGCATAACTTGTACACACTGTCTAATGATGAAACCCTCAGATCCTCAGATGTCACGCAGCTCGCCACCTGTCAACGCTGTTTGTAGATAACAATTACGCCTGTTTGCAGTCCTGGCACAGCATTGTACACCACGTGTTGNTTATACAACTGAGGCGGAGAATGACCGAGTCATTGAGCTGCCTGGCTATGGCAAGCCTGACTTTGGGCTCTTCTCCGGGTACATTTCGACGTCGCATACCGTTTCGCCTGCAAGTTCAGCAACTTGTCATTCCAAGCAATTCTGTGCAGATACGTGACCGTTGATGAAGATGCTGAAAGGGCGTTGTTCTACGCATTTGCCGAATCAGAGACAAATGCCCGGGAGCACCCTCTAGTACTGTGGCTCAATGGGTATGCTGACTCAGTGCATAGTGGCAGCGCCTAAACAATGGCATGTAGCATCTGCTTGTCCATCACTCTCCCAGCCACCTGCTGTGTGCATGTATGCATGCTGTGCAGATATCTGCAGATCACGTTTGTCTGCAGTGGTCCAGGTTGTTCAAGCCTTGCGGGGGGCTTTTTGAGCGAGTTAGGGCCATTCTACCCGACACCTGGGGGCAAGCTACAGAGGAATGAGTTTGCATGGAATGGTGTTGCCAATATCATCTTCCTCGAGTCCCCAGCATTTGTTGGCTGGTCATACAGCAATACGAGCTCAGACATTGTGGTTGGTATGCACCTCGCAGTCAAGGATTATCTGCTTGTTGGAGTGTGCACAGCATGTGTCCAGCAGCAGCAGCATAAGCTGGTNAACATTGCACCGTTGAATGTTTGTTGCGTTCTGGCGCTGCTCGCGGCAATCTGCTGCACTACTTCGTTGCAAGGCCTTGTGGCACTGAAAGTGGGTCTACGGCGCAAATGCCCTTGTAGCACATATGCATGTGCAAAGGGCTCTACGCTTCTCGAGCACCGAGCGCAATTTGTTGCAGCTCAAATACGCGTGGTCACCTGTTAGAAACCTTTTCGCAGACAATATCAATTGCGCCACAAGTCGCGCAGCAACCTCAGGCGTCGTTGACGAAGACAACAGCAATGCCACTCAGCTGCTGCACTACTGGCAGGGAATGCTCAACGAGGTGGCGATCAAAGCTTCAGCCCGCCCTGAAAATGGCAGACCACAGTGGAAGACAAAGGAAATGCAAGACTTGCTTCACACTGCTCTCAGAGTGCGGCAAGGCAAAGTGTCAGGAATCATGCCAGAGCAGCTGTTTAGTACTTTTATGCAAATCTATACAACAGCAATGGGTGCTGAGGACAGGAAGAGACTTTTCCTGCTCATCTGCAAGGATTTTGGTGTTCAAGGTATCTGTAGAAAATGCTCATGCGATAGTGGGTTTGCATTCAATTTTGAGATTTTGTGCTCATCCTGTCTGTGAAACAAGGCCTCTTTGTGTACAGATGAGAAGATAGCTGCAGCGATACAAGCTTGGCAAGCAGCATCAAGTAAGCTGTATTGAGTGCTCTGCATCTTAAGTCGAAACATTGCTCACATATACAAACGTATGTCACGTCTGCCAAATCCGATGTTGCAGCTTCTGCGCAGCGTGATGTATGGACCACTACTGCTACAAGCATGTCACCCACCTTGCAGCATGATGCAGCTCATGTCANTGCCATACACTTTCAATGGCGTCATCCCATGCGTTGTTGATGTGCAACATTTTGGCATTGGAATGCATGGACCTAATCTGCCTGATCCACCTGCAACTTCACGGTGGAGCAGGGTCGTGAGGGACACACCTTGCCAGCATCGCCCAGTGTCTGCACTCGCAGTGACACCTGAGGCGCCCTTTCCAACATGTCCTGCCCCAGCAGGGCCTTCATGTCAGGTATGGGTACTAGCTTGCTCACTACCTGCAGCGAAGCATCAAGCTCAGGGGTACGAGAAAATTGTAAAATAGCTGTGCAGGATGAGCATCATGGCATGCTTTCAGACCCATGCGCTTGCAGGGTGACCCGCAACCTGAAGAGATCTTTTGGCATACACTGTGAATCTGTGGCTTGCTGCATTGGACCATGCAGCATATCTGAGATGGACATGACTCTCACATACCATTCGCAACAGATACTTATTTTCTCAGCAGGTAACTCTATCAAATATTGCAATTGTGCCATGCACCGTAGCTTACCAGTGGTTGCTGCCAGCCGGCTTCCAGACCTACAGGCCAGGTGGCTTTGTTGGCNTTTGCTGTACAACCAATCCATGGAAAGGTTCATGCCCCAGTATGATGATCGGCTTGAATTGGCCCCCAGAGATGTTGTTGCACGTAGCATTCAGGACCAGATGCTGAAGCGGGGGGAGTCACATGTTTGGCTGGATGTCAGCAAGGAGTCTGCCAGCAAGGTATGTTGCAGCGCTGTTCAGGGTGCTGATGTCTGTTAGCTTGCTACTTGGCTGTTGCACAGCATGTGAGTCTGCCATCACATGCTTTATTATAGCTGCAGCTAGCTGTTCTTCTGCAGGCAATAAAATGCAGAATATCTGTTTTGTCTTGCTTGCACTTTCACTGCTGGGTACATATGTACTTGCAGCTCACAGCTGCCATATCATTGCTTATTGCTACAATTTTTCTGAGCGCATAGCGTGAAGCCATGCATGGGCACCTTTTCGCTTTGCCATTTGCTGATCCTGTCATGGTACTACATGCATCAGGTCAACTCTGTTGCATAGTTGGTCAAACCATGTCTGTTGCATCAGCCTTGTCACCGTGACAAGNGCGCCTTACAACAAGCACTCAATCAAGCTGGGTCCAATGTGCTGCAAGGCTGCACTGAAGGCATCTGCAAGCTCCTGAGCTGTGACTGCCTTGACTGCATGCTTCACCCCCATGCCCTGAGCCAGGGCTACCCAGTCGATGCAGGGCTGCCCAATCTCAGTGAGTGCTCTTGCTGCCTTGCCCTGACCTCCACCAGGTATCTTCTGCCTCGCCATCTCAAGCTGCAGCAGCATGCAAAGTGCCCTGCCTGTCCATGTCAGCACAATTCAGCCCAAATGACACAATGCAAAAGCGTGAAGCAACGGCAGTTGTGTGCTGCCATGTTGTACGGATGCCATGAACTGGCCTCACCTTCAAGATGGCATATGTTCTGTTGGCACAGATTATAGTGATCACATGAAGCTGCTCTCTAGCTTGCGTCCACAGAGCTTGCAGTGAGTACATTGCACTCCCATCAGCCTGTCACCAGATGATGTCAATGAGCAGTAGTTGTGGTAGACGACACTGTTTCACAGGTTACTGCTCTCGGCCACTACTTTTGCTTCAATTCATGCACAAGCTGAAAGCACAACAGTCTCTTGTGAGGGATGCAATCAATTCTAGACTGCCATGATCTCAGGGTATGCAATGGCTGTGCAGCCATTTGACACAGTTAGGCTTCCATCTTTGTGTCACTGCTGGCAATAACTGAGAGATGAGATGTGGTACAGTCAGCATCACAATCTGCGTTACAAACATCAACATAATTCATCAGCACATTGAGCACATGCCTCTGCTATCTCCCATGCATCCGCATACGTTTGCCAGCGCTGCAGAGCTTGCAAAGCAGCCAGCATGGTTTGGGGGAGGCCGGTTCAGCGGCAGAGAGGGCAAAATGGCTCGCATCAGGCAGCAAGAAGCCCTTGCAGCTGCAAAGCTGGGCCTTGCTTGCCCTAAAGTCGGACTTGCACCACCAGCTGCAGCCACAACTTGCACCAACAAGCGGAAAGCAATCTCAGCCTTGGACATTGCAACACAGCTCCAGCCTCAGACTGCCTCGGTGACGCTTGCTGCTGCAAAGGGTGCTTCTAGCAGAAAGGCAAAAAGCAAAAAGCAGAAAGCAGTTCAAGCTATAGCTGAAGTTCCAGCTGCTCCATCTGGCCAGGAGCCTGACCCCGCAGGAGCGTCTGAGCCAGTCAGGAAACGCATTGTCGTAGAGCCAGCTTTCAACCCAGCGCCTGCAGCACCCTTCATTCAGACCCCTGCATCAGGTTGGTGGGGAGCCAAAAAATTCACTTCTGCAGGTATGCTACTGCTGTGTTTTGCTATGCACTGTCTCACAGCAGGCACACACAGAGGCTGCGTTGTGCAGCAGTTTGCAGNGTTTAGCATTGCAATTATGTGTTGGTAGTTTCTGACAGCACCCACCTCACAGTAGGTCCCCTCAAATCCGGCTTGGCATTTGCACTTGCTGTTGCTGCAGGTTCCATGTCCTGAGCACAAGTTTTGTGCACAGAAGCAGCATGAGTNGCTGGTGCTTTTGTGATTGAATACATAGGTATGCAGCGTTTTGGCTATACACCTCAACAGGCCTGTCGTGGACCAGCTCGATTGTCCGAATGTCATGCAGGCGAAGTAGTGTCACCAAAAGAGGCTGCCCAGCGGATCCACAGATATGAGGCAGAGGGACAGAACCACACCTATTTCATGAACATCAGGTCAGCTTCCTCGTGAGCAGGGCTGGCTGAGCCACACAGCGACAATAGATGCTGCATGCACTACACCTAGTCCACCGTCATCGTACATTTTGCTGATTCATGCGTGAGAACATTGCATGCCACATGTCAGGCAGTGTCCTGTCAGCACCCAGCAGATGATGCTCAAAATTTTGTGTACAATGCAGTGCCAATGCTATCATTGACGCTACTAAGCGGGCCAACAGAGCGCGCTTTATCAATCACTCATGTGAACCCAACTGCGAGACACAGAAGTGGGTGGTTGATGGCAGAGTGTGTGNCAGCCACAGCTGATAAAACGCATACCATCCTGTCTTGAAGTCACTGTGCTTGGACATACCACTGATTACCATCATTCTTGATGGCTTTGAGATTACTGACTGCACATGTTGACTACATTTGACCCTGGTAAGTTGTCTGCAGCCATGATTTTGGAGCGCATTGTCGGCCGGGACGTCACAAACCCTATTGGGGCCAAAAGCTTCCATGATGTGCACTATCTTCGCCAGATGCTCTTCTGTGTGTTCAAGTCCCTGCATCAAGCACAGCGCAAGCTAGCATTCCATCACGCAGACCTGAGACTTGCCAACATCATGGAACTGATGCCGCCAAAGGAAAACATGGGGGAGCAAACCCCCACAAGAGCAGCAGGCAGTTCCAGGCTGCAGGACACATCTTCCCATGATGCCAGCTACACCTCCAATGGTGTTGACCGCCCTGCACAGCCTTCTGCAATGTCTCTCAACGAGTCCGCCTCACAGCCTTACCTCACGTCATACCAGCCTGCAAATGGGCCACAGCAGGGTGAGTCATTCCAGCAGCAGGCACAGCAGCTTGGAACANCGGCTGGTGTCAAACATGCATTACAAAGCGTGTCAAGGGTGATGAGCCCACTCATCTGGATACATGACATGCAATTCTGAGGTGAGCCTAACAAGAGCCAGACAGAAGCAAGTCCGTTAAGATCTGCGCAAAAGCACTGCAGAGCACAGAAGCACTAACACCACACAAAGATTGCAAGGTGCAGCTGATTGAACCGAAAGAACCCAAGGATCCAGTCACCGTTCCTGCGTCGAGCTGACCGAGGACAGGTCCGTTGCCGGCGGCATTGCACAT
Source organism: Trebouxia gelatinosa (assembly GCA_000818905.1). Taxonomy (NCBI): domain Eukaryota; kingdom Viridiplantae; phylum Chlorophyta; class Trebouxiophyceae; order Trebouxiales; family Trebouxiaceae; genus Trebouxia; species Trebouxia gelatinosa. Next base: position 2,747,151 of record KN805367.1, read on the forward strand.
AATTTCCAGTGCACTGGCATACATGCAAAGCAGCTGTAGCTGATAACTGCAACTTTGCAATTGCTGGGCATATCTGCTGCAGCGATATCACATACCACCTTTGTAGTTGCCGCATAGCATCACCTAGACAAGTTGAGGCGTTAGTCACTGCATAGCTGTGAGAATCATCAGAACAGCTATGGTCCTTGCAGTATCGTCACTGCACAGCATATTGCTGGTCAGCTTGGCCAATTTGAATTGTTCATGCAACTGTTGTTACAGTGCTCACATTGCTTGAATGACATCTGTCATGGTTCAGTGGTTTCACAATAATGATGGCCTAGAACAAAGTTACAATGACTTAGCACGCAATTCATGACAGTTGCAATTTGGTGGGGAGCAAACCTAGTGGACAAGGAGCCGCTCAAGAAGCAAGATTGGTCGACCTCAATGACAAGACACTTGCAGCACAGATTTTACACGCATAACAAGTCTGGTTTGCTAGATGTGCCTTTGTACGTACGCTATTGCAGGTCAGGATCAATAAAATAAACCTTTGCAATGCCAGGACACGAGGCTGGCCCTCGCCCATCCTGCTGACCTTATTGCCCCTTCTTACTTGTTGTCTCACCTATCCCAAGGCCTTGTATGTACCGCCTTGCAAAGATGTCAAAGTAGTAGGAGGCTCCTGCAGGCATGTGCACACGCTTTTGAGTCTGTTATTCACACACCCTGAGTACCAAGACTTGGTGATGCGTCTTGCACTGGGCATCAGCCAAACCTCTAAAAGGCATGCAGTTGATGGACAGGATGCCTTTGGTCTATCCAAGGCCTCCCTTCAACCATGCCTCGTGGCATGTTTGAAACGCCTTATGGCACAGACTGTTCTCTTCATGCAATTGACAGCACTGGCATAGCGTAGAGTCAGTAGCTTGCTGCTGTGAGGCAACATCATACAGGCAGCCAGAAGACGATAGAACACTGCAGCTGCTCAGGTTCGTGGATGCAAGTGCTGCACAGACATAGCTCAATATACAGAAGCATAATTGCAGTAAGCTTGCGCTGCAAAGGTGTACTTAACACACTGTGACAACTGTTGTGGCAGCATATCAGAGGTGAATGCAGATNCTTCATGAGCTGCAATTGCCTCATTCTGACCTCCTGCAACAAAAGACTATCTTTTGTTACACAACTCTGACAGTGCACAATGCCAGAAGGTCACAAGAGTAACACAATTTGCGATGCTATGTGCCTTTGTATGCACACCAGGCTGTGTTCAAACGTGACATGGTGCACAAGGTGCATACTAGCAGTGCCCAGGTCAGAGGATTATAGGTTGCAGTTGCAGTGCTGCAGTGAAACATGTCAAAGCTCCTGTGAGCCTACCTGGGTACAAGCCCATGTCAAACAGAGTTCTGAAGTTGATTGTCTGACTTGATGCGCCACCTGCAAGCAACATGACCTTCAATCAGCCAGCCGAGGCAGCCAAAAAGGGATACAGCTACATGAGACCTTGCTAAAAGTTTATCACAGTACAACTTTGTGCAAAAACATCCACTACCTCCAAAAGCAGCCTACAACATAACTGTCAACAGGCATTCATTTGTCTGACTGACAGTGTGCTTCAATCACATGCTACACACAGGTGGGTGATACACACTGACAGTCAATTGCAGACTTGGCAGTTGTACACGTGATGCAGAAAAGTTCTGGTACCCTGTACCAGCAGCGCCTCATAAATATACTTCTGATGGCAGTTCATACCTGGTGTATGAGCATGACAGGCTTCAAGAGCGCTAGTGTTAGCGTCCAACAGCACTCCTTTGTTGCTGAACATGAAGGAGTTGATTGGGCTGCGATGATGCATTGCCATCACTCTGAGATCCTCAACAGTCGCATCCATCTCAGCAACATACATGAGGGCAATCTCCACATGACCAGGTGTGCTCTCCACTTGAATGGGCTGATACACACAGTGCATGAAGTTGTATTTATACACGTGTGGTACTGTGAGACACTGAATTCACTTACACTTTGCATGCAGCTCTTGCAGTAAGTGGTATACTTGTAAATCACTGTCTTGCGAATGGTGCAGGCTGCAAAGACCTGACAGCATTAGGCTGTGCTTCAAAACCAGCAAAATGCGAGCGGTGGACGTCCTGTTACAGAGGCATGCTGTATGTGTTGACTTTGTGGAGGCGTTGTTGGCAAGTGGAGCAGAGTTGCATACAGGAACATGCAATGCGATGCAATGTTGTTTGCTCAAGGCTTGCAGCGCATCCCAGTAGCTGACTGCAGCTATGACTTGCAAGCTCCCTGACAGTGGTAGTGCTTGGCTTGAGCAATGCAGGACATTGTTGCTGTGGTACCTTGCTGTCAAGTCTGATGAGGCAATCAGGCCTGTCTCTGATGATGCCCTGGAAGTAAGGCCTGAACAGCTTGTATACATCTGTCCGAGAGCAGTGGACCTTTCCTCCCTGAGTGTGATGAACAGCAAATTCAGACCCTTGCAAACAAGAGCAACATTCAAGCTGAGCTGATCTGCTCTGTTGCCATGACATTTAGGAATGCAGTTGCGTGTGATGCAGAGGGCAGCAGTGTGTCCTGAAACCACTGCTGGTGTGACTGGATTGTTGAAAGTTGAAACAAACTGCACTGGATACGCATATCAGGCGTAGCACTCACTCTGATAATTGCAAGCTCCAAGTCCTGTCTGGCCTTACGATCAGACGCAGCAAGTGAGGCGACATACTCGTTGCAGGCAGATGCTGGCCGAGGCGTTCCAAAGCGTCGATGGCAATCAAAGTTCTGGAAGATAACACTTGATTGACCCTCGTCTGCAGTGCCTGCTCCACTGCAATATTACAAGTCATGTTGCGCAGATGCTCACACAGCACTGCTACCTTTTGTATGTTGCAAGCCATGACGTAGGTGGTGTGTGCTCCGTATACCAGAAGTGCAAGTACCTGTTGGCATTACGAAAGATGCCGGGAGCTACAATTGTTATTGGCTTTTGCAATTCATGAAGCACTTCAAAATCTTCCAACTTCCATACACGGCCCTGCACCTGAGCCGCAAGAAATCTAGGAGGCGAGGCTTCGGTAACGGTGTCTTTTACTTCCAGCTCCGGGTCAGGTTGCCTGCACGAGAAGCGCATCTGCGCTGTGCGAAGGCTGCAGCCTGTTCCTACGAAACAGGCTGGGTAGGCGCTTTCACGTTGTGCACATNTGCACTATGTCACGCAGCAATAGGCTCTTTAAATCAAGTCTTTGTACGGTACACTGGCTGCGAAGTAAAGTTGTGTACATTGCATGCTCGAAGACTGACAGATCTTGTGGGCAGCCAACAATCACGGTTCTACAGTGAGCAGTATATGTGCAGAACCTGACCCCCCATTTGAGACCAACACCCAAAGCTTTGCTTGCAACTACAATGCACTGTGCAACTGCTGGCCGGTGACAAACAAAGCATACAGCACTGCTGCAGAGGGGCTTGCAGGTGGACCAACCAGCTTGTGCAACTGCTGCCTTACATGATGAGATAGAGTCATGAGCGAGCTGACCTGTGAAGTCGTTCCTGGTGACCAGCACCTGAGCGGCTTGCAGATCCATCATGCCAAACAAGGAGTCATACAGCGCCATGAGGCCGCTCTGCCCTGCAGCTGCGGCAGCTCTGCTGGGTACTGTGCCNCCACTGGTCATGCTATAGTCAGCCTGATGTTGTAGTGTTGCTGCATTGATACTGGTTGTTCAGACGACTGGCTCCACCAAACATGTACTGAGTGACGTGCGCCGCATGCAGGATTATAACAGCTGACTGATCATGCACATTTAGGTATGGGAGGCAGCATGTACATTTTCTGCAGCAGCTCATTGTTGGGTGACTGCCTTGCAGAACACAACTACGTATGTCTCCTGACCATCCCCTGGCATGTCTTTCAAAGCTGTCGCTTAGTTAATGCTGATAGATATTGCTGCAGCAAAACTCATTCAGCCTGTACAGCAGTGGTGCAGCATAATGTGTCAGTGCTGTTGTACTGTGAGTTCACTGTGACTGGCTTTTGCATTGCAACAACTCTAGGCAGGCTGTTCACTCAAACCCCAAGCTTGGCTGTCTAGCACCAGTTTGGGATTTTTAGTATATATCCACAAGCTCTAAGAAACTTTTCTGACCATGGCTAGGTCCTTGTTGCCTTACAGTAGTGGCGTGATGTACTCTTCTACAATTGCACAGGATGTGGAAAGATTACTGCTGCCACTTTTCATACGGATTGTGAGTATGTGTACTTTTAGCGGCTGCAGCAAGGGATGCCTTTGCCTCCAAGTGAATGGCAGAGAGCTATTGATTATGTGTACAACAAACCTCCTCAATGACGCTCAGATACAGAATCTCCCGTACTTTGGCACTTTGAGAACTGGCAATATTTGCGAGACTGTGTACATGTCCACGATTATGTGACAGGGACAGACCACAAGACAGCAAACATGCAACTCTATGCTGGACCCAACAAGTGTGGAATGGATGTTACAGAAAATTACAGGTCTCTCAAGCGCAGTGCTGAGACTTACCGCATCCACTGTCACAGTGTCACAAGTGTCACAATACCACCTGCATGTAACACTATGTGGATTGCAGCGCTTTAACCGCAGCTATCTATCTGGGTTGCGGTTCGAAGTACAGCACTGCTGCTGTCAAATTGTATGCATAACGTTGACAGTCAGCAGATTGTAAGAAGCCCATGCATCATGGCTGCAGCTGCTTTGGCTCGACAGAAGCTCTACAGCTTTAGCAGCGTCATTTTGAGAACGAACTGGAACAAGCTGTGCAGGCTATGATGCAACTTGGTGAAGCCCCCATGTCCTGACATGCCATAACGTAATTGTGCGTGCTGTATTATAACTAATTATCTGTCCTCGCCAACTCTGTCCTCGCCAATGCGTCTATGGCACTCGCCCTGTCTCAGGGCCCACCCTGGGTTGCAACTTAATGTCTGCAATGCGAGGCCTTTGCTTGAGCAAGATCTGCAAGTGCATNTGGTACAGCGCGTACTGAAGCACAATGCAGAGTATAGCTTACCAGCACAATGGTTGTAAAGCTCGACATTCCAAAAAGAGATGCGGGAATGGTTCCAGTGAGAGAGTTTCTGGCCAGACTGAGGCCTAACAGGCCAGTCAGATCTGCAAGACTAGGTGGTATTGTGCCTGTCAAAGCATTGCCTACAGCATGAACAACCTGGTGACATGCTATGTGTGTGGACAATCTGAAAAAGCAGACTCTACAGACAAAAGCCGCGCAACCGCTCTGCTTGGTGACATGTCAGGCAGTCAGGCAGTCATACCCTGAATGTCCAAGAATTGTAGAGTCGTGAGCTGCTGCCATACAGCTGTTGCGTCCACGCCACCAAAGGCTCCAGCCAGGTTGTTGTTTGGTAGGTCTATACCAATGACTGAGCAGGGTGTCGAACAGCTGGCAGGCAAGAAGGTGCCGGAGGCGCCTAGAGCTGGACACAGGCNCTTGCATTGGCCACATTATGGCTTCATTTCCAGCAGTCGCAGTTTGTCATGTCATGCTCATGCTTGCAGATTGCATCTGAGGCAGTACTGCATGCTCTCAATGAGATACTAAGATTGTGCAGCTGTTGACCCTGACTTTTGCACCAGNGAGATGTGCCTCACGTTCCTGCAAGGAAGCAGCACAAGCTGATCAAAGGCAGTTAAAGTCATGCAATCTGGTAGCTGTCATGCAGGAAGATGACGAGGCACATGGAAAGATCCATACACCATACCTCCTGGATTGCAGCAATCTCCTTGCGATCCTTGATACCCGGGGCTTTGCCTTCGGATGCTGCAAGGCCTGCAATTGCTGTTGCAGCCTCAAGCTGTCCAATGTAGTCCTCAAACCTGTTTGCAAAACACCAGGAGTTTTGATGAATGATAAAAACGTTTGGCTGTTGCATAATTTCCAAGACAGAGCAACAAGCTGCTAGTACATAGTCAAGCTTACAATTTGCCCTGTCCAAGACTCTGGCCAAGGGCAGTGACTGCCTTGCCAATCAGTTTTGCTCTGTCCTCAGGATTGTCAGACTGAATTGCATTTTTCAGGTCAATTGCTGCTCCTTTGGAGTCAACTGCTGCCTTGCTTGCCACGTCTCCAAAGGACTGTGGGCCATCGTCACCCTGATGCTTGTCCTTGAGGTCCTTGTCATNGTCAGGTCTAATGAAACATACCGGGGTCTGATACTGCAGCCCGACGGCGGAATGCTGAGCCTGATCATGCAGAATGCGGTCATACTGGTCAGCCAGAAGGGCTTGCTTTGCCTCAGTCTTGGCAACCCTGGAGGCCAGCTGCTGNCCTCTGCACATTGCAGCCTCTTGGTGACGCTGCAAACAACCTGCAAGAAGACATGATGACAGTGAGCACATTGTCACATCGCTCGCAACACATATCATACAGTACCGAAGCACACCCTAATTGAAAAAGGTGAGCCATATACAAGGGTTGGTATGCCACTACAAGGCTGAGACTGTCAAGTGCCTCAGATGCTGAATAAGCCAGTTGCCAGTTGCCAGTTGCCAGCTATGATCAGCAAGTATGCACATGCTGGTAGCAAAGCAATTTGCACTGGGACGGTGAGTCTGCAACAAAGTCAATGTACAGCATTGTGACCTGAAGTCAAGGTGCATGCAGGCATCACCACCCACAGTTGAGGCTGCTATGAGCTCAAACACCACTGTGTGAGAACAGCGGGACAACACAGTGAGGGGTCAGGTCTAATGAAACATACCGGGGTCTGATACTGCAGCCCGACGGCGGAATGCTGAGCCTGATCATGCAGAATGCGGTCATACTGGTCAGCCAGAAGGGCTTGCTTTGCCTCAGTCTTGGCAACCCTGGAGGCCAGCTGCTGCACTTCAATCCTGAGGCGGCCCTCACCTGCAGTGGCAACAACAGCTTAGTTCATGCTGTGTTCATCACACCACTCTGTAGCATAGGCGCAGTGACTTGGGTGCATGCGTACTGAGAGAAGGTGACAGCAAGCTGTCACTTAGTCATTATGATGCTTTTGGGACAAAGTCAAATCTCGAATGCCCACGGCTGCAAGCTGAGGGACATATGCATGAGGGATGGCACAGGAGACAAGCGTAGTCATGTCAGAACCTACGGCACAGGCCCTAGGGTATGCAACCAATGAATGCACAGCGCTTGCTGTCAAGGTTGTAGTTCACTTGCAGTTGCAAACACAATGCAGTATGACAGAGATGCCTTTCTAGACTGCTACAGTCAGTGTCTTGAAGCAAGCTGACAGATAGCCAAAGACATCACAGAGAGCATAACTTTTTAGGGCACAACCTTTTTATCAGCATACTTATTACATTGAAAAGCCCCACGCACTGTCATTTTGACACCACTGGTGAATGCAACAGCAGAACTGCAGGTCACTGGCACACCTCCTGAAGGGTGTGAAAAGGCTGACTCTGCTGAGCTTGGGCAAGGTGGTCCACACGCTCCTTCATGACCTGCCAGGCCTCCCTCACTTGGCTGACGGAGGCACTCATCTCACAAGTGGAGGGTGCAGGCTGTGAGATGAGTGCCTCCGTCAGCCAAGTGAGGGAATCCTGGCAGTTCATGCAGGAGCGTGTGAACCACCTTGCCCAAGCTAGTGCCTTCCACTTTGGGCTACTTGGTGCTGCTTTTAATACAGGCCCTTCCACAAAGCCTACAAACATCCCTACAAGGAGTCTACAAGGACCCTTACAAGGACCCTTGCAGACTCTATGGAAAGACCTGTAATGAAAGCAGCACCAAATAGCTATGCTAGGGAAGAAGTACCCTTCAAGCAGTACTGCAATGGAACACAGCATACAGAGGTGCCAATGAATGAGGATCAGCATTGGCTTGTTTAAGGAATGTAGCGGCCAAGCTTTGTTAGGGTTGAAACATGATAGGGCGGCTGTCAACACTTCAAACAGGATATGTTTGCAGTAGCAAAAGTGTGATCATTGACCATCTGGAGGATGTTTATGTAACACTGAATGATGTGGTGCATATAGCACATGTCTGTGTCCAGGGTGACAGACATGTTGTTCAGCACTGATGCCAATTGGACAGAACCTCACATATCACCACAGACCTCATGTACAAAAGCCATCTGTGTCAGATGCACTGGTCAGAACTTACTGGTCAAAACTTGCTTCCAGCACAGGACATAGACTGAGATCTATCAGCTGAATTGGAAGAGACCCCAACACTGATGCAAGCTGCATCAGTATTGGGGCATTACAAAGTCCTTCCAGCCCTCCATGTGCATCATGTGTATCTTGACAATGTATACCTCTGAAGTGATGGCTGTGTGCATCTGTTTGAGGTTCTCTACCCTGCACAGCCACAGGCTCTCTGTTAATAACAGTAATCATAATGATAATTCATGGGTGTGTCAGCCAATGCTAGGTACCTACTAGGCGTGTCCTATCCTAGTTCTGAGCGCCAACAGTATGGCCTCTGTCAATATGGCTTTTACAAACCCATGCAGACACAAGACAGAGGCAGCAGGCAGGATAGCAAGACACAAACAACAGGCTTGATATTTGTGCAAAGTGTACACCAGTTGTAAGTGAGACAAACTTACTTACAGCTGCATAACACATGTGTGTGAGGACCTTTCCACAAGTGAACTTTACAAAGCTTTCATGCCTGCATTCTAGCATTCTNACCAACTTTCTGCTGGGATTCATTTGATGCCCAGGCTAAGCTTGTGTGTGTGAAATGTTTGTCAATGAGGCTATTGCCTCAAGTCCGCTGTATGCAAGGCTACCACATGCAGGAGGTCAGTCNTCTCTGTGTCTGTGACAGAGCTGTCAGCTGCTTTGCATGTCAGCATGATCAGCGACTGTTGCATACACCAGCCTGCCATGTTGAGCTGTCAATCTCGTGTGCATCTTTCCATATGCGCATGCTGCCCTTCAAAAGACCATTTTCTGCCAGCAAATCCTTGTGGGACTTCAGGGGCATTGTTGCATCGCAGGGAGACCAGCCATATACAGTCCGCAGAAAAGGCAAAGCTCTGCCACCAGAATTGGTTTCTGGCGGGTCCATCTGTCATCAGATAGACTGGAAGAGTTCTGTCATGCTGAACCTAGTGACACAAACCAGCTACAGCATGACTGTCGCAGCTTGTCCACGGGAGCAGTTGCAAGCCATTGGTAGCCATGGACCTCCCATGCCAGGCATTGTTGAGGTGGGCTGCTGTCGGATGCAACATTGTCCACCATGTTTAGGGTTGCAAGTCACTACAGTCGCGAGCATTTGGCATGAGTGCGTGTGGTGGCCGCTCTGGCCATGCACCAATGTGCGGATGCATGTGAACATCACATTGTGTTGTCTTGAGNCAAGATCTGCCTGAGGCCCCATCTGGTCGACCTGGTGCAGTCCCAGCACAGGGTGAGGATGAGTTTGGGTTGCCAGCTGTACCGCAGCGGACGTAGTACAACCTCATGTTGTCATGTGAAGTGCGCTGCCTTTCCCGGCCAAGGAATGACCTTGCATGCAACAGCGCGTTCAATGCAGCCAATGTATATTATGCTATTGTATCCCATGCTTTGCTTGGCGCTTATTTCAGGTCTGAATTCTGTACGTTGCTGCTGCTGTCCTTCTGCAGCCACCTTTGTGATAGCTTCATCAGGATGATGTCACGCACCATCAATGTCGTGACTGATCAGGCCAAGACCCAGATGCAGCCAGTGCACACAGTTGTAACACGTACACAAGATGAACAAGCCAATAGGCTTGCAACATGCACCTCACCAAATGGCGTTTGCACAGGCATGTGTATAGCTACTTGTGACACACTATGTCGCCGGAATTCAGCAACAGTGAAGCTAGGCATCTTCTTCAGGTTCTTAGCTTGCTGGATAGTAATAATAATAATTTACACGCTTGCCAGCCGATGCTAGGTGTGCCGTAGTTTACAGGTGTGCCAATTTACAGGTGTGCCAGGCGATGCTAGGTAACTACTATGCGTGTCCTGTCCTAGTTCCGAGTGCCCACGGTACTCACAGTCTGGACACTATGCACCATGTGAACGCCCTCATTTCTCGTCCAAGTCAAGATGCCGTCTTGTGCATAGTGTCCGCATAGTTTGATGAAGCTTTGTTTCGGATGGGACTTCATGCTCTCTCATGATGCGTCACTGGAGAACAGCACAACCAGCACATGGTTGCAGCCTGTTCTATCTCNCTACAGGCCAGACCCTGTATCAGCAGCAGACATTGATGCAGCATTAGTGATAGGTGACCAGGGGATTAAGTTGCTGCACACTTGCACCATGAGGTGTTGCTCAACAGCCGGTTGACCTGTGCTAGGCTTCAACCTCAGCGCTGTCTTGAGAAAAATGAGGTATACAATGACATTTCATTTGGGGGCTCAGCTGTGCCAAATGCCCACAGCAAGTGATAGTAGCAGCTGGCTGGCTAGCAACCCACAGGCTTGAGCTGATGAGTGCACACTTTGCACATCACATACCTATGCGTGGCATGATGCTCTTATGCCAACTGTCGTGGTAATGTTGCAGCAGCAACATCATGCAGACTTGCCTTGAAGAACTTGCCCATGGCCTTGTAGTCCAGCCCGTCGCTGCAGTTGAAGACAACACACTGGATGGCCAGGGCCTTGGACAGATCCTTAGTGGTCTCTGTCTTGCCTGTTCCTGCAGGTCCAGCTGGGGCTCCTCCCAGATTCATGTGAATGGCACCGATCAAAGTCCGGTAACACCTGCACAACAGCACATTCAACTCACTTACAGGGTCAGGAGACTGCAGTCACAGCTCATAGTCAGCGCATGCCTGATGACATCCTGCTTCTAGTCAGTCAATGCAACTAGAACAAGCTGCACTGTTTCGCGCATAGCTAGTTTCATATCACAGGTCAGCGTGTGATTGGTGACCGGACTGTCAAGGCATTGTTGTAGGGCAAAGATGGTGTGATGCTGGAAGTAGGGATGGATGCATTGAGCTGTGGACTGCAGGAGTGCACCTGTCAGTGAGGGGAGTGATGACTAAGCGGCCTGAGTTTCCCAGGTACTCATAGCCATACAGGGCATCNATGCTTTACTGACCCAGCACTTGAAACCAATAGTGCTCTAAGAAGGAATGAGTCATTGAATGGAAAACAGCTACTCAAAAACTTGTAGGCAAGCTTTGTATCTTGCAGGTTACGTATGAAGCATACGGAGCAGGGGGTACTGGCTTTGTGATGGAATGCCTCACGGACAACCTGAACAGGTCTGCGTCAGAGGTGCGAGCCGCAGTGGTCAGAGCAGGTGGCAAGATGGCAGATCCTGGCAGTGTGCTTTTTAACTTTCAGCGGATGGGCCAAGTATTTGTGGGCCCAGGAGTGTCAGAAGACAAGGTGCCGTGGACACTTTCCTCCCATATGCGCCCAATTCATGTCATTTGTTGGCACATGTTCTGGCATTCAATTGTATNGCAAAAGGGGAGGTCTAGTTTGATCCAAGCGACGGCAAGTGCCAGCCTTTATGATACATGTATAGCATGTGCATGCACACAGCTTTCTGAAAGTATTAAAGCAAGCAGGCCTTACCTCTTGAAAGTCTGCTTGACTTTTGTCAGACCCTTTCTTTATGTTTCTGTCAATGATGTCCTTTGGTATGGCAGCCTGCTGAGCTTGTTTGAGTACTTCCTTCAATCTGCCATTTGCTGCAACATCAGGACCCCCAGCTTTTACGGCCTGGAGTATGAGCTTGCCGAGCTTTCCGTACAATTTTGACTTTCGCATGTCTTGACTGTTCTGCATAGCAGGCGGGCTGAGGGCCACAAAGCGCTGCAGCAACTTGCTTGGCAGGTCTTTGCAGTACCTTCCGAGTAGCGATTTTTGACGAGCGTCGTCCCATGCATACAGGCGCGCATGTTCGTAGCTGTCTGCTAGGTGGTTGACACTGACGATAGTGCTGCCATGGAGTTCTGAGAACCTGTACGTGCGAAGTATGCATATGCAAGGCTAGCTGCCTCATACTTCGCAAAAGGCTAGACATATACGTTGTGCATTGAATATGTGAAAGACTAAAAACGCGCTCACAAGCACTGCTGTCAAAGACGAGCTATGCGGTGGCCTCTGATTCAAGTGCAGTGCTAAGTGTCACGACATGAAGTCGTAGCTAATCGTAGGATCATCTTGGGAGCGGCGTGCGGATACGCACCACGTTGTACGCCAGCTCACGGATGCCTTCACACGCGTCCCCCTCTGCACTTGTGCAGCAGCTATTGCCATTGNTGAGCTGAGCAAGTGCAAGCCAATCAGTCATGCAACAAATAAGTTACAATCTGCCAAAACATCAAATCAGCATTGATTGACATGCGAGCTGCTTNTGAGCGCAGAGTCGCAAGCCCGCACGCATGCCATCAAGAGAGCTTTGGCGTCTCTGACGACATCGAGTGATATCGTCGAACTCAGNGCTCTCCTCATCCAGCACTGCCTCTCCAGCTGTGGCAAAGTGGGCATGGGCTTGCAGCAGGGCCAGGTAGGCCTGCAGGGGGACCCACTCACTGTACTGCTGCTGGCGCTTGCTGACTGCAGCCTGCAGGAGGCCAGTGAGCTGCGCCATGAGGCGAGTCAGCAGCAGGGGATCATAGCCTGCCAGCCCACCTTGCACAAAGCCGGCTGCAAGGCCTGCAGCTGCTTCAACAGCTTCTGAATGCTGCTTGAGCTGTGAGCAAATGAGTCATGCGCCAGGAAGCCAAGGTACTGAGTCACCCAAGGCACAACCCAAGCGAGCTTGTTACTCATTGTGGCAGCCAAGAGAGCAGCAGATGACGCCTTGCATGCCAAGCAGCAGCTCGCTGAACTGCAAAGCAACTGTAGTGGGCACCAGGTACAAGAACACTAGACCTGGACGTGACACTGATCTCATTACTGTGAAGTGCATTGCCAGCCTCAAACTTTCTTCACATGGCTGCAAGGTCTCTCAGTGTAACACCACAAGAAATACTGTTGATTTAGCTGACTAGGCGCGCGGCAGGTACGCTTTGAGATACGTACACAGCTGCAACCTGCCTGTTGACTTTGATGATCTCAATGCATCCTCTGTCTGCACCCAGTTGGCTCTTGCAAGATGCAAAAAATGTCAGAGACCCTCTGCTTGTGTCAGACCTTTACAAGCTCTGGGCCCTTCAGCCAGTCGGTTGGACAGATGCCTGGTTTGCAAGAGCAGTGCNTTCGCGCGATCTAGTATCGATTCTGCCTTCTGGCTCTAGTAGACACGCAGCGAGCATACTTTTCACACAGGACGGGCAACGACGTCTGAATCTACCACGGAAACAGGATGCCTCTCGCGTTATAGCATTTGCAGTTTGTTGGAGTCTAGATCAACGTCATGCCGGGTCAGCGCACGTTATCGCAGCAGCACGCATCGATGGAAGACACCAGAGGGGACATTTTTGACCTAGAGGTATAGAGCTCGTCAATGGCTTTACTGCTCAGACACAATCGTTTTTATGTGCAACTTTAAACAAGCAGACGTCGTTGGCAGACAAACTCAGGCCATGTATGCTGACTGTACCTTTCTNCTGTTGTGCGCAGACATTTGAAGTTGCAAGTACGCATGTATTGACCTGGTAGGTTGACTTGCCAGCATAGCAAGATATCGGATTTTAGTCACGGTCGATTTAGTCATGGTCCCTTCGAAATGCAGCGCTTTCGGTGCAAACGGTTTGGTCAAAGGTGCAAGCCCCATTCTGCAGCAACAAGCGGCCGCTACAATGCAGCGCTTGTTGCAGGCGAGTGCGCGACATGTGCAGACGCGCGATCTGGCAAGCCTGACAGGGGTACAGCAGCGGACTTTTGCGTCTCTTGCCGCGCACAGCCTTGCGGAGCCAAAGCTGCCGCCATTTGCACATGAACCTGCAGCGTACAATGGTCCATCTAAGCAGCAAGTCATGGACTTGCGCAAACAGCACCTGAACCCAGGTGTGTGCTGCATGACACCTCCCGAGCACATCAACGCCTTCACGTACCGTACCCCTCATCGCAACCTTGCATTGCAGCGATTATGGCCTGGTACAAAAACCCCGTCATGATCNTGACGCGCTTGCGTGAGTTTGTGGAGGCTGAGAGCAGCGGGGCTGCTGCGGCACCTACCATTGGCCTTGCAGGTGAACTCTGCCATTGATGCTGTATGCCCAGAACTCTGCACTTTCTGTTCTGTGTCTGGATATACATGTCTGTGGACTACACAGAGACTACTTCAGAGAGCGTACTCTCTGTGTAGTCTGTGTAGTGGCTGCAGAGACTATGCAGAAAATAAAATCTGAGTGGTGGTGAAAGCAGGAGGCAGGCAGTGCCCATAGCCAGTGCAAGACATGCTTGTCATTGCATGACTGCTTGCATCATGCTGCACACAGACTTGAGCAAGGGTATCTGAAACCATGTCATTAGAGGCTGCAACAGACTGTTGTTGACATGCAACTGCCTCGTCCATCATACAAAGTCGAGTCCATGGCAGTCTTGAGACACAGCAGCATTAGCTAGCATAGTGACAACTTGACCTGTAGTTCTACGCATCGCATCTGCCCAATGACAGAATGCTGTGTGATGGTACTTATGGCCACTGCAACATGCAGGTCAGTCCTTATCAAAAGGCTTGGCAGCCAATCCAGGCTTGAGCAAGCGTGCAATAGAACAAGAGCAGGAATACTGGCAGCGATTGGGCAATGTTGTGGATGACAAGCTCCTTAGGGTTTATGGCGCACTGGAAAAGAACTTGCAGAGCTACCATCAGCTTCTCAAAACCAGGGCGTCAGGCTTGCGCGAGGTAAATTCTTTGCGTTGTTTGTATTAAAATGCAAGTCAAGATTGAATTGGCACGCTGTGCCTGTGCTTCAGGGTTGTGCATCACAGAATTGATACTGACACCCAAGCAGCACATTGCTTTGGGTTTTGTTCACGAGGGTACTGTCATGGTCAGCATGAGAATGTAGGNCCACCGTGTCTTGTCGCTTTGCCAAGCATTGCGCAGCAGTCATAATGTGCTGACTGCACCCGCAGCATGCACAGCTTGCTATAGGCCCCNAATCTGTTGAGTCAGCAAACATGCTCGCAGGCAAGTCACAGGCATTGTTGCGTGTAGCAAGTTGCCTTGCCAGCACAAGCTATGGCATGCTACAGTTCACTCAGGACTGCATGTATGCGTAGACTGCTTAGTGCAGGTACAATTCAGAAAATATGCTGCACTTGTGCACTGAATAAAGGTAGCACATGCATGAAGCATGTTGTTAATACCATGTCAGCAGACACTGAGTCAGTGAGTACGTGCAAGCTGGTTGTGTGCTGCGTGGACAAAGCACGCCCGTGTGCAATGTGAGGAAATCATGAAGGTTGCTGCACACGAAATCTGGTGCAAAGATGGCCAAGGTTGGAGAGCCTGTCATATGTTGCACAGCACAGCTGANTGGCTGTGTAATCATCAGCTGGCATGCGCAGGAACTCCTGGCGCACTGCTTCACTCCTTGCATTCTTCAGAAGGTGTTGAATCACAGGATCAACTGCTCCCGTGGCCTCAGCAGAGACTGCTACCACATGAGCACAGCTATCAGCAGTGAGCATGTACATGTCGCAAGCGACACNCTCGGCATGCCATGACAACATGCCAGTCACCACTCTGGGCAAGTTCTCTGGCAGCTGACAGACCTAAGCCGGATGATGCGCCTGTGATGATGACTGTGTGCTTGGTGCCTTGTGGTTGCTGCTTTGGGCCGGTCTTGACAGGTGCCTCCAGGGTTGCTGCAGCCCGGACCTGTAGCCTGTGGCTTCTGCTGGCAATGGCAGCAACTGCATCCTTCCGCTGAGCATGCTTTCGCAGGGCTGAAAGTGAGCTGGCTAGTCTGGGGTGGCCAAGTTGCTGGTGGGGCAACTTGTGAGTATGTGAGGAAGGCAGGACATTCGCTCTGGCTTCAAGCGTCTGCATGACCTGAAACGGACAGCAAACGGTAAGACTATGGGACGGANCAAAGGGTGCTGGATCTGATCCAGAGTGGAAAGAGGGATTTGAGCTAGAAGTCACTCCAGGTAATACTCTATCAGGTTCTGCCCTTGGGCTACATCCTACAGCTGCACACGAGACATTTCTCATCGTTCTCTGCTATTTTGCTTCAGCAAGAGGAATGCTGAGCAAAACAGTGAACTGAGGGGCAATGTGTGCGTACCCCAAAAGGTCTTGTCACTGCCAATCTCAATCCTGATGGTGCTGCAACACAGCTGAAAGTGCATCTTGGAGTCATACTTGATGTTAGTGTCCTCAATGCAATCACACAGGCTTATATGCTGCAAGTCTTGCCATTCTGGCTATCTGGGGGAAAATCTTGACTCTTCGTGTGTCACTTGCAGAGGTTCAGGCCATTGTTTTCACCATATACAATAGAAATGCACTCACTGACCACACAGTCATTGGTACGGCAAGCTATCCCTTGGCGCAGTCCATATCAACTGGGTATGAGGAGTCTCAAGTTCCAGTTACAACCCCAGAAGGCGCTGTGAAAGGGTCACTGCACATCAGAGCTATTTTCCATCCTGCGTACAACGTATGATTGGTACACAAGAAATGCAGCTGAGCTGAGCAGGGAAGCACCTTAGCTCAAGGCGGGCGTGGTGACCAAGGTCGACGGTCCATACTTCTGAACAAGGCATATTAACATTGTCAGTCAGCATGTCAGCTCAACTGCATGCATAATGGGTGCTTGTCAAGAAACCTGGTATGCACTAGGCGGGCATACCACACTGGGAAACCAGCCTTGCTCTCACCGGGTTGGCCAGAAGCTATTTTACCTTTTACTCAATTTGACACAATGGGAGAATTCGTGTCGTTTGGGGATCCCTCTATGTTGCACCACACAGCATCAGGCTACCAGGCCTTGTTGCGACAATGTGCACGGGATTGTTGTTTACAATGTGCTTGGCCTACACTTACTCACTACAGTCGGTGATGACTTGCACAACCTACATGGGAGCTGCTGTTCGTGGTAGTGTATGCATGAGCGTGACCACGCATGGCGTACTTATGCACCATCCCAGGTACCAAAGAGACNCAACTTTTGACTATCGAACACTGACATGTGAGACTCCTAGTTGCGGAAAGTTACCATACCCCTCCTAGGACGTTAGACTATAAGGCTGCGTAGCTTGCTAGTGAGCATGGGGCTGTGACATTGCCAGCAGTAACGGCAGAACAGAACCACTGACAACTGCTGCAGCTTGTGTAAGACTGAGGGATGTGTCATGGCCTAAGATCTCTGGAAGAATGTGCATGCATGCAGCATACAAAAATGTACCTCCTGAAAACAAAACACAAAGGGCAGTTGCAGCTCCTGATGTCAATGCTGGTATAATTCCTATCAAACCATATGTGAGTAACGCTATAATTGGCGATGCTGATGCAAATGCAAGAAGGGCTTTCTGTGATTTCTGCCATGGCCATTTGGCTGTCATAAATGTGGTAGCCAAACCAAAAGCAACAGGCGCTTTGTGAAGGACCATGGCAACAGCTATTGTCAAACCCAGTGTGGTGCTGTCTGACCTAGTAGCAGCTCCTACTGCAAAGCCATCTGCAGTCACACTACTACTTGGCTGGGATGCATGCAACTGCTCTGTTATGTGCTTTTGCACATCAAGCAGGACATCTGACATATTTTGCTAGTGTCTGTCTGCAAACTAGTGTGTATGGCAAAATAGAGTGCGTGATTATATGCATGATGAGCCACATGTGGCAGCAATCTTGGAGTTGGCGCATCCCCAGACAGCAGGAGTGGCTTTGTGATCTTTCCCTTGCCAAACTGTTGCAGCATTTCATATGAAGCTTGCAAGCAGTGAATGGCAGCGTAGATGAACTGGGCATGCAGCTGCCAAAGATACAGAGCATTGCTAGTATGTGCTGGTCAACAAATTGCCCCCTCTGCTCAGCTCTGTTTGGTTGTATAGACTTGGTAATGACATAGCCATGCACGTGTGTCTTGGAGACTGCAGGCAGCTTGCAAGAGAACCTGAATCAAGTCTCGGACCCACTGATCAAGCTTGGCCTCAATTTGAACCCTTTCATTTTGAGAGATCCAACTGGGCAGGTGCAGTTCGGTGTCCCAATCTTGGCTGCCAGATGTGTCGGTACAAGCGGTCTGTGGTCCTTGCCTGACAGCATCTCTGTTGTTGACAAGCTTGCAAGAACTATATGGCACTGGTGCAGCATGCTGGTTGTGCACAAGCTCTGGTGATGCAGAATAGTTCCATGCATGTACCCTGCATATATACTCCTTACCTGTTACCGTCATGGTAGCTGCGTAGCTGTGCTACTGCTCTGTTCAGCACAACAGCCCAAATTGGAATGGTCTTTGTCAATGCATCCTGCACAAGTTGAGTATGGCATGAGCCAACATCAGGTCAAAGGGGCACAGTATGAGCAGGGGCAGGGGTATCTTACAGGAAAGGTCTTGCCCCTTCGTGTGGCGTCAACAATGATGCAACCTCTCCTAGATGCTGCAAGCTCTGCTATGTGCAGATTGAGCCTTACAGTGCTGAATGACNTACTATTAGCTCGCAGCTAGTAAACAAGGAATAGGCAATGCTAGATTTGCGTATGTGACTATTGCACAAACCTTGGGTCCAAGTTGTGTGTGGGTTGAGACTATGCTCATGTGGTGCAGTCCACCAGCAGCAGGCTCTCAGATGCACCGCCGCCTGGTTGCCATAGGGCGAGCAGCAGCGGCATATGGCAAGTTCCAGGCAGCTAGGGACAGCCTGGAAGCTGCAGGGCAGTGGGCTGAGCTGATGCCCCTTTGTGCTCTGCAAGGGGACTTTGATGCCCTGCGGGACTATGCTGCCAGAGTGTCTGGCTCCCAGGTGAGTCTGGCCAACATGCTAGCGAAAGTAAAGTGAAATGCTGCTGTCACAACCAAGCATGGCTACAGAGTGCGCAATCTCCAGCAGCCTGTCATTTACTCCAGATTGTCTACACTCAGCTAGCATGCAATGCCTTGTCATTCTGGGAGTGGATCCGTGATCAGCAAACAATGTATTCACGAGCACCAGGATTTTGCAAGCCTGGTGGCATACCAGCATGTCGCTCAAGGGGCACGTAAGGAAGGCTCAGTACATGCTGTGCTGCCAATGACAGTCAAGTTCGCCGGCGCNACATGCACAGAAATCAAGTGGGATGTCATATGCCCACCTGGAAAATGCAGAGGGACCACAGCAGATTGCTCAACTGCTGTGCATTGAACTGCTCAACCTGGGTGCGCTGAAGAATCTGCAGCCTGAAAGCTTTCATCATCTCAGGCACCTCATGCAGGAACGTAGCATATGNACAATGCCACGCTGAACTTGCAATACACAGCTGCAAAGCCAGGCTTGAGCTCAGTATGGTGAGGGTTAAACTGTCATGATCAGCTTCATGTTTGTCTTGTTGCGTCTTGTGACATGGCTATGGATGTGCAGGCGGAGGTTGTGGACATGCTGAAGAGAGCAGGCCTGGTGGTGGGCATGTGCGGAGATGGCGGCAATGACTGTGGGGCTCTGCGCTCTGCTCATGCAGGCCTGGCCCTCAGTGACGCTGAAGCCTCCCTGGTGTCCCCCTTCACCAGCAAAAGCAAATCAGTGAGTGTGCTGTGCTGTGCTGTGTGCTGTGCTGTGCTGGTTGGGTGCTGTGTGTGCTGTGCTGTGCTGGTTGGCTGTGCTGCTCTGTGCCCAGGCTGCGCCACCCTGGGGTACATTCTGCGCTGCGATGTCCAATGTTTTGCTGTGCTGCGTACAAGACTGACAGCTTGACACAGGTATTGCGCATTCAGCCCAACACAGCTACATCAGCGTGATGGGGCACTGCATTGAAAGCCTTCCAACACCTGCTCTTCAACACACCTGACAGAAATCACCTCCAAATGCAAGTGTGACGTAGGTGGTCAGGAGATTGTCCCCTTTACGGAAAGCAGATGTGCAATGCATGGCAAGCAATCATTNCCCCAGTTGAATACACTGCTGTCATGAACATTAAACTTTCGCATGCTAAACAGTCAATGAGTTGCATGCTGCTGACAGTCACGCTGAGCCCAGCCTCACTTACAACAGGTGANGGCAGCAGGAAGTTTGCTGCACATGCGCTGTCACTGACAGCAACTTCACAAAGCCTCTTTGGTGCGGCTCTCACCCCATGTTTTAGTAGTGTCTGACTTCACACCTTTTTGCGCAAGCTGTGCTGCTTATTGGACATGCAACACTGTCTTGATTACAGTGCTGATGAGCTGGCTGGAATGCAAGTGGCTAGGGCAGTGGCAGAGATACTTCATGGGCAATGCTGCTGGCTTTTCTGGTGTCTGNCATTTGTCTGTGGAACATCACAACCCTGCTTGAAGGAAGCAAGGTGCAGACATGTACAGCACCACCTGCTGCATGATTGAACATAAGCCATGCGCAGCCCAAACCACACATCTAGTTTTGTCACTTAGTATCAATTAGAGCACCTGAATGCTTGTACAGCCACATCTGTTGCAATACATACATCAGTCTGCTGCTGCACATCTGCCTAGATCCTNAGCCCCCCACCCTTCCCTTCTACCCTGGACACCCCTCCAACTTTACTGACTGTCCCCATCAGCCTGCCAGTCACACCCATCCCCCTCAACAGTTCTCTTCCAGATGTAAGGCATCAAACTCAGCATCAATGCATTGCAGCTTGCAGTTCAGTCAGTTGCATGCACTGATACGCTCACGTGGCAGAACATGGTAACATGTCATTGATAGCAGCCAAGTCAAGTGGGCTGATATTGATTATCGCAAGCCATAGCTTGTAAAAGGGTCCAGACCCATGTATAAGTGCGTACTGTGACTTGTTGCCTGACAGGACATAACAGCCACATCTGCACAGCTGTTACAGNCCGTACCCACTTGGTCCGGCTTAGCAGCAAACGTTATTTCGGGCTTGGCCTGAAGGGATAAGCAAACGATGAACGCTGGAGCAGCTGGCTTCGCCGGCTGTCCTGTCAGCAAATTAGTCCTTGCAGCAAGCATCTCCAGTTCAGTAGCCGTTCAAGCCGTTCAGGGCTTCCACAGGAGACCGCCAAGCTACCTCAGATTTCTTGCTCAGTCCTTCGTCTTCCGTCGTCCTGGTGAACTAGCTTGCGGAACACTCCTACTGTACTACTTCCGGNGTTGCAAAACTCTTTCAGAAAGTCTGTGTCAGCTAGGCATTTGCAGTCATTGCCTTGCCTGCATAGCACAAGCTGCGGTTGGGCATCCACCAGGACGCCGTCGACACATCTTCTACTGCATGCATCCGGTGCGCCTTCTCATGTCATAGACGTTGAGTTACATGCATGACCTAAGACAACTAGGCCACAATGCATCCCATAACAGCATGCGTATCTGCTTGTCGTTGTCTATCTCCTTCCGTTGTATGGTATGTGGGGCTGTGCAGGAGGTTGTCAAGTTGGTGCTCACACTGAGCGGCCCTGAGGGTGACAATGCCCCTCAGCAGCAGGCAGCCCAGCAGCACAATGCTGCTCTCAAGGTATGTGCCCTGCCCTGCCCAGCCCTGCCCTGCCCTGGATTTGCACTAGCCCTGCCCTAGCCCCAACAGCCATGGTACCACTGAAAGGGGTCTTGATTGATATGTGCAGCCCGGGGTGGCCAATGTGTACTGTGCAGTCACCCAGCATTCCAGGAACGGGGCCACATTCTACTTGGAAAGCTTCCCCTCTATGACTGGCCGCCCTTACAAGTAAGTCCTAATCAAAACCACAAATGCCTACGTGCTGGAATGTGTTCAGCCATGTGCCTGCAAGCTATGACTGCTGCTGACGCTCCAGGCCAGATCAACTTGATGTCATCAACATGTTTGGGANCGGAGACGCCCATATGCTCAGAAACTGGTCAAGAACACTTCAACTGTTCTTTCAGTGCTGACTGCCGTCATCCTTGCTGCTCTGTTCCTCTCTGAGTCTTTCCAGACCGAGGTGCATGGTATTGCTCCCAGTAGGGAATGGCGGTTTCAAAAGCCAGATGCCCTTATCTGGCATGCTCACAAAGGCTGTGCAACTTCAGACAACACAGACACCACACAAGCTCTGCATCTCACAGAAAACTGGGCATCCCCTGTAGACCATGCAGCCCTGCAGGTTGCTACACCATCGGAGCTGTATGTGCCATCAATCCCACCTCCTGCAGCTCTTCACAATTCGGACCAGCAGCCCTTGTGGACCCTCTCATATGTGCCCCAAAACCCCGGCATACCTTCATTTGGTTCACCCGGCTACCACCTCCAGCAGATGATGGGGCAAAAGGCACTTGTTCCTGAGATGTGGGCTGTGCACAACCCCTCCCTGTGGCTTTTCAAGATGGACCCCTTTGTTGGCATTAACACCACGTCACTTCACAAGACTTCACAGCTCACCACAGCTGTGCACANGTACTGCTTCTCCAATCCTTTTTGTCTGCCTTGCAACACATTGCATTGCATTGCGTTGATTTGCAGAAGCACTGTTGGCTACATCACTCCATGGCGTCGCACCTTTGCATGCCTGCGCATGACAATCTTGTGATTGTGGCAGTTGTACAGCTTGCATCGTATGCTGGCAGTCGAGCAGGCTGCAAATCCGTGACCCTGCGCAAAGTGTCGCCGGTGCAATGTCCATCGCGGTCACACAACGCTGCTTCCTGGTCTTTGTATCGTACATTGCCGGTGCACTGCGGCTGTGTTTCCCATCAAGCTGTCGAGACGCCAGCAGGTTGCGAATGGCGGGTGAAACGGTTTGAAGGCCGTGCGGCCGTGCAGCAGCTACCTCAGGTATGTGTTGACAGGATCGCTCATTACCTCTTCGTGATCAGCGCTTGCTGCAGATGGTTCTAAGACTTGTTGACAAACAGGTGTGCAGGCTGGCATGCGAGCTCTTTTTCTCAACTGAGACTTACGATCCCCTCAACTCTGTGGCAAAGCTACTGTATCAGCTTGAGCTCTTCAGCCAGCTGTGGTGGCGCTTTAGGAAGCTAAACAGCCGCAGCTGCCTGCTCACAGTCCATGATAGAATCCCCATCAGTCCCGGTGTNTAGGGAGACGTGCAGATGCATTGTGTATTACCACCAACCGGCAATGCACATTGGACAAGCATGATGAAATATACTGATGGCTGCTTGTGTATTATTGAGCTTACCCCAAGTGCTGGGCTGCAGCGGATGCCGTCACATCATACAGGCTGAACATGCTCAGAACAGCTACTTGAAGCAGCACATGCTCACTGCCTTGCGGAGAGCTGGCTTTGTGTGTGAGTGCTTGCAGCGCCCCTTCCCTGCTGAGGAAGTCCTGCAGATCTGCCATTGCTGCAGGCAGGATCTGGTCACAGTCGCTGAGGTTGACTGTAGAGAATAGCGTGCCTGTGGAGCACAGCAAATTCTGTTGGTCAACTCAATTGTACATTCATGTATCATGCACCTACAGGACTGCCGCATCCTTTATCAACCTGCTCCATGTGCGCTTCAGCAACTCAGCCTATGTATGAATTTACAGCAATAGGCAGCTCATGCACTGGCCAGCCCAACATGAGTCAATTGATACGACGCATCATTGATTTCTGCCAGTGTCACACTGACATTCTCACATTCCGTTAGTCTGAGACAGCGGCCACATCATGACGAATTGCACAAAGGCCAAATCCAATTTGTATTCATGGCAAACAAATGCCCTCACCAAAAAGGTGGGCCAGCCGTATGGACATCTCCCGCATGAGTATGTTCACTGGCCGCTTGTTCTTCATGGAGACGTGCTGCGAGGGACCCTTCAGCTGCTGTGGGGGAGGCAGCTTGGAGTACTTGACCCTTATCTGCTCTAGCAGCAAGACCAGATTCTCGCGTGCAATGGTGAAGGGCTTGGAAACTGCTAGACTCCTGGTATAGTAGTAGACGGCAGCCAGGTCATCACCGCTGTACGTTGCAAGGACAGCTAGCTGGTTGTAGGAGTTGCCACCTGCCAGAGACAAATGCTCTTCTGACACAGCAGCAGCTTAGCGCTCAATGCACTAAAGAGAATGGCAGCTGCAGCCAGGGTAACTNGTATTCATCCAGTAGGCGCATTCTTCCTGCACTGCAGCCACTGGAGCTTCCAATCCATGTTGACGGTACGCGTTGCAGATCACAAACTTGTGGGCTGTGAACGAGCAAGTCAAGGAGTTTGTGCTGGGGCACAAGCTTGGCCAAATCGCCTCACAGCTCATGGGGGTGAGATCAGCAACTCCTGACTTCTAATCTCGTCAAATGTTTGTCATATGTGTGTCATGCATAGGTCAAGGGTGTGAGAGTATACCATGATCAGGCCCTGAACAAGGAGCCATACGGAGGCTACACACCTTGGCACTGTGATGGTTTCTACTGGCCCGTGCAATCTGATAAGATTGTCACAGCCTGGATTCCCCTACAGGTGCATTCACTTCCCCTCTGAAATGCTGCAATCTTCAATATGACTCCTGGCCGCTGTCTGGCAGCATCAATTTGACTTGCTCACGTCGTGTTATGTTTGCTGCATGGATGCAAGGTACTGCACAGCACATTGACCGGGCGTGCCTAGTTGGCGGTTGAGTCTCTCTAGCGTTCAATCAGCTGCAGCAGCTGTTGACTGAAGCCTCNTTCGCTCAGCAGCAAGTGATGCTCAATGAGGCGAGATCTGAAAAGGTGAATGTGCTAACCTGTGTGTCAAGCTTGCCAGTGACAAACTTCTTGACTTGGCGAGCAGCCTTAATCTGAGCAGGCTTCACAGCAGGAAGGCGGGAGAGGGGTCCCCCCAGGTGGTCGCACACAAAGTAGGTGTACCCGTTAGCCCCTGTTCCACTCTTTTCTGCTGGCACATCATTGGGCCCTGCATACCATGTGAGGGGATTGTAGGTCAGGTGCTTCTTACTATTGCTGTTGGTATTGCAGATGGGTGAACTGTTATGTACAGCTTACCAGATATTTGCACAGCTATACATCGAATTGACTAAACCCCACACACATATTGAGAGTGTCTTGACTAGCCCTTCTAGACAAGGTGGCGCCATCTTATACCCTCTGGATTGAGTACGTGGATGTTTCAGCAATGGCACACTGCTCTTGTACTGATACTTGCAGACACTTGGCTTACTATGCACCTCAAACACGAAGCATGATGCAGTGCATGCTGTGTAAAACTACCTAGAGTCTCTTCTTCCTCTTCAGGCTGCTCCTTCATGGTGGCCTCAAACACATAGTAGTCAGCATACGTTCCCAATACCTACACACAGCAAGTGTTTGTCAGCCATGACCTACAGGGTGTCAAATCTGGTTGCCCACATGCAAGCAGACTGCATGCAGGACTGATTTGTTGAGGCAGCAGTATGTGTGACTCGCAAACTGTTGTGCATGATCATCAAAGCTTTCGACGTAGCAAGCTGGCAACTCATAGCTGCAACAACCTAATGTCACGCCATTCTGAGTGCCACAAAGCAGCTCAGTGCTGTCAACATGCTGACTCGACAGGGCATTCAGGACTATGGCCTGTTTGCAAGTATGACTTTGCAATATAACGTTNTATCCACTACGCTTTCCCCTCAGTAGCAGATGCGTTCACTGCCAAGCCTTGCAGCTCACTGACGCATCACAGTGCTACCAGCCTCATGCACATAACAAGCTGTCCAAGCATGCAGCATCAGATGTCACAACAGATGTCACCCTACAGCTTGGCCCAAAGCATGCCTTTGGCCCACCCTTATGGAGCTGCAGGGACTGCTAGGCCCTCAGGCCCCAGGCCGCCCCTCTACTCGCCCTCAAAATGAGTCATACTTTGCTCGCAGACCTGTGTACTTGCTTGGACTTTGTCGTGCTGTATCTGAAAATTGCTCTTTCGCTTGCGTCTATTATTGCTGTGCAACTGGGTTCTAGCTCAGGTTGCTGCGAACTTCACCTTATGCTCTATTAGTATGAGTTAGGTTCATACTGGTGAGCGTGAGGAATGACTGATCAGCTGTGCTAGCGTGTAGTGGCTAATGGAGATTCGTTTCCTAAGTGTGCTCACCAACAGCAATCAGCATGTCTGGCAGTGCGTGTCCCATACGCCCAAGTTTTGCTTATCAAGACATCATTGTCTCAAGCTGCGTTCAATCTTTTGATGCGAAATTGTGCAGTTCCAAATCAACACCATTGCTCACGTAAACAATTCTCGCCAACGACAAGCTGTGGTGTGTGCAGTTTTGTGTGGGCAATCTTCAAGAGCCTGGGATCAGAATATTTTGATGCAGAGCCTCCATGTAGGTGAGTAAGCGTTGAATCCGCATCTTGTGTACACATAGCGTCCGACCGTGCCTGAGGTCCATGAAGCATATGCCACCCCGTTTACTGCCTTGTGTAGTCTGCTGCATTGATATCATAGCAGCTCTGCAGCCTGGCCTGTGGGCTGCGCAGACGCTTAGCTGATACGTGTGTTTTGTTAAGGTGCCGCAGCTTCGGAACCCTACGTATAAGGTCTATGTCGTTCGGTAGCCTGCCTGTTAAGCAACCAGCAGGTGGTCGATGCGACGCGCTGCTGCCATTCGCTACAGTGTTCAGCGCTTATGTGTTGGTGTTCACACCCTGATCAGCTCAGCTTGGGTGTTTCGTTGACCTGACAACATGGAATTCACTTTCAGTCTACCAGGCTTGCAGGTAGCTGGTCTCACGCTGCAGCACAATCGCTCACTGGTACCACACACTTGTCTGCTGATACATTGTGTGCTTGCGTCACAGGCTGAGGGAGTGAGTTGCTGGGATAGGGTTCAGATAGGTGAAGCTGCCTATACAGAGCACGGCCAAATGTTGATGGTGCTCTGAGTGACTATTGTTCATATGTTTGCTGTCATCTCAAGCAGGAGGCATGGACATACAGACCAGGGAAAGGCTTAGATTGGTGGTAGACACCTTCGGCAGGAATTCTGCTCGATCTCAGGTCAGCTTTACTATCTTCATAACTAGTTGGACATGCCACNACAGCTATATGAAACCAGTAGCATTTGCTTCGGCAAAATCTGCCGGTGAGCCAAGCAGCACAAGTAGAATTGTAAGCTATGCATCAGCTGGACTGCCTCGATATGCTTGATGACATACTTGACCTTCTGACTAACCCCCTGGAAAGCTGCCAAGTCACTTGCATGCTTGTAATCAGGCAACATTTGCCAGCACAGGTGATGCTGAAGAGCCTTGGCAACTGTATCCACACTCTTGCTAGTACCCTCGTTCTGGGCTTGATGGTGAATGCACTTCTGCAGCGTGTGTCAGGACTGCCAGTGCTGCCTGGTGTATGTTTGCCGCCTTCACAACTGCCATAAGCTCATTCAGCATCACGCAACATGAGCTTTGCATGTTGACAGCACCTCAGTGTCCCTTGCCTGCCGTATCAGCCCGCTTGCAAGCTATGCAACGTAGCCTGAGTTTGTCATCCACAGTTGCCTACATGTGTTGCAGGCTCTGACGCAGTTCTACCTGCTGCTGCTGTACCCAAGTAAACTACAGTGCATCAACCGAGTGAATGGGCAAGTGAGGCAGGAGTTGCCTCTGACCCCCTCCCGTAGCGTAATCCCTGCTGGGGGGCCCCCTGCCTTGGCCTTGGCTTGTGATGACGCTGAAGGCACTGTTTATATGCTGTCAGGTATACACNGGAGATTGCACAACTTGCTGCAGAAAGGCGCTGGGACCAGAGTGGCGTGACAGAGGAAGTTGATGAAAGCAACGTTGCTACTCACACACAGGCAGTGCCCAAAGCTGCCATTGCTTTCCTGAAGGAGCTGTTGACAGTCTCAGAGCCTGCTGTTAGGTAGACCACAGCCTGAAGCTCTACTGTGCTGCTTAAATGACTGTTTCCTGTCATGCAGTCACGCCACCACAAGACTTGCTTGTCCAGATTGGTAAATTGGCTACTGCTGGTACATGCCAGCCACTTGTTGCATTGCACTCAGTCCAAGTGTGATGGCCGTGGTAGCTGATGACTGTATTGTCCTGTTGCTCCACTTGTACACTAGTGTGTTATGTGCTTTGTTTGCAGGGTCGGCTTTTTGCAGAAAGCGTTCAGGGAAGACTTTGACCCCACAAATCAGCAAAGGTAAGGCGTCGGTCATGCTTAGTGTGGCAGTGTAGAACATTGTTGGCTACTCTCTTACGTACAGGCAGGCCCCAGAGGACCAACAGGGTCATCTATCAGGGGCAGTAAAAGAAGTCTGCCTGTACATGACATGGCTTGTGTATTGCATGACTTACATCTGCTGAGCTCAAAATTTGCAAGCCAGCCACATAAGCTGCATGTAGCATCAGTGCTTCCGTTAGAATCTGTAAGCTAGCACCTGGTGCATGCGCTGCACTCACAAAGCACACAGGTGTGAAATGCATTTGCATACAGTCAAACAAGTTCAAGCCCATCAGGTCTGTAAGCCGTCCACCTGTGGCGCTTGTTTTTGCTTGACTGTATGTAAATGCACCCAGACACATGTGCTTTGTCAGCACGGCGCCTACATAGCNGCAACTAAGCCCACAATGACAGCCATGGCATCCTTTGCCATAAAGCTCTCCTTCACACGCTGCATGTACTCTGCCTACAGCAATGTTACAACTTAGTCAGATAGCCAAGACAGGGTGTCATGCGTGAGTCGTATCAAGCACATTAACACAATCCTGAACAAGGCAAAGCCAGCAATTGGAAGAACAGGAATGGTGAATGTCAAGCGGACGTGAATGCACCCCCCAATGGACCCAGCTCAGGGCCCATTGATGGCCTGCACTGCAACTTGTGCACAAACTGCAAATATGTCGGTCGGCTGTCTACAAAGCCGTGTTTTATCTTTGTGAAGCATAAGCTCTTCGAGGAAAGTGCAAACCACAACTATAGACAGCTGTCTACCTGCATCGGCTTGTCATCACTTGCTGGGTCAACAGGCATCGTCAGATACGTGAGTACTTTCACTGCAGCAAATTTTGGAGGTCATGTAGCGCAGCAGCACGCAGTGAGTATCCGAAGGAGCGTTGCGCTTACACGCATTGTAGACGAGCTCGGTGTCACTCGGATAGGTCACGATGATAGGGACCAGGTCGCTTTTGGCGATATTGTATTGCCCCAAAACTTGAAAGGCCTCCCGAGTCTCGGTGTCTTGGCGCAGCAACCGCTGCAAGTCTTTCAGACATGCTGCAGCGGACAGCCTTATCATGCACCGCATACGTGTCCCGNCTGCACACTGTCATCGGAAGAAGGGAATCAGGAGGTATTCAGAATAGAAAAGCTTCCATACAAGCATATAGCAGCTGGTGATAGATGCTCTGTCCTGAAGGTCAACTTTGCGTGCTCTCCACAGCAGTAATGCTGCAAGACTGCCATGCATGCCGACCGTGACTAGCTTACTCCACCACACCTGCGCCACAGTGATTGGCTAAGTTGGCTGATGCGGCTTGATGCTGCGGACTCAGCAACGTGGCAGTCACATCTATTCAGCATTGCACAGCAGCAAGGTGAACCCCCCTTTCCCTGCCATGATGTGTGGTTGACGCAGATGACATCGTGCTCAAGACAGCAGGCATGCTCAAGTGGGCAACAAGCTCATATAGACGGCGTGTAACAGCTGTGCACCCGGGATGCAGTACCACAAAGTGAGCTGAGCAGTGGCAGAGTAGTGGATACCTAGCATCAACTGGCACACCTGCAAGNTCAGGGGCCAATGTCAAGCCAGAGCCTAACTTTGGAACTCTAGGCGAACCTCCTGATGTCTGCATAGCACATCGTTTTGACAGTATATAGAGCAGAGCAACAGGGTGATCTGTCTTTTGATGGAGCACATTAAATTCCCAGGGTACCTCAATACCTTTGATTCCACTAGCTTGGCAATATGCTCTGCACTTTGAACACGCCTGTTTAACCGTGTGCCATCTTGATTAGGCCCTGCAGCTTGTCACAGTGTCACAACAGCTCCGGACTTGGCGTTTGATTGTGACCTAGAGTATGTACCAAAACATCGGCCCAGTGTGTACCTTCTGCAACAGGTGACCTGTTTGCTGACCCGGTGTCCTGCAGCTCTGTAGAAGAGGTCTGACCCTACAAGTTACATCAGGAACTCCACACTCTGCTGACATGCACAGCACCAATAACAACAGGATGCACCTTGCCCAATAAAGCGCTTCCTTCAGCACCCCCACTGCTGGCACCTTGACCAGTTGCGCTGAACTCACGAGATGGCGCTGAAGGAGCCTGATAACGAGAAGCCGACAAAGAGCTGGAGTCTGGCCTGTTGTCCTGGAAAGCAGGTGTATACCTGCAAGCAAGTTGCGACGGTTCAGCTAAAAGCAGTACCGATCGAGCCACAGCCTTCAACTTACCTTGGTTCCAGCCCAAACCATGTCCGAAAGAGACTACTGGGAGAAGAGCAGAGGGTGAGGCAACAACGGCAGCAGTTGCGCTCACAATGGCCGTCAAGTCTCGAAGGGCTGGAAGCCCTCGAATCACTAGGCTGATCCCGGAACATAAGCTACTTTCGAGGCATACAAGCTAGGCAAGCAATTCTTCTGTGATCATATCGGCCNTGTCTGGCAGTCTAGAGCTGGACGACCCCCATGGAGGTATTGGCCTATGTGTGCACTGTCAATGTCTACTTTGGTGAGCTCGTTTTGGGAGCTCCCCTAACGTGTGCAACACTTCAGATGGCTGGCACAACATTTGCATGGGTCCCTCCTGCTTTGCTGCAATAACATGTCTTTTATAAGCAATGGAACCCGCTGGATTGGCCCCGTGCTAGACATTTCTGTTGGTAGTGTTGTCCTTGGCAGCTGTGTGAGCCCACAACAGCAACATTTCAGAATTTGTTTTCCTATGTCATTTTGACCGCTCTGTCAACCGACTGCAACCCAATATTCTCCCCTACTGTACATGGAGTGATCGCACAAAGAATTTTGGTAGGGCTCGCGCACACGATGACTTCAGCTAATTATTGAAGCCCTGCGCATATGAGAACTACTTGTAGCTAGGTACTTTTGAGCCGGATCTGCCAGCAGTCAATCATTCTCTGCCTTTGACTACTGGCCTACTGCAGTGCAATTAGGATGAACCAGCAATACTGGCTGGCTAACACAAACTTGCTGCAAAAAGTCGTCACTTTGATCACAGCACTGTTCTTGCATGCCATGCAAGACCGCCCCTAGTATGGAGAATGCTTGTACATGTGAGCTCTGCAGGGTTGTGCCAATCAATATGGGTGTCAGCCAAAGGCAACTTAGGAGTATACACTGATCAATAGTCAGTGTTTACGTGACGTTTGTAGTGCATCACATTTCAAGTCTTAAATGTTTGCCCTTCTACTATACATGTCCTCTGTTGAGTCTGCTGAGCAAAATGCACACACTGTAATAGTGCATGAAAGCAAGACTGCATAATGCACCTGCTGATTGACTACAGACATGCTGCATGTCCCGCGTTGCTTGTACTGATTTTTACAAAGCACGCCTTACATAGCTGTTGTGACAGTGAGTGTACACATTTGCAGCTTAACGTGTGTATGTCAGCTGTGGAGGCCAACTATTTATCAAGGCGTGAATGCAGAGCCTCTTGAGCTGAGGTAGAAATGCTGCCAGCAGCTGATGGTCTGAGGCACAACAGGTCTGGCTGTACCCACAAGGAAGGCCCACACAGCGCACATTGTGCAACAACTTGAGACAGCTTTATTCGCCAAGGGAGGGTGTCAAACTGACACCATGACTGTGTTTGCGGCGGGCTTATTGTCTGCACAGTCACTTGCCAAGATCAGTGACACCACCTGGGGACTCAACCAACAGGTAATTGACGGTAACAGCAATGCAGCATTACCCATTGCAAGCTACAAAAGGTGGAGAAGTTGCAGGTTAGGGCAAAAAGCGCTAGTGTACCACCAACGACTGTTTGGTGTTGCGCAGTATGAGCCTTGGCAGCAACACGTTCTGATGGGCTTGCTAAGCAACAGTATTCAGCTGGCAGGCAGATGCAACAGTGTCCGGGTCAATCAGAGCTTCTGTAAATGGTGTGCAGTCATTGTTGCCATCCACAAATATCCCTGTGTAGCCATACCATAGATGGCTAACCTGTGATAATGAGGTGGCAAGCTGCAAAAGCTGTGCCTACCATTGTCAGTCGCTATCCTCAACATAAGCAGGTGGACCATACAACCTGCATAGCCACTGCATGCATTAGTTTACAAACATCATTCAGGAACCCTTTGACTTTGGCATGCGTACTCATATGGCGAAGAGACGTTGTCATTTGATTTGTCGAGGATGCGTATTGCAATAATATTCCACTTCTCCTGCCACTCTGTGACAGGGCTGCCAGCGATTGGAAGGGTCAAGCTCACACGGCCTGAGGCCTGCAAACTGCTCAGCTGCTCTGTTTCCGNTGCAAGAATGCATACACAGACACATGCAAAGCATGCTTCTGTCAAGCTGTGTGTCCATGCAACATGCAAGCTGGCATCTATCACATAAGTTTGTACCAGTCACGCAAGCGGATCGCATATACCCAGGTTGTACAGCACCAGAGGATACTTTGCACTTTGACAGCATGTGAGTGCAATGCAAACTTCAGGCTACAAGAGCAGTCTCCAGCACAGCGATGCTGAGCGTCGTTAATGTTTGGCAGATCAATCCATTACACCTTCAAGCACATCAATCTGTACAAATGCAGCGATAACAGCAATAGCATGCTGCTGCAACGCACATGCTCACCTGACTCTGCATTTCATACTGCTCCTGTAGCTCAGCGCTCAGCTCTTCATGCTGCTGCAGTTCCTCTGCATGCTGTTGCTGAGTCTGCTGCAGCTGAATGCCATGCTTGCTCTCTGCATCTCTCAGTGCCAGTACTGAGTCCTGAGCTGCCTGCTGAGCTTCTGCCTGTGCNCGTGCCAAGCCTTAACACACAGAGCGTTGCTGCGTGAAATGCTATGCAAGCACACCACAGCTTCGATGTGCGTCTCAGTCGAACAGCTACTACTGGCACGAGTAGCTGGCAAGAATTCAGTCTAGGTGAGCTACAGTCAAGAGACAAGTTACCAATGTAGAAAAAGTTGCCGCAGCCTCTTTGGCCTACACAAGCAAAAATCCAGGTATATGTGTCAAACGATCGACACGCACAAGGGTGCTGCATGCTTACCTGTCTGAAAAGAATGTGTGCCTGGGGGGCCTGATTACGCTTGTTCCTATACGCTTCCTGAGCTTGCAAAAAGGAGAAGCGTTTGCAGCTGCCTGCATCCATTCTGCCATAGAAAGCCTGCAGCAGCATGCCAACTACTGCAGGAGAAAGTCATGAGGATCTGCTGATATGCTTGATGCAGCCCCTCAGTGGGCAGCACGCAATTTTTGTGGAACCCGCGAGAGGTCTCTCTTAGCAGCAGACTACTACAGCTACAGCTTGTAAAGTCAATAATGTGTGCTGTACTGAGCTAACAATGCAAGTTGAAGCCTGTTGATGGCAGATGGTGATAGCCCACATATCTTGCCACTGCATGACCTCAAAAGCCCATTGTGTGAACTATTGCAACTGTGAGTCCCTTGGAGCAGCTGGAGTGTTTTGTTGGAAGGTGCAGCAGCAACAGCAACCTAAACNGAAAGTGCCATGTTCCTGAGCTATGATGGTTAGCTTAGCTTGCTACAATTGCATGAAGCCAGAGGGAACATGCAGTCTAAAGCACAGAAGAAGCTGCAGGCAAAGCAGCTTGCACGCTGCCTGTAGACATGACGTGTGATCAGTTCAGTGGATCGCAACACCCAGGCAATGATTGTCACAAACCTGGTGGTCTTTCGGCTACCATCCTCACGTTCTTCTGCTTCAATGGTAATAGCTTGTGCGGGGCACACCTGTATTTACACTCACTGGTTATTGGACATGTGATGTGCTGGTTGTAAGCACACCAGCAGGCTGTTGCTGCATCTTGTAGATGCTGTATGGTTCAGCCAGCAACATCCACAGCAGTGCCAAGATACGAAGCATGCAGTATGCACTCAAAGCTGAAGCATACCGCTTCACATAGCTTGCATGCTATGCATCGTTCTTCACCACTTGGATATCTCCGCAAGACATGCTCTCCTCTGAACCTGGGACTGATTGGACCCTTCTCAAAAGGATAGTTGATCTGTGTATCAGCATGTTGCATCTCATTGCAATATCCAGCAAGACTTTGCAATCATGTCCACCGATGTGCCGTCAGAAGCTGCAACATTGCAGGCATACGCACCGTGACCTTGCGGTCAAAGAAGGCTTTGAGTGTCAAGTTCAAACCTCTGAACATCTCTGTCAAGAACAATGTCTGAGAGCTTGCGTCGATCACTGCACAGCCGCACCAGTGTGNTTTGTCTCAATCAGAGCAGATTGAGCATACGCCTGTTGACCTGGGCAGCAACCCCGAGCGTTGACTGGAGCGTTAATGTTCCATCTGATCGTCAGCGCAATCATCTTCTTCTTTGTAGTGCACCGGTGCCCACGGCGTAGTTCCTGTCCGAGCATCACGCCTTGGGCTCGGCGAAAGTGCTGCAACTAATGGCTGAAGGCTCATCAGCACTGCAACATGACTTGGCAGTGTAGTAGTTGCGATGCTGCACACAAGATTGTGCAGACATGAAGCTTGTACTTAAGCTTCTATGCGCTGAATACTGCTAAGGTATGTCACGTTTCCGCATTCCAGACAACGCCGGCATCAATGACGAAGACTCACCAGTGCCCTTGCGACCGTTGTGATGGAGGAAGGTTGTCGGGCAGGCTTTCACTGGGATCAAAGGCGGGCAGCACGCTCGGTTCGGCCTTGCCGGTCAGCTCACGAGTTGTGTTGTGCAGGATTGCTGCTTGCTTGATGCTCCAGCACCCGCCCTTGGACCGGGCGATCGCGGCTCCCTGGATAAGCGTGGAGACTGCCTGCTGCTGCTCCTGCTGCCTCAGTCATCACATCGAGTTTGATGATGAGCTGGACCTGACCCCCTTTATGCACCCAGCCTCCCCTGAGCTGCAGCAGGGGGCCGGCTTTGTGTATGAGCTTGTTGCAGTGAGCAGACACAAGGGGGAAAAAATCTTGGACGGCCACTACACTGTTTTCGGCAAGACCAATGCAGGTTCAGGTGAGCTGTGGTACTGACACTGCTGCCTGAACAAAGCCTTGTGCTTGCATGCAGGTACAACTGTTCAAAGCTGCTACAAACGTCCGCAATGGCATGTGAGATCTGACATCAGGTCACGATGCCATAACCAGTCATGATCAGTCGGTTTATGAGGCGCTCAACCTCCCAATATTGCTTGCCGTTGACTTCAATTGGGCCTGGCCTGAGCTGAGTGTCTGTAGGCCAGGCCCACTTGAGGTCGACGGCGAGGAACATTGGGAGATTGAGCGCTTCATAGCTCATAGACCTCTGAATGGAGGCTTGCTGGCAGCTAAGAAATGGTACACAGTAAAGTGGCAAGGCTANTTCTGCAGCTTGAAAGATTCTGTGCTATCGGCCTGGTATATGCTGTAGCCTTGCTGGTCAGGTTCCTGGTCGGCCTGCATCCATATTCAGGCATGTACTCCAGACAGGATGCCACCTTATATTCAGTCCAGTCTTCAGTACAGCATCGCAAATCATGCAGGTGCTGGCATACCACCCCAATATGGAGACTATGAGGCTCAGCGCCATTGGATGGAGATCACAGTCCACTTGCCAACATCAGAGTGGTGAGCATTCAAGCACAGCTTATATATGTGCTGANTGTCATGCTACATGTTAGCTTGTTGGCGATTTTATTTGTTGTTGGCAGGAAATTATGACTAAAGTTTCATATTTTGTTTATATTGTTACTACAACTTTACATTGATACCATAATTACGGCAGATGTACACAGCGCTGGTATACCTGATGGGGAGCACTTTCCGCATTCCAGTCGTTGACTGCATAGTGGTTGCCTGAGCTGAGCTTGATGTACTGGAGACAGGCTGCATCTGTGTGAGCATATGCATCCTCTGTACGGCTTTCAAATGATCCATTTGGGGTGGACAGATATGTGATGAACATGTCTTCTGGAATGTCTGCAGCCAGACTTCCCCATCAGACAGTACAACACCAATAGACTCACCACATGGTGAGTTCTGGTTGCCAATAGCTGACAATACATCGGACAGAAGGCAACTTCTCTCCAGACTATGTAGCTGTAGCTACGATGTGTGTATCAAGCTGTCATTGGTTTTCTTTGTTGCACACACCGTTGCGTGTAGCTAAGAGCTTTGCATTGTATAAGCTGAGTGTCTTGCTCTAAGGTTTGTGCTTACATACCCAGTACTGTGCAATACATGACAGACTGCCCACTGGTGATTTGATGTCAATGTTATTGGTGAATGGCAAAGTTGCTAGTGCATGGCGCAGGTGAGTGAGGAGGGGGAGTATGCAGTGCGCCAGCCCACCGCCCATGCTGTCTATGAAAATCATCGTGTACGCTGCTTCCGCCAGATGCTGCTGGGACCTCTGGACACCACTGAGCAGCTGCTCAACCTTGGCGAGCTCATGTATCAGGTCAGAGTATGTCCAATGGCCAAGGGTCAATTGTGCCTTTAATGGGTCAGTTGCAATACAACAGCAGTATGTATGTGCCATGCATGAGGTGAACTTCAATCAGCAATGTCATTGCTGAACTGAGGCATCCTTCTTTGTGAAGCCCTGCAGTTTCAGTAACCACAGCTGTGCTTTGCCACTGTCTGAAACGTGGTTGTGCTGCGCTGCAGAGTCATGCAGGCTACAGCCGATGTGGGCTGGGCAGTGATGGCACGGACAGACTTGTGGCGCTGGTCAGGCAGGAGCAGTCTGNTACATGTTGTGAGACGCTGCCCTGCAGCTGACAATGGACTGCAGTTCAGAACCTCGTGATGGACTGATATGTGGGTCCATGTAGGCATACAATTGATGATGCTGACTGTACTTCTGTAGGTGGTGTGGCAAGCCATGTAACCATTTGATGCCATGGTTTGTGACGTGACAGGCTTCAGTAGGATGCACTTGGGCTCTCTAAGATGACAATGCTGCAGCCCATGCAAGCNATCAGCCTCAGTATCCAAGCAGTGTACTACCTATAAATTACAGCCATTGTCAGGTCAGCAATCACCACCCTCCTGGTGCATGTAGCATCCAAGCAGGTAGGCAAGCCCACAAGACAGCACCTGAGCCTACTGACAGCAGAGATGCCAAGATATGGGCAGTCTTGTCAGGATTTGACAACAGTCTGCACAGCGCAAGTACCGCCAACCCCAGCGTCAAAAGTCCCATTGCTTTCCAGTACATTGCTCAAGGTACCCACAACACTTGAAAGTGCCGCATTATACGTTTTGATTTGCTGTCTAGCCTGATTGTCTTTTGTCCCATGCTGGCAGCACAGGTGCAGCTGCTTCGTGCAGAACCAGTACTGCCAAGAGCGCCAACAAGCCATACAGACAAGGATGTCCCCTCAACTCTGCAGCCAAACGCTTGCAGTCGCCCCAAGCATCAGCANCTTGTCGCCACTGCCATCTGCTACGCCCACAGCTGTGGCATCTGGTGCAGCTGTGGCTGCACAGCCATGAGGCCTGAAATGGTGCAGCAGCACCTCTAGCAAGGCTTCCATCTTTGGGTGAGAGGCAGCACGCTCCACTAGCTGCTTCAGCACCATGTGGAACTGCAACACGGTCTTGGGTATTAGCGTGATGAAAAAGTATGCTTGAGGCCAGCATTGCAACATAACCGCACATGCATTCATTGCATGTGATTATGTCAAGGTCACAATGCAGCCTACAGGAGGGATGCAACTTGTGAACGATATCAGCTCTTTGCGTGATGGGGCATGTCATACATTGCTTAAAAACCAAGTGAGCTTCACAGCCTCATTTCATGAGCCCATCAACCATGGAGCTTATGCTGAGTGTAATACCCGCCCAGCTATAAATGTCTGTAGCGGTGTCCATTCTGCATGCAAGCACATCAGGTTGCATGCCCTCTGATGACTGATCATGTCAGGTGTTACANGGCTCCATGTTAACGAGCCTGAAAGCATTGTGGGCACGGCATCTCACTGCATCATCTGCGGTCGGCTCCTTACCAAGGGGTAGCAAGCTAGCCTGTACAGCAGACTAGGTGTTAAAAGCGCAGGGCATGCAGGACATGCAGACAGCACACTGCACTGACTGTGTTTGCATTTGACTGAGTCATTGCCGAGCTGCCATACAAAGGCTGTACAACACAAGCCATAGTCCATATTGTCACTGTCACCTTTCGGCCCAAGCATTAGAAGCACGCTCGTGACAGGCTAGCTGGAATGCAATGCAGCAACACCAAACTATGATGCTGAAAGACAACCTCAGTAAGTGGCAGGAACATGAAAGCAGGGCCAATGTAAACAGCTGGAGNAGGCATATGGGTGTGTGGCCAAATTGTATAGAGAGTAAGCAGCCATGGCTTTACAGCAGCAGATTGCTTTAAAGGTAACAGAGTCACAATATCCTCATTGCACCGCTGCATTTGCATACACTCGATGTGCACCTGGCACAGCAAAAGTGGGCAAATGCAGGTTGAATCTAAGGTTTCTGCTGCTGCATTCCAGCCCTAAGGCAGGTGCAGATCAATCCTAGAGCTGCACTGTTCAAATGTATAAATTGATATGTTGTCCAGGTAAGTATATGAAAGCATATGGAAAACATATCTTGACTGTAACGTTACAGACTGGTGGAGCGTCTTCTCGCTGTTTGCTCTAAGACGTGCTCGCAATAGCAGTGGGCATCCGAAGCATGCCACAGGTGTTGTTTGCACAACTGATTCTGTACTGCCTGTTGTCTGACAGCTACTATCTTTTGGTCATGTTATGCATCATGTCAAGCACAGCATCATCAGATGTAGATAGCCAGAAAACTTCTTTGCTTGCACTTGCACGTGCAAGTGCTAGTGAGGCATGTGGGAAGGCTTTTGTACGCAGCAGACACGCACAAACTACAATAAACATGCACAATCAATTCTGTGATGAGGGGACACATGCAAGCGGCATAACAGTGCACCAAATGCAGAGTCATTGCATAGCATGATGCATACCATGTGCNGGCACTGCAAGCTGACGAGCGTATCAGGACACGCATACGCACCTGTAACTTGCGCTCAATTTCGCTCGCAAATGGAAGTCTGTTGGCGCTTTACAAAATGGATTGATGCCCCGTAGCTGCTGTACTACACGTCTAGNGGTGTTCCAGACAATGACGGATTCCAGAAGATCATGTTGAAGTGTGGTGTGTGGTTGCCGTATGAACAGGTGTCACTTGCCTCTTTCCTCACTTCAGCATCATCCAGACTGCACTCACACCAGACAAAACTGCAGCAACACAATCCTGCTTAGTCAACAAAACATTCCAAAATAACGCTTTTGGTTTTGTTATGCTGCTGCTGCTGCTAGATGCTGCTGCTGCTGCTTGCTCTTGACCCCCTTTCCAGCTGTGGCATCCCGGCCATGCATTTGCTCTGCAGACCTGGTCTCCAAACCAGCAGGCAGTGGTGTGCTGCCCCGCAAAGCAGTCAGCAACCCTAGACAAGCAATAACCCTAGGACCCAAGATACAAAACCCTGATGGTAGCTTGCGGATGACAAGGACTATGAGCATGGCTGCTGGAAATTCTTTATCGGCATCAGAGTTCTTGAATGCATTGCCATCCCAAAAGACAGATTTGATTCCAGTGGAGCAGGCACAACAAGCAGACAGCCAGCACAACATCAGTCNACAGCCTTGCTGGCTTTAACATCTCAATGAAGGTGCTTCACAGCATGAGCACTCCAGACATGCTGTTGGACACCAAGCTGAGACATCACAAACATGCTGTTGGACACCAAGCTCAGACACCGCACACACACACAACAGAATGGTATGACAGTTGGGTATGTCATCCTCAAGATTTGACATTTCTGAGCAGTTTGCAGATGTGCTTGTGCTGGGTGTCCACACAAGCAGGCATTTTGTCCTGCTGTGCAGAATGCCTAAGGTCGCTATCAGGCACTACAAGCCAGTATGCTGACTTCTACAACAATGGCCTTTGAACCAAACAAGGAGGTGGAGGAAAGTCACCTCCAAGTATGGAACAGCAAACTTGCCATACTTGTCAACCAGCAGTTGACGCTTGGGGCTGCCTCTGCTGACGGTGTGCTGCACGAAGGGGATCTCCAGGGCTACAAGCTTCTCTCTAACAACCTGAAATCAAGACAAGCGCAAGCAAGAATGTTAGCACATTCGTGCAGGAACTTTGCATTTGCACACATACAGCCGGATGTCATGGGTGAGTGGCAACAGCTGCTACAACACTCTGTGCTGCTTGCTTGAGAACTGGGTGGTTCTCAGCCTCGCTGGGGTATGCCAATAAATGACATTCACTGAGAATAGTGCTGTGTGCATTTGACACATTGGCAATTAGCTCAAGCACTCACCTTGCAGAATGGCGAAAGTTCATATGCCCACAGCTCCAATGGCTGTTTTGGCAGCTTAGACTTCTGATATCTGCTTCCTGCGCCAAGCCTGCACAGGCCATCCTTACCTATNGTACTGCTATTGTCATGTCTGCTGTTGATTTGCCTTCATCGCTATGCTTGACGTCACACTCATGCCCTCTGCCACAGTCCCATACTAGCTCAACCACGCTTGAGTTCTGCTGTGCAGGTTGGCCAGTTTCATCTGTGGGTACGAGGTCTTCCAGATTGCTGTCAGCTCATCATATGGTGTGGCCGACTTCAAGGAGAACTTGCTGGCCCTGTACACCAAGGCTGGTGTCAAGGGCACCCCCATTACTTTCCTCATGACCGACAACCAGATTGTCAACGAGAAGTTCCTAGTATACATCAATGACCTGTTGTCTACTGGTTACATTGCTGACCTTTGTGCAACTGAAGACAAGGACACCTTCTGCAACAGCGTCAGGGGTGAGGTCAAGCAGGCTGGCATGGTTGACACGCCTGAAAATTGCTGGGACTTCTTCATTGACAAGGTCAGTAAAGATTCCTGAATCTGACATGCCCCAGCAGCTGTTTATTTGCTATTGATGTGTGATATATGTGCAACTGCAACTGAGCAAGCAGCTTGCATTCTGGCACACAGCACAAGATGATCTGAGACATCTCCTGCTGTTTTGTGTATTTACCAACTTACACAAAGCAGACAATGCCATATCAATTTCCAGCAAGCAAAACCCATGGCAATTACCATAATTTCGCACATCACTGGTCTCTGCAGGTCCGGAAGTACCTGCACGTGGTGCTCTGCTTCAGTCCAGTTGGAGACAAATTCCGTGTCAGAGCTCGTCAATTCCCAGCTCTGGTCAACTGCACTGCCTTTGACTGGTTCCATACCTGGCCTGCTGAGGCTCTGGTCANGTGTAAGCTTTCAAGGCCTTGAGCACCATGCTGTTGCACTGCAGGTATTCTTGCAGCAGTCTGTGATGCTGGTGGTGCAGTTCCTGGTGGTGCCACCATTGATGCTACTTGTTATGATGGCATACTACCCTGTTCAGGGGGTGAGGCACTGCTGTGGCTGGCTATACAGCCGTCACAACATGCTGGTGGGCTTTGTCAGAGTGACAGCTCGTCAGCTGGTCTTATCAGCACAGGTGAGCTTTTGGCACTGGATCATTATGCCAGCCTCACTGCTTGATTGTGATCCTTGTGCATCACTTGAAGGCAGGTGCACCTGTGAGCCACATCATATTCTAGGGTCAAATTGATCAGTAGTGGTCAACCAGAGCCTTCTTGCAGGACCTTCAGCAATTTGTTGTGATTCAATCAGAATGACATGTGCGGACCAGGTGCTGCAGCTTGCCTTGCTGGCAGCACACAACTGGCTGCTGCCATCTGTCATACCATCAGTTTTTCGCAGAACAGAGCATGCCTTGTTTCGACGACACTCGCTAATTGTTTTGTACCTGCTTAGGCAGCAGCCAAACTTGGGAAGCCATCGCCCTGACATGTCTTATTCCCATTCTGCTGCGCTTGGGTGACCAGCGGCAGGAGTGCTTTGTACCGGTGAGGATGCAGTATGATGTGAAGAAGNGATGTCGTTGTTTTGAGTCTCAGACAGGCATTTGGTGCTGTGCACATATGTGAACTTGGCACAGGCCTGAATGTCACTGCTGAGAAAATGCATGCACCAAATGCAGTTTCAGTCTCTGCTGCGTTTTATGGATGCTCTGCTGATGCTACTTGACATCTGAACAGCATGCATTGGGGTGTCCTGTGCCCTGACTTCAATAGCTGTCACTCCTCTTCTAGATGGCCGATTCACAGAATGTTGCGCATGCAGGCGCCTGCAGATTTTATGCAGCTGGGCAGCGCATCTGTGACATATGAACGTGCCCAACAGGATGCAGTACAGCAGACCCACCCTTCCTTGACCAGCCCAAGCGAGTTGTCTTCAGAAGACGATGGCATACCAAACCCTGAGGAGTCTGGTTACGAAACCAGGCAGTATGACACAGAGGAGCAGCAGTCCTCAGGACACAGCTCAGACATAGAGCCAACTTGCAGTGGGGATCAGGACCCAGACCATCAACAGGCAAAGGTGGTCCATGATCAAACGCATGAAGGCAATACTACAGAGGAGTCGGATGCTGTGTCACAGGCTGCCACCTCGTCAGGAGCTCTTGAAAGCCATCATGAAGACATTCAAGAAGGGACAACACATTTTCCACCAGAGGTGGTCACACAGGCTGCCGCTAGAAGTCCAGGAGATCAACAGGAAGCTTCACTGTATCCAGGTACCCACTGGGCAGTGTTACTAGACTGTGAGTATGAGTGGCTGTCTTGCTTGTACCTTGGGTCCTTCTCACTTGACAACACTGCGCAAACATCAAACATCATGTGTTGTAGCATGACATGCATGTGTGTATGGCAGTTGTGCTGCTACTCGCTATGTGTTTGTGTCTTTCAATCATTAGTACACTACAGCACCAAGCAGTGCCACTCTGCAGGCAAAGCACCAGCAGTGGTTATGATACTTGTGTCATCTGCTCATGGGCAATGTGTCTGAATGCTGTGAGTCACTCCTGAATCCCACATCCTCATTTGTATAATCTTCTTCTTCCTCCTCCTTCAGGAGCCACATGAAGGTCACGAGTCTGCATAATGTGTGCAAGCAAGTCGTGCAAGGTAGCATACTATTGACGTCCTTAGTGCGGCATGAGCTGTGCAGTTCAAATCGTATGGGGCTATCCTGTACCCAAAATACTGTTGTTTCGTATTACTAAGTTTCTGTGATGTGGCACCAGACACTAGCGATCGGGCAGTTGAGTATGCCGACTTTCCGGCTGGCATTGATTACACCAAGTAAACACANTGATGACCGCAATTGCCTGCATTGTACCGAGCCCATACAGTGTACACTAGCACTTCTATAAGGAGAACATGCAGGCACACAATAAACAGCACAGCATGACTCAGGCTAGCAAGGAGTACTGCGCGTAAGTCACAGACAGCGCTATACCTGCAGGTGCTCTTGACTCCAAAGTGCCACATCGTCAATAAGGTCTG
The DNA here is from genome assembly GCA_000818905.1 of Trebouxia gelatinosa. Taxonomy (NCBI): domain Eukaryota; kingdom Viridiplantae; phylum Chlorophyta; class Trebouxiophyceae; order Trebouxiales; family Trebouxiaceae; genus Trebouxia; species Trebouxia gelatinosa. Next base: position 2,790,663 of record KN805367.1, read on the forward strand.
GTAGTCTGTTGATCATATGTTGCAGAAATTGACCATTGAGTGGATTTATTTGCAGTTTGCCCAAGGCCCAGAATGTATTGCCAAGACTGAAAATGCTGATTTCAGGCTGAATAGCAATGAAGGCCTGAGCCAGTGACGCTTCATAAGCGGGTGCAACACTGTTTGGGGAGATGTTCAGATGGGCCAGAGCTAAAAACACCGTGGCTAAGTCTTGACCATTTGCCAGGGGCAACTGGCGTATTGTCAAATGCAGCAGTTTCTGTGCTGTCTTATCGANTACATGCAGACTCCAGGTAGTACCAGCCAGGATGCTTCAGAACACAGAGGCATGCAATCAGCATGCAGTCAAACCTCAGGCTGCCATTTCATCAATCCTACTGTGCCAAAGCACTGACACCCCAGAGCACTTGGACCATTAAATACTCTCAACCTATGCTACCCTGGTCTCTCCTGCATGCACCCACTTTGGTGTGCAATGCAGTCTGCTGGCTTTGCTCAACAGCACTGTTGGCAGTGAGTACAACATTTCTTGCGTGCAGGGCTTGAGACCCCAATGGCAAGCTTGCCAACTCAGAGCCGTCAAAAACTCCAAGACCACTCCTGATGGCAATGACATAGCACTGATCAAGCGTGAAACTTCGGCAAGCCTTGCAAGTTGATGCCGCCAGTCTCCCATTGGGCAAATTCCACTTTGCAAGCGTTTACTGTTGTATTATTTTGCCTAACCCTTGTCCAAGGTGTGGAGGAATCTGCAAACGCGTCATCGCTGCAGAAGACTGATTCAAATACATCTGCTTCTTACCACGAGTCTGTCGTTAGTGGTCTTGGGCCAGCACCCCCAGCTCAGACCAACAGTAACTCTGTTGAGAACCTTGCAGCGAACCTGAATGTTAGCTTGCAGCAATCACTGACCGAGCAACCTCCACACCCACATGCATCCAAACAGCTGTCAGAAGCCAGTAAGGCTGCTGTTGCATTATCCGAGGTGCTGACACAGGAAGACTCCTGCCCTGCTGATGCAAATGCAGCTACAGCACTGCACACTACAGGTCAACACCTGCCTGGTGCTCCACTTTCAGTAATGCACAGTTAGCACAGTTGGTGTGCGAGAGCGTTGCCCTGGTCTAACGTTGGCCTGGTCTAACGCATCAAGCTGAGCTGTCGGCCCTACAAACCCTTACCAGTTCATACCCAAGTTGCCAACTGCAAATGCACTTCACGTGGGCATTTTTGTCGTGATCTCTGCCATGCAGGCTCTTGCCTACCAGCAGCACCAGCAATGCTATGCTGTTGACAGTTCTCATACGGCACTGTAGGCGCACCCGAAGGTAGCATAGAGCCAGCACACGTAGGCAGCATTCCACCAAGCTTACACAGTGTGCCTGCTGCAACACATCAGGCCAGANTTGGCAGATCAGACATACAGCAATATTGGACAGGTTGCAATTCCGTGTCAGTAGCTAGCCATGGCTGCATACAATCCACATGGCAGCCTGCTGTGGCAGGACAGCTTGCGTGCTAGCATAGCTTGCACAGTGTGCCCCGCATGTGCACTGATTTACAGAGAGACTTGAAAGCGTGCTGATTGCCAGCAAATGCAATCCCCATAATTGCTACACGGCTTACCAACAAACATATGTGTCTTGATCACATCCACAGGGGCGGTGGCTGTGGTGGTGACCAGGCCTGTGACCATGCTGTACAGTAGCCCTTGAGGCATGCTGTAGCCTACTTTCGCGTAGTTGCCTGGGTTGTTGTCTGTGTGGACAGGAGCGCCATAAATCAGTCTGCATGCATGGATTAATCTTGAAGGGTGTGCTGTTTGTGTGAGATTGCTTTCTACAACAAACCTGAGCGTCAGGACTGCTAGTCAAGTCAACAACGTCCAGAGGTGTTGCTTCTATTGAGCTCGTGCGAGTGAGGTCCACAGCTTGTTCGCCGCTTTGGACTGCTACTAGGTCAGGGTTGGCTGCTCGCCGTTCTAAGTTTGTGGCGTTGACGGGGTTTGTGACCTCTGAAACGCCAGTCAGCTTGTACACGAAAGGGTTGCTGTGCTCTCGACCTTCCCTGACAATAAGCCTAGATCCGCCAAACGAGANTCTTACCAGGGTCCCTGCTGTGGGAGAGTCCCCTGCCCAGCAGCACTCCTTCTGCCAAGCGCGACCAGACTCAGAGCATTGGGGAAGTTGATGGCCATCTCTATGCCAAAGGCCAGAGGGAACTGTATCACACTGAATTCCTGCAGAAAAAGCATTGTATGTTTCCATAAAGATTTTTACGCTGTTTTAATGGCATACCACTCATAACAGAATGAGCATGCCTGCCCCACCGGAGAAATGCAACCCCCAAAAATCAAAAGTTACATCACTATGGACTTATGTACAGCGGCCTTGTTGCTTGTGAATGATGGAACAAGTCATGCATGCACAAACACGACTTGAGAGTAGCCATGCAAAACACCTGGATCTATAGCCTGTGGTTCAGAAAGTCTAGCTAGACATCAATTCTTGTCGAGGTTGTTGTCCTGGAACAGAACAGTAATGCATTAACTTTTGAGCACAGCAACAAGTTGACCATGTTGTTGNCCTACAAGCTGCGCATGCATGCAGAGCTGCCTGGAGTACCGTACTCACGATGCTCACCTACAGGCCTAGGGATGACCTCGACTAGAATCGAAAAAACTGTGTTATTCGGTGTAAGCTGCACATCAACATTGCATTGATCTGGCACCAGCTACAATCGGCAAAGGACAGGGCCAACTTTTGTCAAAGCAGCAGCTTTAGCTGTAGCTGGGGTCTGCTATCGCTGTCCCTGTCGCAGTTTCTGTTCGTGTTACAGCTGGATTTGCATTGCTCTGCAACATGAAGGACACAGCCTCCAATCCCTTTTAGGCTTTTGTTTGCAGCTACAGTAAGCAACCCTCAAGACAGTTCACACTTGTTTAACTGGATTTACACCCTCTGCCTTGGCAAGGTATCTGATGAGAGCTAATGCATGGCAAAATCTGTACTACATGGCAGTAAGACCAGCGCAGAGCCTGCGGGGTCTACACAGTGTCGCCTTNGTGAAGCGCTCACAGACTGTCTGGTGGTTGCAACAGATGATTGTCTGCATCAAGCCTAGCAGACACCGCTGGAACACAAAGAGCAGGAGCAAAACAGTTGACACATGCTCAGGTTTTACGAAGTGCTGAGTGCCACCTTGGGCCGATGAACCATTGTGTACGACAAACAGCAAAGTTAGTGGTCTGCCTGACAGTGTCATTCAGACCNCGCATGCTTGGCTATGTCAGTCCTGCTGAATACAGCATTGCCATAGCTGGCAACATGTTGTCACCATCAGGTGTACAGTTGAAGCTTGCGCCGTTACAGCGGGTGTGCTTGTGCAAGAACGTTGTGACATAACCTTGATTACTCAAGCTATGTCTTTAATCATGCTGACTGCGCATGTTGCACACTTTGGCAGCTCACTACTGACTGATTGGTCTGACAAGTTCGGCTTCATGGAACTTCGGTCTCGGTCAAGCTGATTCAGGTGGTCTGCAAAAACAGCTGAGTCATCTTGTGGTGCTGCCCACTGTAATCTGGAGTCCGTACAATATCATGCAGCTCAGATTGACGCTCCATGTGCAAACAATGTNCCCACTGTCAATACATGTCTGACCAAGACCAGAGCACCGTGCAGAAACTCGAATTTGCGCTCTGTTGGACATTGGCATCACCCTCACAGTCAGACCATCAGCACAGCTTTGCACATATGTCATTGATCATGCAGCATGCATCCACATTGTGTGCATCAGTTCTTCCAAAGCATTTTGGCACTGTATGCAATTGATGCAGGGCACCCCTGAGGTAGAGGCAGCACAGCCAGCATCTAGTCAACAGGTTTGTCAAGAACTTGCGTCATTACATGTACCTGCAGCACAGTGACAATCCACAATGTGCATGTGACCTGACATGCGGTACACTNTGCGGGATAACAATGGCAGTGTACAGCTAGTGGCTTGATGGGATTTGCAGCCTGCTTCTTTACAGGTCTGTGAACTTCAAAGCTCTGCATATACTTGCACGCACGGCAACAAAGTGTGGTCTGACAACAGCATCAAGGTTGCCCAGCCATCTGAGTGCACAACCACCATTCACACAAACAGCCAGCTTGAGCAGGCTACAATTCTGTCGTGTAATTGCTGCAGACGTGGCAGTGTCCCTTGCCTTTGTAGAGCTCAGCCAGTGCCTGCACACCAGTGAGGGCAGCCAAGCAGACTCTGACAGTGGCGCCTTGCTGCTGAGGGTCTGGCCTGGCATCCCGCTGCTTGGCAGCCTTGCCAGCTATGCTAGCCTTTAGGCCGTCCAGCATGCGCACCTGCTCGGCTGGGGGCATCACAGCCATGACTCTGCCTACCAACCCCAGCTGGGCCTCCTGCAGGGCCCCTGCCAGGGAACGATTCTGAGGGAAAGCACCTGCACTGCTCTTCACAGCTGTGATCCCTGCNGGGCAGATAATCACCCCCTGTTTATTTCAGGGTTAGCTAGACATCTAAGAATTTGAGCTGGTGTGCATTACTACAGATTCTTGTTGCACATGACATCCCTGTGTCTTGTTGGCTGAGGAGACAAGACATGGGAAGACAAGGTGTACTCAATGTATGAGCTGCTTCATGCAGATTGCCTGCTACAGGCTGACCTGATGCAACCTGTAGCAACACATGCCATGACAATTGCGACATATGTAACACAATGCAGAGCCAAGCCAGGTCTGTTGCATGATGCACTTGCCCCACAAATGGCATGTGAGCGGAAACCTGTAAGCGTGTCAGTGATGGTAATGCTCACCTGTGATCATGACCTGTTGACAGATCTACCCTTACAAACCGATGCGCACAGCAGGCACAAGCAAGTTTGCTCTGGCAGCATCTAGGTTGATTTCCTGTATCGCCCAAGCAGAAAGTAGCTCCTCCTGCTGCTGCTTGCTGGTGCCATACCACCTCCTCAAACAGCCGAAACAAGCCTTTGAAGCGTTGTCGCACAGCTTTGTACAGGCAAATCATTGCTGNTCTGCACACCCATGCGCATTTCTGGTTTGCAGTGCTGCAGCCAAGGCCAGCAAAGCAATGCATGTGCAAGTTGTCTTNTGCCTTGTACAGTGGAGGCTGACACGCCATCTTGTCTCCTGCACTCAGCACATCAATATTGATATGCATATTGTGCTTGAGGAGCGTTCAGGAAGGATTGCACTGTCATGTCTGACTGTGCAGGGGCGTCATGCGTTACATTGCAACCACAGGCAGAGCTGTTGCAATACTGTTTATTAGGTTTTCCGTGTCCCAGGTTCCCTCTCATGCCTTTAGGGTCGGGGCGCCGTTGGTGGAGACAGTGTCCCCAATAATCAACACCTACTGGCATAGACTGTCCTTTTTTGTCTTCTTGTAAAGCTCATGCATAGTCAGGATGTGGTGCCTAACAGCTTGTTGACTACAATATGGGTTGTCATGACAGTATCAGTGGTTGTTTGCCTTGCATTCACACCACACACAAATTCTGAGTGTTGCTGACAACCTNCAATTGTGTGCAAGGCAGATGTTATACAGGAACATAGGCACACTAAATGAACCACCACTGAGCCAAATGCCATTTTTGTAACATGACAACGGCTGAAACTGTAATTGCTGGCTACATGCATTGTCAACTGGTCCAAGGGTTGCAGGTGGAATTCAAGATGAACCAGCAGCCTGTGGTGACGCACTGACTAACAGGGTAGAGGAAGACTACCGGAGTGTGCAATGCAACCAGCATGCATTTGTAGCTTTGCTTGCACATCAAATTGTCTTCGATGTGAGTGTAGTGCAGCGTCACTACGCGGTTCTGTGGGACTTCATGATAAAATGTGATACGTATCTGTGAGGTGTCATAAAAGAACCTGGTGGCAAGCTAAGGTGTTACGCTTAAGCAGGCACCATTGGCGCTGAAGATAAATGTCTGAATACAATGAGAGCTTCTATTTGTAACCTTGACTGACAAATTTTCGANCCAGCCAAGCAGTTGCATTGCATATGCAATGACTTGCAAGCGTATATAATCTGTTAGGTATGACCTGTTAGTCCATAACCTGTCAGAATTAACAGGCAGTCCTGACTACTAGTACAAACACTTCTAGTTTGCTGGATGTGTGGAGTTTTGGCCTAAGCATTCGCAAATGCACATGCACTTTGAGCGTGCCAGTCGCTCAGCATTTGTCAGCTTCCACCAAACAAGGAATGAAGCTGCTGTGTGAGAATTGCATTGCATGTATGTTCAGAATGTACAAATCACTGAGCGTGCCAAGTTCTTGCAGCACTGGATGCCAAACGAGCAACTCAAGCCAAGGAAAGCCTTGACCCTGAAGTCATTGTGCTGCCATGTTGTCGTGATCCAGCATAGCTGTGCCGTAAAAGAAACACACCAAAATGTTCATGTGTAGGAGTTTGGAGTATTCGCTGGCACAAGTCATGACTACCACATCTATTGGCCACATCCTAGACAACTCACAGGAATGTTACCAGTTGATATGACAGATTTCCTGAGCATAGACTCTGCATTGGGTGGTGACNCTATGCAAATGACTCAATCCCAATTGCAAACCTCATGTTTGCCTCACACTCTCATCCCAGCTGCGCCCACTTGTTTTATTTTGAAACAGTCGGGAGTTGAGTATCCGTCTGTGGCTGCATAACAGTGTCACAGATTGTAGTTGACATTCTTTGATCAACCGCGAAGACGTGCCTCTAAATACCGGCTTGCAATAGCTTACATGAAGTCGGCATCTGTCGCTAAATCTTCTGATCTGATGCCAACTAAACACAGCAGTCCAGGTCCGATTGAAGATATGGTTCTGCCGTCCACCTATACAGATCCTGCTGATGCCAACGGAGGCCATACCATTTATGTATGAAGGAGTAACATTATGTGCCTTGCCTGAACACTAGCCGACTTCACGCGTTGCACGACAGCTCTCATGGCTTTCACGGGCAGGCGTAGCGGGGGTGCCTTGCGCTTGCACAGACAAGGCTGAAAGAGCGCTACGGCTTGGTCTGCCTCGGCTGCCGTCAGCAGTTGCGTACGCGCAAATTGCATGTGCGACAGTGGTGTTTGAGAGTCAGCGGCAGTATNTCACTGCTTTGCCATTGGGAATACATGCCCCTTACTGCTGAGACTGCTGCTGCAATAGTCACACTGCTGCTGCTGCTGCTGCTGCTNAGCAAGAACTGGTGCCCCCCAGCGAAAAGCAGCAGATCGTTAGGGCAGGTCTTGCTAGGGGCAGCAATATCTTTGAGGCAAGCAGGGCTGCTGCAAGCAACATGTCCACGACATGGTTCACTTTGATTCTGCGGTGAGTTACAAACAGGAAAATGCGCCTGCAGGCTGAAACAGCAGATGGTAGAAGCTTGTTGTGCTACCTCCCTGCAAAGTTCAACAAAAAGCTGTGGATCAAACGTGGCGGGTTTCTGATTGTTGAAGAAGGCGATGTGGACGCTGATGCTAAAGTGACAGCTACAATAGTCAAAGTGTTGTATGAGCAAGACGTCAAGGATCTAAAAAAGCTTGCTGGAGTCTGGTAAGCTGTGGCAACTTACATGTCCTGTGTGTCCTGCTTCTGAGCACATGGCCTGCAGTGCACTCAGCACCTGACAGCACAGTGGGCTACAATGTTGAAGTGATCCATCCAATGTACACTCCTTGTTATGCGCTGTATGTGACCATATGATCAGCATCGCCAAGTCAGTCTGACTAGTGAGGCAGGAATTAAATGCAGTCTGTGCTGGCATTCTGCAGGCCAGCAGCTCTGGACAAGGCCAATGACAGAGCACAGGTTGAGATAATGCCCACGACAGATAGTTCCAATGAATCAGGCAGTGAAGATGACTTGCCACCACTGCATCAAAACAACAACCGCCAAGTCAGATACAGACATGACCATGATGATTCATCATCTGCCAATGAGGACTGAGTGTGCAAAGTAGGCAGTAAATGTCCTTCAGTGCTGCCGATCAAGCATTGATTGGCCAGACGTCCGTCTCAGAAATCACAGTCACTTTTGCCTTTAGAGCACTAAGGCATGTTGCTAAGCAGGTGTGCACGATGTTGATCTCAACATCGCAGGAGAAGTGTACTTGGCCCAATGGCATACAGCTCTACTGCCTGGGATTAGCCATGTCATACATGTTTAGGTGACCAGTTCAATCTGAAATAGCTGTAGTCAGCAGTCACTGTCAACAGTCAAGGCAGCTGCAGCCGTCTTGCATGTGCAATGCATGCTTTCACAAGTATTCTCGGCACTAAGCACAGCACTGATCAGACACTGAACAGGTCATGACTTGTCCAAACAAGCGGTTGCAGCAACAGCACAGAAATTTTGCGCATGTATGCTGCGAAGATAGCAGCACTATGCACCCCGCAGCTTTGCAAGGGTGTGTTCAGGTTGGCTATCAGATGCTATTGCGCTGGCCAACTAGCAGCATTGATGCTATTGCATAAACCGCGTAAGCTGCAAAACGCCTACCTCACATGCATGCTACATGCGTGTCATGCATGCTTTACGCCATGGAGTGAGTTGCATCCCTTAAGTGTCAAAGCGCGAAGCTGCGAGCACTGCCAGGCCTGAATCGTTGTGCTGGTCCGCACAGTGTACAATTGCAAGCATTTGGCTGTAAACATACAACAGACTAATCAAGGGCAACCGCAGGACCCAGAAGATGGGTCTGCCACGTACACCATATCTTGGCTGGCTGGTCTGCACGGTGGCTGGCCTTGTGTGTCACGCTGCAGCTCAGACCACACTAAATCTGCCACTGGACACCATCGCGCTACCCCCAGGATTTACTATTGACCTGTACACCACTACACCTGTGCCCAACGCACGAACACTAGTGCTGAGTGACGACGCCACAAATGGCACCATCGTATACGTGTCAACTCAGGGCCGCAGCAACGTGAGGCAAAGACACGTTTTGCTATATCGGCGCTGTACGCAGATGCCCCAAGGCTTATGTACACGTGTCTGCAGGTGTATGCAGTGATAGATCACAACCAGGACGGTATCGCAGACTCAGTTGTGACCGTGATCAGCAACCTCACAGCGCCTTTAGGATTGGCATATGCCAATGGCTCTCTGTGGGTAGCAACGACCCCAACCATCTACAGATTTGACAATGTAGATGCTGAAAATACCAGCCTCATATCAGCTCTGGCAGTATCGCCCAGGAAAATTTGCACAGTTTGAGCACCAGAGCATCCTCAAGGACCAGCCTGCAGAAGTCTTCCAGGCCAGAGTCTGCAACAAGTGCCCACAGCCATGCACAGGGTGCAGTGTCAATGCAGGCCTTGCCAGCAGGACTGCTTCTGGCAGCAAGCAGTTGCCCAGGCTGAGAGGTCAGAACACCAGTGACACCTATGTGGCTTCTCAGCACGGGGCTGCCAGTGTTATCCAACTCACCAGAGGGTACAACAGTGTCCGCTACACCAGCTGCTGAACACATGCATTTGCCCTTTAGCTTGTGATGTCACTGCAGAGCCGGAAACTAGCGTTCAGGCAGTCATAGTTGTAGAAACTGGGGACAAATTGATGCCAGCCAGTGAGCCTGAAAGCTTTCAGGGACCTGCAAAGTCCACACCTAGGCTAGGCGCCATGGCTGCAGAGAGTGTTCTACAGAATGTAGATTGGAAGGATGAAGGCGTAGTGACGTATGCTGCAACTTTGTCAGCTATGGGCAAAGCTGTCAGGCAGGATGTACAGAGTCACAGCAGCGGCTCACAGCAGCAAGCAGCTGAGATCATGTTGCCAAGAGTTGATTTGTCTGCCAGGGGCTCAGTGCTGTTGCCGCATATATCAGAAGGCTCACAGCAGAGAGAACATGAGTGCAAAGGCTGTCAAAGTGTTGTTACCAATGTGTTATGATTGATTGTTCAAAGCACCACCATATGCATAATGTGACCTGTAACAGCAGTTGAAAGCAACCAAGGTATCAGTGGTGCCGTGTTGCACAGCTTCTATCTTGCCATGGCAGTGTTTTCTTGGCTACAAGCGTAAAAAGTGTGTTAAAAGTGTGAACGAGAGCTGAAGCAAGGCAACCTGAGGGGAAAAGCGAGCAACTTCTACCTGTTATGGTAAATCCAGAAAGAAAACCTACAGGGAAGAAGCCTTAAACAGCATGTTTAGATTCACTTCATGTCTCTGCGAAGGGCTCTCGTTCTACCGTCAATAAACTGCAGACTCTGCAAGAACATCTGCCAAAATATTGTGTGNAGCAAGCAATCAGAGGGTGCATGATGCTTCAGCTACCTTTGTAAACGCCATAGCGCCCCCTTGCTCTGCATGACCTGATTTGCTGTCATGACAAGATGACATCATAATCATTTACAACATTGCATGCATCCGGGTGTGATAAAAGCTACAGGGTTTTGACCTGATCAATAGCCATCTCCCTGCATCTGTGCATTGGCTGTCGTCAACACACAAATGAACTTGCCTATACACGGGCATCACCCTGCTTGCCACTGCTGCAGCCCTGTCGTTGCATTATACTTCCCAACTAGGTCTGCCCAGGTCAGGAAGTCGGCATCGACCCACTTACTAGCAGTGTGCCTACATCAGTGTGTGCTGAAGGCTGTATGCTGTGGTGTTCTGCATGCAGACAAAGGAGCAGCCATTCCAGAGCAAGGCATGTGGGGAGTTTGCCAAGCTGCGCACAGTGCAGGAGGAGCTGGAGCGAGAAGCCCAACAGGCCTGCTTTCTTGGCTGCTCTGTCACCGAAACAGGTGTGGTGCCCTACTGTTGTATCAGATATGAAAACCCTCATTTTCCAGCATGCATAATGCCACAACATGCAGACCAGTGCATGGGGCTCACTGGGGAACCCAACAGGCCTGCTGCCTTGGCTGTGCACAGCAGCGGGCACACCCTTCCACAACATGGTGTCGCATTACTCTAGGCAACTGCACACATGCGTTGCATATGAAGCTGAGGCCAGTGCAAGCAGAGCAGGAAGGGTTGAAAGACCCTAGCAAAATGAAGTACGGAAGCCGTCAGGCCTGCAGCTAGGGCTTCTGCACCACGGGAACTGCTGCATGCTGCTTGGCAACCCACTCCAGCTTTGCTGCACCCAGCACTGTGCAACTTTCGTGGCACATGTCAAACAGCACTGCTTACATGTATATGTAAAGCTGCCATGTACGCTGGAGTCGATGTGGTACTGCCTGTTTCTGCGTGTGAAGGCAATCTCAGCCTGCCACTGTCGTATTGTGCAGCATGACTGTGCCAGCCGATCAAGGCTGTCAAGGCCTTCATCAAGGCCTTCATCAGTCCGGCGGTCCGGCAGATCTGTCTGTAAGCATGCACTTTTCACCCATGCGTTGTATCAGTAAGAGGTTTTGTCTTGCACCGCATTTAAGTTGAGCACAAGTGTAATTTGCATCTCCAAGCTATAAGCAAGCACCACTGTTGAACAAAGCCATGTTCAAAACATCATAAGCAGTGTTGCAGTCAGGCAAAGCATGTGTAGATGCANAAGCGGCTGTCATATGTGTGCAGGATATGCTGTAACAAGGGCTGCAGATGTCAGAATTTGCTCATGCGGGAGCAGTTCGTCAACATCACAGCCAACATGCAGCACATGCCCTGGATCTGCAATGCTGCACACACAGTTTGCAGGTTTGGCAGGCATCAACGAGTTGGTATTCTTGACGAGACAGCGTACCAGGGCGCCAACAAAGATGCCTTCATGCACAGAAGCTCCGATGAAGTTTGCTAGCAAGCCTGCTACCAGAATGAACAGGAAAATTTCCACCATGCCACCTGCATGAGGCAGAAAGTGGTGCGTCAGTATGAGCATGTGCAAGACTAAAGTAGTGCACAAATTATCATGAAGCTGCACAGGGATGGGCACTGGCTCCCACTGGCAATGTGTTTTACATTGTGGCAGCAGCAGCCCTTTGTGTGCTGCCCACATAGGCTCAATGCTGGTGATTGATATGCACACATGAAGCATGGGAAAAAGCAGAGCAGGGGCAGAAGGATTACACGTCAGACATGCCCAACAACGCAGCCTTGCTGCTTCAATAGCCACACAGGATCCTTTGGGGCTTTGCGGACTGGCCCCAGAAAGGCTGATGCAAGACATCACTCCAAGAACCCACATATTGCATGCAACAAGCAGTCCGCTTGATGGGTAAGCGATGCAATGCAATGTAGACCATGGGCAGAGGAATGCCACAAGCAGTCCTGCAAACAATTTTGCAGCACTGTCCACTCCAAGCAGTTTGCTCTGTGCACATATTGAGGTGCCGGCCAGCTTGAGTATGCCTGCAATTAGCATACTATCGACAGCAAATGACCAGCACCAAATGATGTTCCTTGAGAAGAATAGCGGTGGCTGACCTATGAGCGCTACACTTCTGACAGCCCTCAACTTCTGCAGTGAGAACTCCAGCCCAAGGGTGAACAGCAGCAACTGCACTCCCACTTGCGCCAAAGACTCCACCTGAACCAGTTCCTGCAGCACCATGTGACATGGTTAAGGCCAGAACACAGATGCATCTGTGTGTCTTTGTACAGGAATAACAAAACTGAAAGCTGGCATCATTGTGCAGCCCTGTTGTGCCTGTCATGCAGCCCTGNTATGCCTCAGTGTACCACTGGTTGTACCTTATCACGGTTGCTTTCGCAGTAGTGTGAAGACAGATTTGTCATGGGTACTGTGATTACTGTATACGTTTTGGTTGTTACTGCTGAGTCTGTGCATGTATGGCACAAGCACATACTGCTTGTGTGCTGGAGCTTGTTTGCCAACTTGTTGTCATTTGTCGCTATTGAGAGGACACTGGCAGCATACGCAACGAACTCGATGAAGGCATGCATGCAGGACATGCCTGATAGCACGTCATTGCACGCATCGCGTGAATCACGCTTCAGAAACAGCTGATGGAGATCCAAGAACCTCTTAGCGCATCGTGCAACTTTGAAAAGGACTGTCATACTAATGGCGAAGAGCATCGACGCTTGTGCAGCCTCGATCCGTTACGTCGAAAGAGCCAGCCACGGCAAGAGTTTATGATGCTGCCACTGATCGATCTTGTTGTCTTGCAAGTCGTCGTGACCCGCTTCTGGGCCCGCTGGCAGTCTTGATCGTGTCGGCGGGCTATATGTGGCAACATGTCGCTCGATAGTTACGAAGTCCTGTCGGACAAAAACAAAGGTCTTGTACTGGCCATAAGCTCTTCTGTGTTCATCGGTGCAAGTTTTATCGTTAAGAAGAAAGGATTGCGTGAGGCAGGGCGCACAGGCATTCGAGCAGGTAACGTCTTGTCTTTTACCCAAGCAGCTGCTTCAAGATTGTTGCCACATACTGGTAGGCAGCAGATTTGGACTNGGTGGAAGTGCAACCCTAGGTATTTGAAGGAGGCGACCTGCTCAAAACTCGCTCCATCAGTCATCGAGTTCATATTCCTGCGGTGCGTTAAGGTGCCGACACTGCGGAAAACTTCCGACATTCTGCACTTCGACTACCCACCTTAACCAAGCTAGAGTTGATTTGAGCACTTGAAACTTTGCTTGTCCGCTGTTACGTGGTGGCAATAGACACGATTGCGGCAGAAGCCAGCATGCTCACACACGTGATAGCCGAGTAAGGCCACGCCAATAGGCTGCCACCTGCGTGATGTCGGTTATTGTAGAGCCTTTGAATGGCACCGGAACCTATGAGCTACTCAGCCAGGGCGCAGAAGCTGTACGTGACATACCATGAGCCAGCCAGCCTGCACTTCCGGTGCAGCTTGTTCTCAGGTGCTAATTGTCACTTGTTTGCAGAGGGTCTGGGCGGGGAATTTCATCGGCAGAGACGCTGTCATCAAACAGAGATTTAGCAAGCAGTATAGGCATCCAGTGCTGGATGCCAAACTGACTGCAGGGCGCCTTAATCAGGTGTGCATTAGACCTGAGCAGGCTTGCCTCTTGCGCCTGCCTGTGAAGGATGTACCATGAGGTGTGATGCACTGTGCAGGAAGTCCGCAGCATGCTGAGAGCACGGAAAGCAGGCATATTGACACCTGTTATATACAATGTTCAGCATGAAGCAGCGACGATCTTCATGGAGCGAGTGGACGGCGTCACAGTCAAGGAAACGCTGTTGTCTGGAGTGCTGTCAGAGGAAGGTGACAGTGAGCTGTTGTGCTGCTTGCATATGCTTCTTCCAGCTCCTAGGCCAAGCGAGAACTTGCTGCAGAAACCAATGACATGCTGACCAACATTGGTCAAGTGGTGGCCATGCTACATGATGGGGGTCTTGTCCATGGCGACCTGACAACATCCAACATGCTTATCAGGCACAGCGACAAAGCTGTGGTATGTTGTTCATTCCACCGCTAACCTGGCCAATCTTCAAACAAAGCCATATGTCGTTGCAAATACGCTATGTGCAGTGTGAATCTGTGGTGGTCATGTTGCACAAGCACTTGCATTCCGGCTTGAGGCTGAAGGCTCAGCTCACCAGGCACATGCTGCAGGTGATGATAGACTTTGGGCTGAGCTCAAATAGCACAATTCCTGAGGACAAGGGCGTAGATTTGTATGTTCTTGAGCGTGCATTCACAAGCGCGCATTCTAAACAGACAGATCTGGTGAGGTCAACACACACAACTTGTTGCACTTACGCAGGGCACTGCAATTTGCATGCACCCTGAATGATACATGAGTCTACTACCGTGCAAGGGTGTCTTTTGTGTTGCAGTTTGACAGGGTCATGTCATCCTACAAAAAGCACTCCCGGCAATGGAGCTCTGTGTACAATAAATTTGCAGAAGGTACGGACATTGCGCATGCGCAATTGGCAGAAGCACAAACCTGGTATGCAAAGTTACTTGCTTTGTGCAGTACGCATGAGAGGCCGGAAGAGAGCCATGGTCGGCTGACAATATGTGACCAAAAACAGCCGAGGGGTGGAGGTCCAAAGCGGCTGATGTGCAAAGTGCTTGTGAGCGTGACATCATGGTCCTGCAAAGTGTGCAATAGCACACATGTATGCTGTCCATGTGCAGACTGGACACTTTCACACGTAGCTTGCGCAAAAAGACGCGTCATGTTGTAGACCATTGTAGTGCTTCAGTTTGCATGTGCATTGCAATCATCAGGGTGAGGCTCATGCAGATTTGTTTTGTTGGCAACACGCTGGAAAAGATGGGTTTGGTGCCGTGCCTACAGCTCCTCTGATGGTCTTGCACTGCAGGTTTGTAGGTGTTGTANCACCCTGCTGACCTTCCAAGATGACACCTTCTCAGCACTAAAGGCAAAGGGATTCAGCATACAGTCGACTGATGAAGACTATACTACCTGTGAGAACCTGTCAGCGGCCATACTCCGCATGCTGTTGGCGATCATGCGTGGCCAGAGCCCTGGAATGATGCAGACTGCGCTTGACGTAATGAACTGCCTTGTGAAAGTGCCATGGGGCACGCTTGCTGGCACAGCCACAGCTATGATTCTCAAACTAGGTATACAAAGCTCTTGCATTTGCATAGCTTGCATAGCTTCTGTCAACATACATTTTGGGATGACTGCATGCTCCTGATCATACAGTCAAGTTCTGCCAAACAGAATGGCCTGATGCAAGTTTATGAACAAGATTGCACCGGCTGTCTGCATGGACAGATGTATGCTGATCTGGCATTTCATAATGTAATGAACCATATGTTGGTGTGCATCACCATTCATACAGATTCTAAGACTACTCAAAGCCATCACTCATGCCACACAGGCGGATTACCAGTCCTCTTGTCAGTCATGGGAGGCGAAGAGTTAGTCCTGCCACACAAGGCAGCAAACATCATCCAGACGCTCGTGAAAGTCTCAGAGCAGCCTCAGACAGCAGAGCCGACGCTGCTGNAGATACACATGGCGTTGCCTATGCTGCCATATTGGTGATGGTCGACGCACCTGAAATGTCTCAATTTGGGATTCATGTAGCCTGTCCATGTAGTAGTCGGCTTGTTTCTGTCCGTCTTTTAAGCCTGCTTGCAACAAAGCCTGGGCCTGTACAGCAATTCAGCTTGTGAGCCCTTGCGTCAAGCCACCAGCTTATGCAGCCTCTTTCACAAAGAACTTGTCGACATCTAGTTGCGCAGCTGATGTCTAGTGTCACAAGTTGTATAGTGACCAGGTCGTGAACTGTATCAATGAGCGCCATTTGCCAAATTTCAGATCAACAGCACACCAACCCGGCATTGTTTACTGCGGCCTTCATGGTGGATCAGGTACCAAAAGCAGATCAATGGTAGGCATCCAACCCATGCTTATGACCAACCAGGATAAGGATGAAGTTGTATGATAGTAACCGTGAGAGTCATGATTGAAATGCATTCTAGCCAGGGCTAGGTGTATGACAAAGCTCACCTCCAAATAGTGTCGCTGCATGTCGTCACTGTAACTGCGCAGGTCCACCACTTCCTGCTGAGCCTCAGTCATATGCTTCACTACATCAGATACATCCTGCAATCGACATGCCAACTGAGCGAGGGGTTGTGTGGCAAGGTACAAATCAAGGACTGACAGATTTTTGAANAATCCAACTATCCAACAAAGGCACTTGCTTATGAGGGGTGACATTGAACAGGTGTAGCACTGACATTCTGACTGCCCCCAGGTCAGGCTGGTGCTTGCAAAATTATGGCTCACAAGACCAGTACAAGCTGCATTTGCTGGACATGAANTGCTGTTTGCGGGCATGCCATTCTTTGCCGGGGTGTCCATCTATGCCTTTGCATCCATGCAGCATGCAGCTCCACCTGCAGCCCCCATCCTCAGGATATCACAGGAGCCATCATTCAGGTGCCCCCCTATCACAGTCCTGCCTCTGCTTCAGCTCGCAACAAGCACTGCCTGGCAGGCAGACAGCTCTCNAACAAAGTGCTCCACATATGGCTGAATACATTGTGTTGTGATTGCAACCCCAGGTGTGGCAATGACCTTTGGTGTTCTCAAAGCAGCTGAAATAAGCAAAGCCACAGCAAACTTCTTCTCTGGCCTCTGGGGTGGTAAGAAGAAGCCGCCGAGCAATTGACCAGGTTGATGCTGTGATTGTCGGTCCTTGTCTAGCNTATCATGAAACGCATTGATGGGATTGGCAAGGATCCTATCATCATTGAAATTCGCCAGGTAAGAACTCTGGCAGGCTGTTTGCAAGCCACTACTGTTCACAGTTGCGTTGCCACATTGCACTCAAATGCGTGTGAGGCATGCCTGTAGAACTGCACTGCAGTCACAGATCTGCATGAGTTGTGAGGAACATACTTGTTGTACGGTCACTGTCGTGCAAGCTGGCACTGTGCATTCAGCAAGATAGGGTATTCATGCTTGGTCTCCTGCGTTCAACTCTAATTCAACCTCATGGTGTCAGCGCAACAGTTGCTCTGGTGCTTGAGCACAACATGCATATATTCTGAATGCATGTAGCAAGTGCTGACCTTAGAATGCCATTCTTGGCATGCAGGCTGATATTCCCACGTTTCAATTTGTTGACCTTCCTGGCATCCAGATGTTCCCTGAGTCGCAAGAGGAAGCGACCACCAGTCTTGTCCATGCACAACTGATCAAGGACAACACACTCGTGCTATGTGTCATAGATGCCACTACAGCAGCTTTTGACAGCAGCGTGGCCCTCAAGCTCATCAGAAATGCTGGCAAGCTCAGCAACACAATTGTCGCTTTGACTAAGTCAGACCTTGTCACAAGCGAGGAGGAGTATGAGCACCAGATCTTTGACCGCATCTTGGGCGAGTCCAGCGACAATGAGCACGTTCAAGCGCTTGCTGGCTGTGTGGCTGTGGCCAACCGCCCTCAACGCAATACTGCACCTTTAGCAGGAGCAGATGCGATTGAGGCTCAGATTTTCCGCAGAATGTTGCGCAACCCAGCTCCTGATTATGCTTCAGGAGACACCCAGCGAACACTCAAGCAAAACATGACAGTCATGCACCTCATTGTGCAGCTGGATCATATGTNTAGCTAAGTGCTGGAGTTGTGTGACGACTTTCATGACTATTGGTGTGCACCAAGGACGTTGTCTTGCAGGATTGTAGCCTATATGCCTGAACTCAATTTGCAGAATATGTGAAGTGACCACTACACATCGTAGCAAAGTTGACAGTCCCCCTCATTGTGCCTTGATCAAACGCAGTTCACTGGGCAAGTAGATCAAGCGCTGGTTGAAAAGCTGCCGCTACAGCAGGTTCACACACACAGCACCTTTCAAGCCTGGGCATTTGTGTGTAAGCAAGATCAAAGGTGCAAGTGGTTGGCCTTTTCTTTGCTGCAGTTCAACAGGCAGCTGGAGCGGGGGCAGGTCCAGAGGCTGCAGCTGCAGCAGGAGCTGGCTGCTCAGCNTCCCGCATAAACGACATATTGCGCATTGTTCGTGACAATTCACAAACTTATGGATGTGTGGAACTTAAGTACTTCGACCAGGTAGATGCATCACCAGCTAGCCTTTAGCGTCAACACAGACCATATTCAAAGCGGTCTTTAAGGTGGTTAAGCAAATTTCAGTATGCAGGAGCACTGTGTTTGTGATTTGCTTGTTCATTTGCCAGAGTATGGTCTGCATCTTTATTTTGAAGGCGTCAGTCAGGCACTTCGCTTAGTTGAGGTGTATGACCTCACAAGATTGCAGGTAAAGTGACCGCATTGCCACAGCAAATGACGGCTTCACCCTGCGTGAACATTTGACAAGCAAGCATATGCTTGTCTGCCTTTGCTTGAAGTGACAGCCCTGTTATCAGACAGCAAGTCGGCTTGTGACAATATGTACGCGAACTGTCCACCACATAACCAACATTACCGCCGCTTGTACAACAAGGCATTGGCCATGCCAGCTGCAAATAAGCTCTGCAACAGCATCCCAACCTCAATTCAAGCTGTTTACCCTGACATAACCTTGCAGCAACGAGAACTGCATGTATGCAGATAAGGCAGAACGCAGCCACAGTAGGGGGTCCTGGTCACCCGGCCACCTTTGATGCCCTCTATGATCTAGCTGGGCCAACATATGCAGGTGACCACATACAACAACATGACTGCTGTGAGACTCGCTNTGTCTCTCAGAACTGGGAGCTTTCCGGGATCGGTCGGCCATTCGATTGCGTGAAACAAGGCTATACCCATGACAGACCGGAACATCAACGCTAGACTTACACACTTGAGTTACGAGGAAGACATGCTGAAGGAAAGCAGTGAATCTGTCTATAACCTTGTTGTTCCTCTTTACGGAGAATCGAACGGCACAGTCGAGCCACCTACAGCTGCAAAATTGCTTATTGAGGAAGGTAGGGCCATTCGTGAGGCCATAAAGTGTGCACCTCGTGACAAGGCTGGTCAGAGAAGGCGTCTGCGACGTCTAGCTGAGGCTGAAGACTCTATCAGGTATTTTTCATGAGCAAGGACTGATGTTGACGCAACCATCTGCCAGGGTTCAGCCGGTCTCGACCAAAAGCCCCTGTCACTGACATTCGCATTGCTGCACAGGGTTGTGACGGAGAGGCTGGGAAAACTCAACGGGCGTGATGTCCTCCAGGTCATCTGCGATTCGGCTCTTTTTGCTGGTCGCTTACCTGCTGTCTTGTGCACAAAGCCATCTTGAGCGCCATATTTCCGAGCTGGTCAACACACCCCCCCGGTATGACGTTGACGTTCCTGCAGGCCCAACTCAACAAAACTGACTTCAAGACTCAACAGGTCTTTGATGGCTACCGCAAGCTGGACGGCCAATTCCTGGATACACACGCAATTGCTTGGGATGTATGCAAGCACCTCAGTGAAGGGTGGGCATACTTCAACTTGCCAGTGGAGGAGTCTAGCAATGGGCTGGAGCCTGCCTTGGCTTTGCAAGCATTGAGTCATGTTCTCTCAATAAACACTGGTGAGCATCAACAGAGTCACTGTGTCTGTGTTACCTCCCACGTGCTGAACTGTAAGCGAGTGGACTCATGTCAGGCTACTCAGCAGGGGGCCAGTGTGCAGATGTCTCCACTGCACGTGGCTGTAAGGCGTGTGCATCACATTCTCTGATTTCAGAACAGCTGGCCTTGTTTGTGTATGCACCCTTGGACGATGACATCGCACAATGCCCACTTGACCACTATCACTGAACTTNCGAGACCACCAAAAAGAACATGCAATCAACGAAGCTGTTGTGTTGTGACAGGATGGAGTAGCAACAGCTGAGCCACACCCCCCAACGATGCGCATGCGATGAAGGTCAAATTAGTGCAATAAGGCCTTACTGCAATTGGGCTCAATTGTGCTTAAATCAGCTAGTCTGTCCCTGCAGGGAATCTAGGGACAACGGGGCCAGAAACAGATAACAAGGATGCTTGAGGTAGTGCTTGACATGAAGTGTGACCCTTCCCAAGCAAGATTCATCTAGTCTGCCTGCAAAGCGGCATCTAAGGCAGTTGTTGTGGCATGACAGCCGGTCAGCAACAGTAGCATTGCCATCTACTGGATACAGCATGAGGCAAATCCTAGAGTTTTCACACCTGGGATCACAAACAAAACAGAATGGCAAGGTGTTCTCGGGTCACCATCAAGAAGCAGATGAGAGCCACTAAGCCAGCTGTTGTGTTTTCACAGGAAAAGGCACGATCTGTATCTGCCAGTTTGAGGCTGTGGCCAAGAGATGAATGATTACTCTTAACAAAGCCAGGTCATAAGTTTTGAGAGCAAGACTGTGTCTAAAGCAGATTGTGTGTTGCTACAGGAGATGGCAGGAACTGTAGGACCACCACTGCCTGGGACAGACATGCGATTTGAGGCGGTGCCCGAGATGAACTACAACCCCCTAGGCGACCCCCCTAGGGGTGAGATCCTATTCAGGAGCGGCAATGTGTTCTCAGGCTACCACAAAGAAGCTGAAAAGACACAAGAGGTATTATGATGACCATGCTAGTGACATGCGCAATGAGCATGAGGCATGCTGTAACCGGGGGAAGCATTAAGTGCCCTGTGCTACTATGATTTGCAAAGGCATATTTCATGGAGCTGGCTGGTGGCCCGGGGTGGGTCTTGCGTGTTGAAGTTGAAGTGTTGTGCAATGTGTGTTCAGCCCAAGCCCACATGACCTATGCAATTGGCAAGCCCAGATTGCAGTTTTTGGGTTTCTTACATGCTTGCGGGTTTCACTGCTGTGCTGCACAAGCCATTGCAAGGCAGCAGTCTTGCGGAACAGATACTGCAGCACAAGCTTGAGTATGTGATGCAACATGAAGCATTTTGCCACACAAGATAGGCATGCATAGAGTGTTGCAGGTGTGAGACCGACAGTTTGACAACCACTTAGTAGCCACAGTAACTGGATGGGCAAGTAGGCAAGACCGTACACAGCGAGTGTTAGTACGCAACAGGCGATCAGACTGTCATGACAGATACTTACCCCGGTCATGACTGCTGAGAAATTNCATACTTCGGCAAGTGGTTAGTGCAAGCATGAAGCCGAGTCACAGCTCGGCTGCTGAGAGTCCTCCTTCTGTGGTTTGCATACAGAACAAGGCAGCTGACTTGCATGCCCAGCTTCATGGGAGCACCTTCCACATGAAGCTGGCCAAAGAGGCCATGAAGAAGGTGCGCCAGGCTGAGGAGGCGGCAGCAGCCAAGCTCATTGAGCCCCCTGCTCCAGGTACTATTTCTCTACGCCCAAGCACACTCATTCTCTTTTATCAATATGCAACCAGCAAGGGTGCAAAAATGGTTTGTGTCATGTGCGTCAAGTGAACATGTGTCAGTTTGGTCAGACATGACAATGGGTCAAGGTTGCAGACGTAGCTGCTGAAAGTGAGGGATAGCTTGTTCAAACGAGTCATTGAGGAGATAATCGTCAGGTGAATTGCTAAAGTGAACAGCTTTGGCTCTGTCAAATTCAGCTCTTTAAGCCATGGCTGGAGCTGTACCATTGCCAGGCGACTGTCAAGTTGCATTGCAACTGTTGCAACAACAAGCAGTGACGTGTCACGAGGTGATAGGCAACACGTGCACTCAAGCTGACTTGCACTATGTGTACAGCACATTATTGCTATAGTACTCTGCACGCGCACTGGTCTGTGCAGCATCTCAGACAGTTACTTTTTGTACCACTATTTAGGGGAGATAATAGGTTGGCATGCACTAGTGAGTATGAAGTTGAGACAGCAACATGTGCAGACATGTGCTANTGTGACGCCGTTGAGACCAGGTGATTGTTGTAAAGTGCTATGCAAACTCTGCCACAGGCAGCCATTTCAAGACTGCAGGACACCCGCCCCACAGNCTTGTTGGGTATATAACAGACTTGCTGTAATCGCTGTCTGGTCCTGCTGCACGCTTGCAGCAGGCAGCAGATGACGCAAAGCATAGTGGAGTAGAGAATGCTGCTAGGATTGGTGTGCTTGTCTCAGTAGCACCATGAGGCATGTGTAGAGCAGATGCAAAACTGAAGCATGTGTGACATGTTTGGTTGGAGTTCCTGTCAGTCACATATATTGGAACAGTGTCCTGACTGGTGCATTGCCACTATTTGGATGTCATGTCACTTCCTTGCACAAATCATGTGACTGCGATGTTGGCCTGGCATAACAGTGTACAGGTGATCAGCATGGCTTGTAGTAGGTAGCTGATCGTTATGGTCATGTCCTGGTAAGTGGCCGTTCCCGTTTGACATGGCACTCAAGATCATATTCAGCATTCGTGCTTGTTGTCTAGGGAGGGCAGCTTGACTCACCAAAACCAAGGTGGTGCACTACCGGAACTTGGAAGTACAGTGCCAAGACCTGCCAGCACAGCATAACAAAGGGTGGCCACAGCAAGGCCTCCTGGCTCAGCTCTGGGAAGTCTTGCAGGCCCTGCCAGTCCTTCAGGTACCCTCCATATGTTGGGACGCTTCTGGTCCCAAACAGGATGGCACCTGCGGCTGCCAATACTGCTGCCAGTGGAGCAGCCTGCTCATACTTGATTATCTTCGCTCCGATGGCGGGGCCCCAGGCTAAGGCAACATTATTTGCACCTGTACAGGTGAATTTGTGGTTTCGAGTGGTACTCAGTGTCTGCAGCAACGGCCATTGTCAGCAACGTAGTATTGCTTGCGTCATACCGATCACGCAGGCTAGCAAGAAAAACAGCGNCTGAGACCGCAGGTGCTTTCGCAGCTTGGGCTCAAACTCTGTGTGAGCCTCCTCCCGCGACGCTCCTATGTGTGCGGGCTTCTGCACCTGCTCAACGGCCTCATCGTCGTCGTCAGACAAGTGGTCCCGCTCAGCAGGCTGCTGAAATGGCCTCTCATGTTGATCCAACTTCTCGTACTCCTTCAAGATACGCTCCCTGCAAGAGCAACACCTTGTCATGCTGGTAACAATAGGCACACTCGTCGCTGTAACACAATGCAACACAAGCCTGCACTAGACCAACAATTTCCACTCAATGAAGTCCACTGCTCTGCTACCAGATGTAGCCTGTAGATGCAAACATTAGGTGCGTTTCCCTTTCTTCACAGATCAGGGCTGCATCTCTGACTGTTGCCTGCCTGTCCACATGCTGTGCATTGCTCAAAAGCAAGTACTCCTCATTGGCAGCGTAAAAACAGGTCAGGTTGTCTCTGCGCAAACTTGAGCTACTACAAGTACATGGCACTACAAGGCATGACAAGAAGCAACTCACCAAGCGTGCCCTGGCATGCGCTTCACTTGATGCCTGAGGTGGACGTCAAAGGCCCTCTGCAGTGCTGGGGCCATGTTGGGGTACAGGTCCACTATTGTGTGCAGATCCTCCACTTCCAGAGTCCACAGGGTGCAAGGTGCCACTGCCTGATATGTGCATGGCCTACGCAGCACAACTTACACATTCAGCATGGTCAGATGTCAAAAGGTGTCAAAGCAAGCCATTGTAAAGAGCAGCTGCACATTCTGTACAGCACGACTGTACATTTTGCATGGCATATTGTGCAGTGTAGAGTTGGACAGCNGTTTTGGGTCACATTCATGATGTTAAGGGTGCCCCTTATTACCGTACTCGTAACAGTGATCGTCGGTACCGGGACCGTCGGTACGATATATGAATACCGGTATTTATATATCTTCGGGCCCTGCTGTAATTAGTCTAATTTGACTAGGTTGTCGTAAGTACGGTCGGCAACGGCATTTTGCACTGTGTAACAGCGTACCGTAGCGGTGTAATTATGGTTGGGCCAAAAAAGTAATTATTCTTTTGAGTTGACCTGCATTGAAACTAGTATGGTAACACATGTGTACAAGCTGTATACTATGGACATCACAGCAGCACTTATGTGCATCAGCTTGCTTCAGCCTTCATGTTAAGATGCCAAGGCAGCGCTGCGGGAAACACTGCATATCATCTGCTAGAGTTAGCAAGCCCTTGCTCTGGAGTTCCGAAGCTCGGCGTGGTCAGCTGCCCCTGCTCAGGAAAGTAGCTTCAGATCAGGTCGATTGCCGAACTGGCAAGATAGGATATGGTAGGGAGTGCACTGACCCTGGACAGTAGTGTTTGACTCTCTCACTGCTTGCGGGATAACCTCAGTCTTGCCATTATGCTGCCTGTGGTGACTCTGCATGCATGCAAGGNGGGACATTTTTCTACGCTCCTGAGCACAGCAATAGCAATTTGCACAGGCATGGCAAAAACTTTGGGACCTGTGTCTCTGAAGCTTGAGGATGAGGTGCTCGTCAGGGTCCGAAAAAATACAACAATTGTGGATCTGCTGGACCAGCTAGACAAGGCCTGCAAGGGTGGCAGGATTCAAGATGCTGAAGGCTTTGATGTGACTGCACACTATTCACAAGACTTGCCTGAAGGAGGTTATGTCATCAAGCAGCCAGTGTCAGGTGGGCCTACTGATGCTGCAGTCCTCACAGATGTTGCTGCAATTGGTGTCGAGCAAGAAGAGTAATTGCGTAGCTACAGTCTGCTTGAATTGCGTGTAGCTCCANCCGGAACTTACAGCACGCTGAAGCAAGGACTCTATGTAGTAGTCAGCCACTGAGCAAAGGTATGAAATTACAGCTGCCCAAGTTGTAGGCATCTCAGTGCAAGCAACTATTGCACAGCATCTTCATGTTCCTGCTACTTTGCAACACACTGGACGCTGCACTGTGTGGCAGTGGTCGCACATTTCAGCTTGTGTCGCACCCTTGCTGTGGTCCACAGTGTGCAGCCAAGTGTTGACAGTCGACCTGCAATGTGGATGCAATGTTCTGGCTGACAGCAACCTCCAAGACATTTCCTTGTGCTCCTGAGCACAACTAGTCAAAAGCAATAGCGATTTGCACAGGCACGGCGAAAACTTTGGGATCTGTGTCTCTGAAGCTTGAGGATGAGGTGNTGCATTATACGGCAGTCCTATCATCATAGCAATTTGGATGCTTGCTGGACTCCCACAATGATTCACAGGCAACATCCCACTGCAAGTCATCGGGATCAGCAGTGAGTTAACATAATGCACTTCACACGCTTTTCACTGGCATTTGCTGGTGCATCATTAGCTGACATGAGGCACCTGTGGCCACATTGTGCAACTGGCTGAGCAGCCTATACATGAGCAAGACACTGTGCTTAGACAGCTGCTCTTGGTCTTGTGTTGGCTGTCTAGCCAGATGTGTACTGACGGCAGCAGCAATGCAAGCTGTCAGGCTGTCCTGATGCTCTTGCAAATGCTTGTCACGTGTGATGCGCTCTGCAAGCTGCCTATGTGCAATGTAGCCATTGTGTCAAGCAACCCCCTTTGAACAGTGCTGTGTACCATTACTGGTGTATCTTCATCATGTGCGTTACTGGACTGTGCGCACCTGGACAGGCTTTACAGCAAGGCAAGACATGTACCCATTGCAAATGTATCCCAAGGCAGCCTGACCATACCTGTCAAATATGTACCACTTCAAGTTGCCTGGAGATCCAGCCAGAAAGCCCACCCTGCACCCCTCATCTTCAGCATGCACAACCAGGACTCAACAGCTTCTGCCTGAAGCGCTGCATGTACCGTCATCGCTAGTACCTGTTGTTGTCAGCAACTGCCTAATTGCAAGACAAGTCATTGCTTGTTGACTGATGCATTGGCTGTCATCTGCAGTTGGCAGCAGCATGTTTGGGGATGNCTCTCATCACATGTCACTGGTGGCACAGGCTCTATATATCAGCACTAAAGCATCAGCCACTTTGTGATGAGTCATGCAGTGCTTGCCAAAACCTGCATGACTGTGATGAAGCCAATACACGGTCTTGTGGCAAACAGTTTCTGCAGCATATTGGTAGAGTCTTGACAATCGGTTTTTTTTATCTCAGCCCTGCCAGGTCAAGGCTTGATCAGGGCAGCAAATGAGTTCAAACTGTTGCAGTGTGATGCCAGCATGTTTGCATGCAAATTCAAAGTGCAACAGGACGTCCGGATCAAATTTGCTGACACCGTGGCATGAGTATAGCCTGATGGTTCAGCACAGGGTGTCAAGTGCAGGCCCCTTGCGTCATTGTGCAGCTCTTTTACACATTGATGGGCAATCATTGAGCTCTTTCCTGCTGCCTGTGCACAGGCTCTATGACNCGGTGGGTCAGCGCTAGGGATGGTTGACACATGCTTGTGGACTGGGTGAAGAAGCTGCACCTGAGTGGCGTGTCCATATCTGTAAGGGAGGAATAGCTCCTTGATGTCAGCAAGCGAAGTACTGTTGGGGTATTTGCCAAAGTAGCGCATGAATGCCTGAACATTCTTGAGAGCTGCGTAGTTGGCTATGTCCTTCACACTGGTGGCCACAGAAAAGGCCAGTGCTGCAGGCAACATGCCAGATCAGGCATGCTGTCGAGCGCAATACGCACACCCCATAGGCAGAGAACATGCTACACGGCTAAACACATTGAAAAAGCAGGCTCGTTCGCGTTTTAGTATTCCACAGCTGTAGCCTACAGGACGTGCAAAGGCCAAGAAGCCAGGTAACAAATAAGGCCAGACCCCAACTTAACACTTCGTTGTTGACAAGTCAACACCCACAAATGTCTGAGTATCAAGCCCTGAGTCTGATATGCCGAGTGTGTATCTCTGTATCACTGTGTATCTTGAGTCACAAGTTGTTGCCAGTGCATTTTCACCAAAGTGCATACAAGTGTAAATCAATCATTGTCAACTTGGTGACTCTTGCAAGCCAGTACAGTGTGAAGCATAAATAAAAGCCGGCAAATTAAGGTCCTTACCATCTGGCTCATACTCTTCAGAGCCAAGGTGGGTGCCCCAGGGGGTCACGCTCCCAGCACAGGGGGTCCACAACCCACCCCAGTCTGACCTGTACATCCAACAATGCAGAAAACCTGAATTAGTAATGGTATCTGTATACACTACGTAGTTGTATGACAGCCTTGCAGTTTCTGATGGTCTAGGCAGCATCACCACAACCATTAACAATGATCGTGATCAACAGTATGCAAATGTGCATGTGGTATAAGTGCTGTGCAGCACCTGATGGGTTACATGTATGCAACAATGCCAGTGTCTTCCTGCTTGCAAGTTGCAGGATGTGTAACATCAACATCTGCTTTTGTGCATGAAAGCCGGAAGGGTCTGCAGCTAACTTTGTGGAAATACCCTCAGCTGTCATGACAGTTAAGACACGATACAAAAGGGCGCATACCAGTCTACAGGTGTCATCTTGACAGCCTTCAACTGGCAAGTATTCACATCTTGCTCCAACTCCAGCATGTAAATAGCTGCACAGGGTACATGCAGACACTCACAAGCCATTTTATTGAGACAGCATCAATGCACAAGGTCATGACTGCATTTGAGAGACAGGGCAACAAGTGGCATGACTGGCAAGCTCTCTTACCACTGGGCGTTGGACTCTCAAAATGTACGAACGAGAACAGTCTGTCTCCTACCTGCAGTACCGCACAGACACACCATCTGACGCAGCAATGTTGCAACCCACTGAGTGCAAAACACTGAGGCGGCTGTGAGATTGTGTGTGTTGCGCAGGCCTTGCAATGATCANTCCCCTCACCTTCCGTTTGAGGGCTACAAGGATGTACAAGATGCTCTCATGCACTTCATTGATCATGTCTAGTCACGGCCAAGTTGCCTCGCCACGATACATCGCACATATTTTCGACCACAGCAGGCAGCGGTCTATGTAGCTATTGTGGGTGCGGTCATGGCCAATGCCACAGCACATATATGACACAATTGCAAGCATGAACGATGTTTGCAGGCTTGCGACTTCACGGCTGTATTTGATGGTATGGCAACCCACCATGTCTGTCCTGATGTGTGTGGTTCTGTCAGTGCACTTTTGCCCTGCTGATGCAGGTGCTGCAGAGCATGGCTGGAATGCAAGGCATGCCTGATAGTGATACGATGATGTATATTTGTAGGTACTACTCAATGAACAGACACAAGGCGACAACACTCACTCCAGCATACCACGCTGAAAACTATTCAACAGATGACAACAGGTTTGACCATCGTCAGTTCCTGTACAACTACAAATGGCCATGGCAGTTCAAGCGAATGGATGAGATTGCTGATCAGCTGGAGAAGCATGCATCAGAAAAGAGTAAGAGCAGCACACATCATGCGGATGAAGAGGGCAAAGAAGATGTGTACAAGGAGGGCGTACACTCTGTCAACTAGGCTGGTGGTCAACCTCCCCTGCATGACATCTGGGGCTCGATTCACATTCACCAGCATTATTGCTCAATGCCCCATGGGGTGCAAGGGTTAAAAATAGGGTTGAGGGTTGAGATGTTGTCACACTCACGAACTCAGCCAGTGCATCGCCAGATCTAGACTGCAGCATCCTGTGCTGCACATACGCCTNTGCAGTCCACACTTTGCTGTGATGTATACCAAAGAGCTGACACAGGCAGTAAAATCACGGCTGGGCAGCCAACACATATTGAGTTACACCTGTTGCAACTTTGCTTTTCAAAACAGGCAAAAACAACTTGTGCTTGCCAAAGCTCTGAAGATATCAACACACTATCGACAACCCACACACTGTGACATAAATCAACCCTCGGGGGTCATGCCTTGGGCTTATGTACACCGCTGGTGTAGGCTAGGCTGTGTAAAGCCAAGATACCAATATGAGTAACAAATGCTCCGTCTGTCAATTTGTAGCCCTCAAAGTGGCTGGCTTGCTGAGTTCCACTTCTGGTGGCAAACATTGGGCATCTATGCTGTGAGGTGTACATCATACTGCTCCCACTTCTTTGAGCCAGGCTGTGTGGGTGGGGGAGGGGTCAGGCTTACCCTCTTGCTCAGCTTGCATGCTGATGTCCAGAAACCAGCCATTGCGCCATGGTACCTGCACCACATAAACAATCATCTGTTTGATGTATTGAAGTTGGCCCTCAAGAAGTTTCACCACATGCCAGCACAGCAGATATGCAGCCTCAGAGTGCCCTGTCGGTTTCACCTCATCACACTTGTGTCCAGCAAGATCTGCATCGTTGACAGAACTCACAGTCCAAAGCAAAAGCTTGCCAGCAAGACAGGCAGCCTGATGCAGCAATTTGTGGGTGATTTCAATCCATGGACAGAATCATTGCGGTGTCCATAATTTAGTGGAGTGCATTCACCTCTTTGACTGCTGTTGGGAAGTCGGCAACCGAGCGCGAGTAGGCAAGCAGGCGCTCGACTGTACCCTCATCGAGCTTGATGCTCAACTCAGCTTCACCTGATGCAGCTAGCTCACTGATCAGCGTCGTCACCTGAAGCAACAAGGAGACTCTCAGCAGAAACAGTACAATCACAGAACTGCAAAGCACAAGCAGCACAGAACTGTACCANCGTTGTGTCCAGTACGTATTCTGCCTGGTTTGCTTTGCAATTCCAGACCTTGTGTGACTGTAGAACTGTCATAGGCTGTGGTCAGCAAGCAGAAATCTCTCTGCTTGCAAGTACCAACAGTAGTGCAAACGGTCTGATCCACTATAGTGCCAATTTTATGTTGCTATGCTATCCCCCAGCACTGCCAAGCTGCCATCTGATGACGTAAGCATTACCTGCTGCCAGTGTGCAACAGCCTTTCAGCGAGTGCTTCCTGATTACACTCTGCCTTCCTGGACGAGGTCTGCTTCCTATCCACAGTCTGCTACGCTTGTCAGCTTCATGCGTTGCAACTGATCAGTTGCCTCCCAGGCTGGACCTAAAGACACCCACAAGCCGCCGCGCACCGTGCTGTTTCCCTTCAGTGTCGCAGTTGACGTACCGATAGGTCTGATCTAGCTGAGAAAGTAAGTGCACGTTATTGTTGCAGGAAAACCGGAACTGAAAACCGGGGCTTCCGGAGCGATACGACATGCACGTGCCCATCTTTCGCAGCGAGAACCGGTGATCTCTGTCAATCTTGGACGGTGTCACCGCTTACAGACCGTGATGCATACACCACAGACTGTTTGTGTCCAGCCAANGATCACAGACAGAGAACAGCTAATCAGGAGTAGTAACGCTGTATTCATATCTATGCTTGCCCTAGCAAACCTGTACATCTTTCG
The DNA here is from genome assembly GCA_000818905.1 of Trebouxia gelatinosa. Classification (NCBI taxonomy): domain Eukaryota; kingdom Viridiplantae; phylum Chlorophyta; class Trebouxiophyceae; order Trebouxiales; family Trebouxiaceae; genus Trebouxia; species Trebouxia gelatinosa. The sequence goes on from KN805367.1 coordinate 2,821,194, forward strand.
GTCGAGACTCAAAGAGCGTGGGCTTTGTGCATAGGCAACAGCCACTGCTGGATCAGCACCAGTTTGATGGCAGGCAGCAATCCTGTTTTGATGTGCTCAGGCCTTTCAAGCAGCAGCTGAGAGGGTGTGTGTGTTCCCTAACTCTGCAATAATATCTGGCATTTCTCCACCTGACAGGTGGTCAGTCACACCTTGTGGGCAGTGCACATCAGCAGTGATCATCAGAGGCTGAGTGCAGGAACTTGTAGTTGTCGGGATGCGCTCAGCAACACCATTCAGCACCATGGCAAAGTCCCAGGCAGGCACCAGTACCTGTTCTGACTCGCTCAGAGACCTCATTGAGCAGCTCAAAGGCGTCCTCCAAGCCATCCTCCTCAGGCTCCTCCCCAGAGGACAGGTAGTCATTCACGGCTTGGCTGTCCAGCCTCAAAATGTAGAAGGATGACTCACTGACTATGGCCACCAGCTCGCCGCTGTCACTCCAGCGGATGTCTTTGACCGGGACGTCAATGCGCCGCACCATCTGCAGGTAACATGCNTGGTCAAGCAGTCCAAGATTACCTCTGTCACTCTGCTTGGCATATACGTCCGTGCAAAGAAGGCAGCCTCAGGCGTTCTGCCAGACGAGATCAGCAAGTCTATGCATTGGTCCAGCTGCCCCAGCAGGAACAGCCCCAGGAAGGCCACATTCTGCTTGCCCTGATCCTTGCTGAGGTCCACCAGCTTCTGCATGCCCTCCACACTGCCCTTTGCGGAGTAGAGCAACAAGAGGCCGGACAAGTCCTTGGCCCGCCACATGCACCTCTCTGCCACCTGCCAACACCAAATCTCATAATTGAGTCTACCAGAAGCATTGCGTGGACCAAGTCATACTGGACCAGGTCACGCCTGACCAGGTCACGCCTGTACTCTTTCCAAGTAGAGCAACAGGAGGCCGGACAATTCTTTGGCCCGCCACATACACCTCTCTGCCACCTGCCAACACCAAATNTTTGTGCGGAAGTGCAGACTGTGATCTCAAAGCGCAGTGCGTGCATTGCGGCCAAAAGTCATCATCATCATTAGACGAAATCTAGTTGTGACTAGGTCCTGGCTAGGTACGTACAGACTCAATCAGCTGCCTTCATGCGAGCCTATCAGAAGAGTATCGTCTGATGTGATGTTCAACTTAGCTAGGTGGGTTAGCACAGCAGTGTTCCAGTTGTGCAACATCTAGAGGAAGGCCTACAGAGACCTGGAACAGTGCTGTGCTGACTACCAAAAGTCCCTCTGAAGCAGCTTCACCATGACAGCAGGCTGAGACCTCCCTGTTTTCAATGACTGCTCACAGCTTGAAGGAGCTACCGATGCCAATGCATGGCTTCACAGCTACAGACAATGACAAAGCTAGCTGGAATGCTGAAGGCATACTGCACAGTTCCACATATACAACAAGTACCTGGAACCATTATTGCAAATACACAGAAACAGATAAAGTCGCTTGTAGACATCAAAGGGCAGAGTGTAGCTTTGGCAGATCTCTTGCAAAGTACCAAGTATCTTGCCCTATACTGGCACCAAATGACCCATGCTCAAGACATACAAGCAGACTGACATCATCTGCATGCTACATAGCTCTAGGATCAGGAGAAAGGCAACAGCAGTTGAGCTCCAACCAGAGGTATGGGTCTTACCTCTGACTTCCTCTATGAGGTTTGCAAAGGTGCTGCCCTCATGGTCAGCAAAGTCTTTGGCGGGGACAGCTTCACTTCTCTGCTGCCGCTGGTGCTGCTCGGCTTTGAGNGTTGTTGGTGTGGTAGTTGTGTTAGTAGCTGAGGGTGTTGCAAATGTGTACTACATGGTGCCTGATAAGGGTGTTGCAGGTGTAGCTGGAGAGAACAATGTGAAAGCATGCTTGTTGCCTGGCACTGAGGGCATGCCTGCAAAACATAGCAGTCCCTCAGGAAGCTGACTTGCAACTTTTTTCCAACGGGCTGCAAGTCCCTGCTTGCAACATGGTCAAATAGTTGCACAAGATATGCAGGGGAATAAATGTGCTGCAGAGCAATGAGTATGTGTCCAATGATGTGCTACATTGCATATGCATGTCGGTAACACATAAGTGCAGCCCTGCAGCCATGCTGAGGCAAGTGACATAAGTGACAATTGGTCAGCGTATGAGGGCTAGGCCATGTCTCATGTGGTGTTCTGAAGCTGGTGAGTGCATACAATGCAACCCTGTTGCTGCAAGTGTACTCCAGGTTGGCTGCTGAAAGCAAAATTCAAGTCGCCTCAGCTGTCAATTTATCAACTTCGCCAGTACTGCCATGAGGTTGTGAATGCCATGCATAGCCAGCTGTGATGCGCTTCAATGCTTCACCCTGTGCATGTATCAGCACCATGTTGCTGTCAGCTGTTTGCTTTGCAAATNCTACAGTACTTGTGAACACTTTGCTACTTCATTTCAACTGCACTAAATTTAAGTGCCAAAATTGCACACATGTCATGAGTCGTTCGTTGTGAACAGCTGCCTGAGCCAAACCCAACAAGGCGACTACCAAAATCGCGCAAGACACAAAACTCACAACACAGTTGCATGGCATATTGTGCTCTTGCACAGACAGTATACTGTCAAAATTGAAGTCACACTATGGAACAAGGAGTGCAATGTTGCAGAGCTAGTTGTATGTACAGTTAAGCTACAAGCTGCATGATGAAGCTGCACATCGCGTGTGCTGTTGCTTATTTCTGCACTGTGACTTCACGCTTGGACAGCTACAGCATCTATGGCTGAACATTGCCGCTTGCAGAGACTACTACATCTGTTGGCGGAGCATTGCCACTTGCAGAGACTACTACAGAGGTTGGTGTCTCTGTCGGCTGAACACTGCCGCTTGCAGAGACTTCAACAGAGATTGGTGTCTAGGCAGGAGACGGAGATGTGGGTTCAGGGCTCTTGGTGATGGCAGGAGTCCACTCAGGGCTCTTGGTGACAGCAGGAGTCCANGAGGAAGATGCATGTCTGCCAGCATGCGTGGGGAGTACGCCGCTTGCTTGACCTGTTGCAGGTTCATACTTACACATGCAGTCATACACATTGCCCTGAAAGAGCTTCTTCGCCATTGTCTGGTTCTTGATCATTGCAAGCTTCAGAACGTCACACCTGCACATCAACAAATAGACTGAGACTGCAGCTTCCACAGTAAGTGAGCTACGGACATGTAGCTTGCTGATGCAGCCCCACCCAGATGCTCCTGTTTGCAAGCCGGATGTTTACTACATGCAGATGTTGGTACATGGACCCCAATCTGTGCTTGTCAATGAGGTCATGCTCATCCTGACATCAGGGTCAAGGTCAGTGCTGGAGTAGTGCCTGGGAAGGTTTGCCGCATTATCTTCAATGGAGCCGATTCCACATGAACCACTGCCATGACCTGACTTAAGTGCATTCACACACTGAACTGCTTGTTCAGATAGACGCAATCTGCACCTGTCTGTCTGACAGCGCCATCTTCACAGCACCAGTATGATAAGAGTGGAATAGATCGTCAGCATTGATCAACGTGGACCTCCAGCACTGTCCATGAAAGAGAAAGAAACGACCATCTCTGACTTGTCAATAAGCGACGCACCCAAGCACCAAGCATACTGTTTGCATGCAGCCCACTTCAAGAGAATGTGTTGCTCAATCTGTGGTGCATAGGCGGTGAGTTGAGCGCTGTCTGATGAATATGTGTTGTGAGCCAGTTCCCAGCAGTCTCTGATTCAGGCATGAGGCACTGCAAGCTACAACCTGGCATGCAGTGCCAAACTGATGGCCACAACAGGTGCTATCGCAGAAGCAGTCACCCTATCCTGACAACTCTGGGTGGCATCCTTTGTTGAGGAAGTATAGATGGCAGCACCAGCTGATGAAAGCCAGGTTTACGCAGGACTCACTTAAACTTGGTGCAGTAGTTGGTGATGATGGATCGGCCCATGCCCTCCAACACAACCAGATCTGCTCCCACAGTGGCGTCAGCCAGGGTATCTGGGACCCGCCGCAGATCCAGGCAGGGGCTCCCCTGCCCATTGCCCACCACATACAGCTTCCCTTGTCTTGCCTGCAGCCTGGGAGGGGGGCTGGACCTATGNTCTGCATCCTTGTGTGAGCCTCTGAATGGCAAGTTCGAACTGAGACAATCGATTTTTATGTGCTGACCTGCTTGCAGGAGTTTGAGAACGAACTGAAGAGTGGAGCTGAGTCAGAACCAGACAAGAAGAAGGGTCAGTGACATCTGCGTCTGTATTCTTCGCAGGGTGACAAATTTTCAAGTGGCAGGACTGTGGTGACTGTGTGTGAAGTACTTGGTTAAACTGCGGTACTGCTTTGTCAGTGTTAATCAGTGTCAATTTAAGAAGTGTTGTCTGCCTGTTTGTTCCTCAGCGTAATCTGGCGGTGTTGAAGTGCACGGACATGTAGTTGCCATATGCTGGCTTTTGCTTGGGGTGTCCAGTGGTTCTGTCTGCTGCTGCGCTACCTTTCCTTTACCTAGGACCAGGTGCCCATTACACTATGAGCAGCATCCTGTGTTTGAGCCCTACTGCCTGTGCAGCTCCAGCTCAACATTGACAGTGTTGCAGCTCCGATGGGACACTGAACATTCGGTGGTGAAGGTTGTTGCAGTAAGGTTTCTGACGTTGACAACCTTGGTCTCTGCATCTTTTTTCACTCGCATCTTTGTCGCCACAGGTACTGGTGACTAGCCACTTGCTGGTTCATCTGTTGTTCAGCAAATCGTCTCTTGACATCACCTGACAAACATGACCAAAAACTACCTCGCCCTCACCACTCTGAAGACAGCACATGAACCACTCACGTGACAACGCAGTGATAGCCTCCCTCGGTAATACAGAATCGTGTCGACAAGGTAAACATGTGCCCACGTAGGCTTGGTGCACTGGCAGACTCAATCAGTTCAAGAATTATCAGTGCCAAGTACCAGCCTGCGCAGTGCAGCATAGTGTACAATACACTGTGGTGATGCCTTCTGGACATCTCCAAAGACACGAACAGTAACAAATCAGATTGTGCCCTACTGAAATACATGCGTTTGAGCAGTAATCAACACCGAGCAGAAAGGACATTGTGTAAGCGCTGCGCAACAAGCTTGACAGGCTTGATGCCCACAATTCAGTACAGTGTCTCTGTCCGCCTCCATGCACAGGGCGCAAACCCTTCTGTCCTCTGCTAACCTTTCCAGCTGCTCACTATGAGAAAGCAATCTTGACACCTCACTCACAGCTTTGCGCCGCGAGGCAGCAGTCACGTTGGTCAAAATCGTTTGGCAAGTGTTCTCAAGCTTGTGCAGCTCACTGAGTGACAGAGCTGTCAACGCTTGCAGACTTGCAGTACTGACAGCCAACCGCTCGGCTGCACCCTGTGCAGCAGGTGGGTCTGCAACATCCTGATCACTGGTGTTCCTGCTAGGCTGCATGCTCTGAGCCGGCCCTGTGTNTGACAGCATGGCTGTCTACCGTGCTGGTCACCCTGGCTGTGTCCTGCTTGCCTGCTGCTGGAACATCTGCTCTTCTGTTCTGAGTGGCCATGACCTGGTCAACACTCCGTGTTGGCAGCCAATTGCACAATGAGCTTGGTGTTCAAGCAACCTGCGGAACAGTAGCAGCCATCAGCTGGACACGATTGATTTGAAATCATGTCAAGAAAGCCTATTCAGCTTCACAAGCCCTCCAGAGACAGCAGGGCAAGTTGTGCTGCACAGCAAAACTGGGAGCACAGGCAATGTCTGTCTGACACCTGTCGGTCCTGAGTGACACAGGTGCACTAAAAGCATTGCGTAATACAAGCAACTTTCGCAAAGTGCACAACGCGTTGATAGGTGACGTTGTTTGTACTTTCAAAAAGACAAACACACCACTGCGTATGCGCCAGCCGAGGCTATGCACACAGAGCTTAGATATGCACCTGAAAGCTGGGTACTGACAGTCGCTGTCGGGGACTCAGCTGTCGTCAAGGGTGCCGAAGACTTTCAAACATACTGTGCCATCAGTGGGTGACTCAGGCCAGGGTACGCCTGCGTCACTGTGGCAAAAGCAATACAGCAACAGAATGTGCGGAGTTACAGTTTGCTCACGTCAACGAAGTTCGGACACTTGATTGTTCAGAGGCAGGCTGAGATAGCGGAAATACAGCCCTGAATCAGGACAAGCTCGTACTGAAATACGCTGTCCGCATGCACGGACTCCGTGAGTTAGCTCAATTAGTATCAACTCTCCGCACGCTGCCTATTCAGTGATGATTAGTCACGCGTGACATGGTTAAAGCAGCCACTCTCCCGGCTAGCAGGTGGCCCTGCGCACCGGCTGAGCAGAATACAACAGCCTCGCTGGTCTTGGGTACCTCAATATGAGTAGACTTGCCCCTTTCCCCCGCCTCTCCCCCTCCGCCCACCACATGTGCCTCAGCAGAAGACCAACATACAGCTGTGAGCGTTTTACAGGCACAACTGTTGATGTGTTGCACTGTAGCACAGAGAATGCAAGNCGGCCAGCTGCTGTGAATGCAGTGAGCTCCACCTTATGCTGCGCCTCACTGAGCTTCACCAATGCGCAAAGTCAGCAAGGCAAGCTAGCCAAGGCAGCATCAGTGGCGGCCAACAAGCTCAATCAAAGCAACTTGCACAGGCTCCCTTGGTCACAGCACTGTTGTTGCAGCTACAGCGGCTCTTCAGTCAGGTACCTGCAATACTTCAGGCCGGCTGTGCCATAATGCATATGTCCTGCCATGTTCTCAACACGGTGTTGCAGCTGACAGGACAGCTTCATGAAGCTTGGTGCCCTGCAAGTACTGTTCAGTCCCCATTGCTGTACGAGTCAGATGCCAGTACGCGTTACGCCTGCATTGTAGTCATTGGCATCAGATTGCATGGAGAAGGTGCATGTCACGCCTGCATTGTGTCAGGCGCACCCTGATTTTTGACATATATCAAGCACAGCAGTGTGAATGCGAACTGCAGGTGCTCATTACACTCTTCTTGCGAAGCGGGAAGCCACCCCCACAGAGTGAGCCACGTCAGCAGCGGGCACGACTTCCTTGCGGTGTTACAGTTACACGCTATAGCTTGTGGAAGCCAATCAGACCCGTATGAGCACTTGTAAACCTGAATACAAAATAGTTTCCATATGCAGCAATGGCAGCACTGTAGTGCTGTACCGAAAATTGTGCAACTCAGGTTGACACGTACAACAGAAGCTGCTTGTCACCAGAAAATTGCGGTGGTAGCCTACTACTGGACGGGGATAGAGCATGGTGACGCAGGCTCCAAGCGAAACGATTTGGTGTGTCTATATTCTGCTCTTTGAGCACATGCACGGGGTACACAAAGCAACGCTTCTATCAGACGGAACTGGCATCTATACCCTCGCACTGTCAACTGTAACACCAGCAGGATGCTGAACCGAGTCAGGTCAGATGCAATTTTAACACCTCAAACCTTGCAACGCCTAATGGGTGTATCAGAGAGGGAAGAATGGCCAAGGCTAATATGTTACAGTCAGGGCAAGTATCAGCCTGGCGTGTAGTACAGCTCTATAAATGCTTACAACATGTCTGCTGCTGACACAAATGTACACAAGAGCAGCTAGCATTGCGGCATGCTTCATGGCAGCTGCTGCTGGGCCCAATGTGCTACGCACAAGATTGCACATTGACTCGAACTTCATACACTGCGCTCGAGTGAGAAAAGCAGCAGCAGTACAATCCTGCTTCAAGACTAGCACTCACAATATATTTTCATCAGCAGGGCACAAAGAGACACAAATGCATGTCTTGCTGGCAATTGCGTACGAGCATGTGGTACATAGGTGCTAGAGTACAGTGCAAAATCACATTCAATACAGTTGCTCACTCATCAGAGTTCAGGCTATGCATACAAACCACTACAGAAGGTCCTTGTGTACATGCACAGGAATGCTGCCTTCATTTGCTGAAGTGCCCTCAGGCTGAATGAGCCAGTTGATAGCGGCACCCGTGCTTCCTGACTGGCTGACAGTCTCACTGCTGCTTTTGTTACTACCAGCCCCAGTAACTTCTACAGGGATGTCATTGTTGTTAACTTCGTGCCCATCACCACCATTGCTGTTGGATGAAGCATTGTCGTTCTGCATCAGCCAGTTGACAGCAACTCCAGCCCTGCCTTTGCTCTTCACAGCGCCCCTGCCTTCTGCGCCAACATCCGCTGCATAGACTTGCACAGGAATTGTATGGACAGCCTTGTCAGCAACTGCCTGGACCTCAATCTTAATGCTAGAATTGCCAGTGCTGTCTCCATGCTTGTCAGCCTGTGTGACAGTGTCCACGCTGGACTGCTGGTCTGCCACAGCCACATACACATCNAATGACTCATTTCAAGTCATGCAGGTTTACCTTCATGTTTCTGCTTCTTCCTCATGATAGCAGCTGGCTTCAGTTTCTTGCCTTGTTTGGGACCTTTGTTACTGGCTGCAGTGCCAGCAGTAGGAGCTTTTGACAAGTCCGTGTAGCGGTGTAGCGATGCTGCCTTTGGTGACTCATCGTCATCAGCAGAGGTGGAGGCTTCCTGAGCAGCTGCCTCTCTGCAGTATAGAAGACAGAACTTGTGGTAGAGTGAGGCAGAGGTAGCATGAGGCAGAGGTAGTGTGAGGCAGCAAAACACCATGCCTGATCCTGGTAGTGGGAGTGTGCAAATGTCATGTAGAGTAGCTGCACCAACTGCATCAGCGTTGATAGATAGACACTGCTCCCCCGGAGCGTTTTGTGTTGCTGTCACAGCAATATCTGCTTCACTGGGATCTCTCAGACACACAGGGGTTTTTGCCAGGCTTTACAACATTGGATGTGCCATATAAGCACCACACATTGTCGTTTGCTGTGCAACATTGCTCGCAGGTGGGTGGCAGGGCGGTGCAAACATGCTGGCTGTTGTTGACGTACACACATGCAACATATTTTTGCATGGCAGCATACAAATTGGGAAGAGCTTTGCATGGTATGCTTGCAACAGCTTACATTCTCGATGAAGCTTAGCTTACTATTGAGGAATTCATTTGTGACATAGCATGCATGTAGTCATGGACAATATAACTCACAGCTCCTTCTGTACAAGAATGAACAGCGCCATGGCACAGCACAACAGCCCCGCTACTTNATTCTCTGAAGGCTTTAGCAATGGCATGAGCGGTCACACAATGAGGCAACAGGCTGATTGCGCGCATGAAGATTAGACAGCAGGCCAACTGACATGCTACAGACAAACAGACCTGAAACACTTCATCATTGTGGTGGTCAAACTGATGAAGCTCCTTTTTTAGGTTCCGCAGGTCATGCAAGCTAACCTGCAATACAGGCAAGAGGAGGTTGGGCGGATACTGACAATGAAGAGGGTATATCTGTCAACTTGCGAGCGGGTAAATGTGTCTGTGGACATAAGTTGCGTATTGCACAGTCACGAGCATGGTGGAACAGAGTCCTTAACCATGCATGCAACATGTGGTACCCTGTCAGCAGTAACAATGGTCTTTCAGGGGAGCTTTTGTCCAGTTGTAACACCGCAATGCATCAATAGGAGCAGGTAAGCATGGTCTTGTATGCTTAACATGATGCAAATGAATGGAAACAGCAGCTGTGACACAGCATATGTATGCATTGTCAAGTCATGCATAAAAGGCTTACTGTCTTGTCAGCACTACCAGTAGCCAGGATGTAGTCGCTGAAGGGGTTGAAAGCTAGGCAGTTGACTTCAGCAGTGTGTGCTTCATGCTGCTGAANCAATCAGGCATTGTCTTGGTTACTCAGTGACTCCTCTGCTGTACTTGACGCATGTAAGCTCTTGCATGGCTTGCACAAGGTTTCATCGTGCCCAGGTATGCATGGCTTTGCTCTCCCATGATGGGCACGGGTGCTGAATGCTCACACTTGTGGGCAACCTGAGTATACAAAAAGTGACTGTTGGGTCCCGTGCATGTGTGTGTGGCCTTTGCCTGATTGCCCGTCCTCCAGAGTTTGCCCTTTGGCAAGGCGAGCTTCAATAGGTTCATAGCTGCAGGCTTCAGCTCAGCAGTACAAGGATGGAAGTCAGAAGGACGCAGACCAAGTGCAGAGCCTGCAACAGGCCGTTCAAGCTTTGGAGGAGGAGCTTAGATCTGAGCAGATGAAACTGAAGGTATCACCAGCCACTGCAGAGCACCGATTGTTGCCAACCCTAACCGGAACCTAATCCTTCACTCCTGTGGCAGTGCAGTCCTGTGTGATATGTGTCAGTCTGCCATCTGATCACACAGGGTTTTCTTCTGGAAAGTCTCGCTTGCTCTCTTACATGTGTATGAAAGCATGATGATATGATCAAGTGTATGATCAAGTGTACAGGCAATTTGATCCTGTACACTAGAACCGTACAGCTTTGTGACCTGCAGAAAGGCAAACTGTAACAGCTGAACCCAGCGCCAGTGGTAAATGCTGTGCGACAGGCCCTGCTGGTGACCATGTGCAAGAGCAACCAGCCTGTTCTCAGCCATGGTAGCTGATCAGCTGGCATGTGCCTTGCGCAAACTGCTGGTCAATGCTGCATGCACTGCAGTTTTTAACTTTACAAGGTGCAAACGCAAAGGGTCTGTGGTAACAATGTCAGGGGTTTGCCATCTGCAGGACGCTCTTGCTGGCGAGAGGCAGCAGAAGAAACACTTTGAAAGCTGCCTGGGTGTTGCAAGGGAGCATATCCTGCAGCTGGCTTCCAGATACGGAGACGTTGTCAGCCTCAATGCCAGTACAGCCAAATCAGTTACACTCCTTGAGGCAGAGGCTCACATCTGTGCCATCAGATACGCTGCTGATGAGGTGAGGCATAGCAAACTGCGGGGCGCATGTTTGCAGCTGTCTCCACACAACTTGNTGGCAATGTGCTTATCAGACCATTCAGCCAACGCAAAGTGTGGTGGTTTTGCAACCATTGTCCAAACGGCTATAGACATGAATGGGAGTCGACAGTTGGCAACAGGACATCTGGCTCTGGATGCCCTTTCTGTTCAGACAGAGCTGTCTGCCGACATAACTCACTTGTGACCAAGGCACCTGCTGTGGCTGCCCAATTCAGCAGCAAAAACCAGGGCACTGCACATGACTACCTGGTCAGCAGCAACAAGACAGTGACGTGGCAGTGTGAGCGGGGGCATGAGTGGAAAGCTGCAGTTGGCAGTCGTACAAGTGGCAAAGTAGGCTGTCGTAGGTGTTTTGTCATGAGGAAGTCCTCACAGCCAAACCAGCGGCATCCAACTCTGATGGCTAGTCAGCATCCAATGTTGAAATGTTGGGATTGGAAGCTGAATGAAGAGGCAGGCTTGGACCCCAGCAAGATCACCTGCAGAAGCCACAAGAAGGCCCACTGGATCTGTCCATGCTGCCCCAAAGGAAAGCTTCATAGGTGGCAAGCAGTAGTTAACGATGTATATCGTGGCCGTGGATGTCCTTGCTGCTCTGGGCACAANCATCAGGAGACCTTGACCTAGCCTGCAGCTGACTTGTGTCGCCAATGCTTTCTTCACTATGCCTTGCAGAACCATTTGTCTTTGCTGAGCTGCTTGACGGTGTCGTGCCATTGCTGCCATACAGCAGTGCAACCTGTCTACACGTTGACACTGCGACAGATACAAGATTGGCGCTCTCACACCAGATGACGGAGCCCGGCATGTTTGANCAAAAAGTGGATACAGTCGAGCAACAGCTGTCTGTGAGCAGCATGCAGTCTGCAAGGGGCCCTCACCCAGTTGTCCTGCTGTGTGAGAATCCCCTGCACCAGATCTGTATCGTCAGAGGGCTGGAAGGCAGTCTTCCAGTCTGGGTTGGCACAGGTAAAGACTTCGTGCAGCATCACACCCAGTGCCCAGACATCAGTGGCTGAGTCACCAAAGAGAGGCATTGTTGTCTCCACATCCTGCAAGATCTGTGGCGATGTGTATTGCAGTGTGAAGCAGGCGTTCCTCAAATCTGCAGCAGCAACCACTCAGTATTGACATGTAGCACACCCACTCTGTCAAACATGCACGCGAGCGTAGTCCTGTTAGTCAGCATCTGGTGGCTGTTCAAGGTGCATCATTTGCAAGTCATGCAAACTCACAGCAGTGCAACCAGACTTTCCACATGCAAGGTAGTGGTTGGGTTGAGTCACACGTGCCACTGGACTCAGAGTGCAATCCCAGTGCTTAGCATGGTGCATGCAAGGCGCATACGCTGTGTCTCATGGCGCGCGCTTGCCCAGTCCACAATTTTGCAGTCCAGCTTCTCCCCACTCCNTAGCAAAGGTACAGCTGTCAAACACCTTGACACCATGCTGTGAGGTTGCTCACCTGGCAGGAAGCACACCAGGTGGTCCATTTTGGGCTCTTTCTTGCCCTTACGCCGCCTCCGTTCTGAGACGTACAGCAGACTGTCGGGTGCAGGACTGGTGCGGGTCAGCAGCAAACTCCTCACTCCCTTCAGGGCATGCACATACTGCCTGCATGATTCAGGGGATGATCAGCAACATCATATGCACAGCATGTAGGCCTCTCCTCCACTTTATGTGACACAGCACAGAGCATGCAGCTCATGCCCTGCATGATTTAGTAGGTGAAAATAAGTCAGCAGTGTCACAAGCACAGCATGTGGGGCTGAGCTGGTATGCAAGCCTCCATATGCNATCTGGCACTGGCATGCTGGATGCAGTCTTCACTTCGTGGTGTCATTGCACTACTTGACAATGTCTCGGGGCGTTTATTGCCTACAAGCACCACACTGCTTTTTGACCACCAACATGGTACCCTGCCCCAATGCTACCTTTCCATAACACCTGTAGTGTAGCTTGTAACACAGTCACATATGATCACCTATCCTGATTGCTACATGCCGAGATTCTCCATGAATCTGTACTGACCTCATGCCATCTACATGCCTTGCCTGCAGTTTGAGGAGAAGCATCACAGCCTGCTGGTGAAAGCAATTGCAGAGCAGCTGCAGTGCAGTCCCTCTGCCATCCTAGACTTTGAGCTAAATGTGTGCGACACACAGCCTGGCGTCATTGGAGGTAATGCATCTTGGCAACAACTACATAAATAACAGCATTGGCTGGCATACCTGAAAATTATTATTATTATTCATCATTTGACCATGATATTCTCACACTTGCTGATACTATGATTCATAGTATTATTGTTGCTGTCATACGGGTGTCAGCTGGCTACACTGCACAGTTCTGTGGCAAAGTTGTCGCTGTTTGTGTTGTCAGTGCTGTGCAGGTGGTTGCATACTGCAGTCTCTAAGTGTGAAGACAGACTTGTCACCAGAGTATATATGTCACAAGACAGCAGGGCCTGCTGGTTGACCAGCTATGTTGTGTGCAAAGCTCATGCGCAGCATGCTTTTGTGTGCCTGTCTTGCGATACCAGAGCAGTGGGCTGCAACCACACTTTTGCCTTGACAAGCAGCTACTGTAGTGTTGCTTCCGGTCTCTATGCATGAGGTGCTTTGATGCCCATGCACCTGCTTGCAGTCGTGGCCTCTTGACAATTACACAAGAAGCTGCTTCTATGCAGGCCAACGCCTGATCATGTTTGTCTTCTGCTGTGCTATATGTCACAGTACGCTACACTTTACGCATGCCACAGCAACATCAGGGAAGTCGTCAAACATGTAACCCACATTCACTTGCCAAGTTGTGATTGCCATGCTATGCTGCAGGCATTGAGGATGANACACTGCCGAGTCAAATGAGAAGTGCTGCCGATTTCCAGGCTGTTAACAACGTTGAATAAGCCAGCATGCATACCACAGCAAGATTCACGGTTGTCCTGCAACGACTACAAGCCATCAGTTGCAGTGATAAAGTACAGCGTCCTCGCTGAGGTCGATAAGATACAGCCAGATAGCTTTCAAGCCACGTAAAATGATGCTGGAGCTGCACAAATTGCAACATAACTGTCAATTGACAGCTGCACAAGACAGCGAAACAAGTACACAGAGGCAAACTGCGCATGTCCACACACAGCATGATCTTAGCAGCATCATCAAGGCGAGAAGCAGTAATGAGCAACATGAACACCTGCATTATTCTAGCTGGGTGTAATGGCCCCAGGACAGCGCCAAATGGCTGTCACAGGACAGAATGAGAGTTGCAAGTGTGACTACTTCCTCCTGTAGTCCCCTCTGCCTGAGGTGAACTGTCCAATGGATTGCATGTTGGGGTTCTGTTGCTGCCTGAATGCTCCAGACCGCTGAAACCTGTCAGGCAGGCTGCTCACTGTCGTCGTCACACCACTGCTGCCATATCTTTCACTTCTGTCTCCGTACCTAGAGCCACTGCGACCCCTGCCTCCTAGCATGCTATTGCGATTACCCATGGCTCCTCCTCCTCTACCGAGACCCCCCATGCCTGGTGGTCCCCGGCCTCGCCCACCCCTGCATTCCAAAGAATGTCATATTGAGGTGTAGATGAAGCACAGCAACAGCAACTACGTCTCCAACTGCTGGTTCATGATCAAAAGATTGTACATCAAGCTAATGGCATCATGCACGACAGGACATTGCTCTGATGAGCTGATGTCTGGTGACAAATCAAGCTGAACTTTTCTCACAGTTGGTATGCTGTCAAGTCAAATGCTGCCAATGCTCATGACAGCTTCATGCCAGAAACTGGTGACCTCTCAAAAGAGGACATAGCTTGACTTGGTCTAGCATAGCACAATGAAGCTGTTGCACTGCAGCTTACCTTCTGGATCCGCCACCTTCTTGGTAGCCCCGGCCCATGTCATCTTCACTATCCCTCAGTCCTCCTGTCCTCAGCGTCAGGGCCCTCTCGTTGAGGTCCACCATGGTTGCTGCCTTGTCAGCAAACTGCATGGCAAGAGATTGCAGCCTGCTGGGCTCTGCGTTGTGCATCACAATGGTGCTGGTGGGCTGGTCCCAGCTGCCATGCAGCTTCTCATCCATCATCAGCTTGCTCACTATGCTGTGCACCTGCACCAGCAGAGCATNGTTGAGCTTGTTGCAGCATTTCTGTATTGCAATCATCTTGTGTCTTGATAGCAAGCATGCCCTGCAGGTGAAACCAATACTAGCCAGACTCAAGACTACATTGGCAGGCTCAGCAGCGGCCCTGATCTTGAGTGCGGGCTTGCTTGTGGGCTTTGTGCAAGCTGGGACAGACAGTGATGGTATTTATGGTGAGATATGCAGCCCAGCACCATGCAGCCTTGGAATGAGGAATGCAAAACATATTGCCTGTTCCTTTACCAGGGCTGAGCATGTGTACACAATACGTACTGTGCACTTGCCTCAGAATGCATTCAATGTCTTTGCAGTCTGCATGTACAGCAAGCAACCTAGCCATAGTGCTGCAATGCTGACATGGTTGAGTCCTATCCTGATTAGATGCAATGAGTCCCTGGCAAGTGGCTGATGATGAAAGCAAGATAAGGAGGCAAGTCTCATTCAGTCTGTCATTCAGTCTGTCTGTAATGCAACTTAGGGCTTGAAGAGGGAGGGCTAAACACAATAGCAACCCGCGCATCACTTAGTAAGTGACAGGCTTACCATTTGCTACACACATTGACGTATCACACAGCCGGTAGTGGCACATTGCGTTCAGAGTAGAATAGGATAGAACAGCCTAGCAGGTATCTGGCACATCTGTGATTACCGTGATTACGATTGGTAAAGGAGCCGTGATTACGATTGGTAAAGGTGTACCTGGCTAAATATGCATTTTTGAACTGATTGGAGCCATCAAAGAAGGTGCTTCGACCTGTTCTCCAGCCATCTGCTCCATAGGGCGCTGGTGCTGGGGATGCTGTGTACTGGTCATTTGGGACTAGGCCAACCTCAAGAGGATACTGTGCAGCAGCGCAGCCCAGTAGCAGGAGAGGCAATGCCAGTG
Organism: Trebouxia gelatinosa; assembly: GCA_000818905.1. NCBI lineage: Eukaryota > Viridiplantae > Chlorophyta > Trebouxiophyceae > Trebouxiales > Trebouxiaceae > Trebouxia > Trebouxia gelatinosa. Next base: position 2,837,111 of record KN805367.1, read on the forward strand.
ACCACATATTGGTGAAAGTCCCCAGCTCGCAGTGAGCAAGCTGCTTCTGCAAAGAAATGTAACGTAATTGTGAGCGCTGCTATAGCCAACTGAACTGCGATGCAAGGTGCTGTAACGGCCTGGCAGCTGCGACCACACNGACCTGAACGACCTGAACTCATCAACAATGACATCGTTTAGCAGATATGAAGCAAACCGAGAATGACACCATACCAGTGGCATCCAAATGACATGGTTGTCACGGGTTCAGCACTGTGTTGGCAAGCAAAAGGGTAAGCCGTAGTGTATGGCTGCCAACAGGCACGATCCCCTTGTGGCTTTAGCATAGGTTCCTAACAGGATGACCCTGTCAGTGTACAGTTGACGCTTGAACAACTTGCAGCACATCATCAATTCTGGTTGCCTTGCTCTTCGCAAGCGTGTCTGCTGGTGCAGGCAGTGCGCTTTTACAAAGCATGGGACCGCTATGGCTCGCTGTCAAACTTCTCTTGCCACTCAGTCCAGCTGCCAGATGAGCCCTTGACTGATGCCACTGCTGCTCAGAGCTCGACAGCGCCCCTCAGATCATGGCAGAGTGTTGAGCACTTCTACCAAGCTCAGAAATTTGCAACAAGAGGTGGTCAGCATTCTTTGCACCATTTGCTATTGTGTTGCCTGTAGTGCTGCTGTTGCCTGTCAACGAACATGCTGCACAGTGATGAACAGGCCCTACAGAGCTCCCTCTCTTTGCCAGTAGAAATAGGCCGCGAGGCCCAGACCGACAAAGACGAACGGGAGCATCGTCAGTTGTCCTCTGAACCCACGAAAATTTTGCATCATGTTATGCACAGTGTGGTGTGACCTGGACAACATGCATGCAATCCTGTAGTAGTGTCAGCTTACATTTTGCTGTAAGCATGGCGTTTATACACTCAACAGACAGCTTCAATGTCACAACATGTTGCATTGACATTCTTNGATTGCTGGACTGCTGCATGACTGCTCTTGACAATGCCGAAGGCTCCCTTACTAGCTTATGGGTTTAGGCTTTAGGGTTCAGCGTCTAAATGTTATCCCTGGTGAGTGCAGGCAGCATTGCAGAGATCTTGTCCAGCATCACCAACCAGTACAATGGCAATGGGCTGCAGCAGGGGGCCAGCCTGGTCATCAACACCATGCTCCAAGCAGAGCTCAAGAACAACCCGGTCCTACTGTGGATGAATGGTGATGTCAACTATGCCAGGTGCGCCCATCTGATGTGCTTGACATATATAATAGAACATTGACTGTCTGCACAAGCTTGCACATGACTGCACAACTAGGTGAGAACTGATATGACTGAATTGCCATGACTTGAAGCATCAGGTGACATGCATGTTATGCAGCAATGGTATGTAGTAGTTCACAAGTGGTTATCTGCCGATTAACATGTGCCTCATGCCCAGGCTGGCTGTACATCTCCAACGCATGCAGCCCAGGCTGTGACAATTCCCCAAGCCCTGAAGTGGTGCATCAACAGATGGACCACTCAAAAACAAGTATCTGCTGACACGGGGGTACGGAATTAGCAAATTCACTGAGCTGCGTCAGTACCAGACGTAAGCAGGGAGCTCCTTGTCAAAAGACATATTCTCATGTCTCAAGGCTGCATGGTCATGACTCCCGCTGCACAGGGGCTTTGAGACTCAGTGGGATGTGGGCTTCGATGAGTATGAGGTTGTTTCCCGCCAAGTTCCCACCATGGTGGCGGAGGGAAACCATGAGACAGACTGGCCAGGAAGGCGCCCTGTTGGCGCCAGTGACCGCTGGGCCAACACTGCCATGGACTCAGGTACCCCTATCCTGTACCTTCTTCTTCCTTCNCTGCAGCCTTGACTCTGAGCCCTAGCCGCAAAGGGCTGCTGCAGCAAGGCTGCTGCTGCTGGTGCTAGCTAATAAGTTGCCTAGACCACCATACTGGATGTGATTTTGTTTGGGAAAAGAAAATTACATCTTAGCAAAACCATAATGTCCATGGTCATTACATGCCAATACACAGTGCACAATATTGGTATCAACCGTAAAGTACGATGCCAAACATGTTTTGATTTGCGTCCGGTACGGTAGTACAGTTCATCGCTACTGCTGGCCCAGCCATGCCAAAGCAAAACTGATAGTCAAGTGTGCTGCAGGTGCCGATTAGTTTCCCGTGCTCGCTGATGACACAACCGCAACAAGGCATGCTGTGACAAGGTGACAAGTTTCGACACCTGCTCATGTGACATAGAAACTCATGGTTGCTGTCGTTGTCAAAAATATGGTAATCATTACTGTGGTTGCCATATCATTAAGCCAGCATCAACAACATTGCTGTCATTGTTGCTGTGGGCAGACCCCATGGTGGGAAAAGCTACAGAGGGTGCCAAACCTTGAGAGCCTTGGTGAACAGGATGGGCTTAGTCAGCTGCTTGGATGCCACAAGTGCATCTGCCTCAGNGTATCGACGTCAGATTGAGCAGCTGCAAGACTGCTGCCGAAGCACTCAGCAGGAGCGTGACGCCCTGCAAATCGCCATCAACACCAACCCTCAGCCTGTGTCTCTTACAATCCAAGTTCAGGTACAGCGCAAGTTGCAACCAGTCAAGCAAATTGCTACATGCACATACCAATGCACGTGCAAAGGTTACACAGCATGCATGTTCATGGCAAGACCGTTCAGCCCACTGCAAGTTGTCTCAGGGTCAGCTTGTTTAAAGCGCACAGGCTCTGGTGTGTTAACTTTAAACTGCACACACTGATGTTTATTCCCGATGACAGCCGCTGGCTTGTATGAATACATTGCTAGTCTGACACAGTGAAGTGAAGCAAAACTGCATCACAGTGTGTGCTGCAGCTGCGGATAGCAACAGCTTACCGTACCTTGCTATGCAACACGCACAAAGCAAATAATGCTCATCGCTAGCTGGCCTGATGCCTAGCCACTGTGGCTATATGTTTCGCTTTGCAAGTCAACAAAATGTCCAATTGTGTAGCGGGACTGAAGTTCGTGGCCTGTAGGGCTAGGCAATGCTGTAGTGCAGTGTTGTGCAGGATGCAGTGGATTGCTGTCATCAGCTTTGTCGAAATCCACAGTTGACTGCCCTGACCGGCTTGACATGTGCAACATCTGCTGACATACNTCTGTATACTTTGTCCGAAGATACTTTAAGAAGACAGAAGGGTCAAGCGGAGAGCCTGTCACTGCTTTCATCAGCTCATCACCATTTGCATGCAGGGATCCCACTTTGTGAATTTTCTCTTTCAGCCAGTCCCTGAGAGGCTCGAATTGCCCTGCCGCAATATCCTTCTCCAATGATGGCAGTTCTTCACATGCTTTCTGCGGGCACAGGAACACAAGTGTTGAGCTGACCAATCTGCACACTAACACTACTCAGGATCACTTTGCAGACCGCCTCCTGGTAACAATTTGGCAGAAGCACAGCTGCACCGTTTTTTATGTGTCTGCCACTGTTGCAAAGGCACACCGGAAGACTGTAGTATTAGTTTGGTACCAACTTGGGATCTTTCGTCATGCAGTTGTTGACTATACTTGGTGTGCCAAGGAACTGTACTGCACTGTAGTGTGCTGCAGCAAACAATGCACTTTGGCCATCGCCATGTCCTACTGAAGTCAGCTGCTGTTCGCTTTGCTTGCCTCTGACTGCAGCGGCCTAGCACAAAGTTTTGAGGTTTCTCTTGTAACCCCAGTGGCAACAAAAATTGCAAAACAGTCTTGTTCAACACAAGATGCCAACTTGATTGTCAACTCGTGGCATCCAGCATACATAGACCTCTCACAGATTGTGTGGGAGGAAGAGCAGCATTGCGGTTGTGGTTCTCAGCACATACCTGGTAGATTTGGCAGGCATACATAGCGCCTAGGCTGTAGGTGGGGAAGTAGCCCATGATGCCAGCGCTCCAATGCACATCTTGGAGGCACCCCTCAGCATCGTTCTTGGGTGTGCAGCCTAGGTACTCTTGCATTTTAGCATTCCACAGCTTGGGTATGTCGTCTATGCTGATCTCGCCTTTCAGCAATTGCTGTTCTATCTCATACCTACGCAGCACAACAGGCGTATCTGCCGAGACCCATGGGGACGCTGTGACAGACTTTGTAAACTTCTGATATTAGCTCCGATGTTGTTCTGACGCACTGTAAATGTTGCTGACTTCGGAGGAAGCTGCTTCACGTACGGGGTATGTCATGTAAGCTCCGCAAGCGCTGCCAAGCATGTACGAGCTGATCAGTCCATATAGCAACACATTGCAGACTCACAATCACCTGGCAACAATCAATGCACACTAGAGTGCAGAGGTATGACCTCATTAGCAAACCCTGTTGGTAGACAGGTTGTGCGAGACATGACTGGTACTATGCAGAGAGTAAGGAATTAAGCCTTCGAGCTGTTTTGTCAATTTAAGCAACTCATGCAAACTTGATCCCACAATGTCAACAGATCAATTGCCCACCTGAGGAAAATGTGCAGAGGGTATGTGACCTCATCAGCCTCAACCCTGATCATCGATGGGTCCTTCAGCACATTGATGGCGCCGTACAGGGAGTCTGGATTGAGCTTCTGAGCCAGGTCTGGAAAGTGCTGCTGGATCTTGGGTAGCAAGTAGTGCGAGAATGGCTTGCTGAGCGCTACCATTCTCTCCCATAGCAAGCTTTGGCTTTCGTGCACTCCTAATGATAGGGCTTGGTTGACTGGAAGACCATCATACTCTAGGTTTCTGCCCTGCAGCAAATCCTGTCTGTGAAAACACTGTTGCACTGCNAAACACAGCAGTAAGTTCTGATGAGGATGGCAGTCAAAAGACAGAAGAGCAGCAAGCAGCACCTCCTGAACCAACAAAAGAGGAAAGAATAGCTGCAGCAAGAGAAAAGTACCTCTCTAGGAAGCGGCAAAAAACAGGCGCCTGATTGCGACCATCTGCTTGTACACTATGTCTCATCACTAACTGTGTATGCTATATTTGATTCAGTTCGGTTTTGTTCAGTTAGCTGTTATGATTTAATTTACATATTGGACGTTGCACAATTTGAGATTGTTTGGTGGTCAGCGCTAGCACTCATTTGGCTAGGGTTGCGCATGGCATCAGCATGAATGCGATAGTGCACACCCTGCTCTGAAGCAAGGTATGCAGCTTGGCAACGGCTGTGTCTCCACTGCAAGGACTGAAGATATGCCGCACTCACGCATTTGCATGCAAGGCTACTTGTGCTATGGTAAGCTGTAACTTGGACCTAGTGCAAAACCTGAGGGTGCAGCGCAGTATATTGCAAGGAGATCTGAACATGTGCTGTTTCAGGCTAAGCTGCAACAGCCCTCACGGTGATCTGAATATAACTTGTTCAGAAATTATACGGTTGTCTGCCAACATTGGACTGTGTAAAAAGACCACCAAAAGCATGTGTATGCAAATCCACTGAGCGCAACAACAAACAGTGCTTCAACATGGCTTGATTCATTTGTCANTACGCAGCTTGACAAGCAGGTTGCATTATCACCACAACAAATACAGTGAAGCAACAGTGCGGAGCTCCACTGAGAATCTTCTTGCAGGACGCCTACTAGCAAAGCATGACTGAGTGCATCTCCAGTGCAGAAGCTACAAGGGTGAGCTATACAACTATGCAGACTGATTCCTGCTGGTTGCCCCGGACTTAGTTGTGGCTTTGCTTTGCCGCTGACTGAGGCACATTTACTGTTTCCTTGCTAAAGGGTTCTGTGACTTGCTAGGCGCTGCTGGGCAGGTGCTGCAGCATGCCTTGCACAAGCCAGACTAAACGTTCAGATGAAAGAAGAAAAGAAAAGCCTGCGCCATCAGGTTTGGGTTATGGCGAGCCCTGGACAGACCAATGGCGTCCTGGCAATCAGATGACACAGCATGTTTGAGAACCTGATCAAGCTTCAATACCCCTTGCAGATCCTGAACTGGCACCACGCAGAGGCAAGTGGTCACATGGTGAGATGTCGTTCACAGGTGCGTTGGCATGTGAAGCACCTGTTGCCTCCTGTACTACACATCACTTCACAGGCATGCTGTACACTTGCCATGTCACGAAGTCGATGAGATATCCAACTCGAGTACTGCTGCTTCAGATCTTAGGACCTTCAGGAAATGGGCAGTATGTGGTGTTGTTGGGGTCACTTCGGAAGGAGACATGTCAGTGTCTTCCCAGACCCTCCTTGTATTGCTAAGAGTCTGTACATGTTCAATGCAAATTTACCATACGCGTGGTGGCAACCATGATTTGTGCTCTAGACGACTCAGCAGTGGCAGGCATATCTGGTGGNAGTGCATACCAGCATGCATGTGGTAGCAAAAACACATACCTCAGCAAATAGCATGGTGCGGTTGACGTGGTATCTCATGTAACCATGCTCAATGGCAACAGCCTCAAAGAAAGGTGGAACATTAGGCTCGGCAGTACTGAGCCACTGCCCAGCATTGCCATTTACAATCCACACTGGTGCTTGGGATGAGCCATCTGCTGCTGGTGGGACACAGGTGTTCTTAAAGACAGGGCAGGTACGCTGGTAGTTGTGCACATGGCCTGCCAGCACCATGTCAACCTGCAGCGGTCAACATGGAAGAGCTCAGTCTTTAGTCTGTGTCCGAAGCCTCAACAAAGTGTCAAGATACTGATCGCCCTTACACACTAGAGCTAGAGCTCACACTTCGCACCCCAGATGAACAAAACCAGCTTGGAGCTATGCTTGTGTTGTAGAACAATCAAGTGCACAACAGTTGCAGGGCAGCAAGCAGAACCCTGAAAGTCACAATTGCCATGACAAGCAAGCAGTAATTGTGCTGCAGATACTGTTCACAATCTGTGTTGTATGTTGTACTGTCAATGGGCCACGTGAGATCTTGCAGCTTGCAAAGTCGCACCCAGTGCCAGGTCACTTGCTTGGCATCACACTGATCAGGTAGACTATGGCTTAACCCATACTGCACAAAGATGTCAGGACACTTGCTCCACATGACAATGACCAGGTGGACAGGTGCTTACTCCATACTGCACAAAGATGTCCTCAAAGGCATTGCGCTGGTCTTGAGCTTGAATGACGCTGCCTGTGTCTACCACAGTAGCATAAGCAGGCCTGTGGCCATGCACAATCACCCAAGGTGTCACGCTGCGGTTCACACTTTTCAGGTCCTGCAGGTGACACAAGCAACAAGTTCTGCCTCGACAGTAGTGCCAACACCGCAGGCATGCAGGCAGTCAGACAGCTCAAGCAGGTATTCCGGCATGCGACGCCTGCTAAACACACAGCTCTGGGGGATTACTTTGGCCCCTCACAAGTCACGAAATTGCCAGTTTTGATGCGCGGCTTACATTGAGGATGAAGGTGAACTGCTCAGAGCCCCGGGAGTAGTCCAGCTCTGTGCTGAACACCAGGTTGTGGATGGGGCCGACGTCAAATGAGNGCACAGAGACAGAACACACTGTACAAGATGAAGCTTGCTCTGTTGGAGCTGCTATGAACATTGACAGTGAGTCAATGCATCACCACATGAAATACCTATCAAGATGACCATGAAACAGCATCACAGGAGAGACAAGGGGATGAGAGGACAGGGGGGCATTGAGGATTTAGAGCACCATGATGTGGGGATAGTGTGCTGGGACAAGGAACTGTGCTGAATGTATGCGGATTCTGATAGCTGTGTAGGTTATGCCAAGCTGTGCGCCATGGCAATGGACTGGATGTGGTCCCGTATATAGAGCTGTGAGCCCGTTACACACATGTCACTATGTGCATACATGTCATACATGTACATACATGTCACTAACTTACCAACTCTAGGCGCTGCAGCAGGAGGGGCTCTTTGACGCCAGGGCCACAACTTGTTGAGCCTGAAGCTGACTTCCAGCTTGATGACTAAGTTGCACATGGGGCATGTGACCTGCCTGCTCTGCCTGCAGCCAAAGTCAAATGTTTCGGTCAGTCCACCTAGCTTAAACCAAGGGCTAAGTGAACATATGCTGTCTTGTGAGTAGTAAACTTTGTGAGGCTGGCATGTAATGAGTAGGCTTAGGAATGCCTTGTGGTTGACCATTTGTTGGTGAATTCTGCACTCAAACAAGCTTTTGGCTTGATCTGGGTGAGCATGCCTGTGCACAAGCCAAGACTTCCCTGCATGCTATATGATGCAGCCAGCTGCATGACCAATACTGCAGCCTATATTCAAGGCAAGCTGCGTGTTTCAACATGCTATTCAAGCAAGCACAATCGCATGCAGCGATGTGATACGTGCAAGAATTGAAACTTACACATGGCATTGCTGTAACCACTTGGCAATGCAGCTGTCGTGGAAGGCATGGCCGCAGGGCAATGCTTGGCAGCTGTCATTGGCACTGTCCTCTTNCCCTTGTCCAAGTGCTGACGGATTTTGCAGGTAGGCAGACAGCATTGACATGGCGTTGAGCTGCTCCTGTTGCTGCAGGAAAGCAGCAGCGTTAGCACACAGGCTGTCTTCTACACACAAAGCATAATAGCAAGTGCAGCAGCTGTATCGTACATGGCTGCAGATGGTCACAAATGCTGGACGACACTGGCATCCAATGATGGCACTCTGATATGGCAACCTTGCTTGTTTATCCATTGCACAGGGCCTTAAAAGCTACAATATGTTATGCTATATGACCTGCTACATTGAAAACTTGTAAATGGTCACCTGCTGTTGGAGATGCAGCTGCTGGTTCTGCTGNTTTATGATGTTGCCCACTTTCACTTGACTTGCATTCAGGTCTGGTGATGTACACACTGCTTACTTGCTTTCCCAGCTAATGCTGATGAATCCACAGTCTGTTGTGTTGTGACGTCTGGCAACTACAGCAAGCCTCCAAAATGACAATGTATGGCTGAAGAAGAGTCTGCATTGTGCAGATGTCTGCAGCTGCTGTTGGTGCTGTGGGTGTGGCTTACACTGCGTGCATGCCCTATGAGAACATTGCCTGCCCTATGTCAAGATTACATTGCCACACCTGTGCTGCAAGTATGGCACATTNAAGGGAAGCACCTGTTCATACAGGGAGTGGCCGGTTTCGTGTATGGCGCCTGTGAGGCCCTCTGTAAAGTCGTGCTCCTTGAACCTGGTAGTCATCCTCACATCTGTAGGGTGCGCACCTGCAGCCACCCACACAATAGCACAGCGTGATATGTCACGGCACTTTGTAACTGCACTTTGTGCGTGAAGGTGCGCAATCTAGGGTTTGAGGTTTAGGGTTTACAGGTGTGTGTGTATGTGCTGCTCCATGTATCTGCCATTGCAGCTCTGTCTAGATGTGTATAAACACGCTGCTGTGCATTAGGGACCAGCTGCTGTTGCATGATGGCAGAGACAGTGACATCCAGCCTGCAAATCGCAATACTCAATGCAGCTCGTTGATGACATTGGTTCTGGGATTGCATGATGTACCTTGTAAACAAGCCCTGCATTTCTGATGCTTAAACAACGGTGACAGCCTAATGGTTCACTATCATAGTGACTCCTTAGGTAATGAGAAGCATATTTGCTTAGAAATACCTTATATGTGCAACTAACAGACCAGTCTGTTACAGTTCTACGACATCTGTTGACAACACTCAATACCAATTGCCTCAACTGTCATTAAGCATGGCCAACACAACTTGTTGCTTACCAAAAAGCCAGGCAACACCAAACATTGTGTGCACCAAGCAATGACGCTGACCCCTGATTGCCTGCGTGCAACACTGTGGTGCTCTGTGTGGCATGCTGCAGCAAAAGGNGATGTGGCACACAGGTCTAGATTTGCATCAACATGACCATTGATGCACACACAGCTCAGATTCCTGGTACAGCCAGTCAGCACGCCAAGCATATGCAATGCACTCTGTGTTCTCACCTTCCATTGACAATCTCTGCATATCTTGTGAAGGGGCCAATGCCTGTACGCACCACACTCAGGTTTCAGGCAGGGTCCCAAAGCATGCTATGCATGTGCAGCCGGGCAACAGGCACTGCTGCTCAACCATCAGCAATAACCATACACAAGCAGCACATTCACAACAACATTGCACATGCAACACTTGCCCTGTCATGGACAGCTACGTCCCATTCTGCCTGATTGGGAAAACTTATGATGCAATCTCTGGCTCTAAAACCCAATGCAAAACCCTGTTGCAACCTCAGAGCAGGTAATGCAGGCTAGAATGGTATGGCATGCACACCACCAACACCTCTGCAAGGCAGTTGCCCAAGAGCACTCTGTCTAGGGGTTGCTCTGAAGCTAGCACATGTCACACACAGTACAGAACTTGCAGCTGTCCCCTTCAGTAATTGCACAACAGCAGTCTGAGGCAACCCACCTTGTTGTGGGCGACCAAAGGCCCTGTTAAGTTGAGACGCAACCACAACAAGGAAGTACGCAAAGAAGTATGCATAAGGCGCAAAATATAGCTGCTGCCACAAGCTGGCTCCAGTGAGCGCTTCATTGCCCAGTGCAGCTACAAAACCAATCATGGCCATCCTCCCATTCAGGAGTTCCGCAGGCCTCCACAACAGCACCTGCATACATTGTNACGCATGCATGCTGCGGCATGACAAAACAAAGGATTGCATGCCGATCAGACTTCCAGGTACTCCTTGATGAGATCATATGCCAGGAAGGTGACTGCATATTGAGGAGCCTGCTTTGCCCATGTCAGCCCGATACCCTTGTACAGACTTCTCCATCCCTCGTTCTTTGCTATTGTGGTAAGTGCAGCCCACGTGCTGCCCTTCACTGTGCCAACCATCATTCTTCGCCTACATTTCAGAAGTACAGTGTGAGTATCCCACATGTTGGCGCTCAGAATTAGGATACGACATGTCTAGTAGGTATCTAGCATCGCCTGGCACACCTGTAAATTTACTATTATTATTATTCCTAGCATTATTGATTCATGCCACAGCATGTACATATTTGATCAGGGTTTCATCGTCTCATGTGCAGGTTGCGCAGCATAGCCTTTTGCTCAGATGGAATGGCCAAAATGATGCTCTCCAGCCTGTTCTGNAAAACCGTTGTTTGCAGGCTATGTTTTGAAGCTAGGGGTGACATTGATCTGCGCCACCCTGATGACAGCCACATGGCTGTGGTCATGACTAAGCCAGAGCATAACTATACATCAGTCGGCACCGTGCAGCCGCGTCCCTCAGAACTTATCCAGACCTCAAAGCCTGAAGCTTGCGAGCTCTGGGTGTGCTCTAAGCACCTCATCAAGGTAGAACTGCCAGCTAGTGCTATTGCTCATGCTATTACAACCACGGCCTACTGTTGTGAGCAGGTACTGCATGCCTTGTGTGCCAAAACCATACCTGCAGTATTTGAGGTTAAGTGTGACTGTCTGGCTCTGGAGACAGTGGGACGTTCCCCAATGCATAAAATGCCCATTCTCAGTCCTGCCGAGGGTGTTCAAAAGCATGAAGATATATGGACTGCCTGCACTGTCTGCTAAAGGGATTGCTCACAGGCACTGCCACCTCAGATGGGTTTGGAAATTACTGTCATGGATGAATGTAGTTCTTGTCACAACAGACAAGCCATTACTACCTCTTGGGCATGGCAGCGATAGTTATGCAATGCATGTGCAGGGGTGCTTGGTATGGACAGAGGATGGACTCCTTCAGTCTCCATTGTCTCAATTGCAGTCCCAGCATGAGGGCTTCTGGGGTTGTGATACTAGTCTGGTCTTCTGCTACGCCAACGCCGTGGTATCAGGGCCATACTTAGATGCTGATTGCAAGACTGTAGAATTACTGAAAATACCTGCACAGCAGCACTTTGCTGATGCCTTCCTGAGTCAGTGTACCACGTTTGAGTTGCCTTATGCCCCTTGTGAGGCTTTTAGGACTGAGAGTGAGGAGNCATGAGGATCTGCCTCCCCAAACCCTAGCTTGGCCTCATGCAAAGCTTGCTTCAGATACTTTTCTGCTTCCACTAGCTTTTTCTGCAGATGTGGCATGTGGGTCTTATGCCCAAGCTGTCAAGTGCATCTGAATGTCTTGTTTTCTGACTTCAGCAACGTGAACATTGCTCTTGCAATGTTCATGGCATGTTGTAAGACCATTAGTGATTGAGCAAGGCTGAAGTCTAGAAGGCTATACAGGTGCTGATCTTAGCGAAGACCTTTGCTGGTCGCATGACTGACAACCCATTTTTATATGTGGAGCAGTGCTGACTCGTTGTGCCTGGTGAATCAGACAAACAATCTTAGCAAGCTGCGAGGGACAAAGGGTTACCTGGGCAACAAGCTTGCGGCCTTGTGTGGTGTACAGCTTCCATTTTGCGGTGTGCTCATTGCCTATCGGCTGTTCTGGCTGAGCAGCTGCTTCGCTTGTGCTTGCCTCACCGCCTCTTGCGCTGTGCTGACTGCTGGTCTCAGCAGTGTTCGCAGCAGCATCCTGCAGATGCTTGACGAGTGCTGAAACATACATATAATAGTGATGAGCTACAAAACACTTGTTCGCTGCATACGCTTACAGATTCCTTTGCTTGAGCTGGAGAGCTCGCATAGGCTGCCACCAGGACGGAGCCTACGTGTACATGACCGAGTTACACAGGGCCTAAAATATCCTGACGTCGTGTGTGACTGTATTTGACACCTGAAGCAAACCATCGGAGCCAATCGCGGTCTGGGGTAGCCTTGTTTGCAGAGTCAGGTGCTGTTGCTGCGTGTGCCAACGGAAGGTGTTCGGCATTCCGCAAGGTCGGCAGCTCGAGCAGGCGTTCTGCAGCGCGTTGCGAGCGGCAGACCTGCCTCAGCAGCCTTGCANAGGATGCACTAATACTTTGTGTAGAAATGCTGACGGCATCTAGCACGGCAAATGTGAAACATAGTATGCTGACCTCGTCTGCATCTACCTCTTCTTCATCAAAGTCATCTTCATCAAACACTGGTCTTTCTGCACAGCCAGTGGTCAAAATGTAAAATTGCTGTACTGTGTAGCAGACATTTTGGTGTTGCAGTTTCCTGTCAAGCAATGACAGCCGTACCATTGCCAAAGCGGTCCTGATTGTCCAGATACTGCAGAGTCGCTAGCATCTTGAAGAGCTGTATGATAACCTTGTTGGTGACCNCGACACGCAAGACAAACACCAGGTCTACTACAGTTACTGACCTCCTCGTTGCCTTCTTCTTCGTCATCGTCCTCCTCATCATCATAGTCATCAGGGTCCTCCACATCTACATCATCCTCATCATCGTCGTCATCATCTTCATCATCNCGGCACTTTTTTCACGGCAAATTCTGTGTGGGCATGTTGCCACACATGGCTGCCATTCGTCATGCTGCGTAGTCAGCAACCATGCTTGTGTCCGAGACTCTGTACGCCCTGGACACCACCTTCACGTTTTTGTGCTCTGGACTCAGATCTGGACTCAGAGTACAAACATGTCAAGGTGTTTTCCCAGGCGAATGGAGTCTTGGACACAAGCATGGGTTGCTGACTACATAGTATGACGAGTGTGAGCCATGCGTAGCCACACGACCACACAGTCTTCGCCAGTAAGACATTGCGGCAAACACAATATAGGGCAATGCAGCTGACACACTTCTCATACCTTTGTTTCAACATCACGTCATGCAGCCTGTGACATTCTCTTGATTGGCTGCAGTCCAGATGTGCTGCTTGGAGCAGGTCATTTCAACATGCCCAGGGTTGAGACCCGCCCCTTGACAGAGGCCCATTCACCAGCCCTAGTCACCCGGCATAGAGCAGCGCACCAGCAGCTGAAGGAGGCTGAGCATCAGCAAGTGGAAGCTGTACAGCCTGGGTTCAAGGCGCAGCCACTGAACAGGAAGATTTTGGACGGACCTGTAAGCCTTTCTTCACAATCAAAGCTTCTTGTTGCTTCAAGCATAACATGCTCGCGTACAGCTGCTTTCTGTTACATGGAGCTTGTCTTGAAATGAAAGTAAAGTAAGGATGTTGTGGTGCTCCATCGATGACAATCCAGGTCAGAATTGCCCTCCATCCTAAATCTAGTCTCTTGTACGGCATTGCAATTAGGGCACCTCCTAGTTGCAAGTATTCATGCTAACATCTTTTATGATTGTCATGTGGTGTTGTCAATGGCAGATTGTCACATTAGGACTTTTGAGTCTATGAGACAAACATGAACATGTCTGGAGGAAAAGCATCACTGCCGCACCCACCTTGAGGTGCAGATTCAATGTCTTTTCTGCAGGATTGAATCATCAGCAGCCAGGGCTGCTTCCAACCCCTTAAGCTGTTTTGACACCTTACTGCATCAATTGTCATGAGAGATCCTGGCATGCTGTCGTGCACAACATGGATGTGTGCCCATTCAGGTGTTTGAGCCANACTTTCACCCTCAATGGTGGCAAGACTATGCTCTGAACAACATCGACTGTGACAACCTCACAAGCATCACTTCAGCTCAACCTTTCATCTGTCATGACACTTTCTACGATTACTGCGATGTGATCTTCTCGTCCACTGCAGAACTGCAAACGTTCGGCGGTATAAAGATTTTCTTGTATGCTACAGATGTTGCTGCCTTCAGCCAAGCGTTAGTCAACATAGAGCACCCTTTCATTCTGGTAACAGGCAGCAATTGGGACGAAATTGTACCTTATCAAGACAGTAGTCACGAAGATGAGCTGTTTTCAGCATACACCGCGATCCTTGAGCATCCCAAGCTGGTGCGTTGGTTTGCTTCAAACGTTGTGATCCAACACCCCAAGCTTGTAGGAATGCCACTAGGACCAAAATGGCAATGGCACACACAGCAAATGCATGGGGAAGACGACACGAAAGGCGCATTGTTGCATGTGTTAGCGCACCACGCACTAGACATCAACAAAAACTTCTACTCTCAACACAAGACAGCTCTCATGTTCACATCCATGTCGGAGCACTCATCTGATGGTGCTGCTTGGGCCCCTTGGAGAGGCAACAGGCGAATAGCAATGACAGCTTTGCAAAAAGCGTTCAATCAATCCCATGCAAGAAAGTCCAACACTGACCACCGAGATTGGGTCAGCGTTGGAGATTGTGATGTGAGGCGTAGTAGTGAGGCATACTTGCTGGAGTTACAGCAATACCGATTCGTCTTGTCGCCGCCAGGCAATGGGCCCGATTGTCACAGAACATGGGAAGCTTTGTTGATGGGCTGCATCCCTGTGGTTATTACGGGGCCTTTGAATTCCTTGTACGAAAACTTGCCTGTTCTCATACTTGACTCTTGGGATGACCTGACCCCTAAGCGTCTTGCAGCAACTTACAAAAGCTTCCGCTATGGTCGAAAGGTATATGCATTTGAACGGTTGTTTAGCCCGTACTGGCTGGCCTTGATCGNTGTCGACCGGGCTAGCAACTCCCTAGAGAGTCGCTCCTAGCGGACAAGTCATGTTTCCAAATTCCGTGTTTGCACACAAGTCTGCTCGAGGTCACGACTCCAGTTGATGGCACGAAACACAACACACTTCACGTCGTCGCATGAAAACCAAGGGTTACAGCCAGTACCTGGAAGCGCTTTTGGTCAGTCAATATGTCTCTTCGCGTGTTAAAAGATTCGAATTTTGGATTGGCAAGACAAGCTACCTAGGTAAAAGCCGCAACACCCGCCAAGGTGTGCGCTGTGCAACGTCAGTCGCGGACACTACTAAACGATATGATCTTACATCCGGTCAGTATCCTGTCAAGTCTATTGGTGACCTGCGCAGCTTGTTGCTCAGCGCAGTCCTGGGCTGCGCTGCTGCTTGTGCAACTGTCTGAAATTGTACATACGCTTTGCTAGTAGGGTGCTGAGTGATGGGGTCTTTGAGGAATGTCACTCTTTCTGGAACTCCAGCCCTACAGGCATAATCACGCAGTGAAAAATGCGCTTGATGCAGCAAGGTGCTGGGATCTAGTGATGAGTGGCATGCTGCGTTACACAATTTGGCGTTTAGCACAAGGGAGATGCAAGCAGGCTCAGGCTTCAAGCAAGCTTCAGACACAAGGGCTTGTGCAAACCGTGGTAGCGTGACAACCACATTGCAAAGACGTAATTACAGCTGATGTGTGCATCAGCATGCCATGGATGCAGGTGATGCAATTGCTGTGCTGGCAGCNATCAAGCAGCATCATTGTGGTGGATGTGACGCCCTGTGGTACAGGCGCAGGCACTTGCCCTGCTTGTGACATCACCTTTGCAGCTGCAGGCCTCTGCCCCCCCGGCTCCTACCTGTTCCTCTACAGGTATGCCACAACCCTTCAGCATACCAACAGGGGCGGCGTTGACCCTGTATGACTGGGTGCCTTTGTGGCATGTTGTCATAGGTGAAACATGATAGTATCAGCTGAACTACAGACTTTGTATGGTTCAGCTGAAAGGTGGAGAAATGGGGTATTCGTTGGTGATCTTATCAAAAACAGCAGGTCGGTTATTTGGGTCTGGACTGATTGTCAAAAGTAAACCTTACTTCGATAGACTTCCTATCTGTCACTCTCAATCGACTTCTCTCGCATTTGTGAGTGACCCTTAGGTGGGTCTGGTTACCCTGACTGTCCTCCCATTCCAGCTGCTACAGGCAGGGTGCAAGTACACCACGTGTATGCCTGAGATGCCTGTTTTGCAGGAGCATAAGTGTGTACTGGCACATGCAGTCAAGCAAGCCACCAACAGCAGAATACAAGGGTATGACTATGGGTTCCTTGCAGGTGTATAACCCTAAGATGGGTATGGATGCCTTGACTGTCTTCCCTTGCAGTCAAGCAGGCTGCAACCAGCGCTCTGGGCGAGCAGGCCGAACAGGTCCTGGCCACTGCTGGCGCCTCTTCACAGAGACTGCCTTCAGGAATGAAATGCTGGAAACCACCGTACCTGAGATCCAGCGAACCAACCTGGGNTAGCTGCTGATTGCATCAGAGCTCGCCAGCACGAGACGCCGCCGAGGCAAATATGCCATGCTTGCTGTGCAGCGCACGCGTTAGGTGTAGTCGGTGATCCCAAGCGAATGCACAGGCTTTGGCAAATGTATTCAAAACTCAAACAAACTAGCATGTGTTACGTACTGGTTGAGCATTCCCCACTGTTGTTTGGGGCACCTGCTACAGATGGGTGACTTAGTTATCAGGCACTGCTGACGAGCAAAATTGCCATCTTGTGCGACTGCAAACTGTGGCAAACGCTGCATGCGCACTGCTTTACACAATGTGACATATGCATGTGTCATCGCGCTGCCTTGAATCCAAGATCGTGAGTAACCTGTTACAAATTGTAACTTACGATGTGATAGTAACCGGAGAGATCGGTGGCCATGCCTATCTCGTTCATATGCACCTGCAAATGTTGCCTTCATGCATGCATGACAGGCTNTCGCATTAATCCAAAGTGCGTGCACATCAGCACAACTGTCACATCATGCCTATAATAAGCAGGCGCCATCTTGCCGCATCTCCACCTCAAGCTGTCATAATCAGCTGGTCAAATCAGCATTGACTGATCAGAATAGATTCCAAAATCTGACATGCATCAGTACATGCGAAACCCACCCTGATATACTTGTGGCTTGGCTTGGGCTGCCCTGTGGGGGGTTCAGGCTGCCACTTGGCTTGCTAGCCGCATCAACAGGAATCCGGACTGGCGTCTCGTATGTCCCATGCGGCTGAGCACTAGCATAAGCTGCATCAGCCACAGCTTCTTAGCAAAGCAACATGGCGTCATTGTGTCATGCAGCTTGCTTGTGGCTATCACATCCACAAGCAAACTGATTCGTTCAAGTGCAATTCAAAGCAGCAAGGCATACGTTACAGGCACATCAGCTTGGCCCTATTATATATGCTAGTTTAGGTGGTGCTTTGATCAGTACCTGCGCGATCAGCGGCTTGTCTGCTCTGCGAGCCACTGAGGCTGGTCATACTGGGCGCCAAAAACGTCTGTCCTTGATTGACAAGCACAGCAGCAGCAGCAGAAGATTCNTGCGCACTCAACCCGTTTGCTGAGCTATGCCAATAATATGTCCTGGTGGCACATCAGCAATTGGGCAGCTACAGTGAGCAGCAGCAGAACATGCAGGCCAACGCACCAACATAGACAACAGCCCAACGGCTGCAGCAGCTTTGGCCAACTGACTTGTAGCACGAGCAGCATTAACAAAGCTGACAGTGATGTGAATGACGCAGCACAGGGTGCAAATGACACATACAATACTGCTGGTGCTGACTTCAGGAAAGATGGCATGTATGAGTACTTTGTGGGACCTGCTAGTGTTACCTGTATGTGTTGCATGATTGACCACCTGTTTGACCAAGGCTACAATGTGTATATCTATTCCTGCTGCCTGCGGCCCCTGTGTCTGAATGTGCCCCTTGTTGCGAGTCTCCGAGGCACGACGCCAGAACAACAATGCAAGCTAGTTGGCCTTGCTGTCCTATTTCACCAGTTTGTAGCTGAGCACAGCTGTCAAATAGCATATGGCAATGTTGCATATACCCACCTTGCGATCCAGCGGCACTAAAGCAAAGGTAGCGCCCTTGTAGCTGACCCCCTTGGTGTGCTTGTACCGCTTGTTCTGCACAGCCGCAAACAGCACATCTGCTGCAGCTGATTCATTGGGGGGCTCAATCACTGCAGACTGTGTGCTGTCTCTGCCTGGTGGCCGAAACAGGGGCGCAAGGTTGTCCCAGGAACCTGCATGAGAAGCTCTGGAGCTTATGCCTGTCAAATCTGGGGTTGTGAATGGCTGGCCAAAGGTTGTGGCTAAATAAAGCTTGTTATATTGAATTGTATTTGTTTGACAAAAGACAGCAGCAAGCAAAGCGTGACACAAAGNGGTCACATCATGGAGCACGGCATCTGAGGCCAATCTCCATGCGAGCCCGCTGCAGACGGTACAGAATTTAGGTCTGCAGCGAGTATTGTATTTACCCGGTCAACAAAGCAGCGCGAAAGTGCAGGTGTTGCGTTGGCAATTGCTTGGTGAAGCCGAACGAACAGTCGTGCCTGCATCGCACGCTTGTGCACTTGCAACGAGGTATTGGCAGGCTTACGACAGGCAACGCTGCTGAGTGTAGGTCAACATACCTGTGATCACAACGTGCCCCGCCGGGGTTGCCACAGCATGCAGCAGAAAGTATGCGTGACACAGATGCGGTGCAGCATCAGAAGCACAGTATTCTTATGGTCAGCGACTTCTTGTATCCAAACGCCGGAGGGGTCGAAAACCATATCTACCAGCTATCACAGTGCTTGATTTCAAGAGGCCATAAGGTGCAAGCCTGCTCATGGTGCAACATGCACAATCCACACGTCATTATCTGCTCACAGCACAGCAGCGCATCACAGGTGGTGGTTCTGACACACTGCTATGGCCAAAGAAGCGGAGTGCGCTTTCTGACTAATGGTCTGAAGGTAGGCAAGCAACTCTTTCTAAGGCTTGCTGTGACTGAGTCTACGTCCACAACACAAGTGGTACCTGATACTTCAGGTGTACTATGCACCAAGGCAGCCAGTGCACTGCCAGGTTGTCCTGCCTACACTTTTTGGGGGATTCCAGTTACTTCGCAACATCCTCATCCGTGAATGCATCACTCTGGTGCATGCACATCAGGCTTTTTCTGTTATGGGTCATGAAGCAATTCTGCAAGCTCGTACTATGGGCTACAAGGTGAAGCATTGCCAGTGAACCTGATTGCAACCTGTGCCTGAATGTGGGCCATGGCACAGCCTACAAGTGAGCTGCTGTATCACAGGTTGTGTTCACTGACCACTCCTTGTTTGGCTTTGCGGATGTCAGCAGCATCCTGACCAACAAAGTGCTCAAGTTCAGTCTGGCTGATGTTCATGAGGTAAGCTGAGTGGGCAAAATGACGCTGTCCATTTCACTGTTTGCAAATCAGCATGCTCAAGCGCATTATCGCAACTACAAGACCACCACACCAGACAATTAGGCACTAGCTTGCCAGCTGACCACTGTAGCATCTGCTCTGTGTCACCACCACACACAAATGCCCATGCATGCCATGCACAGCGCATGGCTTTTTGCAGGTGATTTGTGTGTCGCATACCAGCAAGGAAAACACAGTGTTGAGGGCCTGCCTATCCCCTCACAGGGTCTGGGTCATCCCCAATGGTGAGGTATGGCACACACACTCATGTCAGCAGAACTTGCAACATATTGCATCGGCCCTGTGTATTACATCCGTTTTAGCTGGCATGACTAAGTCAGGCAGCCCTGTTTAGTCATGTGCCTGCTCAAGGCAACATTTGCAGGCAATACAGTCAGCCCAACATGCATGCATGTTTCACAGCAAACTGACTTGTGAGACAGCTTGTGTGATGCTTGTACAGCCTGGCAGCTGCTCTTGAGTTGTCATCAAGATTCAATGAAGTTGGATTTTACACATTATGTACGCAAAATTGCACCTCGTCAAGTCAGCAATCTTACACCGCAAGCTGTGCTGTAGCTGCTTCACGCCACAGCAGCAACAACTGACTAGTGCAGCTCCTCACGTTCTTACAGACAATCAATGCTGCACCCTTGACATGAATAGTCGCCAACTACTGTTCCTGACTGTGGGCAGGTAACTGTGTGGCCCACCACTACCCTTTTCAAAGCAATTGTGCTGTTGTTGCAGCTGTTGNTTGCTGTGTGCCACATTCCACCTTCTGCCGCAGTTCCTCTATTTGACAAATCAGGTGGCGCTTGCCAGCCTGAGTGTCTTGGACTGTCCTCTGCACAGCAATATGTGCATGAAAAGGTGATGTGTCAGGACCCCTGACAAGGAGACCAGGCAGAAAACTGTGAATCAGGAAGCTGCCAGGCAAATCAGTCACAGCAGATGATTTGATGAGACGGAAAGCATCGTGAAAATGCATGCTGTTTCGTGTCTTGCATGACACAAACACCAAACAGCATTCTACTTCTCAGCTAATGCAGTGCCACATGACCCACAGTTGTCCTGTGCTATTGAATGCCACAGCAAAACTTATCATAACCAAATGGCTGTGTTACCCATGCACACTTTAGGTGTGTGGCCATTGCACTGAACACGCAGTGGACCGCTTGTGAAGCTCATCATGAGGACGGGTCTGGCAGACACACCTTTCCGCGAGCCAACTTGGCTGCTTGCTTCTTCACAGTAAGAGTGCGAGCAGCCAGCGAGTCTGCCAGGGCTGCCTCCCTTCTGGAGTGGGCTGCCGCCTCCAGCTGCAGCTGGCCTTCCAGCTCCTCAACCTTACTGACAAGATGAGCCTCGCTGGCACGGGCAGCAGCCAGAGTGTCCTGCATGACAGACACACAGTTTTACAAGCAG
The DNA here is from genome assembly GCA_000818905.1 of Trebouxia gelatinosa. Taxonomy (NCBI): domain Eukaryota; kingdom Viridiplantae; phylum Chlorophyta; class Trebouxiophyceae; order Trebouxiales; family Trebouxiaceae; genus Trebouxia; species Trebouxia gelatinosa. Next base: position 2,858,394 of record KN805367.1, read on the forward strand.
TACTGCCTACAGGGGCCGTGATGCCGTGTGATGCACTCAGAGAGCATGCAGTGTTGCTACTGATCAGTCTGCCACAGTGCTGACTCCAGGACACATTGATACAATGTCCAGTGAATGGGTGTGATTGCATCACTGCATGAGATGCGACAGGCTGAGCAGCACAGACTGACCTTGGTGTGGCTGAGCTCCTCACGGGCTTTGCTGGTGGCCACCTCCTGAGTCTTCAGCTGCATGTGCAGGCCAGCTTGGTGCTGTGCAGCGGTGAGCGCATCCTGCTGCAGCTCATCTACGCTATCTTCCAGCTCCTCTACTTGAGCATAAACGCTGCTGATGTCGTCCTGAACACCCACATTTCCTTTGAGGAGCAGTGGAACAAAGTGCCCGCCAGTAATTTAGGCCAGGGAGCTGCAAGGCAGCTGACTGAAAGAATGCTGGTACCCCCGAGCAATTAGCTGCTGTCAGATGGTGTCACTTGCATGCTGAAATGCAAGACAACATCACATGTCATGTCCTGCAACAGCCTAGCAGACCTGCCACTGAACTGTCAGGTCGGGCCTACCTCCATGATGGCATTGTCAATACTCTGTGAGCTGCATGACACATTTCTCATCAGTTATCACGACATCTTATCCTGTCTTAAAGTGTGCAGCTACTGACACCATGTCTGGTGTGCAGTTGCAGTTTGCCACTGCCAAGGCGACTGAGCATCAGTTGGTCAATTCAGTCACTGAGATGAAAAAATGGCTGAGGCAGGCAAAGCAGGAGGCTGCAACCAGCGCTGCCAGGGAGGCCCGCTTGATCAGCAAGGTTACTTCACAGAGTATTAATATAATATAATATAGTATTAATACTCTGTGAAGTAACCTTGCTGATCAAGCGGGCCTCCCTGGCAGCGCTGGTTGCAGCCTCCTGCTTTGCCTGCCTCAGCCATTTTTTCATCTCAGTGACTGAATTGACCAACTGATGCTCAGTCGCCTTGGCAGTGGCAAACTGCAACTGCACACCAGACATGGTGTCAGTAGCTGCACACTTTAAGACAGGATAAGATGTCGTGATAACTGATGAGAAATGTGTCATGCAGCTCAGACAGCTCATGTACGCATGTGCAGACTGCAAGGCGGACGGCTGCTAGTCATGAGGTTATACATCCAGCTTGATAGTACAGGTCTTGCGGTACAAGTCGTGCAGCAACCCCATTGTTGGNGACGCATGTGCTCCTGCAGCCATGTAGTCCACACTCCACAGCTATTTTACTTTACTTCATCATGGCGTGTTTGCACAACCTCTGGGCATGTGCATCCTCCATGACTAAGTCACAAAGCCTGACATCAGCTTGGAAGTGCAAGCTCAAGGGGTCAACCAAGCATGACCAAACACAGTTTCAGACAGTTGCAATCTTACTCAGGTATCAACAGTTGTGACAGTAATGCCATCGAACGTGCAAGCTACAGGCAGGTAGTGGCCCACCACATAGCAGGCATGGCGCAGCCGGTCTCCCTCACTCAGCTCCTCAAAGCTCCTGGCAGGCAGCTCATGAGCCCTCTTGCTGATGACAGGCTTGTATGTCATCAGCTTCTCCTCTGGCAGCAGCACTTCTGCTTGCTTGGTTGCCTTTCTGTTGTTTGTGCCTGGGTTGAGCAGGTCATCCAGGGCAGCAGTCTGTGCCACCAGCTCACTCTCCAGCCTCTCAATCAAGTTGCCACCGCTCAATTCTTCTGTAGCCTGACAGACATGCAATCACAGTCAGCAGCCAACACTGTCAGCAAACGGGTGCTTTGATGAGCTGCAGACAGTGCGCGGTGGCGCTGTGCGCAAGACGGAGCGGCTGCGTGACATGGTCAGTGAAGCTGGGCAGTGCGGGGAGCTCATGACCTTGCAAGTACGCATTTCCCTCTGCCTCCTCTTGCAGGCTGCTTCGTGGAACTGCACAGCTGGCTCCCCTATCAGCACATGCTGACAGCAATTTGGCCAATTGACACAGCACAAGTCCCATGCCCTGCAATGTGTTCATTTGACGGAATGCAATGACTTGTTGTGGAGATGTATGCAGGCAGACAACTGCCTGTGCAGGATCATTAATCCNAATCTTGCCTTGAGGTAGATTGCCAAGCAAAAATTCCAGCTGCAGAGTGTTTGCAAATCAATACTGCAAATATCCTTTGATGAGCAGAAATGTTGTGCTGCGATTGAACAGTATCATGTTATCATCAGCAGCAGTTTGAGAAGTGCAAGGAGTCTTTTTGATGGCGTGCTTGTGCTGGTAAAGATCTTGGAGCTTCCGCAGAACATAGTGAGCAACATTTCAAGCAGTGAAACATACAAGGCAATGCCCACATGCAGGGAGCAGGAGCAGTGGAGCTCATACCTTGGCCTCATGCTGATCAGGCACATGAATGGGCTCAAAGCATTCAGTCGGACTTCAGCCTTCCCATACAAGTAGCTTGGACAAGACTTGGTGATGTATCAAACCTGCATTACCATACAGAGGTAAGGCAGCTCAGGTTGCAGCAATCACTGGAGTCCGCTTGCTGTTTTATGTCATGAACGATAGGTGCTTCCATGACATAGGCAATCTTAGTGTGTATGATGTGACTTGATACACACATCGTGGCCGTAAACTGATGTACGTCTGGCTTAGAACAGTGATGCAGACATATATGTGAGCATGCACCGCTGAATGGCAGATGGCCTGACAACACTGAGCAGCCATGGTAGTCTGACGACTGTCTGGAGTCACAAGCAGCGCAGGCAGCCATCATTTCTATTGACAAGCTGCCGTCACAACTCGGTCCTCCTACAACTGAATGGCACACACTTGATTACACACATTGAACCATGTAGTGGACATGTTACCAACCTAATGCCTTGAACCTTCTGTTTTGCATTGGCCATGTGAGGCTCGCCCAACAACATGTGGACATTGTTGCAGAACATAGCAACTGCTGTGCAACCATTGGACAAGGCCTGGCCAAGTGGCGAGTCCCAGCGGCCATCATTCAAAGGAACAGCAGACCTGAGCAAGAAGGCTCCCACACCGCAGATTCAGATCAATGCCATGACACATGTGGGCCAGCAAGCGTTCAACAGCTCACTGGGCCCTCTAACAGTGAATCAGGTGAGCACTAGTAAGCTTGCGCAATCTCTTTCATCTGCTGCTGAATAGAATTCATGGTAGACCTTTACGCCTGCTTTGACAGTAGTGATAGCACCCCTTGCAGCGCTGAGCAATGCAGGGCAACATGCACTTTGACGATGTGCAGCACAGCCAGCAACAGTGCATTGCCTCACACTGCAATGGCNCAATTGTACATGGCATGTATGCTGTGAGGGTGAGGTCAAAGCAGGTTGTGTCAAGGATGTCTCAAGGGCACTGACCAAGGGCAGCTTGGATGGCTGTGACATGGTTCATCTCGTCACGAGCCAGCTCAACATAGACAGCTTGGACAGCGTCTGTGAAGGATCCCTTGGTGCAGCCAGTTGGGGCTGGGCCTCCATTGTTGTTGGGGATTGGTGTGCCATAAGCACCACAGTGGTAGAAGTTGGCCTGCAACATTGGACAAGTTGATATTGAGCAGCATGTTGAGGGCTTGCAGCCAAACAGGCCATCCACCTGAGTGTCGAGTTGCAAGACCCTTTGAGTCAAAGTGCAGCCATCATGCACTCCTTAGGCTCAAACTATTGCTGAGTTCACAGCAAGGCAAGCATAACAGTCGCCACCATTTGAGACGTCAGCGACCTGGCTTAGCGTACCTCAAGGTACTCGAGGTTCAGGGCAAAGTTGTAGATGTCAGCATCGGTGACGGCTTGCTGTAGCTGTCTTGCACCCAAAGCGGGTGTTGCCAAAAGTGCGACAGCCAAAACAGCTAACGCCTGCATTTGCAGGCAGACTGAGCCGCCATAACATACTTTGCAGCTGGCAGTCCGACTGAGATTAGTCTGCAGATCTGCAGACATTGCTAGACTGCGTAAGCTGATATGCCACAGAGCTAACTCTTACGGATAAGCAACGTGCGTGGACAGGGTTACTGGCAACACATGATATTGTGGTCATGTATCGTATACAGTGACAGCGCACAGCTAAACGTCCAGCAAGGCATGCGGTGTGCTAACGTCGTACAACTCACGCGGTTACATCGCAAACAAGGCAAAGCGATATTGCGGCAGTACGACAACCAAGGTAAGTCACACAACATGGAGATGCAACACATGTGAGGAGCAGCAGCACTTGAGCACCTTGAAAGTGATCGACTGCATGACGTATATGCGCAGACTTGCTGTCCTCGCTAAGTATTGAAAAAGTCGCTCGACCAGAAGTTTTCCTGTCTGCGTTACTGTCACAGGATTGTTTGTTTGTACGGGTCAAGCGTCTTACAGCAAGTGGCTGCAAACTTAGGGAAAGCCCACCCTAGGGAATCATGTCATCTCAAATGATGTTGCGCTCTCGGCAATACAAGCATAAACTACTGATTTCGGTCTTCACGTCACCTGAAGAATCTGCAATCATCGCCAGACTTCGAGCTAAACACGTGCGCTGACGCAGCAACCTGAGGCCGGAATAGACAAGGCTGCATGTCTGACTTATAGGTGCAGCATATGACGCCATTGTGGCCGGAGTAGCTGCTACTTATTGGGCTGACCCTATCCTGTGCACAAACACTTGAAATTCCAAAACCATGAGCAACCAGCTAGAGATAGCCTCAACACCAGTGCTGTGCACCAATTACTTTTGTGAAAGCTGCTTGGCCCAGCAGCTGCATACACACTCATACTCATGCTTAGTCTGATGCTGTTTCTGTTGCAATTGCAGTGTGCTTTCAAGAAATTTGAGCAATGCCTCGCCGTACTGCACATCACTTCTTGCCAAAAAAGCTATCAAGGGTTCCTCTACCAGCCACAGATTTTGTTGCGCTCCTCTTTGTGTGCTGCGTATCTGTGCCATGCTGAGGTCGAGCTCGTCTCTTGTTACTTCTCGTTGGCGTTTGCTGCTGCTGTGTGACGCCTGCTGCATCAGCATCTACTCCGGCAACTGTGACAGACAAGGTATTAGGCATNACCTGGACCCCCTCTCCCTCTACGGCCCCTGTTTCTGTAGGCCTCAAGCTTAGACATGGGTTTGGGTGGAGGCTCAGGCTCATCCTCCTCTTCTCCTTCATCTGACTCAGCATCCTCTGAGCTTTCAGCATCAGCCTCATCCTCAGCTTGATGACTGTCACGATGGCCCTCCCTTTCTGCCAAAGATCTAGTACGCTTCTCTTCAAATGCAGTTGTACCTGTGTCACCCTGTGCTCTGAGCGGAGGCTGCTGCTCTTCTTCCTCTGAGTCAAGCCCCTCAGACTGCTGAGAGTCATCCACAGACGTCTGACGGGCGGTAATCGAAGCAGTGGGCTTGAGATGCTGAATCGACGAACTGGCAGCAGCATGTGACGTGGTGCTTGGTTGTGCCTGAGCGGCCCCAGGTGCAGCAACAGCTTGTTGTTTGGCCGCTACAGCTCCAATAAGGCTCTCCAGCAACGAGTTACGAGCTTCGAGCGGCTGTTGTTTGCTTTTGACCTGCTGCAGCTCCGCTGTAGTAAGTGCTAGCAGGGTTTCCAAAGTTNTGGTGATTGCCAGGATGGCATACATTTGCTCGTTCTTCTTCAGAATCTGATCATACTGTGCACTCCGCTGGTGATACGCCTTCACTCTGCACCAAGAAAGTCGTGATTGGTGAACTGGCTGCTGAGCAACCTTCCCTGGCGCACCTTATACACATGCATGCTAAGCATGCAATCCAGGTTGTCTGAGGGCAAGCCTTGGTGATGAACACATGTTTGACAGCAGCATGCCTGACAAGATAAGCACAATACCCAGGAGCTATGCACAAAGCAATGAATGCCTGACCGACATGCGGATTGATTGGCAAAGTAGAGGTTGTTTAGTGGGCACAAGGCCAGTGCATGAGGCCAGTGCAAAAGAATTTGAGGAGAGCGAACCAGGTCTTGCATTTGTGCTATATAGCGCAGGCAGCCAGGCAAAGAATTGGGATAGTACATTTACTGATAAATTGTTGTCACCCTGTCAGGCTGCAATTCCTCTGTTAGACTGCCAAAATGCTGACAGTCCAGGCCATATCAGCCTTGCAGAGGACCATTGCTGTGACCTTGCATGTATTGTGTCCACAATGCCCTGCCTGACAGAGTGCGGTGCATGCCTTCAGCATAGCTCTACAGCAACGTCTTCATGGTTGTACAAATGAGGCCAAGCATGCTGAGGCTGCACTGTAGCAAGACCACACCACTGCGGCAAGGCGCTTGGCAATACATGCAAACATGAATGCAATGTCCAGCACAGTGGAAGGTGACACTGGCGAGAAAGAAATTACCTGTTGATGTAGACCAGCACAGCGTTGAATGCCCGCGTAGCATCCAGGTAGCGCTGCAGCATGAGGTAGGAGAAGCCGGCATAGTAGTACAGCGCAATGTTGGCGCCTGCAACCTTTGGCGTCAGCAAATAGGCTGTCTGGAACGGATTGATGGGTCCCAGGGCCCTTAGGGCAGTTTCATACTCCCCCAGCAGGCAATGCACCCGCAGCAGGCCCACTAGGCTGAAGTAGCCAATGGTGCGCAGCACGTTGCTGCTGTGCCCCTCGTAACCTTCTGTTTCGTAGAACTTCCTTGGAGCGTCTGCAACATGGCATTGGGCGCTTAGACCAAGGGTCAGCACTTGTTGCAAGACCAGGTATTCAAACAGTGCGCCCCGGTGCACTGATGTGTCTTGACATAGGTATGATGTGCCTGCTGATGTGCGTTTGCTGTCTTGTGTTTCATTTTAGCCCAGTCACTTGGGTACAACAGAGGGGGCCAATACTCATCTGAAACAGCCTTGGACAAGTTGGCATGCAGCTGGAAGTTGAGTTAAAGGAGGCCTGTTGTGGCACAAAATTGCTAACTGTTGCATGGGCGCATAGTNAAACACACGAGGGCTTTCCCAAAATGCCCCTGGCCAGGGGCAGACCCAGCCAGCTCTTGGGGCTTCCACAACAGCCCTTGCTGCACCTGCAAGAGTTCAGGCAACTATAGCTTCTACAGCCCTTGTTCACCTTGGCCCTGCAGCAAGGGCACTTCCAGCTTCTGCCCTGCCTAGAAGCCCTACTGCCTCTGCCAGATCACAGCAGCCCTACATGCCAGTTGGGCCATACGCAGAGCAGTACATGAGGGCCTACAAAAAGTCCCCTTATCAAAGCATTGCCACCCACCCCAGCCAAGACCCCCTTCAAGGGCACCCTCTGCTGCTCAGCTCATCCGCTGCCCTATCCAATTTGTCACTACTCAGCTCAGAGCCTCAGCACGCTGAGCCTGCTGTGGCTTCCCATGACAATGCAGCAGTTCAAACATGTGTGCAGCCGCCAGCCGACAGCCCAGTTGCTGCATTAGTCACAGCAGCACCTCAGCACACACTCTCTGCAGGCCCACAACAGAAGCACACCATGAGAGCGCNGCTTTGCCTGCAAGCAACAACTCCGCGTGAGGTCAGTAAAAGACGCTGCTGGACTGTAGCCATTAAATATGCATCCTTTGAACACGACAAGCAATGTCCACACTTATGGTGCCATTATGTTGCCAGATTCCCTGTGTATACATGTGACCTGACCTGCTTTTTGCCGGCACAGGTGATTCAAGTGTACAAGGGCTCCGCAGACATACGCGGTGGCATGTCACAAGCTTTGCATCCAGGCTACCTGTGGCTGTATGCTGATGGTACCTTTGGCTTCGTCACTGATGCGTGGCAACAAGACGAGTAAGTCTAATCCTGCATCTCAGTTGTGCAGCAATTGTTGTTCCGTAGCTGAGACATGGGTAGATGTCGCTTGTGTGTAGAGTCTAATGTCTTTTGCTGTGTTGTGGTGTGCTTAGGTGCTGAGGTACATGACAAGCGACCCTGAATGACACAAACAAGCTGCAAAAGCAATTGGCAGCAGTTTGTGTCAACTGGGCAGCAGTCGCCATGCTGCCAATGGCAATACATGGCCAATGTGTCTGAGCTGTCCAGCCTGACAATTCAACAAAAGTGGTATTTGTGGACCTCTAGCAAAGTAGCACGTACGAAAAGTTTGTGCCCACCAGATGCGCCAAGGCAGTCTCTGCTTTCCCAACTACACTGTGTTGGGACCAGTGGAAACATCGTGGCAGTGATATGTGTACCCATAAACACAAATGTTTGAATGCAATGCAGTTTGCTTACGCGAGATCTGCAGGTGCAAGATAGCAGAGCTTGATACGGCGGTGACAGCTTGTTGGGCGGGTAACCTTGCTGTATCAGTATCCCTGTGTTTTAGGGTCACTTTGTTGACATGCTTGTCATCAATGTCCCGTGCAAAACGCACAGCGCCGTGATAAGTAACACCTGGCGGTGCTGGAACTCAAAACGAATCTCTTTCCCTTGGTTGATAGTGAACTAAGCAGTACAGGCAGTAGACAACACTCTGCAAGGCAGGGGTCAACTCNTCGCTTTTGACAGCTGGTAGCAAACCCTTTGAGGATGACAAAGTATCAAGACTGACAAGCACCTAACATGCAATTACGTATGTACAGCATGCAAGTGATTATGATGACCGCAAGATAAGCTGGTGAACCTAAGGTGAAAGCTACAGGCTTGTATGGCAAGGCTATGACTGACTGAACAACCCACATGACTTGCTCAATGCTGACGCTTAGCCTGCTGTTACATGCAGTTAATCACCAACAAGCAGCAGTGTGTAAAGGAGATAGGCAAACTTTAGTCAGTTTGATAAAATGTAATGCTGCACAATAGCATGGGAGTGAAGACTCAGCATGAGAAGCAGCAGCCAACACACCGGGCCATCCTGTCTCGCATATGCTGTGCGGGCGGTTCCTGTATGGTGCACATACACAACCAGAGTTAAATTTGCATGTAACAAATGCTTAACATGTTTATTTTCCAAATATCAATGTACATGACAAGGGTGGGGTGAGATACTGCAGGGGGCTTACAGTGACCAGGCTTCTGTGTGGCTTGAGGTCTCAAAGCCAGCGATGAACATGGTGCCAATCTCCGGCACAAGCATGTCATCACTGAGCAGATGTATATTGGGCAGCTGATCACATGCATGGAGGAACAGGGTGTGCGGCCCATACCCATATTCATCAATGGCATTGAGGCTCACANGCCCCTGAACTACCGCCACATGGAGGGTTTTGGAGTGCACACCTTCACCCTGATCAACAGGGAGGGCAAGATCACATATGTGAAGTTCCACTGGNCTCTAGCTGGCTAGGCATAGCAGCATGCAGTCTATCAATCAACTTCAAAGCATAGCAGTCACGTCCTCTGGGGCTAAGGTAAAGCTCAGCAAACTTGTTTGCTTCATGTGTAATTGAAGCAACCTGGTTGGGGTGCTGCCTAGCCCAAAACATCATCTGCCCAAGATTGACATATGTGTCATTAGCCTGCAGGGGAATGTAATGAACAAAAGGCTTGAGCAAAGGGTAGTACCACTCAAGTTCATCATTGTCTATTTTAAACACAAGAGCATCCGAGGCGAGTTGCAAAGCAAGCCGCACGCTAGCACAGTTGCCAGGTGCCCAGACTAGGTATTTGTACATGGCAAGTTGCTCGTCAAAGGACAACGGCTCTTTGAGTAAGCGCTTATCAGGTATTGTGCCATTCATAAGCTCTTCATTCCATCTAGAGACGCCACTATCGATAAGGTCTGGGCGTTCGAGGCCCAACATGAGCAATGCATTTCTGCCCTTTGGCCAGCCTTGAAAGGCGTCTGTAGTTCCACGCCAAACTGCACGTTCCAGTCTGTGAGTACTGTACTTTGGCACATTGTCACGTCTGCCTACATTGCCTTCAAGGACGTTTGGAAAGAGAATGTCTGAGTAGTTCTGTCTCGTACAGAAAGACAACACTGGTGTCGTTCCATTTTGTCCTAGAAGCTGGTTTGGGTTATCGCCGCTGTTGAAGGCAAGCTTGACATCTGGCAGGCGTGCTTTCAGACGCAGCTGCTTGACCAAGGAAAAAAATGCTGGCAACAGTCCTCTCCTATCTGCTCCTCTGTCCATGTACAGGGTGTTATTGGACACATATATATACTGTGCTGAGCCGTTGTGGTCAGCAGGCCGACCTAACTCTGTGAGGTTCCAGTGCCTCAGGTTGTAGTCGAGCAGGCTGTCGTAAACGCCTGATACAGCTCCACAATGACTGGCCAGGTAGTGATCAAGGTGTGGTAGCTCTGCTCCGGCGGCTTGCAGATACGTGCGCTGTGCTGCATCGTCCGTAAAAGGGTTCTCTGTCACATGCGCCTGAACTCTGATGCTCCAGCCCACGTCATGACTTGCTGTGGAGGTCTCTGCGGCGTGCACCATTGCTGACACCAAAATCGATAGTGCACTGGTCGCTATCAGCATGATGAGAACTGCCATGCCGCTGCAGCATCGACTGTCCGAACGAGACCGCGACTCTGTACGTGAAAGCTTCACCATAGGCTGGTATTGCGTCACAGTCGATAACAGCGAGCATCTGTTACTGATCAGCGTCAGAAAAAGTGGCTCAAACGAACAGGCTGCGTTTGCAACAGCGCCCACTACAAATGTTGTAAGTTCTCCATGTAATGGTTTGAGCTCGGGTCATCAGCACGGTACACACTAGCGTGAACGAGCACTGCGCAACAGGCGGGAGACCAGCTAGCGCAATTAAGACGAACAAGCCGGTTATGGTCGCTACCCGTTGCCGCACGGAGTTTGACCGGACATCCGAGCGCTGCGAGAGCACACAAAGTGGACGCAGCAACGTAGTGCACATCTCGAGAGGCCCCGACTGCTCATCGGGACCATGACCGACGCCGACTTACAGGAGAAGTTCGAGAGCATCGGACTTGCAGAGCCCACTGCAAAGTATGCACGCCTGCGTCCAAAGCATCACATGACGGTTACCCGAGGCTTTGCAAAGGCTGCACATGTGTACAACTANACTGTCTTGCTCGAATTGCGCTGCTGTCGGCTGTTGGGCATACATGGCAGCTGACAATAGCAGTCACATCAAGATTTCAGCATTGTCCTCCCAAAACTTGTCTTGTATGAGATCGACATGCAGCATGACTGGTACAACGACCTGCCGCTCAACAGGCAAGCCATCAAGCAGATGAGCAACCAAAACAAGGCGTCAAAGCAGCTTGAGACTCTTGAGAAGGCACACAAGCGCATTGTGACAAGCAGACCTGTTGTGAAGACGCCAATGGCATCTAGGTAAACAGCAAAACCTGTGCGCAAGCTCACAGTGCATTGTATACGCACCGTCAGGCAATGAGCAGCATTTAGCAAATTGCCCTACGCCTATGCTGCATGACAGCTAGTAAAGGTTGCTACTGCTGTTTGCATTGCAAGACCAATGAGTGCTCTGTGCAGACCTGCCACTTCTGCTGGGCGCGATTTTGTGGTTGAAAACATCATAGACAGCGTAGGCAAGCAAGCAGCTAGTGCAGATGAACGTCGGAAGAGGCAAGCAGCACAGCAGTGGCAGAAAGAACGGTATGAGCAACACACTCTATTCAAATGAGTACTGTCATGATGAGCTTGCCGCTGCCAGACTAAATTGTCTGCTCTATTAGTCCTCTGTCCTCTGTTTGTCTTGCCTGCACGCATGCTGTTGATCTGAAGCGTTGACATGCACATCTCCACAACAGATGTTGCGTAATGTCTTGTTCAGATCTGTACAGGGTGATCACATTCATGGACAAGGTCTCTTCACCACTGTCAAGTTGTGTTGTGCATCCAGCCAACACTGACAGCGTCATAATAAGTCGCTGCTCGTCAAGTTAGACTATGTGTCTAAAGCCCTTAGTCCCTGCAAATATTTTGCCAGGCAATTTCACCAACAAGGTACCTGTGTATTTTTTACAGTTGAGCAGCTAAAAGGTCACACCAAAATTGCAATGCCACATGACATTGCTGTGTTGCAGGTGGCTGAAGAAGGAGGAGTATGGCAAAGTTCCGCGTTACTTGCAGAACATCAAGGTGGGACTGGCCAAGCAGCATGCAGAGCAACAGGCTGCCAAGGAGGCCGCTATGATCCCTCCTGGCATGCGCATGATGCCTGATGACGAGCGGCTGGAAATGCTGGGCATTCTAGAGGAGAGCAGGCGCGATGTTGACGCAAAGCTGCAGGTCTTGCATCATGCTTCATTGCTCATGTCATGGAAATTGGAGCAACAGTGATTTCATGCCCCAAACAAGCAAGCAAGGACCACACACCTGCTCTGAATCTGAGTGAGCAGAAGCAATAGCGCTTGCCAGATCACTGTTTTTTGCATTGCATCCTGCATTGCATCTGGCATAGCACAAAAACAACATCTCAGGTGTTTGCTTTGNTATGAGAGTTCTTGCGCAGCCAACAGTCCAGCTAGACAGGTGTCACATACTGCTAGGACTTCTCACCTTGAAATTGCTCGCCCATGTCCACAACAGGCAGTCCAACAGCATACACTTGGATGTGCTGCTGCAGCACATTTGCCAGGGCATTGAGTTCTGCTTGCCCGCCCCATGCAGCAGTGTCAGCAATGTCATCACAGTAGCTGATGAAGCTGTTGTCTAGATCATCCTCATCCAGATCCTACACAACAATTTCCTAAGCAAATTTAGGGTCACACATGCATCAACCACTGCTGGCAGTGTCAGCTATGTCATCACAGTAGCTATTCAAGCATGTGTATAGGATATCCTGATCTAAATGCAACAGGCTGGTGTCAGGATTACTCATACATGCAAGCTTACTAACGCTGATACCTGTGATGTCATGTTCAAAATCAAGCTCGCGTTGAATCCATCTTTGCACAAATGCAAGCAAGTCTGAAATGCCATACAAGTGCGAGTACTAGCATCGTAAGTTCATTCGTACTGTCCGTTTCTGTGAACTATACAGCGTCCTAGTTCAGACCAAAACAAGCGTGTCTGTGCCAGCTGCATACACACACTCAATGAACAAGACTCAGCTGCTTTTGCCTCAACCAGGTAAGTACTGGACACCTACTGAGTCCACAAGCAAAGTACTGGCATGAACCTATACATTCTATGCAATTTTGTCAAAAGCAACAAAGCATAGATACACAAGGCATTGATTCACATTATATCATCAGCAGGTTGGGGTGTAGGAGTGAGGCTCTGCATGGGGCAAGGTTCACAAGTAGCTGTGTTGCATGCAAACATACAGACCTTGCATGTCNGCACTTGCACATTTGCTATAGGAGCTGCCCTATGTCAATTGTGGCACAAGTGTTTGCATTGCAGGCACATCCGAGGCCTAGTATCGCCTGTGCCTGCAGCACCAAGCTGTCACTCAAGGCAATGTAGCAACTGGTACAACAGCTGCCAATTTTTGCCTTTTGCCGTCTTTCGGGAAGCAACGTCAATCTGTTCAGCCTAAATGGAAGCAGAATGTGGCGCATGTTGTGCATGCACCCATGAGCATGGTGCCGATGTCACTTCCACACAGACCGCTGCAGGTCAGCACTCTTAGCTGCCATGTTGAGTGTTGCTGACTGTGGCTGTAATAGCCTCATGAGCACGTGTTGTCTCTTGATGTCAACATGCATGTCTTGTAGAATTTCAGGTATTGCCAATCCAGCGCTGCAGCAGCTCAACAGGGTTTACCTGCCCTAAACCCTGTGAGTGCTTGTCAGGTTGAGGACAAGATCACATAGTCTCGCCAGTTGTTGTTGCTGTGATAAATCCTTGGAGGTAGGTGGTTGCAAGCTAACATGCCAGCACACCTCTGCATGTGCTGCACTTGCCANATCTGAAACACCCACATGCTACAAGCCAGGCTGGAGCGCTTTTCTGAAGCGCTGCAGCTGATAGCAAGCGCACACCTATAGAAAGCTGCTGTAGGTGGACTGCGTACCAGGTGAAGCGAGGCAAGACGACCAAAAAGCCACCTGTGTGAAAGCCACCTTGACAGAGTTACCAATTGGCAGAACGAGCAGCACCATATTGCAGTAGCTGTATGACCTAGAAGAGCTGCATATATGCATGGCAATTAGGGTTTAGGAAACGCAGCATGAAGCAGCCAAACACAGCAGAACTTGCAAACTAGTCCACACTACGTTGCTCGTTCTGGAGACCGAAATCAGAAAGGGCAAGAACGGCAGCTTGTACTGTATTTGCTAGATGAGACTGGGATGTACACATGCTCACAGACACTAACAGACACCTGTCACACTTAGCTTGTCAAGCATCTGGCATGTGCTGAAATTTNCTAGATATCAAGCCTTCAAGCAGCTTGATGTCTAAGTGAGCCACACCTCCAATACACAGAAGGAAAGGCTATTTTGATGTTGCTTTTGCAACAGCACCTTCATTATCAGAATGCCGTGTTGTTGTGTGACAACATGAAAGGCAGATGCCACAAGAGGAGCACAGGCTGCAAGGAGAATGGCACAGAAAACAGCACAGAAAGCCCTGTTTGATGCCTTTCTGCTTGCACAGCATGACTTTGCGCTTGTAGGCTTCTGACAATTGGTCGTTCTTGGCCCTACTTCAGATTTCCTTGTGCTCACTGCTCTTGCAATAGCACCTCAGCAATCAGGTGATTATGCCATAGAGACGTTTAACAACACGAAAGGCAGATGCCGCAACAGCAATGCATGCTGCAATGCGCCCCAAAGCTGCACAGCAGGCCCAGGATGTGACCGTTAGGGCCATTGAGCAGGGGGCCAGATTAGTTGCCTGCCCAGCCTCAGGGCTGAGGGCTGTTCTGCAAATGCCTCGGGGCAATCTTGAGGGGATCTGCCCTAGAGTGCTGGTTCTGGCTGGCATTGCTGCTGATCTGCAGGTAATAACACGCCCAAAGCCACTCATTTTGCCAATTTATTGCCTCAACACATATGGATATAGTGTGAGCTACCTTAGGCCTTGCAGGCAGGCATGACTCAACAGTTGGGGAAGGCAAAGACGCCGGACATCTGTCCCTAGCAATTCAGTCTATGCAATGCAAGCATGTACTGAAATCCATGCCATTGTGGCTCTACTCTGTCTTGGGTTGGTTTTGTACACTCAGGCATTCAGTGAAACAGTCTGTTACGCTGGGAGATGACAGCTGATACGCTTGGGTCAACAGCTAGCATTTTTCGCTGTAAGATGGTCTTCACACAACCCGCTTGCATGGTCTGTGAGGCACTGCTGAGTGTTGTCTCATGNTCTTCGTGGCATGATGCAATGCATACTGGCTCTGTACAAGATGAGTGTGTCGGGACGCCGTCGGTCCATCCAGGGCNGGGGGTGAGGGCACTGACGACCCTGGAAGCAAGCCCCTGGTCCCTGTCATGAACAAGCTTCCGCCTCGCTTTAGATCGGTAAGCCATTACTACATTTGTACAGTGAGAGAATCTGTTGGCTTCAACCTGTTCAGCTACACACATGATGTACGCAGACAGCAGACTACACCTTGCGAAGCCAGGCATGGTATTTTCTACTGTGACTTGGTGTATCCGTGGAAAATTGTACTCTACAATGCTGCTCAACATTGGCATGCACATCCTAAGGGGCGTTACTGAGTTGCCACATGATCCACATGGCATGCATGACGAGGGATCAAGAAGAAGCCACAGAGGTATACAGGCATGCACACGCAGGAAATGCAGTAAAGACTCGGATCCTGTCTGTGTCTGGAAATCAAGCAGTCACTCATGTAGTCGCTAGCAACAAATGTCAAAACGACCAAAGATCACGATCAGGGGCAGCAATTATTCGTACCATATGGCTACCGTCGTTGTGCAGCAGCATTCCCTGAGTGCAGTCCATGCGCGTAGATCTGCAAGGAAGCGCGAAATGCATGTTGCATGTGTGCTGCTAACACCTGCATGCAACTACCCCAAATANGTCGAAACTGACCCCAGCCCAGTATGCCCATTTGAACTCTCTGTAGCAGCGGTAATCAGCCAATCCATTCTTGCGCAGCTGCTCTGACCAGCCGGTCAGCTCTGCAAACCTGTCGCTGGCATGGTCCATTTGCTCAACCTTGCTGCCAGCAATCTTGGCAAGCAGAGCGCTGCGCTCTCTCCTCAGCTGGCCTTGCTTGCAAAAGAAAATCTGCCTCATGTACAACAGGTCTAACACTTGCCTCTCAGTGAATTCCAGTGCTTTCTGCAACACGCAGTAGTTGCAGAAACTACCTTTGCAACCTTTGTGAGTTGCCCTCCCAGCTCGAGCCAGGTTAAAGGTACCTCAGACAAGCCCAGACATCATCATCATGCAAGCAAGATGTACAGCTGCCCCATATGTCTGCNTCATCCAGGAAGGCTGCACACTCTATCTGCCAGGAAGTGAGCTTGGTACGACCCTCCACAGTGGTCACCACAGTCTGCAAGAAGTGCCTGATCTAGATCAAGCTTCACAAGTACGCTGAGAATCCGGTCAGTGGCCAGACACGCGTACCTGCGCTGTTTCCAGAAGCTTGCTGACAGCTGTCCAAAAAGCTAACGAAGTGTATCGAGTCTTGAGCAGCGTAACACAGCGAGCCAAGACCTCTACGAGCTTGCTTTCGACTTCCGAAAGGGCAAATTGTCCCGGGTTCGACTTGATGATCTCGGAAATATCTTGCAGAGCAGCTTCAAAAGTGGCCTTCTTTGCGAGGTTGCTTCGAGAAGCTTCAAGCCCGGTAGTGATGAACGCTGTTTGGTTATTTACAACTGTGCCTGGCATCCTGGGATAGTGCAAGCGCGGATGCACACGTCTGTTGATAAGCACCTCTCAAAGTCCGTGCGAGGCTCTTGACAGCGTGACCTCCTCGCTTGCGACCAGCACGCACAATGCAATCATAGACCTCTGCAGAATGTTCGACACCCGAAGCTTGGCTGGGCCTCGCACGTTGCACGTGCCAGGGCACATAGGCAGTGTGTCTAAGTGTGTCGGTGCCGCACTGTCTGTGTCTTATGCACAATTACACAATTACGACTCCAGCTCTGCCGTGATGCGGCATTGCAAATACTACAGATGTCGTTGTTGCATGCGTTGATTGTCTACTTGGCCCCTGCTGGTTCCTGGAAGAAAAAATATGTTGATTGATACTTTGCAACTAGGCATGTCAACAACTAATGGCTGGTAGCAACGGTCTCGAACAGCTTGAGCCTGGACAAGGTCCTCAACTTGCACCACAACCTGGTCTCACAACTAGCTGTAAGAGCACATGCACAGCAGCTGTGAGGTGGACACTNGTTTACTGTTCACTGTACGTATGCACAGGACATACAACAGACATCACAACAATGAGAAAGTGTACCTGCTGACCAGGGGATGGACATCAGTTTGGCCGTAGCACAGTGCACACCGCTGCTGGCCGCAGCATCATGGCTCAGAAAAACCAGCTTGCTACCATCAGGACTGAACTTGGTGCTCGCCACACTGAGCACTTGCTCGGTGAGGCAATGTGCTTTGGGGTCGGTGTCTGAAGCAGTGTTGTTCTTGCAGGTGAAGGGCACTTTGACGATGTAGAGGGCACAGGGCCGATTGAGGCAGAAGACAATGCCCAGGCGCTGTGGGAGGCTTGGCATGTTTGTGGCGGTGTGAGGCCACACTGTGCACACCAGTGACTTGCCTGCATGCAGTGCACTGCAAACTCATCATGCAATACATTGCAACGTGACACTGAGGGTGACAGTTGGCAAGCATTGGTCAGCCTATCTGTACAATCTTGATCATACAATCTTCTGACACATATATCATATCAATATGATCATACGATCATATGATGTTGATATCTGTACGTACCATCAGGCGTCCATTCAGGCTGGCCAGCACTGGTGTTGGCAGGGAGCCCTTTCACAGGCTTCACATTCCAGCGCTTCAGATCCAGCACAAACAGCGCGGGGGGCTTCTTGCCAGTGTTCAGCTCCCCCCAGTCCTCCTGCAACCAAGCCGCAAGCATGTGTCATTTGACTGCTGGAAAGGTCACTTGAAACTTTGCTACAGAGTGTTTCTGCCAGTGCAGGCTGCATTTTCAGTGCTTCATTGCTGCAATCAGCATCTCATAACCAAATGCTAAAGATGTAGGCCGCGCAATGCGGGCCCATGTTGAGCTGAATGCACAGCATGGCTTCTCACACTGCACAAGTGTGGGTCTGCTGAGGCTGTTGCTGTATACTAGCTGCCCAATCTCATCAGCCTCACAGATGCAGTGGGGCACAGGGCAAGGGACCGACAACTGCAGCAGCCATTCAGGCTGCACATGTGCGCACCAGAAAGGTGCCAGTGACTGTATACGCTTTATACATCACGCCAGCACATGCAGCTTCACAGACAGTGTGAACTTTGCAGATCACACCAGAAGTCAGGTGCCATTGTCAACTCAGATGTGTGCCTGTTGCCCATCCCCTGATGCTTGATCACAACAAGCTGACCACAGCACGCAGGTCATGCACGGTTGGCAAAAGAAGGACCTGATACTCTCCGACGCCCTTCCAGCTTTTGGGCCCAGCAGTTGTGTCTTTGTCACTGCTGTCCTGCGCCTCTTTACTGCCTTTGGGCAGTCCTCCCCAGGCGGGCGTTTGAACCGCTGGCGCTGCCTGCACAGCAGCACAGTGCAGAGCATTGTTACNCCTCCTGTTGCCCATCTGTGAGCATGCTAGACATGTCTGGGCACTCAAGGATGTCACCGCACATCACACAGCTGTGTGTTGCAGCTCAATGCTTTTTGGCAGAATGCACAGAAGTTCACAAGTACCACTGCTCAGTGCACAAATCATATGCAGGGAACCAATTGCGTGTAAACCTGTTCCCACCTACAACATCTATACCATATATGCTGTGTGTCTGACGGTAAGCTAGCATGTGTTGCCAGCAGCAATCGCGCTTAGTGCTGGCTGGTGACATGAATGTGCATGCTCAACACTGGAATGGTGCATATCACCATGGCACCGGATGACGTAGGCTGACCTGGATGGCGACCAGGATCAAAGAGAGACTGCAATGTTATATCCGCAGTGCTTGCACCTGCACATGTCAGTTGGTGGCATGTCTGCATGCATGCAAGGCGCATGCAACACATGCCAGTGCTTCAATGCAGATCACCTGAACGCAAGGCCTGCTGTCCTTTGAACGCCACTGCAGCTGTATGACGCAGTTCACAGTGTGAGCAACATTGACAGCAGCATTAGTATGACTTAATGCAAAACGCCACAGTGGCGTGACATTGGCCTTTGAAGTGTTCTGTCACACCAGGGTCACACTGAATGCTGCTGTGGTAGAAAGGCTGCTGTTTTGCTTACAGATGCTCGTGCGAGCTGGAGACCACTTCAATGAAACCAAGCAAGTGCACCACTCATGGTGCATGCCAGCGTTGCTGATTTGGTGGTGGGAGGCAAGCAACACCATGCCAGCTGGGGCAAGTCCTGAGCATTGGTGCAATGTATTTGTGTCATCTGATCAAAGCTTCTTTGCTTGTGCCACAGGCAGGCAAAAGTGCTCATGTACTGCACGTAAATTTGCTATGGTGCATGCAACAACGAAAGCATGTCACCGTGGACAGGTCATCATAAAGTACAGCATGTGGCACCTCTGCCCAGTAACCCCCAGGCATGGGAATATAGCAGCAGCCGTCATTATTGGCTTGAAAAGGATGACCCACCTGGTGTGTGCCGCTGGCAGGCATCCAAAGCTGGGGCATTTGCCTCGAGCAGAACTCCTCGACTGTTGAACATAAAGACGTGCAATGGGCTGCNCATCCTTGTGGGAACCCCCCTGTGACAGGGGGGGTAGCCCCAGTCTATGATTCTGGGCAGCGAGGGTTGACCCCAAGCCTGACAAGGGACCTGTGGAGGCCACTGCTTTCTGTTTGGCCTCGTTTGCCGCTTTTTGCAACAGAGACAGAGGCCGCCCAGACGTATTCACTCCTGCACCAACCAAGGTATTGCAAGTCAGTCTCAGGGAATGCGCATTTGGCTACAACAGACGTGTGCAGGTTCGAGATTCACAAACAACAGCATGTAGCCCTCGCAAACTGTGCTGATTGTGCACATTGCAAAACCACAGATGCAAAGACAGTTGCTTCCCAAAGTTAATCGCCAGAGCTGCTTTCTGCTGCACACATGTCTGAACCCTCACACCGGTGTCCGAATGGTCAGCAATGTGAGCTTCCGCTGTATTGACATTGACACATGTCCTCTCAGTTCACTATGGTCCAAATGCATGACCCCAGCTCACTTCACGTACATGGTTCTAGTGTGCCCATGCCAAGAATCTACACAGAAACAGTGAGGACAGGCAAGGGGCATCTCACCTGGGGCTGGCACTGAAACAGCCCCAAAGCGGGGCAGCAAGTTGGCTTGCGTACCAGCCTGGCCCGGCAGCTGTGTGTCAGGTGGCATTTGACTGAAACCAGCATCAGACTCTCCCTCAGCAAGGGGGAGTGGGTGATACTCCCGCTCATCCAGCAACCGACCTGCAGACACTTTCCTGCTTAGTGTGCCAAACCCATATCAGCCTACATCAGCAACGACCTAGGGTGTGCACTGTTNGGGTCAAAACCTTTGGCTTTGGCTTCTATGCACCGGCTGTCCTACCATTCCTGATAGGTAAGCAAATGCAACGCACTTGTACCACTGTGGCGTTTGAGTGCATGACTTGCACTTCTGCGTGTGCAGCTGGTCTGCATGCCAAATGTCTCTGGCTCACGTGGGCTGGCAGCAACATCAAACAGCATGCTGCAGGATTTGTGCAGACAACTGTGGAGGCTGTATGATTTGCACTCTCCCGTATCTGCAGCTAGTCTGCATGACAACCGTCTCCAGGGAATTGGCAGCAACAACCATGATCTGCTGCAGGCTTTGTGCTGACCACTGTGGAGGCTATTGGTGACATCACAGCCACAGAGGAGGCATCATTCCTGGCTACAGTTGGTGAGAGACACAACAAGAGGATCCAGGGAGGCCTGCTTGGAGATGGTATGCCCACCTTCAAGCACTCTCACAGCCTGCTTGCCTGTGTGCACACTGGTGCCTGCCCACAGCTGTTTAGCGCTGAGGGTTCATGTACCTATACCCTATAGCCTAAACACATAGTTGATTTTGCCTCTCATAAATGCAATTGTAGCTGGCCACAGCTAGCAAATAGCNGCATGAAGAAGACGATCAGTGAGCAGAGTCACACTGTATCACAGCTTAATGCAAGTCAACTGAGCCAAAAAAGTTGGTTCTGGCCGTGCAGCATGCAACAGCTATTTAACNACTTACCTGCCAGAAGGGCAATAATTGTTGGGCGTGATGTGATTTGCAAATCCCGCTGTACACATAGGTGTATGTGTCGGGTGCGGCTGCTACTGTCCTGCAGTGAGCAGTGAGGCTGTCTGGCAAGCACGATGTTCTCTGAGCATCAGTGTAGCTTGCTTTGTTGTGTCAGCTATGTTGTATAACTCTGATGCAGCGGGTTTGGGTGAAGATGCTTTGAGCATACCCGACCTGGTCCCAAAATTTGCCAAGACGTGCTTTTAGGGTATACAGTGTTACATATGCTTCTGCTTTGGAGTACATGCCCATTGCCAATGTTCTGGCTGTTACCATCAGTATAGCACTGCGTCCAGGGCTTTCCATAGGTGGCCTGCCTGTGTGAGCATTCCTATCTGCTGCAAGCATTAAATGTTGTCACATCTTGCAAGACTTCCATGTTGCGGTTGATACTGCATGAGGTGACAAGCTGGTTACAGACACCATGCTCATGCACAGAGCTGCCGAGGCAATCACAGAAGCCAGATGCCGCAGTGGACATCATAGCATCAAACAAAGTGCAGGAACACTGTTGATGTTGCTCAGACTTTGCATCATGTGTGGCGCAGGACATTGACGTGGCGTATGCAACAGATCCTGCCATATTTGATGATTTTGAGGCAGACTAGCATTCCTGTCTTGGTGTCCAGGGCCTGAACTGCTTTGCTGAAGGCAGCAGATCCCAAGAAGTCCATTATCTGCACAACAACAGGCATGATTTAGGAACTTTGATGTAAGCCAGAATTTGCTGCAGAGTCGATGTCCTTGACTATTCATTGCACAAACTGCAGAAAGAGGTCATGTGTCACTGCTCATCAGGCACCTGCCGTCTGATTGCAAATGCATGTTATTGGAGGGTCTTGCTAAGGCTGCAGCATGCTCACAGGTCACACTGCAACNTGCAGACAAGTGGATCAAGCGTGCTAGTGCAAGGTGTCACGACTGTGTCTCGACCCACAACATCTGTGCACATCCTCCCAAGCTAACTATACACATGTACCTCTCCTACTTGGATCAACACAATTGGAAGGGCAACCTCGTAGCTATCAAAGCCTACCTCCTAACACAGAACCTATTGAAGACACAGCTGTGGCTGTGGACCGACAGCATTGACACAGTGGTGAATGATGATACCCGACATTTCTTTCACACCTTTGCGGATGTTGTCACTGTCAAGACTTTTGACTGGCATGAAGAGGTAGCAGGTATGCCCATCATCTGGCACGCACATATGCAACTGGCATGCAAGGCCAAGTGCTAGACCCTCATCCTCAACTTGAATCTTCATCTTGACCCAAAATCCAAGTCACTTTATTGCACCTGCAAGGACTGTTTTGACAAGCTGACACAAATGGTGCAGGATCTGTGCCTGCCAATCACATCAACATGCGTCTTTGTAACAGCAAGTGATGTTGCATGATGTCAAGCCAGCCCACACCTTTGCCAGTCCATAATTCAAATGCACATGACCTGAACCCTAGACATCACAGAAAATGGCCAAAGACATCACAAGTCATGTTTTGAGACCTTAAGAATGAAGACCCTGTGACAACTTTTACTGTTGTTTGATGACCAGGCACCCCATTGGAGGGGCATGACTACTTCAGCAACTACACCAGGCTCAGGCTTGATTTTGAGGACTTTCTGGCGGGGTATGGAGACCTGGTTCGCCATGTGCTTCTGTACAACTATGGTGGCTTGTGGATGGACACTGATGTGGTGCTATTGCGGGATGTGTATCCTGTGACGGTCCAGGTGCCGTTTGTCGAGTGCTGTCTTGGGTCTATGCAGTCTGGCTGTAGCTTGCTGCGGTCAGGTTGTACACCTACATGCTGCGAACAACCAGTCATGATCAGTGCAGCTATGTAGGTTTGCGCACAAACAGTACACAGCCAGAGGCTATGCCCACTAAGGACGCTCATCACTGATGCACACTTGGTTGACTTGCTGAGTGGCGCATCATGCAGGTTGGGTATCAGTTCATGATGCGATGGGTGAACAACCACATCTACTACATGAAGCAGAAGTCCCTGCTGGGGCTGCGCATCCTGGAGAAGGTTGTGCAGTTTCCTTGGGCTAACACAGGTATGGGTTGCGCAGCAGCCCTTAGACATATGCAGCAGCAGTATGCTCAGATTTGTTGCGTTACCATGAGAAGTTTGTCCTCACATACTGTGCTGTGAAATGGCATAAACGTAGCAAGACTGGTGATTCATTTGCGACAAATTGCAGATCGCTGTCAGGACAAGCTTGGGATTTGGTAAACTGCTGCCTATACAAAGGGCTGTTTTACTCATGAGGGGTGTTCTGTTGCGCTGTACCACGCTGCACTGCATGACAATTTGCACTTCACATGCAGTGCTGTTGATCATGTAGCAGAGTCACTGTGGTTCACTCGTGGTTCCCAGTCTACTTTGTTGTTTGCATGTTCAACACAATATACTGCTGCCTCATGATTCGTGAGCAGCGGTTGACAGTGCGACTTGTGTTAAGCTCATGGCTCCCATGCAAACCGAATTTTGATGCTGCAGAGGAATTTGAGGCAAAAGTGATAAATGGGACCTGTGTCCCAGCAGGCTATTTTCCAGTTACCAGTCAGAACTTTCGGGATTTCTACAACTTCTGCATCTTCAGGCTGATTTTGGCAGATACTGAAAATATCAGTGGCACAGATCCTGACAACATCCTGTTTGATCAGCCACTGGTGAGTGCTGCTGTCTAGTATCTGTGTGATTGGCCTCTTCACTGTGCATGAAAGTTGGTCAACTGTAGCTGTCTTTGAATGTGGCNGCTGTTGGCCCGCCATCATGCCAAAGGGCATGCCTTTTAGTGGATGCCAAAATGCTTTTTGATGTAGGCGATGTGGGCATGATGACACTGGTTGGCTGATGTGTATGGTGAAGATAGGCGTATGGCCTATCTGATGCCATCATTTCAGAGCAAACCAGATATGGATGCTTGGCAGCACCTGTCATTCAGATGTAATGCTGGGTGACACCCATCCACCGGCAAGACAGGTGACAAAGGCTAACCTGTACACAGCCACACAGCGCTGCACGCCATGCGCTTTTTCTAGCTGCTCGACCTCATCCTTGCTGCAGTTGGCCAGGAGACGAACAGTCCAGTTGAGGTTGTGCTTGGGGGCTGGACCCCCCTCTGCCCCCTCTTTTCCCCCCGCCTTCATCTTCTTGGCCACTTGTGCTTCTTGTAGTGCCTCCAGCCCATCAGACCTATAGACACATGGTGACATGGACACATGTTGACTGCACAGACAAGGAAAACATGGGGCATGCGGCAATCTGTACACATGGAGGCCTTCATGTGCTCAGCCACTTAGTTTTCCTGTAATGCCTCCAGCCCAGCAGACCTGTAGACATACAGTGACTACTCAGCTCTTGGCCATTTGGGTTTTGTGCGATGCCCTCGCATTGGCAGCACGACAATCAGATGATGGCTTCTGATCTGTCTGAGTGTTGGGCTATTTGTAATGCCTCCAGTCCATAAAGTCTGTAAAACTTACATGTGGACATGCCTACATGTTGACCTTTACACCTGCCAGTTGTGAGAACATGAGTGAGACTGAGCTTCAATATATGGATCTGATGCCAATGGCATATCTATTTCTGGCAATGGACCATAGGTTTGAGAAAATGCCTGCCATGCTGAGTCTCCCTTCAGACTGCTGCAAGCCAGAGCTGTCATCCAATAAGAGGCCTGCGCCCATGAGCTGGCAGCATTGCAATGCACCAGACAATGTTTGACGGTGTGAAGCTGCGCTTAAACCGCCTAGACTGGCGCATAGATGCTGCGAGTGGCATGAGAATGTCTGATGCTGCCCTGGGCAAATCTAGCTGCGAAGGACTGGCATACAGGTAGCCATTTGGAACACTCTTTCTGTCTCATGACAATTGCACGCACCCCAGGCGATGCAGCTGAAAAATCCAGAAACAACCAGAGGACTGGCAGAAGCTGCATCCATCAGTGCGTTTGAGTGCATGTCACTTGCATATCTGGCAAAGGGTGCAGACCCAGGAGACCAGGCAGGAGCATGTCAGGCTCTGGCAAAACTGCATGCATCCACAGATANATCAGCAGACGTAGTGCAGCGCTCGCTGCTGCTCTTGCAGTAGCACAGGCAAGCTTGTGCGAGTGCTTGACCACCTCTGCACACGCCCGTTATTGTTTAACAGCTTGGTGTCCTGCAGTTGACGACAACTGGAAGGGCAGAAGCTAAACACAACCATGTCAGCGAGCTTGCAGCAGCTTCCACCACTTCGCAGCCGGTACTGACGCTTCACGCCTGCAGTGCACTGCTGCTAGGACATTGCATTATAACTGAGCAGCTGTTTTGCTGTGCAGGCCCTCCCAGAGGCAACTGCTGTGCTTGTCCCAACCAGCAGGGCAAGCAAGTTCAGTACAGGGCAGAAGCAGGTGCAATTGTGTTATGTGACGTTGTTCTGAGATATGTGACACAAAACAGAAAAGCTTTNACCGGCCTTGTGCGCATTTGAATATCCACACTTACGAGCCAAGACTAGCCCGACTGGTTTCCACATGAACTATCCCATCTTTCTGCCATGTGTTTGACCCTGTCATGCTGTGCAGGAAGGTTGCAGCAGCAGATGAATACAGGCTATCTCCAGAAGAACTACAGAAGCTCAACGCAGCAGTCTTTGATGAAGCAGACCCCGCAAAGGCCTTGCAGCTGGGCACCTTTGTGTCCATGGTCTACAACCTGCTGCTTCGCCCCAGTCAGGGGTGCAGGCTGACCAGACACAGCCTGTTTGTCACCAAGGACTTTGCAGACAGCTCCTCCTTTGGGCAGACAGACCTCCTGAACGTGGTCAGCAGGGGGCAGAACAAGTCCGGCAGCATAGTCGATGAGCACCTGTTCCTCATGCACCAGTTTGCCCTAGCTGATTACAACGCTATGTGGTGGCTCTCAGCCCAGGACGTCTTCCTGAACGATGTCAAGCTGGCACAACAGCCATACACTGCACAGCANAGACTTCTGTTGCAGGACAAGAAGTCGTCTGACTCAATCGAAGGTGCAATGTCAGTCATGCAGATCAATCCGTTCCTCAAGATTGCAATGCGACAATTGAAAGGCATTGAGCTGAAAAAGACTGACTCGGAAGTAGTCCTGGTCTTGTTGAGCCGTTTTTCATGGTTCCGGGTATGGGCTTGTCTTCTGCTACTTGCTTTACACAAGTCCGTCATTGCTTTTCACCTTTTGCCACATATCAATTCCTGTTACTGACTGCAGCTGCATGAGCATTACCCCATCTCATGTCAGCCAGTCAGCATCAAACGGCGAGACTTCAGACGAGGTAAGTATTGTCGACAGAACTCACTGCAGCTTGGCAATGTACAAACAGCCAAGTGATGCGTATCCAGGCCAAGCACATGCGGCGCTGAGCATTGATGATGACTGCCTCTGGATTGATCAGCAATGGGATGAACCAATGGCAGGTCATGGCAGCGAGTGCGCTTGGAGCCCTGAGCCAGGCACTTTGTATGTTGACAGCACTATCAAGATGCAGGGCAAGACAGCCCAGTATCGACAGGTGTATCATAGAAAGTCACAAAGAAACTGTTGAATGAATCTGGCAACTGTGAGGACCCATTTGATGTGTTTGTCGTGTCTGCTCGTGTTGATTGCTTACCTCTTTCAAATATAGGCAGCTCTGCACCACACATATCTGCACCACTGCCCTGGTGTCAGCCGTGTCTTTTCTGAGTGTATGCTGCACCTCAGATTGTGTATTTTACTTGTGTATTGGCTGTGTACCAGGTCTGAAACAGTGTGTACAGTATGTGAATGCAGAGGTCTCCAAGTATGCCAACTTTTGGTACTATACCTTTTGAACAGTAGGGTTAGGTTTGTACTGCTGTATTCATTGCTGTGTTCAATAAATCTCCATTGCTTGTGATTTGCATCAACAGTCAGACTAAGATAGTTCCCGACACACGGCCGTCAAGGCCATGTTCAAGCTCTACTATCTTGGGGCATGCACAAATATGACCGGTGTATCTTGCAGATCTAGCTAAGCAACCAATTCAAGCAACTACCCGTAAACAAGTAATAAGTTTGTAGCATCTCAACTGATGCTGGCTGAGGCATGAGATCGTGTCTCACACATTGTGCGTGCACTAGCGCAAATCACAACCAGTTGAAATTATCAACCATATATGCATGTACAGGCTGCTCTGCTGAATTTTGCGAGCATGCGGCACAGCAGCACACAAGCGCAGCTATACACATGGTCCATCAAGCTGCGCTGCTTGCAACAGGTGCTCACTCTGACTCAGGTTCACATGCAGCATTGCATATGACTCATCAAGCGACCAAAATCCCGGATTTTAAATCCGACCCAAGTTGCCAAGGGTCACTTCCTTTCTGCGCGTTTGTTGCAGCGTCAGAGGCGGGGCCNAGGAAAGAAATGCTGTGCAATGCAGTATGACATGCAGCAGTTCGATAGACAAAAGTAGCCTGGACCCTGCCCCACACATTTTTAAGGACAATGTTGTACGCATCATGTTGGACTATGCATGAGCTATAGAGGTGCGATTAGCTGATTCAGAGGATTGGTAATGAGCTAACCTGGCGGAGCTGCTGGTTCCACGATTTCCATGCTGCCCTGTCTGTGCTTGGCATGTTTTCAATGATTTCGGCATTGGCAGCAAGAGGCCTAGGCCCACCAAAGCGGGCCAGGGACTCTGAGTTTTGGAAGAGCACCTTTGCAACCTCGCGCAGTCCATCCGAACTGCAGGCAGCATGAGATAATCTCAATGTTGTGTGGCTGCAAATGTTGCTGAAGAGGTGATGAACAATTTGAATAGCTGTAAGATGTCTGGATATATCACATCAGGCGAAAGTTGGCACACCTGTGTGGGGAAATATTGTACACACTCCAAGCTGTGACAACCACTGGCCTCTTCAGCTGGTCCAGTATCTTCAAATCTTGCAAGGTCCACACCTGCTCTTGCGCAGCTGCCATGTGATCTAAATGGCGGTTGGAGTTCTACGGCCTGCCACACGATAGCGTGAGAAGCCCGGGTATGCTGATTCACTACTCAGTCACTGCACGCTGCTTGTGTGAGAAGCAGGCCTTCGCAGGCTACAGACAATACAGCTTACCGCATAGTACACGTTGAACAACTGCAGTAGCGTGCGCAGCCCAACACCGCTCAGTCCAGCTGTACAGTGTCACCTCAGTTCGCTACACAGCAGTCCTGGCGCTGTCCAACAACAGTTCAGCACTAATCGCGGTCTAGGTAGTCTGATACTGCGTGCAAGTGCACAGCACAGATGTGCGACACATCCAACACAGACGTGTTGCATCAGCAATTTGATCCGCAAGGTGAGAGCGATGACTGTAGGAGAACATGGTTTTGGAAATAGACAACGAAAAAAAAAAAAACAACGCAGAAAAATTCACAGCGACAAATTCATTTGAAGCACACTACCCTACACCATGAACCACTAGAGCATATGATCTAGTGATCCAGGGCAGCGTCGCAAAAAAGTGTAGCAAAGCAGAGAACAACAAGGCAGGCGTCGCTACACATTGCCATTGGCCAATGCACCAGCATGGCAGATGGTGCACGAAAGCCTACTCAGNGGTGGGTTGGCAAGACGTGCATGTCTTGCAGCAGCAGCTCAGAGATTAGCATGTTGTGTGACAGCTTGTGCTGCAGACAGACAGGGCAAAGAAGGTCGTGTGTTGTGCTGTGCTGAGCTGTGATATGTTGTGCCGTGCTATGCTGTGCCCTGATAGCTTTGCTTTGCTGTGCTGTGCTATGTCATGCTGTGCGGTGCTGTGCTATCCCGTGCTGTGCCCTGCTGTTCTGCTCTATGCAGGTCTGGTGTAACCAGCTGTGCAACCATGATGCTGTGCTGTGCCATGCTAGTGTGTTGTGGCGTGCTGCGTCATGCTGTATTGTTCTTTGCTGTGTGGTGCGGAGCTGCGTCATGCTGTGCTACACTGTGCTGGGCTAGGCTGGACTGTGCTGCGCTGTGCTGATGTCAAGTTGCTGTTTCGTGTTGAGCTGTGCTGTGCTACGCTATGCTGTGCTGTGTGCTGTGCTGTGCGGCTGGGCCGGGCCGTGCCGTGCCGTGCCGCGCCGTGCCGCGCCGTGCCGTGCCGTGCTGTGTTGGGCTGTGCTGTGCGGTGCTATGCGGTGCTGTGCTGTCCTGATGCAATGCTGGGCTGTGCTGTGCTATTGAGCTGTGCTGTGCTGTGACGCTGTGCTGTGCTGTTTGCCATGAGCTGTGCTACACATGACTGATTTGAGTCTTGTGTGCTGCAGTTGAGCGGACTGCAGCAGCCTCAAGGCTGGCCAATGCCTTAACCCACTGCATCACCAAAGGCAGCAATTGCAACAGGGGCAAGACTGCTGAAAGTCATACAATGGCCCCGGCTTCACCACCAACTGTTTCTGATGGTGGCGTGGGAAGTGTGGTCATTGTGGCATGTGCCGAGTCCGCTGATGACTTGCCTGCCGGGCTACGCCGCTGCTTCACACATGAGCTACCTGTTGATGCTCCTGATGCTGCTGCCAGAAAGCAGTTGATACANCCATCTCCGGGTCGTTCTGCTTCTGTACCCAGGCTTTCTTATCTGGGTCCTTTCCATCATCCAGGATGTACACTGCACACAACGTTGTTTCAGCTGCTTGTATGCAGAAAGTTTGATGTAGCAAGACTGTTGTGCTCACAGTGCTCGTGTCTGCTGTCAAAGCTAGGGAGCAAGATTTGGTGCTGGGGACATACATAATCTTTTTGTCCCTCTTTCACAACAGCTAGGTGTTCTTGTCTGGGTCCTGCTCTTCAGCAAGAGAGCTGACTACATGTACAGCAACATGTGTATACAAAGGCCTAGAACTGTGTGCCTGCTTTCTGCACAGTCAAGCTTGTTGGTTATGGCCTACGGCAATCAAGCACCATGACAAGCACTACACCAGGGGGCATTTTGGGCAAGACCATACAGGTGCAAACGATCAGAATACCAGCATGTATTTCGGATCTTGGCAGCATCTCTAACAAGGGGCACAGGGTTGCATGCAGTTCAGAAACAGTCAGAGACCAGCTGGAGCCTTGACACTGCCAGCGGAAGTGCAGCCACATACACACTGCATGTCCAGGCATATCCTAGCATCCTATATGAGAGAGTACAGCCTACCTGGATGTGAGCCAACTGTACTGTTCAGCACAAACTTAGTGTGCCTGCTTAAGCACCACAGCACAGCACAGGACAGCACAATACAGTGTTGCCTGCATTACGCTGCTTGGCACACCACCGCTGTTATGAAGCAGGGCACAAATGCCTCTGATTGCAGGTTGCAACAAAAGGCACATAGCGGAACATGTTCTGAACATTGATGGTCTGCACGTAAGCAGCTACATCGTCCCAGCTGAGCGGTAGCTGTGCTGAAGGCTGCTGGTTCATGATGTCTGTCAGCGAAGGCTGACCATACTGTTCTGCCAAAGCCTCGTATATGGTGATATTCATGATGTTGGGGTATGCTGCAACCATGCGGATTGCATTCTGCTGAGCCGTGTGTACCTGCAACAACAGTTGCCCACATAGTTGTGGCGTTCCGACAACGTGGAAGCATGTCGCACCCCATGCCGCTGTGCTACGTGCTATAACATCATTTGGGTCNCCAGACAAGACGCAGAACACAAAGTAACAGAAGCCTCAAAACAATCTGGATTCGGAGCAGCTTTGGTGCAGACCATGCTACAGCAGCAGTATCCTNACATTGGGGTGTCTCTGTAATGCTTGTGTTTGCTCAGATATCACTTGTTCCGCACTGGACTTGTTGCAAGAGGCACTCACAGGCATTGGAATGCAGCATGGGAAATCACAACAAGCTGGTGCACCTTGGTGTAGTAAACCATGGCATGCAGGATTACTTGACAGCACCAATGCCATTCCTGATTGGGTTGCAAGCCAGCATGTTGCCCAGCCTCAAGCAGCTGCCCATGGATGAGGTCACCCTGATAGACCTGGATCTGGGGACCTGTGAGCCCCCACCAGGGTCCCCTCGGGATGATGCTCGCCTGCTGCCGTGGTCAGACCGCCTGCATGCTGCCCTGCATGATTCCCTTGACACCAGAAGCACACATATTGGCTTGCAACCCTTCAATGCTGCTGATCTTGATGGCTGACCACAGCCATCAAGAGCCTCAGTCACAGCGTTGAAATTTTCCTGTTTGGATTTGGCAGGCGGGTGTAGTCCATAAGCAAACAGTAGAGGCAACCCGCCATTTGGCTGATGCTCAAAGTTGCTCTTCCCAGCAAACCCTGCACACATGCACACACAATTGTGGTGGTAATCAGCTTAGATGTCAATCTCTGGACAATAGCCTGCAATATCAAGTGCAGCATTTGTGTGTTGAATGCTGTGCAGATCAGCGTTGAGGGTGCTGTCACAGCTGTGAAGCACATTGCAGACTCGCATGACGCCACAGGATTGAACACTGGCCGAGCAGAGGTGCTGTATGGCACTCACAATGGTATCCTGGGACAACTCTTCCTTGATCACATGACAGTCAAGAAGGGTTGGCAGATCAAGAGCAATGTGCACAAAGGTAGCTGAGCAGCCTGTAATCCTACTGGCTCTATTGTACATGACATGCTTGGAGTCACGATCTGCAAGCAGCTTCCAGCCACCGTAAGTTGGCACATGCTCAGTACCGGTGCATGCCCTTCATACTGTGGAGCATCATCGTTGTCAAGGTTGCAGGGTGCTTGCGATTCTGTACAACATGGAAAAGGAGGTATTGGTCAAACGAGGNCATTGTTGTGCATAAGCTCACCAGAACTCGCATGGCATGTCCATGGCGCTTGCCCAAACAAGATAATGGTTTTCCCGTAGAGCATTTGCAGATAGGGGCAAATGCATGTCAGTCAGGAGCAGGTCTGGGCTGTTGCCTCTGCAAATTGTGCTGCCAATGCAGCTGCAGTAAAACAGGCTCTTCTTGCTGACCCATTCTTATCTCTATGAATGTATCATGTGGTGCAGCTTGCGTGTGCATCTATTGACTTGGCTGGCACGTTGGTCGCAAGCACAAGTGGGACAGATTGTACTGNTCAGCAGCTTGAGGCGGATGCTCAGCTCACTGAGGAGGAGCTGGATGAAGCTGTAGCTAGCCGGGATGAGCTGATGAAGAAGAACCAAGCTCTTGAACAGGTATGATACAGTTTGGGTATTTCCCTATTTTGATCCTGCTGACCCTAGACAGTGAGTGTGAACATCATGCCGATTTGAGTACATGAGTGGTGGGTCACTTGGCACCGCAACACAAGTGATAGATATGTACAGCTGTTTTGAGACATGTCTTGAGATTTCAGGATGTTAATCCAGGTGCTCTGGCATGTTCATCACTCTTGCACACCAGCTAGTCAGGTGCATTAGGTAACAGCACAGCTTTCATTGCTGGCCTGCTCTGCTAACAGTTGCTTGAGGCATGCATGGTCAAAACGACAGGCTGGGTTGGCTGGAACATGTAGCGGCTGCGTTTGTGGACAGACTACTTCTTTTCTGTCCGGTCAGGTTCCTGAGCCCTGGTGTTAGGCAACACAGCCTGGGCAGTCTGAGTATGTGTTGCGCTAGTTATTGCGCACACTTTTTAAAAAATCAGAATTTTGCACGAGTGTTGCGTTAGTCTGTACACCCACTCTCCAAACTGAGTTTGCCACACTCACGCCAAAAGTAGAGACATACGGTATAAGTGGCTGTCTTAAAAGCGTGTCTAAACACGTCTTCACCGCGCTGTACTATACTACCGCGACCGCNTCCATCTGCAGTAGCAGCTTTGGTCTGGCAAAACGTGCCAGGTGGTTGTCATGCAACCAGCGGTGGTGACGTGCTGAATGCAGAGTTCAAGGACAGCTTGGGTTGTGACTGACTGGTCATGCACGACATGCAACTGGTAGCTGTTCATGACCTGTGCTGATGTGTCAATAGCCAGAAGTCCACAGCGCTGTTAACATTATTACCAGCACCAAAAGCCTGACAAACACGTATGCCAACATTGGAACCCAAAACAATCAAGCTAGAATCATGGAAAACCAAAGCAAGGCAGTAGCATGAATTTTGCATCGTCACAGCAGCTGAAATCGGTTTCAATTCTGCAAATGCGCAATCCTGCATGGTACAACAGATGCCAGAAGGGTCAGCAGAATCAGCTGTGCTATAAATGCTGTCCCACAAGACCTGCATGCTGCATACAGTGTCATCNACAGTTTGCTGGAGGGTGGGAATATAACATGGCATTGCTTAGGGCAGCAGAACTTCAGATGCCTACCAGCAATGCTGTAGCCACCGTACAGCACTCTGCTGACGGTGCATATATCTATGTCCGCCAGTGGTGGCACACTAGTTGCGCAGTCTTGCATCACACTCTGCAACCCAAGCCTGTGTGTTTCTTTGCTATACGCATCTGCACATTGGCAAATGCATGACATCTAGGGCTTTGAGGATCTGTGCAACAATTTTGTGTACACAGATTTACCTGTGTGATTACTTGGGCTCTCTAGCATGGGGACCAACATTTTGTTCCAGCTGTGTCACCAGCCATCATTTACTATTTGTGACTAATCATGTGCAGTGGTTTGGCAGCATCACCTGCCTTTCATACGCCCAGTAACTTGCAACAAGTGCTGTCGCAGTCCATACTGGCACACTGAGCGCCCAATATCTATACCAACAATGGTGTGTGTCTGTTTTCGGAGGACTGCTTGCAACGTCAAAAAGGCAGCGCACCTTACTTGTCAGGATAGTACGTGATGCCAAGACCCCCAAGCACCCGCTCGGGAATATAGGCCCAACACAGGTACACAGCTGCAAGTCAAAGTTTGTGGCACTTGTGCAGGGGACACGTTACGTTGTGTTCAGCATACGCTACCGTAAGCGACTGCGGTGGTGATCCAGCCTGTGAAGCCGTACACTTCGACGGACGTCGCGCCTTGTTTCGGCATATGTGATCAGTAGATCACGCCCACGATCAACAGTGAGAGTACTCAGACTCGCGGGCAGGTGCCATATCCTATCAATGCCGACGAACGTGAGCGACTTCAACTTTGCACTGATGTGTAGGTTGCGAAGAAGCCTGTCAAGGAGTCACGAAAGTCAGAATTTGTATGTGCACCAGAACAGAACACAGCAAGTCAGGTCAAAGTCCTGGTATCGGATCACTAGAATCGACAAGAATTGATTTGAACGTACTTACGACATGCGGCAGTGCGACAGTAGCCTCCTCTAGTGCAATGTCGCTCAGTTCAGGCTCATTCTGTAACCTAACATTCAGTACAGCCTGATGTTGAAGCATAGTGCTGTCTTCCAAGACACTCCCCTGGGGACCAGCTTCTTGTGCTTGAGGTCCACTGGTGGCTGGTGCAGCTGGCTGGTCGGTTTGCTGAACGCTGACTTGAGGCTCTGCAGCACTGCTGTTGCTAAATGCTGCTGGTGCTTGCGGTTCTGCCAAGGCTTCAGGCTTTGCCAGCACTTGTGCCTCAAGGAACGGTGCTAAAAGCCTCTGATAGTGTATCCTGCATGCACAAACATGGCTACTCNCTCAAGCAGCGCTCATCTGACAAGCGGCCTAAAAAGCGGCCCAGAACAGCTCCTGAAACTGCTACAACTGGGTTTGACGCAGACACAAATTCGCAGGTACCCAGACAGAGTCATTGAAGCATATTTTTCAAAGGAAAAAATTTATCACACTGGCCCTGCAACTCTGCTTCTTTATATATTTGCAGAGATCAGCAAGTTGTTGCAGATATATGGGCACGCAGCCGGTTGTTGTTTGCAGATTGATGTTGATCTCCCACTGAGCTTGAAACGTGTTCTTCTTGAAGAGCACAATACTCTGAGTCAAGAAGATAGACTGCCCCATGCCCCTCATCATCCAAGTGTTGCAGATATTCTTTCATTCTATACAGAGTGTAGCAGGAGCAAAGAGGCGGATTCTTATGCATCTGAGGTAATTTTTGGCTTCTCTCCAGGTTGCTCTTGTTGTGCATATGGCAATAGCTACTAATCTAGCGCTGCCAATGGTGCCTCCAAGTCTTGACTTTCCTCTGCTACAGATGGCAACAGGCATACAAGACTACTTTGACAAAGCACTACCACAGTTGTTGCTGTATGATGAGGAGCTTGATGACTACAAGGTATCCCTTGCGGCACCTGCAGCACATATGAGCCATTTGACACCCTGCAGTATTGCTGCCACCTCTGCGCTCAGGGGCTCTAGAACCACCCTGTGTATGTGCAATGGTGCCGTCAAGATCGTTTCGCTGATGGGTACTATGC
This sequence comes from Trebouxia gelatinosa, assembly GCA_000818905.1. NCBI lineage: Eukaryota > Viridiplantae > Chlorophyta > Trebouxiophyceae > Trebouxiales > Trebouxiaceae > Trebouxia > Trebouxia gelatinosa. The sequence continues at coordinate 2,893,966 of KN805367.1, forward strand.
TTGGTGATGCACGAACTCATGTAACAGCCAAAGCAGTGCATATGTTGGTATGCACAAAAATTCTGCAAGGCACAGTAATACACACACGCAAGAGGAACTCAGCTGCAATGCAAAAGGATTCCAGCAGCCAGAGGAGGCTTCCTAACATTCACGGCATCACCAGAAGATATATGCAGCACACGCAAGACAGTACAGTGATGAGCCATATACAGCAACGGGGATGGCTTCAGAACGTGCAGCGTACAGCACTGATGAACCACTCAAGGAAAAACAGCAGCCAACGCAAGGGTGGAGCCTCTCACAATGCAGGTTTTTGTACTCAGGCCTATCTGTCAAGAATAGGAACTTACATGGACGCCAGCTGCATGTCACGAGCTGCTGTCCGTGGCAGGCGAACCCGTTCAAACAGGTGACTCATAATCAGCAGTATCTCCTTGGCAACATTGTCTGGCACAGCCTTGTCGGCTTGCTGTGCAGCCGCGAGTGTTGATGAGGCTGCACAGATGTTATGAAACACCTGCCTGCGTAGTAAGGTCACAAAGGCAAAGTTGGCTGGCTCAGACCAGAACAGGTGTGTTGCCATGTCAGCAAACGCAACTGCCTGGCCTGCACCATTCAGCACAGCCTGCTGCTGTAGATATCCCAGCGCATAACTGAACAGATGTTGCATTTTCTGACTTGAGTTCTGACCCAGTCTGGCATCTTCACAGGCGTAGAAAGGCTGTTGAAGCAGCCTGAGCAGATCGTTGGTGATCTGANATGATCAAAAGAACTTCATGAGCGATATGTGCTGTACACAATTACAACTGCAGATGCTCCAAGTGGGTCGGTGGTGGTGGTGATGGCTGCAATGCAGCACAGTGGAGAAGACTTGTTGCACCACATCAGTGTTTCTAAACAAATTGGCCTTCAGCCTGCAAGAAGTGGTACACACTCTGCAATGTTTGGTGCCAATTGCAACTACATTACGACCAATGCATGGCCACCATCGACAATGCTGCACGCTGCACAGCCAAGCAGGACGGGTTTTACAGACTACTTACCTGCTTTGCAGCTGATTATGGAGGAGAAGCGCTTTGCAACTGTCATGTGGGGAGGTAAGGCAACACCTCAGTTTGTATGTGTGATTTTAACTTTTTGATTGTTTAAATTGATATTAGTTATCATTAATATTTGTATATGATTATGATAATGATAATGATAATAGTAATTTGTGTACCAATTGTTCCCAGAAGCCAGACAGGAGCCTGTGCTGGTTTGTAGACTAGCAGGCATCTGCAGGCGGCAAGCATGACAGTAGCTTTTTCTATACTCATGCAGATCCCAACCCAGTGGCAGCAACTACAGCACGGCTTTGCCAGAACAGGTTCTGCAAACCGCAAAACAAAGCATTGTGTGATACCTTGACAGCAGGTTGTTCATGGCTGGCATGGCCACCCCCTCCCCAACCCCCATGCAGGCCCTCNCTTGCAGGAGCTGGGCAAGCCGTCCCTGTGCACACCGTGCTAACATTTGAGGATGTTGAGTGTATGACTGCTGAGCCTGAAGGTACCTGATGAGGTGGTGTCATGCAGGACATGCTGTCTCATGGCTTGGGCCTGAATGTGCAAGCTTTGAGCTGTGTTGTACAAGCCCTCCAGGTCGAGGGGCTGGTGTGGAAGGCACTTGACCTGCTTATCCTCACCCACCAGGTACAGCTATATCATAGCCTTGCAATAGCCCAAATTGTGCATGCTGACCACATACTATTGTATGATGCTGGCCACGCAACTGCCATCCAGCTCGCCGAACTGTCATTCAGCTCAGACGCATCAGTCAAGGCACAGGGGTCCCATGCAACACACACTTGACAGTGCAAATCAGCAAGCTACAGATGCATCAGTGTGTATGCGTGTAGTACTGCCTCACGTGCTTGCGCCAACCTCTGTTTGCCCAAAGCAACGTTGCTGAAGCGCAGGCATCACCTTCAATCCAGCTGCAACTGACAGAATACGTAGCCTTAGCGGAGCGGTGCTTGACTCTATCTGGAATANGGCCAGGCCAACCTTGTCGATGGTGAAGACAATTCTTCCGAGGTCTCTCTTTCCACTGAGGACAGCACTGCAGATGTGCAGCTTGGCAGTAAGCAGCGCATCTCAGCAGCAGACAACCAACCAGCTGTATCATCGCTGACAGCTCCAGGGCAGAACCAGGTAGAGCTGGACACAGCACTGCAGACTATCAGTGCCGAAACAATCAAGACAACAGCTGCTCCAGAGCTGCCAAGAAGGCTGGCCTCTAAGGTAAAGCTGTCCTGTACAAGCGGGATGTTGATGTCAAAACAGGCGCAGTGTCACCGGTGTGGACACAACACATACTGGGCGTAAAACCTCAGCTAGACAATGGCACTGGGTGCAGTATGTCAGGTGCACACATCCCAGTGTTGGGCCTGCTAGGGTGGAAAGGAAATGCTCAGCAATGTGCAGTGATAAGTATGCAGGATGCTGCTTGGAAGAGTGCTTGTTACGTCGGCAGGCTAAGAGTGAGATCAACATGAGGCAACAGCATGTGAATCTGTGGATGGCTGCAAAGCTGATCACATCCTACATGTGCACATCAAACCATCTCTCCTGACAATACACGCATACGCAAGAGCATCTCAGCCAGACTGTGTGCACTAGCTTGTCCATTATTCATCATCCCATGCTTATTTTTGACATTACTACGCATGCATCAGCTTGGGCATGAACATGGCACTGNGCTTGCAATTTGGCATCATTTGATCATTTGATTGCGCAAAACCTGCTCATGCATCATGCCTGATGCAGCTGTTGGTGTATGCAGGTGTCCACCAAGATCGAGCAGGGTGTTACTCAACTAGTTGCAGCAGAGAAAACACAGAAGCAAAGCCGTACCATACTATGCATTATTTTCCTGCTGGTCATGGTCATCTTCATGCTGTTCATTGTTGTCTTCAAAGCAATCTTCTTCTGAGCAGTCAGCAGCCCATTGCTTGACTTGTAGCAATGCACAGCTCAGACACCAAGCTGTTGTGCACATGGCAACAGTTGTATGAGTCGTGTATGCGAGTGAGAGTTGGTCTGTAGCATGAGCGTTTGGCATGTAGGCAAGTGCTGCCATTGCCACGGTGTAGTACAGATGTTGCTGTTCGTTGCCGAAGCCCATTGTCAGTCCAAGTGCAAGCAATGCTTAGGCCTGGTGACTAAAAAACATGTGACAAATCTTGACAAGATATGGTTGCAACATGGGCTCCTGCAGGTGTCCATGGAAGTCGAGCCCGAAATACCCGTTCCTATGCAGCCTACCACAGTCACGGCGGCATGCACAGCTCACCCAACTGCATTCGCACAGTAGTGTTTAACACCTTGTCGATGTCCAAATTGACTGTCATGACCTTTGACGCTGCCCCAGTACAGGTGCACATACAGTGTGCAATTTTATTCATCTGCTGGTGCTTCTCCACAGTCCAAGATTGTCACAGCTTCTGAAACTTTGCCTGAGGCAGACCCTAGCTTCTGTAAATCAAGCAATGTCTGCATACCAGACTCTACATGGCCAAATACCACATGCTTTCTGTCCAAATGCAGCTGACGCCCATACGTCACAAAGAACTGGGACCCGTTTGTGTTTGGACCCGAGTTTGCCATTGACAGCTTCCCTGGCTTGTCGTGCTTGAAGAAAAAGCCTTCGTCATCAAATTTGCTGCCATATATTGACACACCGCCTGTCCCATTACCCTCTGTGAAGTCGCCTCCTTGCGCCATGAAAGAAGGGATTATTCGGTGGAAGCTGCTTCCTTTGTAGCTCAGCACTGCCCCTGCTGAGGACTGTCCCTGCAATTACATTCAGCAAGCATTACTGCTCAGAACTAGGATAGGACACGCCTANGTGCACACAGCACATCCTTGCTGCAGTGCCTTGCCTCCCAGGCATGCATGCTAGCATGCCTGCCAGGGGGCATCTTGGGGTGAGCAGTGCATGCACTGCAGGCCAGCTGGAGCCTCTGCAAGCTTGGCCCCTGGTAAAGCTGCAGCTTTGGCACTGCCTCTGATGCATGTAGCCGTACAAAGAACTTTGCAGTGAACGTTCCATGGCAACCCTGCTGTTTTGATACATCTGCCTTTGCCAGGAGAACAGCTTGTTTGGCTGTCCTCAAATAATTTTGAGATGGTTTTTGGCCTTGCATATAGCATGCACAGCGGCACGGGATTGGCACCACATGGCCTGTGTCTGCACCCACAGGATACTGGCAGAGTATGTAGCTGCTAGCCCTGGCGCATCCGTGGCAGAGGCTGTTCAGCTGTTGGCAGGGCCTCCTTTGCTGCGCATGGTGCACACGCGCCACGGCGCCCAGCTGGTGTGTGACGTCATCAGCTACGGCTCTGCCAAGGATCGCAAGAAGGCTGTGAAGGCCATGAGCGGGCAAGTCATGAAGATGGCCCTGGACGAGTGGGCACACGTGGTACTCATATGCACCCTTGACAAAGTGGATGATACTGCACTCCTGAAGAAGAGCATCCTGCCAGAGTTGCAGGCAAGTCCATGTGCCTTACTCTATTGCAGCTAGAGCTGTGACTATTTCACATTTGTGGTGTTTGGCTCAATGATGATCACAGTGTCGACGGGCGGACTGATTTGATGATGAGTGTCGACAGTACAGCATCCTTGACCGGATTGCCTGAGAGTTACAACACAACGTGATCTGGTCTGTGCTTCTTGTACAGCTTGTTGTGTGTTTATGGTAAGACCTTCAGCCCTGCAGCACTGCTTTGCCAGATCTCCCTGAGGCAAGCTTGGTGGGGGGCAGTCAAGGTCCCCCCTGCACTGCTGTGTAGACTGTNAAGCTTACACCAGTAAATCCGATATTGTCCAGCGTGCAGGTAGAGGTGGTTTCAGAGGGCGACCATGTGCATGAGCTGTATGTTGTGTTGGCGGGCCTGATGGAGAGCTACAAGCCAGGCATTGCAGAGAATGCTGATGATATCTCTGTCCACTTGAATCCAGATGTAGACAGCTCAATGCATGATACCACCAGCAGGTAGGCAGTCAAACCGTCCAATCCTTTTCCTGCGTATTCACACTCACTGGAATGCCAGAGCATGAGTCAGACCTCCCATCCATCCTTGCCCAGCCCTGTAAGTATGATATGAGGGAGGGTAGGCTGGGGGATTGGCAGAGGGGTGTCGGTGGGGTAAAAGGATGGGTAGTGGGGCCGCCCTTCAAGCCTTCTGGCTGAGGTGCTAGTCAGCAGTCTGTCATAACGGTTCTGCTTGCATTGGACAGTGGCAAAGGTTTGTTGTCAGCATGCTTCAAGAGATCGTGCCATATCTGCAACCTGTCAGCCAAAACACAGCACTTGTGCTATACTGTTTGCCTTGCCCCGCATAACTTGTAGTGCAGAAGCCTTCACTGCACTGTTGCTCAGTATGGTACNAGCAGATGCTATTGGTCCAGCCACACCAAACAAGCCTGCTCGGCCAAATACAGCAAAGCAGCAGGAGCAGCAGCGAGACGGAAGATGCCGACTCCAACAGCAACAGCAGCAACAACAGCAGACATACAGCAGCAGCAGCAGCACCAGCAGGCTCAGCTGCGGCAGCAACAAGCTGGCGCTTCATACCAGCACAGTCAACAACAAGCAGTGCGACCTCAGCAGGCGCAGCCCTCTGTAAGTACCCATCACCAAGTATACACACAGCAAGCAACATGAGCTGGCATTGCAAGGCACCTGTGCATCCAGCCATGGCAATGTAGGACATACTATATAGCCACCGCAACAATGCCAGCAGTGAAAATAGTGACAGGATCTCAAAAGCAGCTTCTATGTGTATTTTCTTGTTAAGAACATGACAAAGTGTCCCAAATATGCCTGCATATGTAGCAGCAGAAGCAAGACCTTAGGGGCTAAGTTCTCAACTTAGCAAGACCCGCGCCTGCATGCACAATAGCAGCAAACTGCTATACCTGTATGCAGGCACAGGGGCAGACACATGCAGAATGGGAGGAGAGCGGGTTTAGACTAACAGGAGAGATGCATGCAGAGAAGTATAGCTAGAGGTGCGCAAGGGCNGTTAGACTCAGGCTGTACATGGTACCTGACATGAGGCAACACTTGAAGCATGACACATCAACAGTGCAGGCAAACAAGCAAGGGCCTAGCGTGGATTTGCTAATGAACAACTGCCGTGCTTGTAGCAGCAGCCCTCAATGGTAGAACAGCAACAGNCCTGTACATGCATGCATAGGTCAGAGCAGAGGCCATTCAGAACACATATGCTAAGATGGTTCAGGAGAAGGCAGAGGTAGATGCGCAAGTGGCAAGCCTGCGGACCGAGCTGGAGGGCAACAAAAAAACGAGGATGGACTTGGAGGTATGGGGTTGCCTCTGTGAATGCATTGCAACTAGCTGCACAAACAAATGCCATATGAATCAACAAGGCATGTGCACTTTCATACTGGCTGTGGGGCTCTCAATTGCTGGCATCACTTCATCTGATGTCTAATTTGGGAACTTCGTGAACTGTGCTGCTTTGCTGCATGTGCCAGTCCTGTGTCGANAGATTGAGCATCAGCTTTTGCTGTGATGCACAGCTGTCACACCATGAACAGCATTGCATCTCACAGTGACTAGCATCATTGTAGCCAATCAGGGGTTGAGAGGGCTATGTACAGTTCCAAATTGCGCATTGGCTGCATGAAAGACAACTGCTAGGGTCCACAGAAGTCATCCCCTCATGCATGGCAACAAGCAGACACTCACTTGAACCATACTGCAGGCACGTAAAACAGCTTCTTCAACTCCCTGAACTTGGCCACCATCACTAAAGCTGTCCGGTGTGACGTTCAGGATACCCATGACCCAGGTCCGCTGCTGCCAAGCCCAATTGGGCAAGGTGGGCAGCGGTATAACGCACTGCAAGTCTTCAGGCTTCAGCCTCCTGCATTCTGCAGACGCGTCGTCATAGCATGCTTGGTGAGCGTAAGCATTGCATAATCCGAGCAGCCAGCAAAAAACAACCGCTAGTGCTGCAACATGCACAGAGGGTGCCGAGGCATGTAGTACGGTACAAGGTGGAGTAATTGTGCTGCAAGCGCCTCAATGTTGTGTCTGCCTTCAGAACGAGTGTGACACCCACCTTGCTGAGCTTCTGGTTGTTGATGCACAGCGGCAAGGCTTTTACGCAGGCNGTTTGACTAAGTTGGATAGCATGCTGCTGGGAGACACGGCTGCAAAGCCAAATCGTTGTCTACAAACCAATGTTCGCAATTCAAGTACTTCATTTACGAGGGCATGCAGCCGCTCGCAACCCCGGAACCCTGAAAAACAGCCCTTGACCACTAGGCCATCAGGTCAGCTGCTGCCCTGGGTTATACTGGTTGTGAGCCTTCGATTCAGCCAATCACACATCCACACACACACTGCGCTTTAGGGTTCTCCTTCAGTACAAGGTTGTCTCACTGTGCACTGACCCAGCAGGTGATGCTGAGTCCTGTCAGACTGCAATATTGGGCACTGCTGCTTAAAGCTTGCAGGCCTGAGTAAGCTTGCCACCTGCATGCAGGCCACACAAAGGAGACATGCAAGTCTACTTGTAACAGCATTAGCTGCCGCCTCAACAGTTCAGGATGCAGTGTCAACCAAAATTGTATTGAGGCAGTGTGAGCTTGCCTTTGGGGAGTCTGTCAGGGTGGTTGGGGACACTGACAAGCTTGGCAACTGGTCACACGACAATGGTCCAGAGCTACAGTGGCGTGAAGGACACAACTGGGAAGCTGACCTGGAGCTGTTTCCTGGTACCAGCTCATTCAAGGTGATTTGCCACTCACACCAGCCATCACATGATAGGTGTTTGCATGCATGCTTGCTGAGCTATGTTTTAGCACCTGATTGGCAGCCCTAATAGAGCCCTCATATTCTGCCCATACACACTGCACACACACTGCACACCTTTTTAGCAATCTGCAATACCTCGATGCACATGATTGAGCTTGTCTCTCAGCATGGAAGGCACGCGACAAAGCAGCAACAGTCGACAACAGCGTTGGCATCACTTCTAAATCATCCTAAACAACTTGTGTCAACTGCAGCTTGTGATAGTACACGGGGATGGCAGTCCGCAGTGGGAAGGAGGCGACAACCGCTCTGTCATGGTACGCCTCATCCTGCTCAGCGGTGTCTAAACCTCATGATTGCTGCATACACTCTGAGCATAAAACCTATTTGTCCTACTCACCAGGTTGCAAAGCGCATGTCAATGTCGCCATTTCAGCCTAAAGCTGCATTGCCTGCATGTACAGACTTCTTGACTTGCACATGTGCTACTGTTAGGGCACGTGTAGCAGCGAGTAGCCTCCATCAGCGCAACCTTGTGAAATCTCCAGACATGTACCTGTCCGAGACTACAAAATCAGGCTGCTTGCCAAACGCTTTGCTTGACATCATATCAACCAACATGCTCTCATTGTGATTGCAATACATCCAAGCTGCACGTCCAAAGCACACTGTGATCCCATAGCCTCAACCCACTTGTGCACCCCCTCATGCCAATCATGTACATTTTGTCANAAGCTGCACAGCCACTTCGAGTCTGACTTCTTCAGGCTGATCCTCATCCCTGCCTAACTCCTCCAACAAGGGCACCAAGGTGTCCACAGCATCATGATAATCAGCTGCTGAAGCTGCTGCCGCTCTTATGCAGCTTCTCTACAACTCCCTCTTTCTTGGAGCTGTGTATCCACTGCAGCAGACAGGCACCACAGTCGTCATGCTGCCTTTGTGCAACGGCTAACCCCGTGATCATGTCTCACAACTGATGTGACTGCGCAGAATACATTTGATGTGACAGAGGTGCTGCATCTGCATCAAGCAGGACAAAAGATGGGCTAGGATTCAAAGCAGGGCTGTAACACGTCACGCTGCACCATACATACATTCACACCTGAAGGCAAGGGCTCTCTCTTGGAGGATGTCTGGCAAAGGTCCAGTTGCTGTTGGCTTGCGCATACAGATGNTGCAAAGCTTGACGGAAGCTTTGCATGCCTATGGTCAGGAATGGCGCTGACCGTTCACATACAATGTTGTGCAACAGTCACACCTGATCTCAAAATCAAATCCACGCTCCCATGCTGCTTGAAACAGCATCATCTTGGCAGCTTCCCACTTTGGACCGGGAGGCCCGCACTTGTTGACTGGAAGGTAGTCACAAACTCGGCCAGCTAGCACTACAAAGCAGCGCAACTCTCAGTCATGTCCAACACACCATGCCTTGTCCCTTCTTCAGTAGCTTGTTACAGGTGTACTCTCAGTCAGTGTTAGCACATGAGAAGCGATCATTGCACAGACACCTTGCAATTTGGCATGCTTGCACTGCCTGCTCACCAGTCAGCAGGTTATGGACGTACTTATTCAACATGGAAAAGATCAGCTGCCATAGTTTGACCTTTAATCAGGAGGTACAAATCAGGCAACATTTTGCAGCTCAACAAAGATGCTCCTGAGCTTACCTATACCTGAACCAACATACCATTCTGTGCGCATGAGCAACCTTTGAATTCCATCTGCTTGGGTCTCATACAAGCAGAGCCAGATCTGATAAATGCCCCCCAGGGCGCCTGCTTTCTGCAACAGTGTCTTGGCGTTCTCAAAGCTCATCTTATGGAAAGGGCTCCATGTGACCTGATGATGCTGCAGACCCTCAGGCAAAATTGGCAGCTCCGACTGGTCATGTATCAAGCCACTGGCTGTCTGTGTAAGAGGTATGCTGTGAATGCTTCTGAATGCGAACTGACTGTCAGGCTGCAGCTCCAACCGCTGCAGTTCCTTCAGTGCAGCCTTGGATTTGAAGCTGGGGTCACAATAGCTGCCATGCTGTTCCCACGCACTGGGCTCCACTCCTGCTGCCAAAGCTTCTTGTACAAGTGTTTGCAAGACCAAAACCATGGTTGCATCAAGCTTGAACCTGAATCGCTGACTGCTGTAAGCAGCTAACTCAGGCCTTTTCCAAACCTGTAGGACACTGACTTGAGTCATCAGCATAGACAGACTGCACAAACACGGCAGCACGACAGTCAGTCTGGCATATCAGCATGAAGGTATCTGAGTGCACTTGCGTCTAGCTCAAGTTGTCTGTCAAGTGTCACACTTTCTTACAGCATGGGGCAGTGGCCAACCTAAAATGATCGGTATGATCTGTGGCATGGCATCAGAGGCATGAAGAAAGTGTGAATGCACAACAAGTGTCTGTTTATGCACATGGCACTCGGCACTGCAGATCAGAGTACTCACCTCTTTCCTTGACTTTCTGCGGAAGCCAGCTTTCTTGAGTGCTGAGTGCCACAGCGCCACGTTTGCCTCTATCTCACATTGAACCTCAAGATTGCTTGCCCACTCTTCATCGGTGACACCAGCAGGCAATGCACCAATAACTGTAAAGACATCTTCAGAGGCAGTGCTGCATAGTCGACACAGCTGCTTGCTGTACTTCAACATGCGCTGAAGAAGATCAAAGTCAGCTGCTACCAGGTTGTCCAGCTTGTCTGTCTGCTGGGGAGTGGACAAGCTCAGCGTTCTTGCGCATCTCAAAAGCTGCAAGCTAGTCTGAGGTGCTCGTGTCAGCATGTGGTGGAGTGCTGATGCAGACCTTGCTGGGAGGCTGTGAGATGCTGCTTTGACGCAATAAGCTCTTTTGACCTTGGTCCAGTGAAGGCTAGGGTTGTCAGCCAGGACTGAGGCAAGCAACTCCCTCTCCTTCAACAGAGCAGTGAGTTGAAACTCAGACAGAATCTTAGCAAGCTATTGTGATCCATGTTGTACGATGATCCTGGCATTGCTAGCAAAGGCAGCTTACATGCTCGATGCATGTTACAGAGCACGCGAGCTGTCTCTGCTGCTGATGTTGTCAGCAACTAGGTGCTTGAAACAGGCAAGCTATCAGGTGCAACTGCAGCTACAAGTCTCAGTGCGGCAGCTGCAAAGCAACATGCTAGCAATAGCACTTATGTTGCTGCAGGATTTTTGACAGGTAGCAGGACTAGCATTGGCATGATCTACTGCAAGCAATAAGTAGACATGCAATGCACCAGAGACATGCAACCACTGGCTCACAATCTTGACGCCAGATGCTAAGCAACAAATCAATGACCGCCACACCTGATCAACAATTGGCTCATAGGCTAGCATCTCAAGATTTAGTCGGTCTGCAGTGACACGCCAGCCTCCCCCAAGATCTGCAAACCGCACACTGGTGGCGCAAAGCTGAACATTGTCAAATGCACGACGCAATGGACGCTCACATATCACTGACACTGTATGATGTGCACACAGGCAGGACATTTGGGTGGACAGCAGTAGCACAGAACATGCACAGNTGCCTGTGACCCTGCTCTTCAGCCATACAGTGTCTTGTGCAAGGCCCAGAACAAAGCAGGCAGCGGCCTGAAGTGTTGTGACACCACTGACATCAAACCTTTGAGCTACCCCAAACGATATCCGACTCCTGCCCAAGTGAGACAAGTGCTCCTCCCTGAAGGGCTTGTGATTGTGTGTGCAGGGTCCCTCAGGGGCAAGACTGGAGTTTAGGCATGACAAGAGAGGCAGCACAGCTAGCCTGGATACACTTACACCGGCAGAGCGCAGAGCACAGAGCAATAAGCTAGCACAGCGTCGAGCAAGAGCTCGTCGAAAAGCTCGTGCTGCCGGCACCGAGGCCCAACTTGCTGTCACATCAGCAGAGTTGCAAGCCTTGCAGCACAAACAGAAAGCACTTGAAGCACGCAATAATTTACTAGAAAAGGTTGTGCAGCTAAGCCAGAACACACAGCAGACAGCAGAGCAAGCACCACCCGCTGCTGTGGTGGGTAAGCTTTGCCAGCACATGCTGTGTCTCACCATGCACCCTTACACAACATGCAACTGTTTGCAGAGGGTTGAAGACCTCCAGAAAACATGTGGTTTCACGCAACTGCCTGGGCCCACTGCAAAGCTCCTTGCCAGTAACATGGCTGTCAAGCTGACAGTGTGTCCAGATCAGGGGCACCTCATCCAGCTCAATGACTTTGCTACAATGCCTGTCAAGGCGATGGCCAAAATTTTCATGGTGGGCGCATGTAGGGACTGGTATCATGCTATGACTCAGAATTGTCAGCGCGACTGCTGCATAACATTGTACAGATCTTTACAGGCACTTGACAGACTCAGCTGTCACATTCTGCGTTGCATTGCGCACGGTCCTTTGTATTGACAAGCATTTACACAGCATGCAGCGACGATGTTTGCAACTATAATGAGTGATGCTGCAAAACAGACCTGTCTCCATATCAGCTCCAACGTGTCTGTGAGTGCGCAAAAAAATGCAATTGGGAGATTGTAGTCTGTCATACGCAGCAACGCAAGTCTGCGTGGCTTAGTATGTGACGAGCGGCAAGCACAAGTCATCCCCAGCATTGCAGGTAGTATCTGCACAACTAGCTTACATGGCAAGCAGTGCTTGCACTTTGGCATTCCAATGACCCTGCATGGCCTTGCAGGCTTACATCGACAGCTTCAGACAGCTGCTGGACAGACTCAGCCAAGGNCTCCACTGTGAGCACCAGCACAAACATGGGGATCTTTCTGCAAGGGCATGAGGTGCTTGGGTTGCCATCTCACACACACATGCACATCAGGCTTGCAAGTTAATTCTAGATCCTACCCGGCAGGTGCAGTGGCAGGGAGGTGTGGTGTTAAACAGCTGAAACGCAATGTTGAGTACATGCTAGGCTTTATAGTGCAGCTAAGCTTTGAACTGTGACCCAGAATGCCTGTTTAGGCCTCTGCATTGACCAGGTGAAACTGTTTAGTATACATCCAGTCCTTGCCACAAAAAGTGCCTCTGTTCTCATGGAATTGATCCAGATAACAAGGTGTGATTGTCGTAAGCAGTGTTTGCAGTCGCTTGCACAAATTGGAATTCAGTATCTTGGTTGTGACATTGAGGGGTTGTTACAGTGAGAGGCTGGACAGCAAGGGTTCACCCGTAAGGCACAATTTGCATACTTTCATGACCAACATCTGCACTCACCGCCATAGCTTGCTTCATTGTGCATGTGTGCATTTGTGCATGAAAGGTGCAGACTTGAACACCTATACATGGCACAAGAACTTTGCCTGAGTTTCTTTCACTGCAAAAGTTGCTGTTAGTGTTTAGAGGTGCATTACCTCTATCAAGGTTTTGATTTGCACTTCCAGTCTTGGGTACACCTCAATTGTGTCTGCGGCCTGTATTCATGTCTGGCTGATGTGTGTCTGCAGGACATGATGCCTGCTGAGAACAGTGTCATCTCCAAGCTGCAGCAGGCCAACAACAAAGCTACTGGTGCTGGCTTTGCTCCTGTGTAAGCAGTTCAAACTGATCACAACTGCAATTGCTATGTGGCACCTGCATCTGACATGCTGCACACTTCTGCGACGAGCCATTCCAGCAGCTTGTTTGCTAGCTGTCCTACCCTCTTTGCACGCTAAGCTCTCAAAGCTATGTACTTCTGCACACACAGCATGTCAGATAGTCCTGGTGCAGTGTCATCAGTGTACAATGCCTCCCGCCACAACATCATCTGCTTAACATTATTGCTTTGCTGCTGCTTGTCTTATGCCTCAAAGCTGGTCATGTTGCAGGGAGATTGCAGCTCAAGCCAATGTGATGATCCTGGCGGGCTATGAGACCACAGCCACCACACTAGCCTACAGCATCTACTTTATCAGCAAGCTTGCAGATGACTGCTGCAGCCGAGTGCTAGCTGGGGAGAGGCTGTACATCCACTGCTGGGGAGGGCATGGGAGAACAGGCACTCTGGTAGGCCTTAGGGTTTAGGGTGTACATTTCATGTGCTGTGCTGTGCTTGTTTGTGCTGTGCTGTGCTGTCACAACAGCAGAGTGCATGCTGTGCTGTGTGCTGTGCTGTGCTGATGCCATGCTGTGCTGTGCTGTGCTGTGCTGTGCTGGTTCTGCTGTGCTGTGCTGTGCGCTGTGCTGCTCTGTGCCGTGCTGTGCTCCCATAGAAGATGTGCTGTGCTGTGCAAACTGTGCTGTGCTGTGCGCTGAGCTGTGCTGTGCTCACATTGAAAAGCCAGGCAAGCTGGTGTTTCATGGTTGGGGATTTGTGAAGAGGCCAAACACCACGTTGTGCTGCAAACTGAGCCTGTTCGATCGCCAAAAGTCATGATTTGGTGTCTCGTCAGATGCTGGTACCAACAGCAGCACATTGCAGCACTGTCACTGTCAAGAGGTCTGGCATGCAAAATGTGCTGCCTTGCTGCAGGTGCCATGCCACGGCAACCAATGCAAGAACTTCAAAAGCTACACCTTTCTGTCACATGCCTCAGTCGCTCAGGAAATTCAGGTTAGCAGCATACGTGCTGAGACCACCAGGTGATGGCCTGACTTNAGTGTGTGTCATTGAATGCCGTTTACATGTGCTTGCTTGTGGAATACACCTGACCTCATACACAATTTTGAAGCAGGCTTGAAACTTGTCAGAGCTTGACAGCAGCTTCCTGATTTTGTGGTCATGATCAGAGTTTGTGTAACAAAAAGTCAGTCTGGTTTGTTACTCACAAGTCAGGCAGTGCTTGGTTTTAGAACGCTGATCAACAGCTGTCGATGTGCATGGAATGTTGACCATCTGTATTCTTGCAACACATGTTGGCTCAAATTTTAGGCCGACCAGGGAAAACCAACTGGAGTGTTGGAGTCTGAAAGCTTCCCTGTGGTTTGATTTCCTCAATACACACGAAATGACATTCATCCATCCTGAAATGAGCAGGAAAATCATAGAGTTCAAAAGCTTGGGGCGAAGCACCCAAGTCTTGGTAGAGTCTCAACTAGCGGAAGCTCTTGCATCCAGGCACGACCATGTCTTACTAATAGTGTACATGATTGCAAGGGGTGTCAATCATGGTACCCTGAATATTGGGAGGGGCAAGGCTGTCGAAGTCAGTGTTTTGATCCAATGCTGTGAAATCCTGGAAGAATGCCTTGAAGTGCTGATATGAGTACTCAATGTCCTGCACACCAGGTCAGAAAGTTTTAGGGTGTATGGTATGCACATGCAAGGCGCAGCAGGCAGTACTACTGAAGTCTACTGAGGACTGAAGTCTACACACACCATGTCTACATCTGACATTCAGCGCTAGTGAATTGAGTGTTGACAGTTTGTATTTGAAGCGCATGCACAACCTTGATGTCTGTTGGAGCAGGCATGTTGGTCTTTGCTTGCTATATGCTGCTGCATCAGACAAGCGGTGTCGACACATGTATGGTCTGGATTCCCATGCTCACCTTGACGCCACACATCTCCCGGATGCTGTGCATGGATAGCTGGGGCGCGCCCACATCCAGTGTTCGGCAGCCAATGCCACTTGCAAGAATGGGCCCAATAGTTGACCCACACAACATGTCATTGCGTACCACAAACTCCTGGGTGGGTATGTTGTGCTTGTGCGCCAACTCCCTGCAGCATGAGCATTGTTGGCAGACGTCTGTAACATCTCACCCAAAGCTCCATTCCGCTGGAATGCTTTCCTGAATCGGTCCATTACAGCTTCAGGATGCAGTGATGAGTGGACTGTACACGCATTGCCTGACCTGGCTGTGCATGCCTACNATCAGCTTGAACTGCCTTTTGACCGTGAGCGAGTTGTGGCGGAGTTCAAAAAAGCGTCTCTCAGGTAATTATTGCAGGTATTGCTATAGGCTGCAAGATGCCTCTACCTAGGCTTTCATGTGTTCTGGCTTGCAGCAAGTGGGGGAAGGTGTATGCATGTCGTGATGATGACATTGAGGAAGACGCCAGTGATGTGGTGAGCGCCTCAACAAGTGCAGACACACAGAACTCAACCTCTAATGTCACTATTGCACAGCAACAGGCAATGAAAAAGGCACAGAANGCCACCTGACCGGGACCCCCCCACTTCTCAATAGCTCGTGCAAGATCACACCTGCCAACAGCAAGCGCAGCACAGTCAGGCGTCACATGCGTCTCACTTGATACTTGCTGCCTTTCAATGACCAGATGTCAGACTGTACAGCAACGACACCAGATGGGAAACCAACATATACATTGACATGCATGTAGTTAGCCATGCAGATGTAGACTTGATGCAGGTGCTGGGCAAGGTCACATAGCATGGACTGTTGCTGACCTATGATGTGGGCTGTAGCACACAGCGGTCAGCCTGGACGCTTTTGCTGTGACAAGCATGCAAGGCAGACNGTTATTATTTCCAAAAAACTCGCAAATGATGCCGACGATCTTTAAATTGCGACGATATTTAAATCCGGTACGGTATGCTGTGGGTGCTTGACGGCCATGTGCAGTGTCTGTGTTCTGTGCAGCTTCTGACAGGCCAGGTCAGAGACAGTCGACAATAGGTGACAGGCTTTGTGACAGTGTGCTTGACTGCCTCTTCCTGGCTCAAGCATGGTCAAGGCTGGTGGTCTGTTACTGCGTTGAATCCCTATTTTTGCAAGCATACATAACTCATTCGTCAAAGTTTTCATTTCTTCCCAGCTGCGGTTACATAGGCTAATCAAAACTGAACCAGCAAAATCAGCAGCATCACAAACATGTGGTGAGCGATCATGGCAGTGAGCATCTCACAGCAATAGCAATCATTGCTGCAAATTGACGACATACAGAAACTTCAGGCTTTCAATACACGCTTTGAAGGTGACGCTGCAGGATCATAGGCACCAATCTTGCCAGTGGAAGCGGTGGCAGTCAAATATGAGTGGATGTCCAGCTTTTGGGACAGGGCTTCAGACATGGCATGGACATTGGCTTTGCAGCGCAGGGCCTGATGAATTCGCTCCAAGTCTGCCTCAACAGCCTCTTTGTCAGCCTTCCTGCTAATGGCTTTGCGCAGGTGGTTCAAATCCTGCCACAGGCAAATAAATGAAATCTGATTACATAGCGAGGTATGGCCCTGGCAGAGCCTTTCCACTTATGGCACGACTGCAGGAAGCCAACACCACTTGCAAATGCTATATGGTCACTGTCACTGACTGATCATACAAGCACAACAACATACACTCACAGTCCAGTGCAGTCAGTGTTCTGATGCAACTTGAGGCACAGAGCATATCCACCAGCTAGCTACCTATCTAGTGCTGATGCACACATTGCCACACCGCACACTACACTGTTGGGCAATTGTTGCAGCTGAAATAGCTTGCACCAAAGACATGGCATGATCAAAGAGTCCACAAATCAAGGTACAGACATGTACCAATGTGACAAGCATATTGACAACAATGGCACAAGCACTGGGGCTCAAGCAGGCGAAATACATACCGCCTCAGCCTCCTGAGCGAGTGTGTCGGACTCCTCCAGAACCTGCACCTGCAGAGCCAGGCGGTGCACTTCAGCCCCCAGGCTCCCACTCACCCTCTGCCACCCTGCCTCAACCTGCACACATCCTAATGATGAGCTCAGCAATCACGCCTTGCCAATCAGGCCAAGGCATCTCCAGATACGCCCACTTCATCACTGCGCTACTTTCTATGTTGCACTGGCTGTACAGCAACAGCATGATGGTGTTGGGCACAATGTGCAAAGCTGTTGTCAGTGTGTGGAATAGGTATGGGTGGCTTTGTGAGCTGAGTGGGCAGCTGCCAAGTTGCATACACACAGCTTGCATTGGAGCCGTGTGCAATCTTGTACAGGACCCCTGAAAGCCTGGGTATAACAGCGGGTAATTGCACCATAAGGAACAGCTGTATGACACTTTCTGGAGATCATGTCACAAGCAGATGCATCAGCACAACAATTCATTCAGCGTAACACCTGTAGGTGGCATTGCTCTGCTATACTGACTGTTGCCCAGCTGCTTGGCATCATAATGTTGGCTGTCATATGTGGGGAAAGCATGAGACAGACCTGCTTGAGCTGAGCAGCCATGGTGGCACGGTTGACCAGGTTTGCATCCTGCAGCGCCTCAGGCAGGTCTGCTGAGTTGAGTTTGCCAGCCAGAACTGCATTGACATTACGGTCCAGGTCATCAGTCACAGCGTACAGCTCCTGCTTGGTCTCCTCAAATGCACTGGTGAACCTTTGGACCAAGCTCTGCATACAACACAACATCAACAGACCAGTCATGAGCTTGGGCCTGCTGAACTCTTAGTTGCAAGAAATTGATGATTTGAAAGCTCAAGCCAACAAGTTATGCACACAGTATCTGTGAACATTAGGTTACCGGATGTACCACGTTGTCAGGAGTGCATGTCATAGGGCTATGCAAACCCAAAGGAGAAGCTTGGCATAGCTGTTGCAATCGCAACACCATGGGGATATCACAAAAGTATCAAACAATCTGATGTGTTTGCTGCACAGGTATTCCACAAGCTGCTGCAGCCAGCTTACCAGCAATGCAGACAATGATTGCGGATAATCAGTGTCTGATGAGAAATCAAGAGTTTGATGCCACCCTGGAAGTGTCTGCACTGGCAAAACTTGATGCCTCATATCAAATGCTGTACATTAGGTACCAGCCCATGGTGACTTCACACCACACTATGTGCAAGTCACAGAAGAGGTGAGAGTGAGGCAACAGGCTGCAGCTGCATACCTGCCACTGGCTGGCATCCTTTCGGTCTCTCTCCCGCAGTTCGCCTTGCACCAAGGATCGAGCCTCCTGAGGGGTCACTCGGCCCCCAATCTCCCTGACTACCTCTCTCACGCTTTCACCAGTTGCCTACATTCACCAACGCTGATCATCATAACACTGCAGCAGTAGCTGCTGACATCCATTGCCGAGCACAGTTTGCACAACAGCCTTGAGGCCGCAGTAGCTACATTCGGGGTTACTGGACCATACTCTGCGGGCTTTGCAGGCCTTAGTACCAACATAGTTGTCACAATGACAACCGCTGAGGCAGTGTGGCAAAAGCTGCAGAAAGGTACCTGCAGCAGGTCCTGCTGGCGGTGGATGTGGCGGTGCAGCTCCTGCAGGCTGCTGCCAAGCTCGGCTCCCTGCTGTCTCAAGCTCTCCTCAGCAGACACCTGCAGGCCTGCCACCTGGCGCTGCACTGCCTGCAGACCTTCTTGACCTCTCTCTACTATCCCCTGCATACCACCTGCCCATTTGAAGCTTGTCGCTGCAGATTTGTACTTGCTCAACCTGCTGAGCTGGTGAGGCTCAATTGCACCCATCTCATTGCTGGATAAGTCATGTAGGTGGGAGGCACTGAATGAATATTAGTGAAAAAGGATTGTAAGCATGACAGAGACAGCCAGGTACCTGCTGGGCAATTGATGTCCTAGGCCTGATTGTCATGCATACTTACTGTATATAATGATGAGTGTATAGCAGTATAGTAACATTGCAAACACTAAGTTGCACGTCAGGGATATGCGCTGACAGAGGGGACGCATTGGTGAAGACGGATACTTTCCCTCACTGGAAGCCCATTTATAAATCTGTAAGATCAGCTTGTCACTGTCGGGACTTGCCCCTGAGTCTGCTCAGGTATCGCATCCTGGCACCTTAGCAAGTCAGGACAGAGGCTTTTTGACTGCAACACGTCAGCTGCACCCCTGTACTAACCAGAGTCCAGCTGCAGACATGAAGTGCCCTGAGGCATGCAGGCTGCGAGCGAAACACGGCATGTCAGGATCCATCATCCAGACATCAATGGTGCCCAGAAGGCGTGGCAAGGTGCTCAACCTTCTGGGATGATGTACCTGAAGTTCTTGAGGTGTGTAGTCTGCAGCAACTGCAGCAGCCTGAGCTCTGTCCTGCTCTACAGAAGCAGTGAGGCGCTGCAGGGCCGTCTCCAGGGGGGCTATCCGGCCAGAGAGCCCCTCCTCACCCTCCCTAGCACTCCTCTCCACCCACTGCCGTACCTCACTGCTGGTTGGCCGCTCTGCACGCACAATCTACCTTGAGTGTTCCTGTTCCTACTTGCCATGATGTCTGTAATCCCGGTGATTGGATGATGCATCGGCTGTTTATAGACCAGATGGCTTCACAACACAAAGAAAGGTTGTGTACTGGCAGACCAGGAATCCGAGCAAAGCACGCAATATACTGAGCGCCAAAAGTAGCAAGTGCGTACGTATCCAGGTGTTCAGCAAAAGCTTGAGCAGTTCAAGGTGTCTGATTGGGCGCTGCAAATAGCGCGGTCTAATTCTCTTTGTAAACAACCCCCCCCCTCCCTCTCCCCCCCCCCTCTATCTGCTGGCGCAGCCAGCCCACTGTCACAAATACGAGTGTGTGGTTGTTTCACAGTGAGCAGTGACAAGGCCATACTTTGGGCCCGTGGTTGCGTAATGTTCAGCAATAGTTGGACAATCAGTATATGCTGTTGTGTTCTGCTGAAACATGTGCAGCAGTCTTTGCACAGCCTGCAACATTGCTTGTTGAACACAGTGTCTTCATCACGACAGGAGCAAACGTGCTGCATCATCTGTGCAAATAGCCCTGCACGCTGTATCTGTGGCAATGTTGCAGTCAGCATTGAATGCTCACCATGTGCAGATGTGGTGACAAGCGCTTCCAAGCGATTCAGGGCAGTTGCCTGGTCCTGCCCCTGCTGTTTCAAGGCAGCCTTCAGCTCAGACAAGACCTGATGGCACTGCTGGCCCTGCTGCCTCACACTGTTCAGCTGCTGCTTGGCCTCTGACAGGCCTTCCTTGTCAGCTTTGTGCTGCAGCTGGCTGTGCAGGCCCTCAAGTCGGCTGCTGACTGAGGTCATCTGAGCCACTAAGCTACCTGTGGGGAGAGCCCGGCTGTAAATCACACTCAAGCAATGTATGGCATGACAGATGCTTGAGCAGGGTTATGCAGAACAGGGCAACATCATGCAGGGCAGGGCAGGACGGGGCAGAGCAATGCCCCCTTCAATGTCCACAGTGTCAGCAGCACAGCATAGTGCAGCGAAGCATGACATAGCACAGCATTGTGCAGCACAGCACAGCGCAGCGCAGCACAGCGCAGCACAGCGCAGCATAGTGCAGCGCAGCATAACACAGCCCAGCACTGTGCAGCACACCACAACACAGCACAGCTAGCATGGTCCAGCAGAGCACAGCAGCAGAGTTCTCACCACTATTAGCAGCAGCAGTACGTGTAGGAGAGGATGGGCGGTGGCGAGATGGTGATGTGGAAGTGCTGGTTGGAAGAGCAGGTCCATACAAAGTCTCCTTGATGATAGACAGGGAGCCAGATAGGGAGTGCACTTGCTGATCTGTGATTTGCCGTCTGCAGCAACAAGCCTCAATCAGATATGCATGTCCAGCTTGATATGCAGACCCAGACTCTAAAAGTTTTGACAGCGCGATGCTCTTGCATCAGGCAGTAGTGCCTTGCATGGCTATGCTGTGTTTTGCTGCTCATCATCCACGGGCACAATAAGCACACGCACGTGCCACCAGTAACCGACCTGACAACAGTCAGCAAACAACACGATATTTGTGAAGCTTGATCAAAGATATTGCCGCGTCTGCCAAGCAGCAACAGGTGACCTGGAGGTTTGGGCATCCAGAGCAGATGTGGCGCATGAGAGGGCATCCTGGCCCCGGCTCATGCTGGCCTCCAGCTCCTGCACCCTCTCCTGTATGCCACACACCCCATGTGCATTCAACACGACTTGGACAATCGTTGCGTCATGCAATAGCTACACACAGACTGTCCTGCATGGTGTTGCAGATACCAAAGCTGGAACACATCTGCTCAGAAGGCAGGCCAGGTCTACAGTCGCTTGGAGGGCATACTTGCGCCAGCTTTTCACAACGCGTTGTCGTTTTCTTCTGTCGGTGCCGCAGAGGCATGGATGTACCAGCAGTACTCAACCTGTTTGATGTACACTCAGAGTCAAGCTTGGCATGTACATGACTTGCTGTCACAGCTGGCAAACAGGTTCACATCTTCACAACTTCACATTTGTCAGTGAGATCTACATGCATTTCCAGCACTGCCAAGATGCTCATGCCGGCAAGCGTGTAACGGCTGGCAAGTGAAGCTATGACAGTCACAGCTGGAGATTGGCTGCTGTAGCTGTTCTTGTAGTGTTCTGTACCACACAAAGACATGAGTACGCATGTTCAGAGCACTATGCATCAGCATGTCGTGCAACGAGTACTGGTCATGCTCAACATGAGCATACCATCTATGTGAGCTGTGGGACATACTAGTAGTGAGCAGGCAACACATGTGTGTTCCGCGTTGTCCTGAATGGCTTGCAAGATGCAGTCAACAAGCACTGAAGGTGACGTAGTATTGCAATCAGCCTGACATTAGTGCGACAGAAAGTCTGCAGATACCTTGAGGCTAACAGCATTGTCCTGCATGGTGTGCACAGTCTTGTTGCTAGCCTGCAGGGAGGCCTTGACCCCCTCCAGACCCTCCTGGCACCCCTCAGCCTCCGCCCACAGCTCAGACAGCTGCTGCCTGCTGGCCTGGCTTTCAGACTGCAGGGCCGCTGCATCAGCCTTGCCCTGCACTCAACTGCCCTTCATCAAGACTGCCAATTATGCTACAACCATACTGCTGACTATATAAGCAGGCACTGCCCTGTCTCATGATATTTAGCCTTGCTGATTGTTTGATGTGGCAGGGCAGTGGACCACAGACACTCTGCTTTGCATCTGGATCTGCTACATTGTTGCCCACTTCATAGCAGCTGTTGTGCACCTTGCAGTTACACGATGTTGTCAAATGCATGGAGGCGCAGGCAGTGGGGGGAGCATGGCACATATCATGTGTGGCCAACCTCTCAGAAGCAAGAGATTTGCATGGCCTTATTGAGCGCCGCAGTACTTTTTAAACTGCTAAAGGGGAATAGTCTAGGCTGTAAAGAAATGCATACCTTCAGTTTGGTGTCCAGCTGATGCTGCATGGTGGAGTGAAGATGGTCGGCATGCTGCAGAGCCTCCTTGCGCACCTGCCTTGCACTCGCCTCAAACAACTGCATCACAGCTTTGCTGTCACTTTGTCCCTCAAACAGCACAGCAGTATCACCAGGCCAAGTAACGCTGTAAGGCATGTGACTCAGCGTTGATGGGCCATGACCCGCTCAATATTGACCAGCACTCTGCAAAGCCATGCTCAAGGACTGATGATCCAGGAAGCTTGTGCTGTGGATGCACCAGATGTTGTTAGACAGTGGAACTTGTCAGTGTGGATGTGAGCACATGCTCCACATCACAGAGTATGTACTTAAGTCCAAGCCAGTTTGTGCTATGTTTGCACGCAGACCAGCCTAACAAAGTGCNGTGTACTAAGGAAGCACCTGCAGCGGCAGCTGGATGCTAAGCTTTTGCTGGTCACGAGTGTACAAGCAGTAACGTTCAGCCTTGCAAACCCACATCAGGCTACACTGGGAAACGCAAACAGCGTGATGCATGCATCAACATACACACAGCTGCACAAGATTGGTAATGGAGGGATGGGCATCAATTGCGCTGATTAGAGAGGCACACATAGCAAAGGTCAGGATGTGAGATGTTAGTCATACAGCGCNTTACAGATACGCCCCCCTAGAGATAATTCGCCTATTTTGTACACAATACTGACGGACCTAACATATGTTGGAGTCCACACGTCAAGATTGTAAAACAGACCTGTGAATTTTGTTAAAATATGTCAAAATCTATGTCATTCAGGCCTTTCAGTCTAGCCTCATGCTGTAAAACATTGGCCCAACACTGGTTTGCTGCTTGTGCACAGAAAGCTAATGGCACAACAGCTTCACATCATGGTCTCACCTACCCACAACATCTGCTGATGGGGCACATGCCTTGCATTTGCAGCACCAAGAAAAGTTTGAGTGCTCAAATTGCCTATGATGTAGCTGTTAATGCCACAAGCTCATCTTAGGTGTGGATACCAGAACANTTTGCCTGAGGTGGTGTGTCTGCATATTCAGGCGGCTACCATAGGTCAGACTGAAGTTGCATTCCTATTNTACATGAGCTTATGTTCAGCCCTGAAAGGACTTGTGCCTGACCAGAAACAACCTCCTGGCTGCAGGTACAAGGGATCAATGGACGCCCGCAGCTTTCAGCAGCACAGTGCTAGGGTAGCAGAGATGACTGATGTTCTGCTGGCAGAGCGGGCTGCTGCAAAGGCTTCAACAGCTGAGGCAGCTCAGTCTGCAGCAAAGTCGAGCTCGAGCTCAGACCCTCAGTCTTTGCAATCCTCACCATCCCAAGTACCTGCTAGGCTAGAACAAGCAGAAGACAATCAGCCCTCTTTGCTACCAGGAATGCAACATGGCAGCAGCTCTCCACAACAAGATCATGACTTGGCAGAGTCGTTCAGAACAGGCTATGAACCAGCCCAGCCAACAGTGGGTTCTCCTGGGCTTGCTGCTGATAATGCATCAAATGTGTTACGAGGTGCGCACTATTGCAGTACTTGCAATGTCTCCACCACCAGTGCACTGCATCTGCAGACGCACTACATGGGGGCCAAACATCAGCGGCGGATAGCCCAGACCCAAGACGAGGTCACAGCGCAGCATCACCCGCTGCACTGCTCAGCATGTGGCATTACGGCAACCAGCCAAGNATTGCGAGTAACCCCATGACAAAGCGTCTCTTGAACTGCACAAATAAAGAGAGTCAGAATCTCCGAAGTCTGAAGCAGCAACGCAAAGACCCTGTGCAGGTAGAACAGACCTGAGTGATTCAAAGCCTTTGTTCTGCTTAAACTTGCGCAGGGCAGACTGCAATTGCTCTTCACAAGCAACCCAGCCATTACACAGGTCATCATCAACCATGTAGCTGCCACAGTCTTGGTGTTGTGTCTTGCGCGGGTGTTTTGGTATCAAGTGTATGTCATGTGAGAATTGTTGTCGTGCTAGGCTCATGCTACAACTTTGTTGAGTGGATGGCATGACACTGTCCTGACTGGTTCAAACATGTTGCCCAACGTGTTGAAAGGTATTCACATGCTGGATGTTGATGTTTCAGGGTAAGGAATGGCAATGACCAGATCTTAGGCTTGTGTGCTGCACACACGTACGCAGACACCAATTTGAGCTGAGCATCACCAAGTGTCACAGAATAGCGTCAATATGCCCTCTATAGCTTTGACTACAGGCCTAGGTTCTATGCTGTCGCCAGCAGCCGTTGCGCTTGTCTAACAGAGTACAGGTCTGAAACAGAACATGTGCCAGTCATTGGGAACCTCAAAGGATCTTGCTTGCTTACAGCTGGGTAATCTCCTGCCAGCGTGGCGAGTGCAGCAATGCCTGGCAGGCCATCTGGCATCAACGACGATGAGCTACATCAAGATATCAAAATGTCATTTCAGATCTGGGGCTGCAATGTCAAGCAAACGGCGAGATGTNGCCATTGAATGCCCCATGGGGCTCTGAGTTGACTAACATGTCATCATACACCTTATCCAGTCCTGGATATGCATGCCCCCCATGTTTGGACACATCCACACCAATCTGCAGAACACAAAAGGTTCTACATTGTGAATTGCAGAACTGCAGAATTGTAGATCAGGCTGTCATGCCGACCTGTAGGCTCCATAACCAGCAAATGCAAACAGCACAAGGCAAGCACACAAGGGAACACCATGAACATTCTTATCACCACGCTCTGGTGCCATTTGGATTGGCCATTGTGAGTATATGCTTGAGAGAGTAGAAGTCTGCCAAACCAAAGGCCAGCTGATGGAGTGGTTGGCACATGACATGCGTCATGACAGCACATGACTATGCTGTACATGTGCACAGTAGCACAAATCCCACGGCCACGGCAAGAGTATACATGCTCTGTGGCAGCATGCATGCCAAACCCTTGGGTCAGTAAATTTGCGTGATGATCATGCCAGACTATGCGACTTGGCAAAACAATCACAACATGCGGAATGTAGCATGCTTTACCATTTCCTCCTCTGGGGAGATGCGCAGCATCCCAAGCTTCTTGAGTCCCCAGAAGAAGGGCAGCATCATCCCCATGGTCCAGCCAAAAATGAGCAGAATCCAGATAGTGTTGGCACCCAAAATGTGGGGGCTGTCACCCATCCACCAGCCATAGTGCCTTGGGGTCACACCATCAGGGTTAGTCGCACCTGCATGCAGGCACAGCCATTTAAAATTNACCACAGACTTGCCAGTACCACTAGCTTCAAGGTAAAAAGCCCTCACACTGGCTGGGGACACAAGTCAAGCAGCTTATGCAGCTGGAGGGTGGCGCAACACCTTGTGTACGAATGACATCTGGGAAGGCCAGGACAATGGCCACTGAGTGGGGCACCAGCAGGACAATGTTCCAGCACCAGGAGCACCAGGAGGCGATGTCCATCNTCCATGCCGCAGCCTGTCTGCACCATCTGCATCACGTGCTGCAGTGCCGCCCAAGTGCATTGACAAATCATCTTCCATGGCAACTGGGGTTTCCAGACCAGTCAATGCAGTGGTGTCAGGATGGTCTGAAGAGCATATGGCCTTGGGTTCTTGATTGAAAAGAGGCTGTTTGTCGGCAGGTAGCTGCTGAGGTGAGTATTGGGCTGCTGTGTGTGTGCTGTTGTGCAACAGATTTGCGGGGTGCATGTCGGCATCAGCAGGCTGGTAAACTAGCTGCTGCATGCGCTTGCCAGCACGGCGCTTCNTAGTGTTCGTGCCATACACACAAGCACAGTGTACGTGCCACACAACATTGTACACCTTGCCTCAGTGCTCAGCTACCTCAGTGCTGCCTGTGACACCTTCAATCTCTTGACTGAGAACATTCAGCCCTGCCAGTATACAGGCGTCATTGTCAGCAGTGACACGGTCACCGTGTGGAAAATCACTGCAGGCAAGATCTGGTTGCAGGCCTCCAGATGCCGTTATNGTTCACTTTTGTCCATGTGGCGCGGGATACGGTATGCATTGACACTGTGTTTTAAGTCACGCTGAAATACTGTTTGATGAAGCGTTGTTGTTAGGTTGTAAGTCTCTTTCAGATAGCTCCTGTGGGTGACAGTGTGCAGCCTCAGATAGCAGCTCATGTCAACTTCATGTCGGTGCCATACGCTGGCTGTTCTGCCCCAGTCGCGTTTTGAACTCCGTAGAAGACTCAATCCTTCAGGCAGCTATTGCATGCAATGTCAGGGCCAGAAGGTAAGCATTATCTGGAAAGGTTTTAGTAACGAAGGCCCATGTGCTCTAGGCGCAGCTTCGCTTCTAAACCCACCTTCCAAACGCTTGCAAAAACGCGTTGAGCGGGTGTGCAGCTTCGCAGGTTGTCGGATCAACTGCCACCGGTTAAAGTCCACTTACCTGCTGCATCCTGCTGTATCTGCAATCACATCAGTTACTGCTGCTCCCAAAGTCACGCTCNTATGCTTGAGTCATGCATGCCATGTGTCTGATGTGCTGGGGCTGTATGAGCGCTTGTTTGTCAGCCTTGCAATGCANAAAATGCAGCACAGCCCATGTCATCCCTAGGAAAGCCCCCAACAATATCTGCCTGGGATCGACAGCCATGGGGTGTGTTGTTATCCTTTGTTGATCACCCTGACAAGCAGTGATGCATGAATTCAGATTTGCACCTACGCTTTTATTTGGCAGCAACACAAGGCAAACTGAGTGTAGCAGCCATGAATGCCAAGCCTTGATAGATCAGTGGTGTTCCTGCATGAACAGAAAACCCAGTTTCCAACAGTGTTGTATCTGGAGTGTTGTGTCCGGTGTGTGCAGGGAGGTGGACCTGGGGCCTTTCAAGCACAAAATAGATGATGGGCTAGAGTTGCGGAAGGCAGCCTTTGAGTGCATGGATGTGCTGCTGGAGCGCTGCCGGGACTGCATTGACATGCCAGCCTTCATCACACACCTTGAGAAGGGCTTGCAGGTGGGCTTCAGCTCATGCCAACCATTAAAGCCTAAGTTGATTGCCAGCAAGACATCAGCACAAACTGGCTTTAGTGTTCTTTCAAACAACGAGCACACACAGCATGTAGTAGTGCAGGCTTTAATGCATATAGTGCATGATCAGCGACAGAAACAATGTTGAAAGCATGACGTGTCTGGGCACATGTGACACATTTGAACAATGTCTTGTGCCGTGCTCATACATCGTGCTTGTTTGTTGTACAGTCATCACAATTGCTTGGGTGCTGCAGGATCACTATGACGTGAAGATGCCCTGTCATCTTCTTCTTGGCAAGCTAGCAGCTGCAGCTCCTGGGCCGGTGCTGAGCTCCCTTGACAGGCTGGTCACACCACTGGAGAAGACCCTGACCACAAGGCTCCGTGGGGAACCTGTCAAACAAGAGGTGCGATTTACAATACCACTGCCACATGTACAGCATGATCATGTCTTANGATCGGCTGCGGAACGAGATCACCAGGCTGACAGCAGTCAAGGCCTTTGCATCTATCGCCCAGTCATCTCTCCAGCTGGACCTCAGTCCTGTGCTTGAACCCCTCCTGGCTGAGCTGACCAGCTTCTTACGCAAAGCCAACCGCGTCCTGCGTCAGGCATCTCTGGCAGCAATTGAGGTAACAAAACACACAACCCTGCTGCGGTTGCATGCTGAGGGTTTTCTGCCCTGTCAACTTCTTTCCTGCTGGCTGCCTGTGTGGTAGGCTCCGTCACCTGTTGATGTAGCTGGTGCAAAGTATGCAAGTATGCACACATGGCGTACATGATAAACAAGCATTTGCAAGCAGTCAGCACAGGCATTGACATGGTACTCTGAGAGCTTGCACATGTTTAGATTTGACGAACACCCCTATCATACTTCCGACACCCAGCTATGTGCAATCCTTGCTGCACTGCTCTCATCAGCAGCAAAGGTGTAATCAGCAGCAAACTCGCTGTGGCAGCCATCATACGTTGAGAGCGTGCAAATCACAATCGGGGGCTTGAAGCTGCTTGATGTTAGGCCTGTCATGCTGCCTCAGGTTCTGATAGCTGGGCATGGCCAGAATCTGCAGCCAGGGACAGTCCAGGCAGCCCTGCAGGAGGTGGCTCCCCTAGTCAGCGATGCAGACCTGCTCATTGCTTCCCTGAGCCTCTCCTTTTGCACAGTGCTGCTGCAGCAGCAGCGCCAGCAGAGCAGCCTTGTCACCGACAAGGTCCTTCCCGCAGCCATGTCCCTGGCCAAGAGCCCTCTTCTTCAGGTGGGTTTGACCCACACTTGCACAGTGTAGCCTTGTGCTGTACAGCTGCTGGCATGATGTCTCTGTGCTATTCCCCCCTGCATGTCATCAGGATTTGACATGCTTAGCAGTGTTGTGGTCTGCAAAGCCGGATAACATGTGGGTGACTGCCGGCAAAAGCTCAAATGGTGAATGGCAGTTACCTGTCAGCAGATTACTGAGGCTAGCATGTGAACATAGTAGCCATCTTCCAGACATGTAGCCTTCCATTAAATATGGACTCTGTGATCAGCGACAGCAGACACATACAGGAGCACTGACAGGTCATGCAAGGCAATGTTGAGGTTTAGCTGACCCCAATCTGCGTATTGCCCCTCTCAAATGCACACCTGTACTGCTCTATATACACTTACTCGTCAGCATAGCATTGTCAATGCTCATGCTGACGGCTGTCTGCAACTCTGCAGGGCTCTGCTCTGCTGGCACTTAAGCAGTTCTTCCAGACCCTCATCAGCAGCAAGGCCAAGAGCGCGTCCTTCGACACAATGCTTTCAGCACTGCTGTCGGCTGGTCAGGACAGGCAGATAGGCAAGACTGCACAGCACAACATTGCCCAGTGCATAGCAGTCCTGTGCATGTCAGCTGGGGCTAGCCAGACCTCCACCACCATCAAGAACTTGCTGAGCACTGTTCAAGGCAATGAAGAGGTGGCCAGCAGGCTTGCGCTGTATAGCGTTGGTGAGATTGGCCGCACCACAGACCTCAGCAAGTTCAAGCAGCTGCAGGTGACCTCCTGTTGATTGTGCTTATGCAATGACTGATGCACACTGACCTTCATTGTTTTGTGACACTGCTCATCATGCACATCCCCAAGCTGTTGTGCCTATCCCTGAGTGAGCAGCTTGTGCAACAACTGCATTCTGCCTGATGCAGTCAGTTGTGTACAACATTGTAGCAGTGCAGGGACAAGGTCCTCATTGGCAGTGCCTGCCATGACTCAACCATGCGAGAAGCATGTGAGAAGCAGCTGCAGTCAACATGGTTTGCAGGGGAAGCTTGAAAAGCTTCAGCATACTCACCTGCAGATGCTCATGGTCACATGTTTGACAATGAAGCATGGCATGTGACATCTGCAGACGGTTCTGACCAATGCATTGGGCTCGCCCTCAGAGGATGTCAAAGCAGTGGCCTCGCAAGCACTGGGAGGCGTGGCCATTGGCAACCTCAACACATACCTGCCCTTCATCCTCCAGCAGATCCAAAGCCAGGTATGGGACCCAATTGACTGCTGCAATCCTGCCATGTCCAATGATGTGATTTTGCAGCTGACCAAATTCACTGTATCCGCTGTTGAGCTACATGCCAGCGTAATAACATGCTGCATTAGTCCATCTTGACCTGTCCCTGCCAGCATCACAGTAGACACTTCAAAATCAAACTAGAGTATATACCCTGGAGGTGTCACAACCGTATGCTGTAAGCCAAGCTTTTGTTGTCAATATACAAAGATGTCCAGACGGCAGCAAGACAGCAGGAGCCTTGCTAGCGGCTATTGCAACATTGCAAATCAGCAAGTTGCAGGAGTGCACTGTCTGGTGCCATTCGCAAGACTTGCTGTGCAGGCAGAGAATCCCAAGCAGCAGTACTTGCTCCTAAAAGCCCTGAATGAAGTCATCACAAGCCTGGGGCTCCCGCCTGCCAGCGCCCAGCTGCCCGCTGTGCAGCAAGATCAGGTATGCAGCACCCTTTTGGGTTGTTAGACAGACTGCATATTCTTCTGTGGTGTCCTTATGTGCGTTGGAAGGGCGTGCTGCCTGCACATGCTGGGAGTGCGTCATACTTGCACATCTTGTCAACATTCCCACCATACAGGCCTGAGCCAATGAGGTCATAATGCTGCTATGTAGAGTTGGCTTTGTATATAAATCTCTGGCCTGCTCTTTCAAGATGTGCAACCCTAGAGTGAACCTTTGCAAGCTTCTCACAAGACGTTGCTCAGGCCAGCACATAGGCAGCGTGGTACACAAGCATGTCTTGCCGACCGTCTGTCCCTGAAGTGTTGTTTGCTGGCATGCTCAGGTCTTGCAGCTGCTCATGGGCAGCTGCGAAAGCGAAGAAGAGTGCAGGAACATGGTGGCAGAGTGCTTGGGGCATGTGGCTCTGCTGTATCCTGACAAGGCCCTGCCCCTGCTGCAGCAACAAAGTCAGGTGCGCAGCCAGGACGCCCACGACAACCCAACACCAAAACGGAGGCGCACGGTATGTGCCCCTCCGCCTGCGCCTCCCCCAGCCCAACGCTTCTGTGTTGCCTGACCATACACCAGAGAGTCCAGCCATTCGCATGATGTAGCCTTTTCCAGTGTTGACAGGAAAAGGCTGCTGACAAGAAGCTTCCTGCAGATCTGCAGGCTTGAACAGACCCACTGTAGCACATGCGCTTCCCTGCTTATGTAAACAGTAGCTCATGTGACATGGAACATGCTGATCAGCACGCATGTGGCTTCACCTGGTAGTCAGCTTCAGGTCACGTTGAAACGGCCGCTTGCATCAAGATCTTTTCAGTTGGGTTGTCTGCTGGCGGAAGCAGTTGCATAATTCTGTACAAGGATCTCCATGTCTGGCATACACTTGCTCATTTTCTTGCATATCAAAGATCAGCGGCATGTCATGTTCAAGCAAGATCAACACTGAGATGTGTATGCAGCATCTGCAAATGCGTTGCCTCTTGTTTGCAGTAAAGTCATGGAAATATTGCCATCAGCATTCAGATGCATGCTCTGGAGCACGGAGTCAGGGTTCTGCATCAATGACTCAGTGTCACGATGTCCAGCCCAGATACTGCCCAACTCGTTTTGTTGGGGTCATTTGACTGACGCCACACTGTCTCACATACAAACACAATGAGATCTGCTTTCATTCAACCAGGAGAGTCCAAGTTTGCTTAACTGTGGTATCCTTGTAGGCCCCAAGTGGACACATGCGAACAGTGGTGGTTATGGCCATGAAAGCTGCACTGGTTGACACTCCACAGCCCGTGGATGCACAGCTGCACAAGCTCATGCCCAGCATGCTCAACTACATGCAAGATCAGGACAGGTGAACACATGTTACAAGATTCATCACATACATGGTGCATTGCTGAAGTGTTTGTCAGCCTGTTCAGGTGCCTGTTTGTTACATAGCCAGCAATGTGTGTGTATGCTTGCTATCTTGTTTTGGTCTGAACTGCAATGTATAATTCCTGGTGTGATGCACTGGCTTCAGATCAGCAGACTGCGCTTGGGCTGTAGACCCCACGTCATGTCCCCAAAGTTGTATCCTTGTCACACGATCTGTTGTAGCATTACTGTAAATTCAGCACATGCAAATCCCTGTCACTCAGGGCGAAAGTTCAAAGCCAAAACACGTCATACAACCAACCCTGCAACAGCCTGGTCTATTTTATCGACCTGATAAGAGGTGAAGGCCATTTGTGTAAGCTTAGGTGGCACTGTGGCATGAGCGACACAGTAAGTTGCAGACATGCTGCTCACAAAGTATGACTGCTTGTGAGCTTGTCTGCAGGCATGTGCGCAAGGCCGCAGTGCAGCTGCTCAGCACAGCAGCCCACAACAAGCCGGGCCTGATTGTGGACCATCTAGCATCTGTACTGCCCTTGCTTTATGATCAGACTACACTCAACCCAGCCCTTGTCAGGTATGACCTGCCAAACATTCTTTGCAAGCTATATGCATCAGCATACGAGAGCATGACTTGGCACGGTGACAGCAGTTTGAAAATGCAGCACAGCCCATGTCATCCCTAGGAAAGCCCCCAACAATATCTGCCTGGGATCGACAGCCATGGGGTGTGTTGTTATCCTTTGTTGATCACCCTGACAAGCAGTGATGCATGAATTCAGATTTGCACCTACGCTTTTATTTGGCAGCAACACAAGGCAAACTGAGTGTAGCAGCCATGAATGCCAAGCCTTGATAGATCAGTGGTGTTCCTGCATGAACAGAAAACCCAGTTTCCAACAGTGTTGTATCTGGAGTGTTGTGTCCGGTGTGTGCAGGGAGGTGGACCTGGGGCCTTTCAAGCACAAAATAGATGATGGGCTAGAGTTGCGGAAGGCAGCCTTTGAGTGCATGGATGTGCTGCTGGAGCGCTGCCGGGACTGCATTGACATGCCAGCCTTCATCACACACCTTGAGAAGGGCTTGCAGGTGGGCTTCAGCTCATGCCAACCATTAAAGCCTAAGTTGATTGCCAGCAAGACATCAGCACAAACTGGCTTTAGTGTTCTTTCAAACAACGAGCACACACAGCATGTAGTAGTGCAGGCTTTAATGCATATAGTGCATGATCAGCGACAGAAACAATGTTGAAAGCATGACGTGTCTGGGCACATGTGACACATTTGAACAATGTCTTGTGCCGTGCTCATACATCGTGCTTGTTTGTTGTACAGTCATCACAATTGCTTGGGTGCTGCAGGATCACTATGACGTGAAGATGCCCTGTCATCTTCTTCTTGGCAAGCTAGCAGCTGCAGCTCCTGGGCCGGTGCTGAGCTCCCTTGACAGGCTGGTCACACCACTGGAGAAGACCCTGACCACAAGGCTCCGTGGGGAACCTGTCAAACAAGAGGTGCGATTTACAATACCACTGCCACATGTACAGCATGATCATGTCTTATCATCACCAGTCTTTGATGTGTATGCCAAAGTCGCATTTGCCATTTGTTTCTTTATACAAGTAAGCCTTTTGGAGCACCAATGTCATATCCGCACATGTATTGTGTGTCAGGCATGCTTTGATGTCATTCAAGCTGCCCATGCTGGAGGGCTGTTCGCAGGTTGACCGCAATGAGGACATGATCAGAAGCTGCCTGAGGTCCATTGAAGCCGTCAATCACATACCAAATGTCAACTCCTGTGCGCCCTTCAAGCAGTTCATGACTCGAACCGTTCTGGCTGGACCAATGGCAGCCAAGTATGCAGCAGTCAAAGAGGAGCGTGCAGAAGCAGAGGGCGAAAGCATGGACATGCCATGACCTTATGACATCGTGTGTGCAAATGCTAGTCATTGGAGTAGGGCGCTTTCATTTCATGCTGGTATGTACGGAAAATTGTGTATCATAAGTGCTGCGTCTGTACCAGTAACGCCGCTACCTTGCAGAAGTTCGAATGAACATGCATG
This sequence comes from Trebouxia gelatinosa, assembly GCA_000818905.1. Taxonomy (NCBI): domain Eukaryota; kingdom Viridiplantae; phylum Chlorophyta; class Trebouxiophyceae; order Trebouxiales; family Trebouxiaceae; genus Trebouxia; species Trebouxia gelatinosa. The sequence continues at coordinate 2,928,228 of KN805367.1, forward strand.
CCGGTCTGATGGGGACTCGCTCACACTTGGTGGGGGATTAGCCTCATCTGTCAGAATCTTGGTCAAACCGCAATTAGCCATGATACGGCTGCATGCGCGCAGAGTGTCTCGCACAGCAAGTTACGCGAGCTGTATAGATTATACGGCTCAGACTGTGAGTGCTTGTCCCGCTGAATCACGCGAAACAGCGTTTAACAACTGAGACCTCGCACAGACGCGACGTGTACACCTGGACAACCAGCAACTTGCTGAGGCTTGGTGATGCCATATGCAGACCCGCCGTGGATATTCAAGGGCAGGTAAGGGCAGTGCACTGCGTGCGTAGTGATGCCCACGCAGTACTCGCTTCCTGGACAAATAACTCAGGTTTGCACAATGCTGCAGAGCTCTGTACCAGCTTCAGCTTGTGAAGGAAGCAGAGGTGACATTGCTGGCCAATATGGCATTGCTGTCAATGCCATAGCACAGCTACTGTTTGCAGTCGGCAGCCTGGCTTGCATGCTGCAGGCTCGCAAATACACCCCAGCAGAACTTCCATTAGTAAGCCTCTTTGGGTACGTCACGTCGTGTTCACAGTGCTACAACACACTTCTCAATGCAGTGAGCCGCCTTGGCAGCTTTAATCAAGCTAGATGGCAGACTGCAAAACTGCGTTCTTGATGTGGATCAGAGCTCATTGCTTCACCTTACATGACCATATGTGCATTAGCTCAGCTGTTCCCCATGCATGTGCAATGTGCATACACCAAAATCAAAGCATGCACGTCCTGTATGATTGCAGGTACACCTTGGGAGGATTCTATCTAGCTAGGTACTCTGACAGCCCTGTCGGCGCATTTGATGAGGTGAACACAGTGCATTTGTTGTTTTTTGAGAGTATGTATGGTACAACACATGGTAGCTTGTCAGTTTGCCGACCTACACATGTGCGTTCACAGGTGGTGTAGCTGTGGGTCATCTCTGTATGTTCATGCATTTGCTTGCGTACACCGGCACACATCAATTATTGAACCGCACCAGCACTCGACTTATCTGCCTGCACTCGACTTATCTGCCTGCATTGTCTCGCACTCCCTCATGCATTCATGCTTAGCCACAAGCAGAGAGGGTTGACTCATACACTGGCACTGGCAAATGTGCAGTTGGTGGTGATCAGCGGGCTGGTCTGGAATTGGCCCACCTCATGTGCCTGGGCTGCTAGAGTATACGTGAATGACAGGTGACACTCTTGCTGTCACTACGACGCCATGCTGCCGCATGATGTGATCGCACACTGTGATCTGCTGTGAGCACATCAAGCAGAATCACAGCTTGGCATGTGCACATTGCATGGGTGCTCAGCATATGTGTAGTGGACCTCCAAGCCTTGAAGATGCTAGGCAGTAAGACACATCATACAGGCATTTGTAAGATGTGCACTGTGTTTGCCTTTGTTGTTGCACATAGCATGGCCCACTTGCTTGTGATGTTTTGAGCGTGCACCATCTGGGTGCACATTTTGGTTTTGGGCACTGCACAACACCTCTGCTGACATCTGCGGTCTTGATGACTCAGCTAGTGCGCCGCCAAGCATGTTGCTGGTGGCATGCTGCAGCTCTGCGAGAGCCCATGGGCGCAAGGATGTGGGCCTGCCGTCCAGGCTAGCAACCTTCAAGACCGGCAGCCCTCTTCCTCACAGAAAGAAGCTAAGCTGGTGGCAGCAGCCCTACTCAGGTAGGCATTATAGCATCTATGTTTATATTAAGTATTTGTATTTTGGTATTACTGCTGTGGAGCCATACCCTTCACCAGTTGCCATTTTTAGCGGGCTTCTAGGGTGGGTGCAAATGCCGACTTGTCCAGCCAAAAAGAAAGCACATACTTGTCCAGCCAAAAACAAAGCACAGGGACCCTACCCCCTGGGCCCCTTCACCCCCCTCCCCACACCTTATGCCACCTGCAACCTGGTTGCCCGCTCAGCTTGGCTCATTTAGCAAAAAATTGGATGCTTCAGCAATAGCGCTTACACAAGCATTGCAGCACTGGAGTAGAAGTGTGTAGGTTGCAAGCAGGTTGATCAGGCCATCAGGCAGCTGCCTCCTTGCTGATGTTCTGTACTGCTTCTGTAAGTCAAGCAGGTTTGACCCATTAGTAAGTCAAGCAGGGCTGAACCAATGCGGCCCATCAGTAAGTCAAGTAGGCCGAAATCAATGCGGTCCATGAGAGGCTCCTGCCTAGTCTCAAGAGCACTCATAGCTTCACATGGGCTGAGGCATCCAGTGTTCCAGTCACAAGGCTTATGTGTTCGGCCTCAACCCCACTCACGCTGCTTGTCATGGCCGGAAGGTCTGCCATCACGTTCTCCTCAAGCTGCATGCATGATTCAAAAGGCAGCATTCCTTTGCTTGACCTTCACAGAGTCCAGCAACCTTAATAGGGCTGTCCATGGTGGATGGCATGCAGCGTATATGCCACATGCAGGGTCAGCTTTTGACCCGCCAGAAAGCATCTTTACGGGATGTTTCCGGAAGCGATGTGGCAATACCCAGCAGGCAGGCTAAAGGGGCAAGGTTGGCTTCCAACTGTGTGTTGCATGCAGGCCAATTCAGCTCACCAGGAGTGCTCCAGCAGCAGCAAAGCAGTGACACAGTGAGCAGCATAGTGATCTGGAGTTGCAAGCGCATGCAAGGCAAACAGGCAGTCTGGTTTCATCTGTACGTATTGCATGTAGGCCAACCAAGCTCGCAAGATGTGCTGGAGCAGCAGCAGGCTGATGACGCCGTGAACAGCATAGTGATCCGGAGCTCTGAGATCATGCAAGGCAACAAGGCAGTCTGATTTCAGCTGTCTCATGCATGTAGGTCAACCAAGCTCGCACGACGTGCTGGAGCAGCAGCAGGCTGATGACGCAGTGAGTAGCATCGTAATCAGGAATGCGGAGAGGAGGCACTGGGCGCAGCCCTGGAAGCGGAATGGAGAGCAGATGCAGCAGCCTGTCTGCACACTGCATCTGCCTGATGNATCCACTTTTTCATGCATGCTTGGCTGTCTGGCAAGGTGCATGCATGTGCAACAGCACATCAGCAGGATACCTGTTGGGCGGCAGGCTTGGCTACTCCATCAAGCCAGCCTAGCTGATACACCCCCATCGTCCTGAAGGGGATCCCTGACAGCACATCTCGGGATACCAGCGCCTGGTAGGTGGGGTGGCGCAAGTGTACATCAATCTGCTGTAGGTGTTCAGCCACATGAACCTTGCTGTGGATGCTGCCCAGCTCCTGCTGACAGTAGCTTTGCAATGCCTTTGTAGCCTGCCCAACAAGAAAATCTGACTTTAGTTTCCCAGGGCTAAGTCAAATGGATACCTGACTTTACTTTCCCAGGGCTGAATTCAAGTGTACTGTGTTGAGATGCATGCACATCCCGTACATGAGTCTGGCTGCTGCTTTGCAGTGCAATGTTGCATGTGACCAGTTGCTGTGCAGCTTGGTTGGGGCACAACTGGGTTTCACAGGCACAGCAGCACAACATCTACNGGGATCCCTGACAGCACATCTCGGGATACCAGCGCCTGGTAGGTGGGGTGGCGCAAGTGTACATCAATCTGCTGTAGGTGTTCAGCCACATGAACCTTGCTGTGGATGCTGCCCAGCTNATGTGTTTTTCAAGAATCAGATTACTGGGTGAAGCAGCAAGTCTTGTAGGAACAGAGCAAGCTTATAAGCTTTCTTGCTGAATCGAATGCATTTGCTCCATCTTGTTGCCATCACATCAGCATTCGTTTTCCTTCCAGAGTTATGACGCCAAACATGTTGTTTCATGATGCAGGATCAGGGGAAACGAGTGCTACGGTGGTGTACGCAACTCTGGCAATGGCCTGCCACCGTTTGCATTGCAGACAGCATACCATCGAGGCTGGTAGCTCTGCCATGATGGGGCCATACTCTAACCGAGGCATCTATACTGTGCAATTCTGATCCTGATTNAAGCTTTCTTGTCTCAGACCTGTCTTTGGTGGGTATTGAGGGCCAGAAACCTGACTGATGGGCACATTGATGAATGATATATTACCCAGACCAGAGTAGCAGGCTAAGCGAAACACTGCTTCTGCAAACCTCATCTCGGGTAATGAGACAGATTTACTGAACATGTGCCTGTTCTTTCTGTTCTTTCCCTGACGCCCAAGGAAAATGGTCAATACAGGGTATCATTCACACAGACATCACCACAGTCATATGCTGTAGGACCTGCAGAGGAAAGATGGCTCAACAAAGAATGTTACATACCTCCAGTCTGTCTGTGAGAAGGTACGGATGCGCCATGCGCCAGCTGAGCGGGCGAAACTTCATGACTGAAATGAAGCGTGCCAGATTCAGAACCTCTCGCTTCATATACTTGCCGTTCTTCATGCCACTCAGGTAAAAGAGCTTTGCACCTGCACAGGATGCCAGCAACATCAGGGGCTGCAGCCCGCATAACACCGACAACAGCTCTCAGGACAGATTAGCACTGTATCAAGACAGACGCACAGAACTGTCCTGATTGTGTACTGCAGTGACTGNACTTTGCAATCAGGTCGGGCTTCCTTCTTCAAGCAGAGCTGTAGGCACCAAATTGCTGTTGGGGCAAGGACTCACCAGACAGCCCTGAACTCTTCCCGTGCAGAAGCAAGCCTTGTTTTGAGGTTCGGCGTCCTGAACACTGCATGTGCCAACACCAGGCAGCTTCCTGCAGCATATTTGAAGGCTTGTACTTTTTAGGCCTGACAAGCTTGAGAGTGAAGGCATGCGTACTACAAGACCATGNGCTCATAACAACACCTCACAGGTTTATCAGAGACTTGCAGCTGCTAGTGTGGCAGCACAGATGGAACAGATTGCAAAAGCAGCATACTTTACATGAAAGTGCTGTGGCAACTTATTCAGTATGTTTGCAATACGTGCTGTGGCAGCAAGCAGGGTTGTGACTGTCAGGTGATGATTAAGCAGCNAGCGCAGATCAGGTTCGTTACGACATGTTGCAGAAATGCGTAGCACTGGCGCTCAACTATGACTCGTGTCAGCCTCTTAGACGTGTCGAGACTGTCCAACACGGCACAACACGGCTAACTTTGAATTCTGCATGTGAGTCATGAGCGCATTCATGCGCATGACTTAGTAGTAACGCTAGAACAGGTGTTGCCTGATCAGGCATCTGCCCAAACGTGCNCATTCCTTGCCATTGCTTTTCACAGCCAAATGGCTGTGTTGCCCATGCACACACTGGGTGAGGGCAGCCGCTACTGAACACACAGTGGACGGGTTGAAGCCTTTGTGAGGCTCATCACGAGGAGGGGTCTGGCAGACACACCTTTCCGCGAGCCAACTTGGCTGCTTGCTTCTTCACAGTAAGAGTGCGAGCAGCCAGCGAGTCTGCCAGGGCTGCCTCCCTTCTGGAGTGGGCTGCCGCCTCCAGCTGCAGCTGGCCTTCCAGCTCCTCAACCTCATTCAAAAGCTGATTCTTACTGGCACGGGCAGCAGCCAGGGTGTCCTGCATGACAGACTTATATCTGCACAAGCAGTGTTGCCTGCAGGGGCTGCAATACCCTGTGATGCATCCAAAAAGCAGTGTCAACTACTGAGCATAAGCCTCTGCCACAAGATTTGCCTTCAGGACACACTGTCACACTGTTCAGTCAANCCGCACAACACAAACCACCAAGCGCGAGAAGCCCAGCATAGTTTGGTATCATACTATTGTGCTTGCGCTGCGTGAATTCATCCCAGCCAGGAACGCTGTTGTTGAAGCAGTCCGCCTGCTGGACGCAATGATGCAAGCTGCTGTCCTGCGCCGAAGATTGCCAAGCACATTGTTGCCAAGCGCGTGAGCAAGTGCGTTGAGTACATGACTCAGTCAGTTTCCGACTCGACTACGAGCTCAAATCGTCTCTTGAGCCTAGCAGTACTACAAGAGTATCTTGCAGAGGCGTTCTACAATTACCCGGAAACGAGGGTTTTGCACTCGCACTCGTTCAAACTCTCGGAAAGCATCGAATGCACATCGTTTCAGAACCTGCGCTGGAACGCTTTCGCCGCTGCTTGCGAACCAGTGCCACCCCACGCATTCTTGCAATAGCGACGTGACATCGTACCAGGGCCGCACAAAACAGTGAGGCGACATAAGCCGCTGCAGAGATCCTGCAAAGCTGTTCCTCCTTCCCGGCAGGTAGCAACGCTAGTCCCTGTGATCATCGCGAGCGGACTGGTATCGCATCTCTTTGCGGCTGTTACCAGGTCGAGCCCGTCATGAGCAGCCTCGGCTCGGCAGGGGAGGAGGACAGCGAGATCGGAAGCTGGAGCTCGGACGACGATATACCACTTGCTCTGTCAGGTGTCGACCATATACATGAAAATTACATGCGTTCACAGGGTTTTGAACATGGCGAGATTCGGCTGCATTGTCCAGTCTGTCAACAAGTCCAGANCGCATCAGAGTGGCAGTGAGACGTGTCAGGGCGACGGCTCACCGAGTTTGGCTGCTGCCTAAGCAGGTATAAAATGGTTAGCGAGTGTGAAAATAGGTTGAAAATAGGCATGCTCTGTTCTGCCAAAGACTGATGGATGCAAGGCATGGTGTCTGTCAGCACACTGCAGGCAATAATGTGCAATGCAGTTACGTGCATGAGCAAGTGCCCCTGGTCACATGCTCTTTCACAGGTCTAACACTACTGAGGTATGCAATACTTGGTGCCTGCCTTGTGCAGGGTTGAACTGTCAAGTTCAACATCTACAAGCAAAGCATTCATCAAATCCTTATTTGACCATGAGAAGTTGCATTTGAAATAGTCACCAGGCAATGTAGAAGCATAAATCTTAAATGAAGCAGCTGTAATTGTAGCACCAACTGCATTTGTCTATGATCTTACCTGTATACATTGAGTAGGGGCACAGCACACTGGCTGTAGCTTCTTGGCTGTAGCTACACACAGGTCCTGATAGAAAAGCTTGTGCGCTGCAGGCACTCCTTGTACAGCTGCCGCAGCTGTTGGTGTTTATGATGCTGCTGCCAATGTTTCTGGTGCAGCTGCCAATGNATTGGAATGGCCGGGCTGGATCGCACAACACACAGCTATTGCTTTTTCAGCTTGGAAAACGTGATGAAATGTTTTGATGCTGCCTCTGGTTAATTTGCAATTGCCATGATTCCCTTACCATCTCCCCTGACCTGATACACAGCCTTCTAGGTACCTTGTCACCTTCCAGTCTGGATTCTGCGTTTGTGATCACTACAAAGGTTGAAGACACAATGACAACAACTATTTCGACAGTTTGGTCACTGATCCTCTCGCCAGAGACTTCATCCTGAGTTGTACTCAGTCGACTACAAATCCAAGAAGGGGAGGGGGAAGGGGGGGTTTACTGCGGGTGTTACTAGGCCACTTATCCATAACCAGCTTGTACCGTGGTAAAACTGAGAACCTGCGGGGTACCATGGCCAGAAACGCTGCCAAGCATTCAGTTCGAACTGCAGCTGCTGCCCTACAGATTTGGGTGATGGAGCTGTAACAACTTCCTCAACGCCATCAACCTCATCATCATTAGTAGCTGTGCCGGTGTCGGTAAATATAATGTGCTCACAACCTCACATCAGTGGCCTGTTGAGTGCTACACAAGCTTACAGTACTAGTGTCAGGTCAAGAATAGACTTCACAACAGCAGTCCGCGTGTGACAGCGTCGTGAGACTTCAAACGAGTCTTGCACAGTGTCACTTTCCACTGCATCCATCAGATCTGTAGTTGACAAATGGTGTTTCACTTTACCGTGTACAGTGCGTGGAAAGGCAGTGCTGAAAATGATGCCATTGACTAGACATGTTACAACGACACTCCGTCTCTTCAGGGTTTTCTTCCTTTGTCATGACAAGTTACAAGGTTGTTTACAAAGTGCACCTGGCAAGGCAAGGCTATTTCTGACACAAAGGGTTGCCTGCAGCGCTTGACAGTAGAGCTATTTTGCCATGATGCTGGGCATGGCACCCGACTATGACCATCTCATGGTCATCCAGAAAGTCGAGGTGTTTGAGCATGCTCTGGACTCCACGTCAGGTCCGCCAACCCACACCTGATCTGGCACACAAACGCCCAACTTGCTTCTTGTTTACAGTTGCCCATACCTTTATGTTTCACTGCCTTACTTCGTGTCATGGTATCACTATTCCTGTGAACACAGCGTAGCACGTCTGCAGCATGCTTGTTGCAATATGTGCANACGCCTTTGCTGTCCAACTGCAAGCTTTCACATGGCGAAACACACTAGCACAAAAGTACAAGCAACTGGAAACACAGCAATGGCAATCCCAGCCAGCTCAGCCCTATCTGCACATTGAAGGTAAANGATGCTGCCACGATCTTGCAAGCTCGAACGAAAGAATGGCTGGCAAAACACGCCAAGCGACTTCCTCTGCCGCCCTTGTCTCCAAAGGTTTTAGCTTTCGTTAGGGAATGGTACTACCTTGTAGACACAGACGGCTCTGGCGAACTGAGCTTGGACGAAGTTGCTGCAGCTATGCAGGTGATGCTTGAAGTTGCTCTCTGCACAACAGCATACTGCAGCTCAGCTGTTGCTGCGATACAGGCAGAGCTGTAGTATGTGTCGACCCTATCTGGAGAAACGTGGAAAATGCATCTGTCCCAGGTCAAATTCAAGAAACATGTTGCTGCTTGGAGCTGACATGGCAGTTTGGCCTGCAGGAGTCAGGCATTCCATACACTACACAGACAGTGAAAGAGCTGTTCAACCTGGTTGACATTGATGGCAGTGGCATCATGGAGTGGTCTGAGTTTGAGACCTTTGTGGCGAATGAAATACAGGAGGGCAAAAGCTTTGTGGATGGAGAGTTTGTTTTGCCTTCAGGAGCAGGCATCCAGTTTGCTGCTATGGTTGATGTTCTCAGGCGCAAAAGCCGTCTGAGCGCCATCATGAAGGCAAGAATTTGTACACTGCACAGCATTGCCTGGCATGTGCTACAACACAGTTTGGTCATGAACACCTGATGTTCATTTATTGCCTGCTTGTGCACACATAGCTGGCATCATGTGGACTTCTGGACGCAGAGATCATGACTATTAATTCAGCGACAGAGTGCTATGAGTATGCCCACAGTGAATCTGTTGTAGTGCTGAACACATTCTGTATGTGATCTCTGCTGATTATCTGACACTGTGGCCAAGTTGTGAGATCCAGATGTGTTGCAGGGAGGCAACACAAGGGAGCTGACAGTCAACAAGATGCGAGAGGAAATTGAGTCACATGCCTTGTACGAACTGACTGCAACGCTGGCAAGGTCCACAGGCAGCCGTAGACTGCCAAAGCTGAAATCACTCCTCAGCAACGTCAGTGCACTGACCTTATCTCGGCAGCAAACCTCACCTCAAGCTACCCTGCAGCTGTTACACACACTCAGCACTGCTGCTGCTTTACCTCAGGTCAGCACATCAAGCAACATCATCCCCAGTCAGATCAGCACATCAAGCAACATCATCCCCAGTCAGATCAGCACTGCATCTAGTAACGTTACACGTGCATCAGCAGTGCACAGAAAGCTCAGCTATGAATCTGAAGCAGCATGCAAACCGGAGAAGTTGCATACAAAGGCTCAGTCAGCTTGTCAGGGAAGCATTGGACATGGCACAGATGTCATGTCCAGGGAGGCAATGCTCCTCTTTGGGCGCAGCAAGTATGCCAGCGCTTTTGCTCAGCNCAAACCTGTTCAACAAGCCAACCATGGGCCAACTCAAGAACAAACAGCAGCCCGTTGCTGCACAACCCAAGGCGAGCACTCCAGCAGCCAAGAGCGACACCATCGCTGCCGTCGGAAGTCCCATCAGACCAGATGCCAGCACATCAGACAGCTTCTCAAGCAGGAAATCAGCAACTATCAGGGCTCCTGAACAATCAGGTCTCACATCCGTTTCTTTATGTACCTTCTCATGTACTGCGTGCATGAGCCTCCACAATTCAGTGTGCTCATTGCCTGTCATGCATGCGGTCTAGAAAGCACAGTGGTCCCTCCAAGTCTGCATGTCTTGCCAACATGCCAATCTCCACTGCTGCAAACTTACTCACAGGGTCCAAGATGGATGATTTGGACAACTTCTTTGGATCAGCGAAATCTTCCGCAGCTCCCAGCCCTGCCCCATCATACCCAGCCTCCCCAGCCAACATGGCATCCCCAGCTGTAAGCCTTGGGATCCCCAACGACCAGAATGATTTCGACCTGTTTGGCAATGTCGGTTCCTCTTCTTCAGCTCAGCATGCTCAGCACAGCCAGGCATCAGCAGCGGCTCCCAATCAGGCACAAAGTGGTAGCGTTGATCCCTTTGACCTATTTGGCGAGGGTTCCACAGTGCCTGCATCGGCTGCTGTCCAGGCGAACCAAGCTGGTGTGTCTGTTGATGACAGCTTGTTTGGTGACGTGGGAGGCTACCAAGGTAAGGTGTGCGTGCATGAAGCCATGAACATGCATGATGCACCAAACTTGCTTNAGCCCTGACAACTTTCTGTTGGAACGCAAGCGCAATACAACACATAACAGCGGGCTGCCCCTGCACAGGGTGTGTGGGAGAAAGATGAAATCCGAAAGGATGACTCCTTCACCGCCTTCGAGGAGATTTTGCAGCTTGCCCAAGAGCAAGAAGTTGACCTCCTGTTGCTTGGTGGAGACCTATTCCACGACAACAAGCCCTCACGCAGCACCATTGTCAGATCAATTGAGCTGCTGTCTAGATACAGCTTGAGTGACCGCCCAGTAGCATTCCAGATTTTGAGCAACCAGTCCCAAAACTTTGTCAGTGGGTACAGCTTGCAACCCCTGTACAGATATAACTGGCCATATCAAATATACAAGGCACCTGCAACTGTGCAGGGGCGTGAATTTTGAGAACAACAACTTCAATGTGGGGTTGCCTGTGTTCACTATACATGGCAATCATGATGATCCAGCTGGGACAGATAACCTGTCAGCTGTAGATGTCTTGTCAGCTTGCAACCTTGTCAACTACTTTGGGAAAGCTGTAAGTAAGCACACAAACCCTTATGACTGCATCAATGACTTGTCCTGAGAGTCAGCATGCCATCATTGAATGCAGGCTCTTAGTGGGTCTGGAGTAGGCAAGATCAAGATTGCTCCGGTTCTAGTGCAGAAGGTGGGTCTCTTCAACTGTGGCTGGCTGCATTGGCCAGTGTAGGTGCAGTTTACTTCATCATCTTGGATGCTAATGCAGGGTGAAACAAAGGTTGCCCTGTATGGCCTAGGTAACATCAGGGATGAGCGGCTGGGTCGCATGTTCCAGACGCCTGGCTGTGTGGAATGGTGAGAAAAGTTGTGCACATTTTTGTGCATTTGTTGTTGTTGCACATCACCATTCTGAAATGCATGCTGTACTTCTGGGCTAGCACAATACATGATGCACATTATACCAGCCGGTCAGCACTGGGCTTCAGCTCAAGTCAATTGTACCCTCTTGTTTATGCTCGCTGCTAGACATGGAGCTACCACACAGTCAACTGCAACAATCAAAACATCATGCACAGTAAGTTCAGTGAAAGCCTGATGCCAATATGTTGCAGCGCCACCCACACTGACACAGTCTCAGCCTGCAATTATTTTTGTACTGATTCCCAATGTCTACTTGCAGGGTACGGCCAGCAGATAGTCCAGGTTACCCAATTGATGCATGGTTCAATGTCTTTGTTTTGNTGCATGGGGACCAGGGTTTTTGATGAGTCACAAAACGGGAGGGCCATTGAGATAAGCACAGCGTGCATGCATGCAGGAGTCAGCACAGGCCAGGGGGCCAGGTTGTGTGCATGATGGGAAAGGTGAAGGCATGACTGACCAGCCTTGGTGGTCCATGAACTGGCGCAGCAGCTCAATGGGGGCCTGAGCCCCGTACTCCTCCACCTGGGGCATGTTCAGGTCATCCACCAGGACCACCTGGTGCTTGCCAGTGGGGGGCCCATACACCCCCTTGCGCCGCCTCTCCAGCCTGCCGTCTATGATGTCCTGCATAATATGGGTACATTCCCATCTACAGCAGGCGAGCTTGTAATTTTGATGCTCAATCATATGCAAACACACTTTCTGGCCATATGATGGAACTCACTCAGCACATTCTAATGGGCTATATATGTGAAGATGCTTTTGCAGCATAGCTTTTGGCGTATAGAGACTTACTGTTGGGCATGCCTGAGCAGTGGGGCACCAGCTAGAAGTGAATTGGCATTTGAGCTGTCAGTATGTCAAGTGAGCTTTGGCTGTACATGCCAGCAGAGGGCTCAGCAATCTTGTGCAGCAATAAATGTAGGTGCACATTGCGTTTCTGCGACTTCTGCGGGAGCAGCAGCATTGCCGTGCTGTCAGCACACAAGCAACAATACTGATTNGCGGATGCTTGCTTGTCCACAGCAGCGGCCGCAGCTCCTGCGTTGTTGGCAGTTGGCGGCTGGGCAGAAGCTGTGACTAATGGCTTGCTGCTGATAGGTGGCGCAAGCCCAACAGGCACGGCCTCCATCTCTGAAGTGGGGCGCCCCAACATGTCCATCTTTGGACGCACTGACATCACCACACCTTGCCTGGGAGCCACCTCAGCAGTTTGCTGACCACTGCTGCTTGCCGCTCGCCCTGTAGCACTGGGCTGTGGTGCACTGCTTGTGGTTGCTACAGCTGTGGTCTGGGTGTTGGCAGGTGCCTTGTCAGCAGCAGCAGGCTGTGACCGGCTGACACTGCTGGCGGCGACAAGTGGGGCAGCAGCAGATGCTGAAGCTGGCAGTGTGATCGGTCGCTGTACAGCAGTATTGCGTGGCTTGCCAGTGATGTCAATGGCAGACCAGATGACAGGCTTCCTGACAGTGCTACCGGGCACAGGCCTCCCAGCTGCCTCTGCATCTGTCTTGGGGTTCTTGGGGAAAGCAGCTGCTGCAGCAGCTGCAGGAGAAGCTGACAGCAGTGGAGAAGGACCTTCAGGCTGCTCAGGCAGAGCAAGGCAAAGACAAGGATGCTAGCCCAGAGGAGCTTGCACAGCTGAAGCAAAGTCTGCGCAATTGCTTGGGCTGCAGCTGCATCTACAGGCCCCTCTGCACCCTCCTCGCCCTCTATGGTAGTAAATCTCAAAATTGCCGCCATGTTGTGCCATGATCTGCTTGATTTCCTGCACGTCATATTCAGCAAGGATGCAGCACATGGAAGGGAACCAAGTGCATGTTGGCTGCAGGCAGGCATGGCAAATGGCACACATACCGACTGTGATGGAGTTGTGAAACCATTGACCATGACACTGACGCCACTGAACAAATTAGACACAGCCAAGCCACTTGCATCCCCATAAGCCATAGCAACTGCNAGATTATTTGATACCATGACAACAGCAAAATTGTTGTGCACATAGAGGAACTTGCTAGATCTTACAGACATGGCATTCTACAAATGCGTCTGCCAACAGTGGTTGTGGTCTTGCACGCATAAACAACCACAGCACTGTCATTTGCAACTCAACTCTGCTAGACGACACCTGCAAAGACCAATCAGTTTACACATGATGAGGCAAGCAACCTACCTGAATGACATCAATTGGCTTGGCCGTGGGCCAATCAGGGCGCTGTGTGAGCGGGTACACATGAGTGAACCAGCTGANGTGCAGGTCAACAAAGGACTGAAGCATGTTGCATTAACAATTCACCGAGTGGGTTGATTCGTGACCTGATCGCTGATCACGGATCAGGACTTACTTGGCTGTACCATCGAATGCCACTGTCAGGTCATCATACATCCATACACAGTCCCATTGCGACCTAATGTTGGGGATGTTACGTCTCCACCCAGACTGCACAATCAATTTTCGTGGGTAATATTTTCACAATTGCAACTCAGTCATGCTATCCTGCGAGGTCAAATTAAGGTCTGGACTATCTGAGTTGCTAAACCCGGGAACTGCTCTACCAACGACCTGTGTGTCTTGCACACTGGTGATAGCCAGATCTTGAACAACAGGAACGGACTGATCAGACATTCCTGNTTCATGCACAGAATACACTCAAAATCATCTTGGCGCTCTGCTATGCGTGCCCTGAAGACCAGCACATAAATTTCAGTTCACAACAAGGTGCTGCAAAGAACAGACAACATAGAAGGGGTTCAGGAGGCCAGATTCTGTGTATGTCTACTTGAATCCCGTTTGTGCAAGGCATGCACTAGTACAACACAGTTTGTATGCTAATCAAGCAAAAAAGGCACAGCAAGCTGAGACAGCGTCACTCACATAAAGAGTCATAAATTGGCATGCAGTGCCTCATATGTGCAAAGGTCATACAGCCACAATATAGTGTGCGCAGTGTTGATGACCAGGTGTGCTTGTGCACAGTATGGCATGCTCTCATGTCATGNTATGCACCTGCCTTGACATGAGTCGCATGCACATGGCACCTCCAAAAACCCTACAGCAGCATGTATTGTGCCATGNGATCTTCCAGGTAGCCTAGGAAGTGCTTCATTCTAAGCCTGACTGCATAGCCATCATCATCTGCTCCTACCTGCATGGAGACATAGCATGCTGATCACAGCTCTGCTCTTATTTTGACTTGACAGTTTGATCACCAGAAACCCCAGTAGCTGTGATCGCATTACATGCATGCTTGCATAGTCTACTGATGTCAGTCAAACTCGTGTTCGCCCTCACAATGTGGCCTCTTACATGCTTGCTTGCTATGCCTCAACTGTTTGGGGTTGCGGACACCTGGCCCTACCAACAGGTAGCGCTTGTACATGAGTCAAGCACTCAAAAGCAGAGTAGTATCTATGGGAAGGGCTTGCCAATACACTTTGTGCAGGTAGTGTCCCAACAGCATGCATAACAGCAGGCATGTGTATGCTGTGCCAGAAGAGAGCACAGTGCTTCTGATGTACGAATGCAAAAGCCTTATGCGGACCTTGAACTTATGCTCAGCAAACCGCTGTGCTAGATCTGCCTTGTTCCACAGCTTGGATGCCTGCCAAGCATCTTGCAGTCCAGTGATGACAACTGGTATGCCTGGCTTCTCATATAGCTGGACAAACTCTTCATGAGACATGATCTGCAGTCAATAACAGCAGACATGATTGGGCAGGATGCAACGCGTCTGCAAACGCAGCTCTGTATCAAATTGAATTTGCAGCAAGCACACAACTATGTCGCAACATCTGCAGCTGCAGTCAGGCATGTATGTACGCACGTTACCGAGCAAGAGACAGCAAGTGCTTGTAATTTCGCGACAGGATGTTGCAAAGATCAAGACACCCATAGTGAGACAGCGAGCTACAAGGCGTACCTTACTATCAACTCTTGCGACAGTGTCAGTGATGCCTGCCAGAGAGCACACATTGGTCTGAGCATATGCATGCTTTTGCCTGCAGGATACAGTGGACACAGTGTAAATGGCAATGTTGCTGCACAACACAAAGCAGGCAAGCTCTACAGCATCACATGTGCGCACCATTCACCGCGAGACACGCTCAACTCACTCCTGGAAGCCCTCTTGGCTGCCAGAATTCTGCGCTCCTGACGCCTGCAATGGTGTATGGAACTCAAAATTGTCCAAGGTGAGGCTGGAGCNCCCGACCATCCGCTTTGTGACCTGTCAAAGACATGGCTTTGGCATCTGTGGGTATGGGTAGCAGCATGCATGGCGTTGATCGCCAGGACTTGACTTACAGTGATTGCGACTGGCTCAAGTCTCACAATTCATNTCGGTACAGCTCCATGATTTGTCAGACCTGTGCAATGCCAGGCAAGTGACGTCAACATGCGTGATGTGCAGACAGAAGCTTTACAGGTCGCATTGGGCAGCCATGGCATAAATTGGCCAGAAGTTGTAAAGACAGCGTGTTGTTTCTCCATCTTTCTGTGCTGCATGTGTGGGCCTTTGTATGGGCAGTCACATGCAATGATCGTGCCAAGCTTGGCAGCATTCTCCGTTGGAGCCCGCCTTCCTGATACTTCATCACAGGTTCTCGCCATGCTGTTTTGGAAGCTTGGCTACCAACAAGGCGGACTTGACAACTCCACCAAACCATCAGCTTATTGCAGGTACTTTCGCATTTGTATCATCCTTGGATAGTGGATTTTCTTTTGCTAGTGGGGGCAGCCTTGGCAGTGGGCGCTTGGCTTGGTTCAGGGATGGGGATCTTGTGGTGGCCGCTAAGGACGAGCCCCATCCTATTTGGAATCATGCTCACAGCCATTGCATTCCAATTTGGGACTGAACACAATCAATTGCGGCTGAAGGTCTGTGACTTTGCAAGTACTTGTATACTGGCTTGCAATCAAATCCATGGTGGCTTGCGTCCAAGCTGAAAGTGCGCTTGCCTGCAGAAACAATGCTTGGCTACAGATCCTTACAGCACACTGCGCATCTGGTCCCAATCGCTTGGCTGGTCATTTCTTGTGGCTGGAGGCAGCCTGGCCGTAGAGTCAGATTTCCTTGGGAGATCGGTGTTCTGGACAGCCCTTGCAATGGGGGTGTTGCCTGTGCTGGCATATTTTGTTGGCAAAGCAAAACCATCTGAAGCCTTTCGTGCCACTACCTTCCCTGCGTAACTGTGCAGGTAAAACAACTGCATGCTCTACCTNGCTGAGTGCACGATTATTGCTGTGTCCAGTAGCTAATTGCCGATGCCAAAGTGCGGAGGCGCAGACAAGCAGGTAAGCGGCTTGCTTGCCACTCCACACCTTGGTCTTGACAAGTAAAGTAGCTACTGGACAAAGGAATAACCATGCGCTCAGCTGCGCTAGTTCTGGCCAGAATTCATACTACTGGTCAGGTGCTATGTCAGCATGCTACTGTACATGCATGGGCCAGCTCCAAACAAGTCTGCACATTCTGCTGACAGGGTCACAGGGCAGCAGATGAAGTGTATAATGGGTAAAACGGCACTGTGGTTTATTGTCATGTTCTAAAACAAGCAGGTAACTGCAACATCAGTCAGCATGGAATGCATGACTGACCATGTCAATGACAACCAACTCTACTGCATGAAATCTCCTGACATATCACCAAGTCAATTTGTCTGTGCATGCATGTGAGCAGAATTGCGAGCAANGTCATGTTGACCATGTAGTCAACTTTGACTTCCCCTACAATCCCGTGGACTATCTGCACCGCACTGGCCGAACAGCAAGGGCAGGGCAGAAGGGCAAAGTCACCAGCCTTGTTGCCAAAGGGGACCAGGTACTGGCTGGCAGAATTGACCAGGCCCTCCAGCAGGGCTTGCCCATGGATGAGCTGTCAGCAGACAGAAGGTCTCTGCCACCAAATATGAGGTAAATTTTTGTCTGCAAGGCAGCGCTTGACAGCTCTGCCAAACCTCAGTCAGCCTAGATGTGTTGTTTTCTGGCCTGGGTCATGTGGGAGACATTGTGCATGGGTTGGTGACAACTTCGTTGCTTTCACTGTAGTAGTGTATGCATTGCGGATTCACCTCAGGTCGAGGGGTTGCATGATGGCATCTGACAGCATCCTATGTGCAGCACTTTGCTGAGAGAGGGCCTATTCAGCACAGGTTGGGCATGTACAGCCTTTGCATCATGGTACGTGCATACCCTGCATCTGCGTATGGCCACTATGGGTTGTTATGTTTGTGCTTGCACAATTATTGCTTGCACAGCATGCATCTGTTATGCCAACACGCTGGGCTCCTGAGCCGCATCAGCGCAACACCTAATGTTGCCTGCAGGCCCAAGCCTGAGACTTNAAAGACGATCATGAATGCAAACATGAGAGCATGCAGGCATCAGCACTGCTACCTAGAACCTTTGCCAGCTTGTCACAATTCACGCCATGAAACATGTGACCAACAGCTTTGCCCTTGCATTGCAATTTGCAGACTTGCCTGATGGCTGCAACATCTTCACTCATGGAAACATGAAACATGTGACCAGCAATAGGGGACTTGCCTGGTGGCTGCAACATTTTCACTCATGCCACGAAGCATGTGACCAGCAGCTGGGTCCTTGCACTGCGACAGCACNAGTTCCATTCACACAGAAGCAGTCGACCCAGCCAGTGTGACCCCGTACAGTAACACAGAGGCTTTAAGCAGGCATACAAGTCGCCTCCGTAGCTTGAAAGCATCCTGCAGCAGCACATCAGCTAACGGTGGCCTCAGTGCTACACCAGCAGCACGTGCAGACAGCTCGATGAAGACAGATGCTTTCAGTGGCGTGCACAAGGCAGGTGGTCTGAAGCGCACCATCAAGGCAGGTGGTCACCACAGCAGTGCAGGCAGGGCAGTGCAGCAAGTGCATATCCAGACAAGGCGGGAGCAGCTGCTGAAGATGAAGTGTGCACAGCTGGAGAGGCAGGTGCTGCTGCTGNTGCTGAATGCACAGAACAGGAATGATCGTCAGCAAATCACAATAAAGAAGCATGCAGCGCTTTCTCAGTGCCTTCTCACATATTCAACATCACATAAAGTCTGTCTGCACAAAATCGAAGTAATCCATGTTGTAGAAGCGTAACAGCCACTGGATGTTGCGTGAGTGGCTGCTGTCTTTATGCCTCTCAATGTATGGACTGAAGAGGCTGCTGGCGCTGCTGCTTATGTACGCATGCAAGCTGTGCTGCACAGAGCTTGTGGGACAAAGCATCAATAGCCTTTCTGGCTTCTTGTGGCAACCCCTGAGGAGCTACAAAGANTGGCCCTTGCTTGAAGCTTACAGACCACTCTGTGTGCCTGCTGTGTTGAGAGTGACTGCTGCTATACACACTCAGCAAATTGGTGTCTGCAACTAAGTGCATGCTGGCATGATGTTCAATCAAGCATGTAGCTCTGCGCTGTTCTCAACCGACTGTACCATGCACTGCTGTTAGGGCAGAAGTCTGAGCAGCTGACGTGAAAAATCACACCCAGGTGTATCTGAACTTGGGCGCAGCACGTGCTCGAAAACAGCGGCAAATGGGATGCCAGCAAACAGTCTTCACATTCAGTGCCCCGCTGTGCTATTATGCCTGGTGCTTTTGCTGCAGAATGATTGAGACGCACTGCCCAGCAGTGCAATGATTTGTACTGGGCCTGCTGCAGGATGATAGAAACCTACTGTCCAGCTGTTCACGATGAGCTAGTCAAGATTGGGGCGCAGTCCAAGGGGGGCCGAGGGGGGATGACTGCCAAGATGCAGGCAGCCTGGATGGCAGCCCAACAGGGGGTCACCACTGTCATCGCCAATGGCAAATCCCCAGACTCACTTCTGCAGGTTCACCCTCTTCCAGACATGACTATGACACGAGCGCCACCTCCTCATGTTGCCTTAGTGCCGTTCGCTTGCAATGTTCATTGCCATTAGCAAATCCTCAGACTCACTGCTGTAGGTCGACGTTGTGGTGTAATGT
Organism: Trebouxia gelatinosa; assembly: GCA_000818905.1. Classification (NCBI taxonomy): domain Eukaryota; kingdom Viridiplantae; phylum Chlorophyta; class Trebouxiophyceae; order Trebouxiales; family Trebouxiaceae; genus Trebouxia; species Trebouxia gelatinosa. Next base: position 2,947,605 of record KN805367.1, read on the forward strand.
GCTACAGCAGTCAGGGGTTTTGCCTGACCTTCACCTTCCCTGCACTTCACTCCCCCTGCAGCATGAGCAAGCTTAAAATGAGCGTGTGGTCACCTTGAAGCCTAGGACCTCAAGAAGGTGTCTGTGTGCAGCTGGTGTCAGGTCAGACGGTGGGCACCTTGTTTGACATGGAGGAGAGTAAAGCCATGCAGGAGCGCATGGAGCTTGAGGCTGAAGCAGACCGCCAGCGCCAAGGTTGCCCCCTGCCCTCTGACCTGTCCTATACATCTTCACCCTGCCCTGACCTGCCCTGACCTGCTCAAGTTCTGCGCTGCCCTGCCTGTCCCAGCCCGTCTTGCCCTGGACCAGGCCAGGTCATAGCCCTGCTCTGTCAAGGCCCTCTCCTGTGCTGTCTTAGCATGGCCTGCTCTGCCCAGGAACACAGCACGCCCTTTCTACCATACCCCTGCCATGTCCTTGCCAGCCTAGCCCTGCATTGTCCTGCCCTGACCTACCTTGCGNCTTGCCAGAGAGCCAGCCAGGGCAGGGGTTGGGGGCGGGTACGTCCCCTACTGCAATGCCTCCCGTCAGCAGGAAGCGCAGCTCTGCAGGGTCCATCTTGCCGCTGTCTACCTGCAGGCCTGCTGCCACACCAAAGGCGAACAGCAGCTTGTCCTTCTCAAACAGGGACCTGCATTGCATCAAGCCTTGGTGTACCATACAATACAGTGTGATCCCTTCAGCAAACACCTGAGAGAGCAGCATGAGGGGATATGTAACACACTATCAAGCCAAGAGGTGTCAAAGTTGCAGAGGGGACAACAGAATGTGATGCAGTTGGAGGCAATACTGGTGCCATGTGTGGGTGGACTGGACATCAACATGTATGCAGCTGTCATACACCACAGAAACATGCGACGCAAGGCCTGGCTGATTTCAAGCTTTTGCGGCAAGGACAATACCAGGCACAGTTAAGCATCACCTGCAGACATTCTGATACAGGAAGTAGGTGAAGTGGTCATTGAGCAGCTGCAGGCGCACTTCCAGATCCTGGCTCTGTGCTGATTCTGTGATAGCCCGTACATACAGAGCCACAAACCAGGCCAAGCTGTACTGGTACATGGGATCGATGTTGCCCAAGTCTGTCACGCAGAAGTACAGCACTGAGGCGTGATGCGCCACAGGCTTATACCCAGCCCTGCTGGTGTCAATCTTCTGCTCTGTCTCATCTGCAATCTTCTGCTTCTCTGAGATATNCACCCCTCGCAAACGCACAGCACGAATATCGCTGTGAGCTCAGTCTACGTTTGGAACTGAAGCGCGGTCGTTCGGCTCCCGGCGCCAAATGATGCACCAGCAATCTCAGACGGCTGAGCCAGCATCGCTCCTCACCAGTAACAGCGTCTTTGTGGACTTTCTGCATGAGGTGTATTAACCCGACGAGCTTTCAGTACATGGCGATGTGCAGCACAGTCAAGCAGACTGCGCAGCCCCTCATGACCCAACAGATGATGATTCGCAGCCGTCTTTAACCGCACTACAGCAAACCTGCCAGCTGCCTCAGCCTCAAGGGCGTAGGGTAGTTCCTGTAAAGCGAAGTAGAAATCAAGTAGAAAGCAAGAAGCCAATAAAACCTGCCAACAGCGCTATAGGGCTCGTCACAAGGTGACCAAATGAGCAGGTCCAACCGCATGCTTGCTTACCACACTTTACATTGGCGTTCACACGGTCAGCTGGCTGTATATCTGCAGATCATGTTGGGTTTGTGTACAGGCTCTTAGCATGCAGAAGTGGCGTGATTAATGCAGATAATGGCAATATCACTTCCCATCAAAGCTGTTGTCTGGGAAAGGCATATTGAGAAAGTTGCCCTCAATTGCATGGCATATGTCTTGTACACCGAGCTGCAGAACAAGAGGTCGCAGTCACATATGATTGCACACAACTGAGTGTCCTGAAGTTGCTGATGAAGCTCTTCCGTGTCAAGTCCAGTAAAGCTTTCTACTGTTTATAGACTGGTCATTTCTGGGTACTGACAGCAGAGACTCAAGCAGGGTTGTACAGCTGCAATAGGCTGTGTGTTCATTGTGCTTGCCATTCCAGTGACAGTTAGTGGCAGGTAGCGTTCAAGCATTTAGGCAGTTGTCGGGCTTTCGTCATAAAGGCACTAGCGGCTCAAGCTGTTTTGGGTGTGCCTGTTAACAATGTTGTACTGCAAGCTGTGTTGTCTGCATGACATATGAACCCCTGGCCAGGTCTGTTTTGGTGAACCTTTGTTTGGTGAACGTGAGTGACTAGTGAAGCTGAGCGATGAATGAGCACTGCTGGATTATGATCGATTTGCCCACTGAATTGCAACTACCACAAGTGTGGCCACGAGCCCGTCTGAGCGTGTGTACGTGTCTGCAGAGAAAGGGCATGCATGCAGAGGATTCCTGACCGNATGCACAAGGTACATGGCTGTGAGATGCTCAATGCGCAAATCACAGCTTGCAGACGTCTCAGCAGGAGACAGGGTGCTGTTCCTTGATCTGCAAGTACATTGGTTCATTGGCTCTTGCGACGAAGGCACATTGGCAATCTTGTATGCAACATTGTGGACTGAGAGCATGCTGTCGCAACTGCCATGCTGTGTGACAGCATTGATAAGCGTTTGAGCGGTATGATCACATATTCAACAAGCTTTGATCAGCTTGCTGTTTGGCTGCTGCAGCCAGTGGCACTCAAACTGCAACAGCAGTGGGGTCACCTGGGCAGCCGGCAACAGCATCTGCGGTCAACAATGGCACAGGGGTGCCCCCAGGCTCCCCTGTCACTGCCAATGCCAATGCCTTGAGTAGCAACGCCCCTGCAACTGCCAATGCAGCATCTGTAGGCAGAAAGCTAAAACAGGTAATCTCCCCTACACACATGGGCATGATAAATGTGAGATGCTCTGATAGCACTGAATTAGGATGCATACTGCTTGTCATGGCAATGTTCATGCAAGCAATTTGCGCGACTGTGATGTACACTGCATGCCCTGATCCTGCTGAGCAAGTGTGTTGCTTTGCATTCCCAACAATATGTTGCATGTACACTGTCTGCTACTTGTAGCTGACTGTGCCGTGCTGTTCCCACAGTCAAAAACACTTGCCTGAAGGCACTGTTTGCACTGGAGCAACAGCTTGGCAGGGTTACCTCAACTGTCACAAGCTGCCAGCTTTGCAGTGCATGACCATATATTGTGATTCTGAGCACCTGCAGCAGCAAAGTCCTTGCTTGTGTCTTCTGCTGCAGTTCCCAGCCGACTTCTTTGCCAACTTTAATGCACAGTTTGCGAACCTCACCCCGGGGTCGGGTACGCAAGTGGCATCATCAAGCGGCAGTGGCAGTCAGAATGCANCTGTTTGGTGACAGCACTGCACATGCGCAGCCTGCAACAGGTATGGGTTATGCTGCTGTAATGGCAGCATGCNACTCTGGCTGCATACAGTTGCAGTACAAGTAATTCCATCTGCTTTGTGGTGTTGTCTCCTCACCTAGTCCGTCTCAGCATAAAGGCCGTCTTGCACTGGGTATGCTGTCAGGTTGGTGCTACCAACAGCAGCAGCACTCATGCATATGAACCACNGGCGTCATCTGCCCCTCAATGAATAGACGCCCTGTGGCTGCCACTGGGGCAGCTGCAGGTGCCCCTGCCAGTCAAGCAGCCCCTGCAGCTTCTGAGGAAGATNCTGGCATCGCTGATTGCACCTCGCATGGTGCGCATCGCTTGATCATTCCGGCACTACTCCTGTGCTTGGAGGTGCTTCGGCGAACAGTAGCGTGCTTTTGGTGCAGGCGAGACGTGACGGCAGCACCAGCGATGAGCCATTCGCGTGGCAAAGCAGGGAATTTCTCAGACAGAGCACCATAGGACAGGTAAGTCAACGGCGCAGGCGTACTACGCCACACGCGGTGTGTCCTGATCACAGCTNCACATGGACAGGCAAATGAAACTGGAATGAAGTACAAAAGTGGCAGTTGGCATGTTGTGCACTGTCGCTAGCTTGAACGTCGCTTCATGCTCAGCTGACAGTTCACAACATCCCAACGGCACAGCAGTACTTGAACAACAAGAAGTGTGTCTGCTTGTCGCAAGCTGAGTGCCATCAAGGGGCACAACGCGTAGCGACACATGCTTTAACAGCATTGCAACATCGCTTGGCTTGCTTCCTGAGCCTGATCACAAAGGACCCAGTCCTATAATGCCAGCGCAAGGACTTCTGTGCTCTTGTAGCCAGAAGCACCAACGTGTTGCATGTTGCAGCGACACTCAATGCTTTTGACTTGTGAGGAGCATGCAACTTACCGCTGTCGCTCCGAGGGCTGGCCTTCAGATGGCATGGAAAGCACTCTTCTGGCCACGTGCTGTCTGTACCTGCTGATGGGAGCTGCCTCACATTGCCGTTGTGACAATTAGACCAGCCATCAGTCAATGTACATTGCCAGGCTGAGAGCTGAAGAAGTCACAACTTGATTGCGTTTTTTTTGCACAGCTGTCATGGGAAGCATTCCTGTTTGACAGCCGCTCTGCAATGCATGCGTGAGCTGGTATGGCCATGCCTTGTTCACAACAAAGCCTGTCTGCTGCTGCGATCAGACAATGCTGGGTTTATTGCTTGCATCAGCTTTGAAGGCTGTGCNCTTTTGGGCGATACAGCCAGACACATGAGCATGCTTCTTGGCGCGTGCTTGAAGCATGTGCTGAAGCTTGCCTTACAAGGACAATGTCTGTCAATCGTGCATGAAAAGTTGTCAGCACGCTTGCTTTGTCTCGCATTGCACACCAGCATGTGCCCTTGCAGCTTGGCACGGCTACCGCAGACATTGATAGTTACTGATGTCACAATACATCTGCAATATGCTGTTGGACCCTGAAGTAGCATGGGATTCAATTAGTATATATCCTGGTAGCATGTCAAAGGTGTTGTCAAGTTGCTGTCAGTGCTGTTGGCCTGCTTGATAGTCATTGGCNTCATTGCATACACTCTGCTGCTGTTGTGAGAGAGAGGTGTAAGAAGTCAAGACCGTGACAGCATTGCTTGCTTGGACCGCGCGTCGAGCTTGGTGCCTGAGAGACAGAGGAGCAGGTGCTACTTGTTGATCAGAGCGTGNGTTGGCTGGCATGAAGGCCACTGGTTGGGTCACATAGCATAAGACGGACAAAGTGGTCAATGAGCNGTCCTGGGGCGCAATGTCAGGCTGAGAGACCAGCACAGAGGTTTGGCGCAGCCTGATCAGATTTTGCTGCTGGCTCAGGTCTGACAGCGCCTGCTCGATGCCCTACATCACAGCAAAAAACTTTTGTTGCACTGCACTGAGCGGACGTTGCACATGCTGCAACACATGCACAGCACATTGNGAGGCATGGTTGCAGTAACGGCAGTAGTGGCCACCGAAAGGCCAACGGGGATGCAGAGACCCGATGCCTCAGGTAGATTTGGCAAGTATGGTGGCAAGTATGTCCCAGAAACCCTCATTACTGCCTTGGCAGAGCTCGAAGCAGCTTACGCGGAGATCAAGAACGACCCGCAGTTCCAGGTGTGTGGTGGACACGACTCGCAGCCCAGTCACACCTGCACAACTCTATGGTCTGACGCCCTTTCTACTGACTGCAGTCTGAGTTTGCGGCTCTGCTCAAAGACTATGTAGGTCGAGAGTCACCGCTCTACCACGCCGACAGACTCTCAGAGCACTTCAAAAAGTAAGCACACAAGTGCTTATGCATGACACAAGACTCCGTCTGCGCGCCCCTTGTGCAGGACTGGAACTCAGCAATGTTACAGCAGCCAAAGTTGCAGATAATATATACTGCAACCAAGTGTCTATGCAGCTGTTATGCAGTAGCTGCAGTGAGCATCAAGCCAGTTGTTTTAGAAAAACATGTGACATGCAGCAGGGTTTGAAAGTGCTGTTGCTTGCAAGCAATGTTATCACACAGGCATCAACGGTTATGCGCACAGCAGGGCTACCACAGCAACATATGGCATGCAGCAATCGTTGCTGCNGCTATCAGTGTCATGGCTTCTGTTGTCAAACGCTGTAGCTTCAGGTGTACTGAGGGCTCCTCATTGCCGTCCATTTGCAGCAGGCAATTGCCCATCTGATGCACATGATCCTGCAGCATGCTCTGAAAACTTGACAATCAATGGTGGTGTTCCTGATCTATACAAACCGCTGCGTAGTGTGACCGGTCCCGCTTAATGTGAGCCACTGTGATGTGACAGGAAGAGTGCTTGAAACACTCAGGGTGATGATGTTTGCGACAAGAGAGAGGACTGTGAAAACCCCACACATTTCTGGCACACACAGTACTCGAACAAAGCACAACACAGCACATCCTACAAAATGCAAGGTGTCAGTGTGCTGATTNTGTGCAATCTTGAATGAATGGCAATGGCTCATTGCGTGCAAATCGTGTGGTGTCGGTTAGTAATATTAGCAGATGTGTGTCAATAGCAAGGCAGCCACAGCCAGTCAGCAGCTCATACATCCCTGCATTTTTTGAGGCAACCCAATGCTTGTGTTGATACTCGCACTCCACAGCTCCTGCTTACATGACTGCACTCCTGCTATTAGTCCAGCAGGCCAAGCTGTGTATTTAGGCAACAGGTGAACATCTTGTGTGGCAACCCGTGAATGGCTTCATGCGCTGTGCAGGGTGCGTCATGGACAACAGGGTGCTGGACATGGTAGCCTTCAAGAAGCTTGAAAAGATGCCGACAAAGACTGAGCTCATCGCCACAATTGCTCGCCTACTCAATCAGGTCTGCAATGTGTTCTCAATGGCTGTTGAGCTTGCCTCCTTCCCCTCATGCTGCTTGCTCTCGTGTTAAGGGCTACCTTAGTTCGCCATTCATGGTACAAATCGTACACTGTCCCGCCTTGTACGCTCCGCTG